>PSNO01000001.1:3600000-4200000 GCA_002976275.1 Monascus ruber | reverse complement strand
AGCCCTATTGGGGATACAGTAGCTATTAATTTTATTTTTTATTTAGTTGTTTAATACAGTCTGCGTTTCTCTTGTTCTAAGCTGAGGCGCTGCGCAGACGTGGACGATTAGGGCTTCGACTGAGCTCCAGACGACGTTTTGGGCCAAGCACCTCCTTTCGAACAGTTTAGGGCACAGTTGTTTATACAGCGAGTCTAAACAGATCCTTCATAGCAATACACGACGATGCAACATGCATAGTCAACAGGAACGCTCAAACCAAATTAGCGTATCAGGCATGTCGACATCCACAACAGCACCAAACCTCACCACCCTTCCCTCCGGACTAATCTGGAACTCAGCCCGAACGACAGCATCAGGCACCGGCGCCCAAACGAAGTTGCGTATCTCCGCGAGGAAGAAGTCGGCAGAAACATGTGTCAGGCTCATCTTCACGCGAAACGCGCCTGTGACATCGACGTGCAGCCGGGGCTCGGGGTCCGATGTCACACTGATGATCAGGTCCGGATGCGCAGGATGCGTGTACGTGCCTGCATAGTCCTCCAGTGCGAACGAGGGTGGGCGAGCAGGCGAAGGGATCGATGGATATAGACGTTCGCGGGCTGTGCAGTGCTGTTTTCTCCTATCCGCGAGTCGTTTCTGGTACACCTCATAAAGATCGATGCGCTCTTCTTGCGGAACACGCAGCATCTCGTCGATCAAATGCCACGCCAGCGTCTCACGGCCTGGACCATCCGCATTACAGAACACCAGAACCCCCCAGTCGCGTTTAGGGAACAGAATCATCGTCGCGGTCATGCCCTCCAGACCACCGGGGTGCAGCATTACAAACTCCCCGTGGTACGTCGCCGTCATCCAGCCGAGGGTGTACAACATCTGCTTCTTCAGCTGCGGCAGCATCTGTGGACAGAATGACCTGGGCTGCAGCATAGCGGCGTATCCGTCTTTCGACAATGGACCGGACTGTCTCATCATCGACCGGATGTACTTTGCATAGTCCAGGACATTGGAGATGACCGCCCCGGCTCCGCCGAGGACGCCCTCGCAGTGCGGGATTTCCTTGAATTCAGAGCTCGCAGGATCCCAGCCATACGGCACGGCGAGAACAGCATCATTGTCATTGGAAGCGACATACCGCTGCGCATCATTGAGCGAGAAGAACGTCGATTTCATACCCAGCGGCTCCCAGATATGTACTCTGAGAAAATCGCCCAGCCACTCTCCCGTCACGACCTCAACCATGTACCCGACAGCGATGAACATGGCATTGCAGTATTGCCAGGTCGTCCGTATTTCCTTGTTCATTTTGAAATGCCGCAGACACCGCACGGCATCGCGTACCGTGCCCAAACGGCCTAGGGTAAGTTCCTGGCCGGCCATGCCGGTTCGATTGGAAAGCGCATCTTCCAGTGTGACGTGCGCCGTTGCGTATTCGTCTGGCAGGACAAAGTCCTCCCGGATAAGCTGGTTCAGGGGCGTCGTCCATTTGATGTGGGGATACTTTTCGTCGTCATCGACGAGCAGCGACGCTGCTGCCGCTGTGAAAGACTTGGTTGTGCTGCCCGTGTAGAATAGGGTTGATGGTTGGACAGGGATGTCCGGCTGCGCTGCGAGTCCGTATCCCTGGTTGCTTGCATTAGCATAACGACTGTTGCATGGATATATATATGTCTCTCTCTCTGTGTGTGTGTGAGTGCTATACCTCAGCGAAGGTCTCATCGCCATCAACAACCGCCACCGAAACACCCTGGATATGCCACTTCTCCAGCGTCTCGCAGACGAACGTCTTAAAATGCTCGTTCAGAGGGCAAGGCTTCCGCGCAGCCTGTTTACCAGGATTCACAGGATTCACAGGACCGACGGACGTGCTTTCATCCGATGGTGGCATCGCTGCCACTGCATTTCCAGTAGATGACATTGCTTGCAGTGTGAACAATGGACCGAGATGACCTCTTCGGTTAGATATATTATGGCGAATTCCCGGCAAATGCAACGGTATGACAGCGGAATACAGAATGACGGCTTGCTACGGCTCTATTATATATTTTCTTCTCCGATGCGCATGGCCAGTGTTTCGCTTCGCAGGCAATACCGCTCCATGTTTGACCCATTCCCGAATCTCTGGACGAGCTCCGACTGTCTGATATAGATCCCAATGTGGACAAGCAGACCGAAAACGAATGGAAACGGCTAGCTGCATTGGGTCCATCAGAGCGAGAAAGGATAATCATTGGGAAGAATTATTTCCGAGGTTAGAGCTCATTTGAGCAGTGGTGCGGTATAAATGCTACCCTGCTCCCCTGCTTCACTGCATGAATCCAATCTAAGGACTTGTTTACACTTCATATAATGGCATTAATCGCATCATAAGCCTATACGTATTACCGTCTCATGCTTCCGGTATCTCAACAGCTTCATTATACCGCTTCCCTGTGTGCATATCCTTCCCACAGACAAGAACCCGCAACTCGAAGTCACTATGATACAGATCCGACTTCTCCGCGTCTTCGACGTCCAGCGGTACGATAATATACACATCGCGCCCGTTCGCGCGTCTCTCGTCTAATATGAATCGGACGATGCGTTTCATGATGCCAAAGGGCAGCCCGCTCTCGAGTGGGACCCCGAAATCTTCTACCTTGTGCATGAATTCCTCGATCCATGCTGCCACGTCCCCCCGTGGACAGGCAACGAGGCATGCGGCGAGAATGGACAGGATCCCCGTGTTGAACGTGTTCTTGTACACGCAGTCTGCAATGTCGAGTCCTGCAGTGATGCGCAGGATGAGCTCGGTCCATGGGGTGTCTCTTCTCGTGAAGGGGGGTTCGACGAACGTCGGTTGGGCGAGTCGGTCGATTATGGCGTCTGAACATAGCATCCGGGCGTGCGCGTAATACGCGTACTTCATTGCTGCTTCGAAGGTGTGGAATTTCAGGGGGTGTATCTCAAGTCCGGTACGACCCTGCCGCTGCGACCCATAGCTGTCTATTGGGAGCTCTGACAGGTCTAGAGCAGAGTGCCATTTGTCGAGCCGTGCCTGCTGCCTCTGCAGGGATTCCCGATAAGAATCGTCAAGAGCGGCGAGCTGTGGTACCGACTCTTGTCGCGACCTCGGAAGCGACAGCTGCGTGAGGATGTTGTCTCGCACGGTCTGGTCCACCGACACGTTGCCGGCGTCGCGACGCTCTCCCCGAGTCACACACCAGTCGACGATTATTTTTCGACTAAGCAGCTTACAATCACACATGATGATGGTGATGGAATCGTACTCGGATCCTTCATCGACTATCGGGCGGTTCAGCGGGAATGTGTCGATGCTTTGAGAGTGCCGCGAGGATCTGTATCCCCCGAGATACCGGTTCACAAACTGGGAACGCATGTTCATCCAGGTTTGCAATAACTCTTCCCCCTTCGGACTGGACCTGATCTCCTCGACATTGGAGGACAGGAACTTGTCGATCACGGTCATATGCCCGATGCCGCCGTTGAAAGACCCCGAGTCCAGCTCGAAGTAATAGAACAGCAGCAACGCCGCCAGGACGTGCACCGGGTTCATCTGCGGGAGCATGTCCAAGGACCTGCCCATGCCCTGTATGCCCTTATTGTAGAACTGTAGACTCTGGTACTGATGGTCCTTCTGCGGTATGTACCGTGATTTCCGGGTTCGATGGTTCGTACGAACGATCAAGGACTCCAGATGCGCTAGGTGCGCTGCAGAGATGGCCAGAACCGCGTTCTGCAAGGGTTGGAAGTCGGGCATCTCGGCCGTGATGTCGCGAAACACCGGGGGCAGTAGAGCTGCCACGCCTTTGTGCCATTCCATCAAGTATAGTTCGCTGGGAGGCGGCGTACTGCTGATTCGCGTGAGAGGAGACGGCCCGCAGGTCGCATCGGTTGCAATGGCGAATGTAGTGTCTGGCGTGGCCGGCTCGCGAGAGGTGTCCGCGGGACTGGCCGTGTCGTCCGAAGATGATTCGGGATTCTGAGGCGACAGACTCGTTTGTGCGGCTGGATAATTCGCACCCGCATCCTGGATGCGTCCCGCGGGGCCGACCATGCTGGCGAAAGGGTTGTGGAACTGCAGGAATGGCTCGTGAAAGATGGTGTTGGTGCTGAATTGAACCTGCGATCCGGCCGCTGCAGACGCCTCGATCACCGACACCACCGAGGTATTCACCACCGACGATGAACGGGACTCGCTCGCAATGTCTGAGCCGTCGGAATTAGAGCACAGCGACTGGTCGGAGCGCGATCGGGGTTTCGACGGCATTCCTTGTCGAGAAGCCGCGTCGAAGGTTTGCGGATCGCAGAACCTGTATCGCAGCGCGTAGCCCTCGCAGCAGATGCCGAGGTGACGGCACGCTCGACATTCGGGTTTGGCTTCATCGCACTGCAAACGAGCACCGATGCGTCAGCGATGGTGTCCGACGGATTGGCGACGTTTGTACCTTCACTTTGCGCCGCCGACAGGTGTAGCATCCGGTGCGAACACGCGTGATGCCCGCTTTCATGCGTTTCTGCGGCGGCCCTGCTGACGCGCTCATGGTGGTGTGCGCGTTCCGGGAAATGAAAGACGAAGGAAACCGTGTCGATAATAAACGAGATGGCCTGTCATGTAGACGTGCCTTATCATGGGATGTTGGAGAGAAGGGATGAGGGGGTCGAGTTGAGGGGATCGAGTTAAGGGGTATTTATTAACATTGCTTAGTGATGCATCTGCTCGTGTTTATTGGAGAAAGCTCGCTTTTTGCCCATGTCTATTCTGGTTCTGCTGCAGATCCCTCGAAGATGCTCAGGGCTTGCTCGATCAGATATGAGCGAATCCGGCCATGCCTGGCGCTGCTGCATCCAAGACCTGCGTGTATAGGGCTGGCTGTGGACTGCCGGTCGGTTAAATACGAACAGCCAGATTATCCACGGATCCAGCCTCCTAGACCTCCTAGAAAACAATTAATAAGCCCATAGAGTAATCTCCCAGGTGCAGTTGCCCTTGAGGATCGAGCTTGTATATGAAGATGCATGTATCCTTCTCTAGCCAATCTTTATAATGGGAATAACAGATTCTTATAGTCATCTAGCTGCTTCTCTTGGGTTCCAGCTTTAGCCTATACATTGTCCCCAATGGAGCGTGTAGGAAGCTTGGTGCTGTTCTTTTCCGTCTTCTGCTGGCCCTGTATTTATACCTTTATGTCCCTTAGAGCTGGTTTTCAGGTTGACCCAAATGTAGGAGGTTGGCATCTTCTGACCTGGGTAGGGACTGTCTGGTGGTGCTTCCAGCTTCATCCGGAGTGGTAAGACCCTGTCCGCACCGTCATATTAAAAGAAGAAGAAGAAGAGAAGAGAGGACCAAGGCAGTAAAGGCAGTGTGGTTCTAGATATATGCTGCTTATTACTCGCATCTGCATGAGACGGCTCAGGCGTTCGGTTCGAGCGTTCGTGATTTGCTGCGATCAAGTGCTCCTGCTCCTGATAGTGTGTAAGTGAATTCCCTTTCATTGATATGCCGTTGTTTGGTTTAGCAAACTAAACATGCCATACCTCAATTTTGGACAGACTGAGGGCCATCAAAGCAGTGCTGATCCGGACAGACGTTCAATCACTGGTTTCCTACAAAACAAGTCTCTTGCAGATTGCGGTTTTCATACGAAATTAGCCGTAATGTATTCGCTGGATGTGAATATATCGATTGGTTTTCTGAATACTATAGATATCTCTGCCAGAATTAACAGAACGTACCAAACACAGAAAAGGCAGTCATAAAGTCAATACATATTAAAAATATCATTCCACACACTTCACAAGCTCCAGTATTCCCTCGACAACCTCGTTCGGCTTCTCCTGAGGGATCCAGTGTCCAGCACCTTCTACCATTTTGAAAAAACGAAAGTCCTCACAGACCCTCCCATCACGCATCTTCTCTATGGCCCCTGGCTTCTGATAAGTCCCCCAGTCTTTATCCCCAGCAATGAATGCACAGGGGATGTTGATCTTCAAACCAGCAAAGACAAGCATGTCCTGGTTAAGTCGACCGTCTGCCGCTGTCTGCACCCGGTACCAATCCAGCCCACCTTGGAACGTGGTACGAGCGTACTCGGAAGCGTACACATCGAGTTCCTCATCTGGTAGCCACTTCCTGGACGATTCAATTGCATCCGGCGATTCTTGCTTCAGCAGTTCTGCAATAGCCTCAGGCATAGTCGCCTTCAAAGGCATGACATAGTAATAAGGCAGCCTGGCAAGCTCGTCTGCCGTCCATCCACCTCCAAGGGGGTGCGGGTCATTCCCAGCCCATGACCCCGATTTGACATAATAATATCCGCGGAAGAATTCTTTAAGACCACCCAGCGTCGAGGGATGGGTCATATCGCTGTTGGCATCCGCGGTGGAATAGTACCACTTGTAATGTTTGCGGCCTAGAGTAGCAAGCTGTTCGTGCACTGACGGCGACGCTGTCTTCATCCCTTTGAAACCGGGTTCCCTTTGCTCAAGCTCATCCGCCACATCAAATGGGAAATGCGGTATCCCATTAAACGGATGAGTCAATAACACCACGCTTTCAAAGACATCCCGTCGAATCACCGCGCAAGCTGCCGCAGTCACAGCCCCGGCATCAATGCCCACCACGCACTTCACCGTGGCATGTCCCAACGCCGACGCAACGATAAGCGCATCTCGAACAAACACAGTGGTTGAAAAGGTATGCAGGTCGACTTCCGTGTAGGATCTGGTATCCCACCCGGTAGTCCGACCGTAGCCGCGTTGATCTGGAGCGACAACATGGTATCCGGCGCTGGCAATTGGCAGCATGACATGACGCCAAGAATATGCTAGCATGGGGAACCCATGAAGAAGAAGGATGAGCGGGTTCGAAGCGGAGCCCGCTTCAAGGATGTGGAAGGAAAGATGGCCGAATGAGGTGAGGTCGATTTGGCGGGACGTGATGCCTGAGGGAAGAGGGAGGCGGGGGAGTTCGAGGGTTTCTTGACATGACATGGTGTGTTCTACTAAAAATTAGGAAAATTGAAATATCGTTTTTCAGAGATATGGCTTCGATAGTGCCTGCATCAACACGAGCAGTGGTGGTATGCTTTGTTTATATCTCCCCAGCTACCAAGCATAAAATGTCATCAGCACATGCCATTATTTCCGGTGGACCGCAGCCTTACAGCAGTTACGTGGACGATCCCCGGCTAGAATCCCAGATGATAAGAACCTTACTTGATGCTCTCTTGCTGAATCATTTTCACGCAATATTGCGTTCTGAATGCCGACGTCCGAGGTTGGAAAGATTCCGATACTCGGCTTAAAAGGACAAGTATGGCGATGGAGAAGGATGTTGACCAATGCCAATGTCTAGCAGATTCTATGATACCAAAAGATTAAATGTAAGATGTATGGCTAGTGCCAGTGCCTAACAGCCTGCAAAAATAGAACCATAACGAAGTTAAATCATGTGTTCAAGCAAAGCTGAACGTGGTGCAGCCAGAAAACGGGGTTAGGGCTTAGGGCAAAGTGGTGCGGGGGCATTCCTAACCTAGATAGGAAATAATATCGCGGGGCTAAGCCCAGTTTGCGGAGCTATGGGGCTAAATGGAGACCTATAAGCCAATAAAATTGACACTCCGGAAATCGGCCATGAGAGATAGCATCACGTGATATACCTAGCATCTTGTCCTCAACTTGAAATGACACTCTTCCTCTTGTTCGTGGTGCGTTTGCAATATTGTTCCTCATCAAGAACTTGAAATTGAATATTCTATGATGTTTCCATAATATTTGGCAATTATACGGCTGTACTAATGCCCTGCATATTCAAATATCGGCGCCGTAGATGACACAGGTGCATCCGCTGCAGAGGAGCATACAAAGGTATGTCGCTTCTTTCATATTACTTCTACCGTTTGAGCTAAATCGGATTATTTTGCTTATTACAATGTGATAGCCAGAGTGCATGTCCCTGAAAGCAGCGAGGTTTCTATTTCCACCAGACACGTTTGGAACAGTTGCCTTCGTTGTACACCCAAACAAGAAATGCCCGACATATTTGACCCCATATGCGCTAGTCCTGGATAGTTGGATTTATACCATGCCTCCTATTCAATGATACCACTGTTGATGCGCATGTTCTGCTCCGAGTTCATCGGATCCTTCTTTCATAGCAGGGGGCTGATTCGGGATATCATCTCGTTGGCCGAGTGGACTTACATCGCACGTCATAAGGGATCGCATCCCATCCCTGCTCAACAGTAGCCGCATTTGTACCGATCATTCTAGGGAGTTCAGAAACGAGTCTGGATCAGGTTGGACAACACCATACACACGGTTAGCTTTATAGAAAGCTTGCTTTCTGCCTGTATGTCAAGTTTCTTTGAGGTATCCAGAATTCCCATTTGTTAATCCTACATATTGCTGACAAAGCAGCTGGATTGGCGAGGACACTGGCTGGTATCGGTGTCAGGCCCTTCGAAAAATTCAGGAATTCATTTCGCTGCTCCAAACATCGGAAACACTGCAGAAACAATTGAGTTCAATGTTGCTTATGTTCGCATTCATGTCGGACACAATATGGTGTATATGTTTTGATCAGGATATCACCATGCCAGAGTCGTGGCTGATGTCTCCAGATCGAGATTTAGAAATTCTAATCGAGCCTCTGAGAATAACGGGGTAGAGTAATGACGAGCAGTTGGACACACTGGCAGAATATGCTGAATTGTGGGCTAAGCTGATGGTATTACTGCCACCTAGTGCTTTCATCTCTAATGTTGCCTTTTGTCTGACACTACCTGTAGTGCTATTTCACGGGTCAGACGGGGCCAGGAACTCTCTTCCCGGTTTGAAGAATTCACGACACCATCTTCGACATCTATGAATATATCTACTCAACTTACTCACAATCCCTCAGGAAAAGCCATGCATGGTATCAATATCATCCGCTTCGCAAGTAAACCCTAACGCGCCATCATTGACCCAATTCCTCCATATACGATCCGCGCCATCAAAAGTACCAAACTTCTCGGCCACATCTATGAACATCTGCTTCTCCGCTTCGGGAAAGGTAATGCCTCCTTCGAGCGCTTGATACTATCCACTCCGATTCACCAGGGAAGAGCACCTCGAAAAGTCAGGAGCGGGAGTAATACTATAAACACGCTAAACAAAGATATCCATACGGAACTTGGGTTCCTCTGTGCTAAGGAAAATATCAGGCTTACTTGCCATAAAGCAGGGGCAGATGCAGGGAGAAGTTGACGAGAATAGGGCATCTCATGTCATGTAATAAAGCCTGAGCAAAGTGCCTTCTCTTAGTCATCTCCACGATGTGCTGCATTGACACATTCTCAAGTATTCTGTACTCTGTGCACGCACGCCATTCCCTGGCTAAGCCCTAATAATAACTCTCGGTGGGGATAGGGTTAATGACTAATACCGTATGACGTCCGAAGTCGGCGGGGCATCGGCCGATCGATCTTCCGATGATTCCAAATCTCCGAACCTTCTCTTCCGGCGAGGGGCACAGCTTTGCCTTTGCTTTTCCTGCGCAACAAGTATAACATGGCTAGCGATCATACTGAGTCCCAGAGATACTTCTCTACCAGAGGGGGTGACCACGGCGTGAGGTTTTCCGAATACGCGTCGCGCATTGATAGCCTGCTGATTGCTTTCAGCTCTCCTTCGAGACCGTTGTTCTGAAAGGACTCGCCGCGGATGGCGGTCTTTTCCTGCCCCAGGAGATCCCAATTGCGGTGGACTGGGTATGCTCTATAATTTACTTGAAATGGACTACACGAACCTACGACTAACGTAACTATAGCGGAATTGGAAAGACCTCTCATACACCGAGCTAGCCTTCCAGATCTTCAGTCTGTACATATCAAGATCTGAGATCCCTGCCGACGACCTGAAAGCCATCATCAATCGCAGCTACTCGACATTCCGTGCGAAGGATGTTACACCCTTGGTGCATCTGCAGGACAATCTATACCTTCTCGAGTTATTCCACGGTCCCAGCTACTCCTTCAAAGACTGTGAGTCATAGCCGGCGATGGCGACGTCATCAGACTGACAGGCTACTAGGCGCCTTGCAATTCCTCGGTAATCTTTTTGAATATTTCCTTACGCGGAAAAACCAAGGGAAGGAAGGCAAAGGTGGGTCACGGATGCGTTTGGCCGCTGGATTCAAGGCTATTCGAACTGACGGCTAGCAGACAGACATCATTTGACGGTTGTCGGAGCCACTAGTGGTGATGTGAATTCTTCTCTCTGGGGACCACTGATCTAGTGAAGATACTGACATTAGTAGACCGGCTCCGCGGCAATTTACGGTCTCAGAGGCAAGAAAGATGTATCGATAGTCATCTTGCACCCGAAGGGCCGTGTCAGCCCTATCCAAGAGGCACAGATGACAACCTGCTTAGACCCGAATGTCCATAATCTTGCTGTCACCGGCACCTTCGATGACTGTCAAGTAGGCATTGGTCAAGTCCGAAACATGGGACGATTGACTGACAGCGCAACAGGATATTGTCAAGATTCTCTTCGGAGACCCTGATACAAACCAGGCGTTGAAGCTGGGCGCTGTTAACTCAATCAACTTCGCCCGGATTCTCGCCCAAACCGTATATTACTTCTATTCGTACTTCACTCTGCTGAAGAAGTCTCCCAACGCCAAGCTCGGCGACAAAGTGCGCTTCATAGTGCCAACTGGAAACTTTGTCAGTCACCCCTGTTTCCACTCACCCAGGGCTTAACCTAATGGATTTCATATAGGGAGACATTCTCGCAGGCTATTTTGCATACCGGATGGGTCTCCCCGTGGACAAACTTGTCGTTTCAACTAACGAGAACGATATCCTTGATCGATTCTGGAAGACGGGCCGATACGAGAAGAGGGCGGAAGACGGCGGCGTGCGGGAAACATACAGTCCTGCAATGGACATCTTGGTATCCAGCAACTTCGAACGACTCCTCTGGTTCCTATCGTACCAATACGCGGCCACCAGCGGTACAGACGACAAGGCCAACCGGGAAAAGGCAAACCAGGCAGTTACTACGTGGCTCAACGACCTGAAGCAAAAGGGCGGCTTTGGCCCCGTCCCTGATGCTGTTCTCGATAACGCACGCAAGTCCTTCGAGAGCGAGAGAGTTAGCAATCCACAGACTCTGGAAACCATCGAGACTATCTATAATAAGGACGGGTACGTCTTGGATCCTCACTCTGCCGTCGGTATTACGGCTGCCCTTCGGTCGGAGCAGCGGGTAGGAAAGGATGTCCCGCATATTTCTCTTTCAACAGCGCATCCGGCCAAGTTCGCTGGTGCTGTCGAGCTTGCTCTTAAGGGCAAGGAAGGGTTTAACTTTGATAAAGATGTGTTGCCACAAGAGTTTGTCGGCCTTGACAAGAAGGACAGACGTGTTACCGAGGTTTCCAACGATTGGAAGGCAGTGAGAGAGCTGGTTAAGGAGCTGGTTGAGAAGGAGCTTCAAGCCTAAAAGCGGGCAATGCCAGTTTTGCACGAGGATACGTTGGTTCTGATTTCTGTTGATGTTTTTACATGAGCCCAGTCTAACAAAAAATGGCGGGATATAGAGTCGAAAGGAAAAGTATAGAGTCAATATCATTTCCTATCTTTTGTGTATTACGTCTCTTGTCGGCGATGTGGAATATGAGCAATAGTTCCTAATTGGGACTAGTGGCATACCATGCACAACTGGTATGCCATTCTGCATAAGACGCACTGAAGCCCTATTCCGCAGCCAAAATGGCCTTTCTCACTGCTTGCTCCAAGGCCCCTGCAGCGTCAATAACCTCATTGTCTGTCTTTTCATACAATGTACCACCCTCTGTCCAGATCCACCGCGGCTAAATAGCAACGCAAGCAGATCTTTCCGCTCCCAGGCGTTGTACTCGAGCTCCTTCAGCTCCACGAGAGACGTATATCCCAGTTACTATCACCAGTCTGCCGTCGAAACCCGGCAAGAATCTGCTCTGGGGTCGCTGTGAACGAGTCCACCTTTAACGCGCGGTTCTGGGATGCGTCAAGATACATGATAGCGCTGACAAGTTTCCCAACACTGCGACAATCAATAATCCATCCAAGTATAATAAAAATGATGGAAATTATACTCAGGCATGGTCGTAAGACTAATCATTTCCTCTCTAGTGCCTAGTACCGCTGCATTATTCGCAACTGGATCAAATGAACCCGCCCGTGGGACCTTGCTCAGGTTTCCACTACTGAGCACATTGTGGGTGTATGTACTATGCGGATCCCCTGATATCAAGGCTGTGTGCATCCGGGAGATCCTATCATTGGAGACGCGAAGTTCCATTCGCACAGGACATCTTTGAGACGTGCAATATCAAGTCTCCAGATTCGCTTCGAGCGTGGCGTAATTACGCACAAAGTCCGTTACTAATCTCCGGGAGGACACATATGGTGCCGAGCGTGTTAATCTATATTCGTTTGTATTCGAATAGATCGATCCATTGGTTCTGAATTCTTCTATCCTTGACTTCTGATGGCTCCGTCTTCAACCATATCCACCATGCCAACCTATCGCTCTCTTTGGCAAGATGAAGCCGGCCAACCTGGAATCATCCGCGAGAGCCTCATGCCCTCCCAGCTAGAGGACAGACAGGTCCTGGTCAAGGTCCACGCCTGTATACCCTCGCCGGTAAGATTCCCGATGAGATCTCCTTCAGGGAGGCTTCAGTCTTCCCGCTTTGCGTGTCAACTTCAGCCTACTCCCTGTACAGTCCCGAGCATCTCCATCTGCCGTTACCGTCTCTCAACACCTCCAGTGCCGGTAAATCAATCCTGATTTGGGGTGGCAGTTCTGCCATGGCGAGCAATGCAATTCAACTAGCCAAAGGATCCGGACTCAAAGTTATCACAACTTGTTCTCCGCATAGCGCTGAGTATGCCAAGAGTCTCGGTGCCGATAAGGTATTCGACTACAACAGGCCGACTGTTACAGACGATGTGGCTGCGGAATTGGACAAGGGCCCTTGCGTCGGTATCTACCTCGCCACTGGGAAGGTAGCAGCAGCATGCTAGGTATCTGCCAAGTAGAAGCAGAAGCTGTTCGTGTCATCCTCCAACCCTGTCATGCCTGGTGATGGTCCGGAGGGCGTTGAGGCGAAGATGGCCTATGATACGAGCGGTGCTGATGGCTTCAAGGCTACACTTCCCGCTACATTTGGTGGATATTTGCTCGAGGCGTTGGCCAAGGGCGTGTACAAGGTAGCGCCGCCGCCAGAGGTGGTGAATAGAAAGGGTGTCGATGGCATTTAGGAGGCGTTGGATCGGCTGAAGAACGGTGTTTCTGCGAAGAAGATTGTCGTCGAGGTTCCTTGGAGTCCACTGTTATAGAGCCAGTGTATATGAAACTTCTTTCTATGCCAAGTTGCTGCAATACATGCCAGAGGCACTGCTATATAGGGCACGGAAATCTCATATGCAAGCAGAACTTGCGTCCCATGAGGCAATTCGCCCATGTCTAAATCTTTATCTTGCTGTCTAGTATCCCAAACACTTCCGAACCCTATTGACAAGGTCCTTACCCTGGGACCGTCTCTCCAGATTATACGCAAAGATATTCAGACACCGCTCATTATAGTGATTCGAGGTCCCACTGCAATGCGGCGTAATGATCACATTCTTATACCCCCATAACTTATGATCAGCTGGCAGGGGTTCTGGATCGGTAACATCCAGCGCAGCACCACGGATCTGGTTCTGGTCCAGAGCAGCAATGAGGGCATCGGTGTCGATAACCGGTCCCCGGCCGACATTGCTGACGTACGCCTTCTTCTTACCCAGGAGCTCGAATTGTTCCCGGGCAATCATCCCGCGGGTCTCCTGTGTCAACGGGAGGGTGATTACGAGCAAGTCCAGGTTAGACCCCAGGAAGGTGTTCAACTGGTCTTTGCCCCAGAACCATTTCGAGGGGAATTCCCCCTCTGGATCGCCGAGTCCGGGCTCGGTGAAGGTGTCTGCCTTGCGGGACTCGGGGGTTGCTCGTTCGTGCAAGGTGTATGCGTAGACATCCATGCCGAATGCCTTGGCGACTCTGGCGCACTGTCGGCCGATGCAGCCGTAGCCAAGGATGCCGCTTATACAATGTTAGTCAATGTTGGGCCACATGTGCAATAAAGATGAGGCATGTCCGTACATTCTGAGACCGACGGCATCCTCCACGTCTTCGTCGGACTCGGGATCCACCCATTTACAAAGCTTCTGGTTCTCAAGATGCTCCGGGACTATCGCGGGTCAGTGTCTACTCCCTGTCTGACGAAGGGCCTGGGCTGACTTTGATGCTGGAAAGCGAGGAATGTTGCAAACACCCATTCCGAGATTTGAGGACTGGAACCCAGTTAGTCGTTTCGCTTCCCGCTGACCCGTTCAAATTCATGAATAACCTACGGATGGACGCCGTTCGCAGTGCAAAAAGCAATCTCCGTTTCCTCAAACAGCGGCAGCCCGTGAAGCTGGTTGGCGCCAGCGCTGAGAAGCTGGACGTACTCCAAGTTCGGCACTGATTCCTTGGGAGGAAACAGTTTCCACGTGAAAAGCGCCGTGACGCTCTTCCATATCTCCTCAGGAACCTCTTTCGGGATCTCCGTCGCGTACATGGTGACTTCGCAGTGCTCGATGCGGACATGGGGGAGCTTTTGCTTCAAAGCGGAAACCCACGCCGCTGGGGGCTTCCACGGCGTGATGAGCATGATAACCTCCTGAGCCGCCATGATGGACGCTTTTTCTTCCAGTAGTGTGTGAATATGGGTGGATGACAGAGTAAAAGAAGCGAGCTGGGCGTTTTTGATGGCGATGCTGGCCTTCCCCGCTTCACGGGATTGAAGCCGAAAGAAAGATAACAACTGGCCAGCCTATGTAGCATGGACTTCCGATCACAGTGCCGATAGGACTTGCATTCTCCATGTTCTCCCTTCCCGATCTCCTCCCGAAGCTCTATATTAGATCGAGTGAAGCACGGAGTAGGGCATCCGGCATGGGCACCAGGCATGCGTACAGGCAGCCTTTATCAACACACCCTCGGGAGCGCTTCCGAGCGAGTGCTTGCAGGCTTGAGCTTAGAGTTGGACAATCCGGACGAAGAGGAAGCAGGCAAGACTCCGAGAACGACAATATCCAGCTATCCAACTTCTTTTCTCGACACGTCTGGGGCTTTGCTCCCTGGGTACGCGAGTGCCGGAGAGAGGCAAGCGACTTCATGCATGTGCAGGCGCTGGCATATCCCTCGGCCACGCTTCGGGGTAATAAAAACCGACAGCAGACACGCTTATGCACGGCATGTCTACCTCGTTAGTGCCTCGTTAGTGCATTTACAAGCCATCTTGGTGGTGTTCGAGCCAAACGCGGAGGCATAGTTTCCCGGAATACGGGCATCGGCTTTTGAAGAACAGCACAGCCCTAATGATTTATACCTCCTCCATGCCCCAAGGACCGTGGCCGGTAAGTCAATATGCGCATCAGTCCCTCAGTCCCTCTCCTGTAGCTGC
Organism: Monascus ruber; assembly: GCA_002976275.1. Lineage (NCBI taxonomy): Eukaryota > Fungi > Ascomycota > Eurotiomycetes > Eurotiales > Aspergillaceae > Monascus > Monascus ruber. The sequence continues at coordinate 4,184,474 of PSNO01000001.1, read as the reverse complement.
TCGTCGGACCAATGGCTCTCCTTATTCCTTCCATTTGGCTTCTGGGCCATATCGCCCCTGCATCCGGCCTGCTCTTCCATGTCCCAGCAGCACCGCCGTCAAATGCCAGTGCACAGCTGTCCCCGGCTCCCATCGGCGTGTCGTAAGTTGCACACTCCCTGCTGAGACCCTGCAATGGAAAGCACCGGCTCATTTAGCAGTCTGGAGTTCTTCGCATTCCCCGGGTACATGAGCAACGTTGCGTCCACGATGACTTGTCTGCAAAACCTGAAGGATCTGACGGGGACGTGGCCTCCCATGCGAATCGGTGGTACTACTCAGTGTGTGCTTGCTTGCTTTCAATTTCTTCGTGGAAAAATGACCGGTTGTTGACGGCGACAGGGACCGCGCCACGTACGATGCATCGTCGAAACAGCCGGTGACTTACTCCGTATCTGACCCAGGTGATGCTCCCGAATTGCTCACGTTTGGGCCGTCGTTCATTTCCCTGGCTGCAAGTTACGGCGGCGATGTGATCTTGGGTCTGAACCGCCGTTTGAACAACGTATCAAATACCCTAGCTGCTGCGACTCTCGCCAAGGACAATATACAGAATCTGTACGCGATCGAGCTTGGGAATGAGCCGAACTGTGCGTCTGACTGTCCAACACCAATGTTCCCCGGTTTGTGGTTTAAATAGCTAACTGGGTATTCCGTAGTCTATACCAGCAACGACCCTATCGCCAATGGAGCCTCGTGGACTGCCGACGCCGACTATGCATCTCAGATATCCTGGCAGGACGCAGCGTGCGGCAATCTTTCCATGTCAGACATCATCTCAGCAGGCGTCTACTTCGGCGTCTCCCCCATGAGCATTGCCGGATTGGCCTCCAAAGAGGGCAGTGCAGACGGTTATGTCAAGGACTACTGCTCTCATAACTATCCCCAGTCCGCCGGCACGGCCAACCTGGCCACTCTAATGGGTCACAGCGACATCGCGTCGCAGATCAAGGCCTTTGCGTCCGAGATCAAAGCAGCGGCAGGCAAGGAGAAGCCACACATCTTTGGCGAGACCAATTCCGGTATGTTGCCAGGAGTATTGACGAAGCCGCCAGCCGCTAACAGTCAGTGTGCACAGCAACGCAGGGAGGTGGTGGCATCAGCCCTACTTTCGGCGCTGGCCTTTGGATCCTGGACTATGTGATGCAGACACTCCTCATGGGCACGAAGGTATTGTATTCCGTCAACCTGGACGAGTTTGAGCGTCGCTCATTAACACGATCGTCTAGACCCTGTACTTCCACCAGGGCACCATTGGAAACTGTAAGCGCTCCTTGAGCACTCCTCTCACTCCACCGGGCTTCTAACATTCCAGGCCAATACTGCTGGTGGGGACGACACAGCATGGGCTCCCCCTACTACGGCGCGTATTTCGCAACCATGGCCCTGGCAAATGCCGACCAGATTGCTCCCCTGGACACCCAGGACACAGCCTACGCGGCCTATGCGATCTACAAGGCCGGAGTTCCCGTCAAGGCCTTGCTGTATAATTCAGAATACCACACGAACGAGACCCGGCCGTCCCAGACATATACCTTGACCGGTCTACCCAGTGGCACTGTCACTGCAAAGCGTTTGACGGCTCCGTATCCTACTTCGCGGGTTGATCGGGGCGAGAGCCCGACAGTGGCAGGCCAGATGTTTGGGAATGGTGATTGCAAGATACAGGGGCAAGAATCAGTGGAGACAGCTACCGTATCTGCTGGGCAGGCGATATTTACTGTCTATGCGTCGGAGGCTCTCCTGGTTTACCTGTAAATGCTGTGCTCCTGCGTCCTGTTTGGTCATAGCCTAGCCTTTGTAGCTCACGGGGTGGGAGGAAGGACCAGCGCAGAATTGGATTGAAGGCGATGCTGGTGAAATTACTAGACCCCATTGACTATCCCATGAGCCTCCAGGAACATGCCACGGTAGCATGAAGAAAGCCGAGTTCTCGTCCTGACAATCAGTTGATCTCTGCCGAGACATGTAATCCGCAACACACAGTCCATCAGGCCATATCCCATGCCTCTCAAACCCCTCCACGCTTATTCGGGATATAAAACAGCGAAGCATTTGCCACTGGTCCACATAACCAAGACAATCGGCCTGAATTGCACCGAAAAAAGACTGCTTGCGGACCACCTGGCGCCTCAAGGTTTTGCACTAGTAGGGCTTGGGCCCCAAACCTCCACAGAAAAGCGGATAAATGCCCTCCCCTTCATGAAGAGCCGAGCTGTTGAGAATGCTACGGTCCTAGAGACGACCGGATCACTAATTAGTTAATCCCAGCATCATTGTGATGCGAGGGAGGCTTCGAGTTGACGGCAAATGAAACATGGTCAGTTGCCGACTGCCCCATCCGCATCCACCGGTTCATGTTATCCCCAGATGTCTCTGCATTGATTGCTCCGTAGCTAGTTTACTGTAGCTAGTTTACTGTGCATACTCCATATCTGGGGTTCCGGGGTATGGGCCACACACAAGCCTTCTCCCCGCTCCCCGTGGGCAACAACGTAGGGTTAAAAGCCTAGTCCAGGTGCTTTTCTATAAAGCCAAATTCTCCCCTCCCAGTGCCGCCTGCACCGAGGACAGCAAGCCAAGCGCATCAGCTGCACGCGCAGGAACAGAATATCTTCTCAATGGACCCGGCAAAGACCAACATCGAAACAATCGAGCATGTCTCCCCCGAGGAAACGCCAGCCAACAGCGGCGGCGGGCCTGTGATGCGGTCCAGGACCGACGACCTCGGCATCTGGCAGAGTGTGGTGCGCTTCAAAGTGGTCTCCCTGGTTGCGATGGCAGCTTCGTTCAGCGCGGCGTTGGATGGATACCGTAAGATGACCTCAAACGTGTCTGTGTCCGATGAGCTGCGAGAGGAATCTGACAGCGTGGCTCCAGAAATCAACCTCAACGGCGGAATTGTCTCCAACAAGGGTTTTATCCAGCAGATGGCTACCAAGGGCACGACAGTTATTGCCGGCAAGTATGTCTCTGCGTGGGGAGGAGTCCAATCGGCCGGTCAGACTGTTGGCCAAATCGTACGTCCGGTGCCCTGTTCTTTTGCCGGAGAACGATTGATTTATTTCATGATTTGCTAAATCTCCCTCGAAGTTCCTCCAATACTTCACAGAAAGGCTAGGTCGGAAGGTGGCCATGTACATTATCTGGGTTGATCTCGTCGTGGTATGGAACGTCTTCATTCATTCTATTCTCCGTTGATCCTGATCTGACGCACGCTTCGTTTCGATTAGAGTATATTCATTGAAACATTCGCCACACGCTGGGATCACTGGCTCGTCGCCAAACTCTTCTCCGGTATGGGCGTCGGCATGCTTCAATCCACCATGCCCCTGTACCTGTCCGAGATTGCACCGACACAGCTTCGAGGATTCTTCATCAACGCATACAGTTTGTAAGCTGGCGCGAGCTTCATCTGCGGATGCATTGCTAATCGAGATTTCTCCCAGCTGGTTCGTCCTGGGCCAAATCTTCGCCTCCGTTGCCCTAAACAGACTCAGTGCTACGGATCCGTACGACTTCCGCACTCCGATTTACACGCAGGTGGGTTGGAGCCGGTGATAAGCCCTTGCCTTCGGTCTGGCTAACCCTTCGCAGTGGGCTATGGTGGGCTCCATAGCCATTATCTTCGTCTTTCTCCCCGAATCGCCGTGGTGGCTCGTCAGTAAGGGAAAGATCGAGCACGCTACGAAGGCCCTACGGATCTGCAACGGGCATGTTCAGGACTACAATGTCCAGGAGCAGATTGTACGTTTACTGTCCTTCCTTCTGTATGTCTGCCAGCAGCCCTGATTCAAGGTTTTCGCAGGAAGTCATGAATGCCACCGTTGCGGAAGAGCGCATCATCGCCGAACGCAACTCCGAACTAGGGCTTTGGGCTGCCTTTCGTGGACGCAACCTCATCCGCTTCATCATCGCCGGATGGCCGAAGATTGCGCAGCAGTTTGTCGGGTTGTCTGTGTTTAACACCTATGTTACCTACTTCTGTGAGTGACTGCATGCTATAACCATGCCCTCTCCCCACTGACATGTATATCCGTATCCCCAGTCCAAAACGCCGGAAATGCAAACCCCTTCCAAGTAACCATCATCACATCGTGTGTTCAACTCATCTCCATGATCCTTACGGCTACTCTGACTGACCATCTCGGGCGTCGACCCTTAACCATCTATCCTTACGCGGTGACGGTCCTCTCGGTGCTATGTCTGGGTGTAATCGGCTGCTTCGACTACACCTCGAAGAGTCTAAGCTCACTCTTGGTATAACCCTGTTTCTCTGCCATTTTACTCCTAAACAACCCCTAACCGGTCTTGGTAGATCTTCTTCGCCTGCCTAGCAACCTTCTCGACCACCGGCGCCTCAGCAATCGGCTACGCCTACGCCGCAGAAATCCCACAGCAGCGCCTCCGCGCCCAGACGGCGGGCCTGGCGCTCGCTCTATCAAACGGCATCGCTACCATGTTTAGCTTCTGTACGCCGTTGATGATCAACGGGACTGTTACGAAATGGGGTGTTAAGACGGGGTTTTTGTGAGCCGCTCCCTTGCCCTGCCCCCTGTTGTACATATTCCTAAAGCATCCACTCTAACACTGGTTTTCTGTCACCTAGCTTCGCGGGAACTGGGGCAGTTGCTGTTGTCATAGCCTGGTTCATTCTCCCTGAGGTGACAAGGCGGACGCCTGCTGAGATTGATGAGATGTGAGTCACCGGTGTCAAATTGTACTTCTGGTGAAAACTCGGCGTTCGGGCGAGCTAACTTTGGTTTCTAGGTTTGAGAAAAAGGTCAATCTTCGGGAATTCAAGGAGTATGTTACTGAGGTGCAGATGCGGGCGGATGAGCAGCATCAAGAGAAGATGCTGGATGATATGGCTTAGTGTATATGCAGATTGGGGATATATAGAGTATGTGAAGTATTGACGATGCTTGGTATACGCATTTTTATAGGCACTGCCATCTTTGAGAAAGTTTTATACCTCTTTTTGCCGCCAATATCATGGCGCATTAGGCACGATGTTGAAAGCTCTAAGCACCAACCTACATACAGCCATATTTTTGTCATTGATTTTATTTCCATGTTCAATGAATTAGTACCGCTCAGGCAGGATAAACCAATCTAACATAATCTACAACCCCATGCTCCTGTTCCTCTCCCCCCGGAAGTTGACTAACCACCTCAACAGCCTTCTCCAGCTGCAGCTCCACCTGCTTTTCACCCCCAGCACCAGCCCACCACCACACACTAGCAAGATTATCCTTGGCCAATGCAACCCTAGCTTTGATGGACTCACTCAGTCCCAGCCGCGGCTTGAAGAGCACCTTCGATGATCCCGGTGTTACAGGACGAATCCCCGCTAGCTCGGTGCAATATTCGTAGATCGGCACGCTTCCCCAGGCATGACAGTCTGAGCGCTGTCGTACGTCGTCTTCCTCCCAGGTTGTAAGATTGTTGGCTAGCATCTTTCGCCAGGGATCCCACATTGGCTTCCAGAAGCTCTCGTAGACTTCGTCGCCGGCCAGAGCGAGGGCTCGAAGGACGTAGAAGCGCATCATGTATGAGCATTTCGAGAAGCGTGGGTTTGAGAATGACTCTGTCAGGAGACGCACGGAGTCTTCAGTATCAGCTGCACCGGAGAGAACGGCGAAGACCTGGCAGTGCTGCGAGTAGGACTGGTCATCTGCTACGTCGGCGGTGGAGTCGGTGAAGAATTGTCCGTCGTAGCAATGGGTTCGGATGGCGCGGAGAACTGATGCAGCTCGTGCTTCGTACTCGTCTGCATATCCCGGCCGACCGACATCGCGGACCAGTTGGGCTGCCATGCGTAGGACGTACGCGTAGAGCATGCTGAAGTAGGTGTGTCTGTTAGATTTCCGGCCGGAAGTAGGAACGCCTTTGTCTGGGTGCTCGTCTGTCGCGCCCCAGGTTGTTACCCAGTCAACATATTGCCATACGTCCTCGGGGAGGCTGCTGACTAGACCTAGCTCGTCGATATGCGAGTCGAAGAAATCGAGTACACCGTCTATCCGAGGAAGAAAGCTGCGTGTGAATCGCGTGTCGCCGAAGAAGAGATGGTGATCGCATATCTGCATAATCCAGTAGAGGGGGAATCCGGCAATAATCTGCGGTATATGCGATGGGAATCGAGACTGTGGAAGACCTTCCGGTGTCACGGAAGCAGCAAAGTTGGCAATGGCTTGTCGCATTAGCCGGTCGTCGCCGGAGAGAAGGTAGTGGAATAAACCGACTGAGCGGCTGTCTCCTGAATATCTATCGGCGAGTATTAGCAGACTACTCTGTTTACCTTTGGCTTAAATATGATGACTCACTGGAGCTGTTCGTAAAAAGGACAGTCAGAGTACCCGTCAAACATGCAGTTTCGCATCGTCCGGATAGACACATCCCAGATTTTCCCACTATGTGTGTCTCCTGGTTCCTTCCAGCTCGCCTTTACGGCCATTGGATAATTGACCTGGGTGGCTTCGAAGGAAAGCAGTTCAACCGGATCTGATCCGACGGTGATCTCAAGTCTCAGGAGGCGAAAGGTCCGGAACCAGAATGGCTCATAGACGACAGTCTCCTCACCGGTGAGATGCAGCGTCACCTCGTCGTAAGGGCCTACAATTTGACCAACGGTCGCGTCTAACCGATCAGCCTTGGACCGGAAGAAAGGGTATGAGCGTGGCTCGAGCTCGTATCCTTCTGAATATGTTACGCGTAGCTGGATCTGTGACTTATCTCCGGTCGTCTTGAAAACCCATCGGAGAAAGGCAGTTGAATGGACATCCGCTTGTACCTCGATTGTATGCTTCGAATTTGCATCAAGAGTCAACTGTCGATTTCCAGCGAAGTACGCTGTCCAGTCGTCTGCAGACGCCGTACTCTGGCATCGTCCGATGATACTGACCGCGGCCCTACTCGCCTCGGGCATGGGTATAGCGCGCGGACGCAATCTCCAGGGCGCAAGCTCTCCGTTCAATGTTTTGATGCCGTAGACGATTGGCGTGACCAGAGAGTTCGGAATCGCTGCGTTGATGCGCTCGTAGATCTATCCAGTCGCTGTAAGAACGATTATATCCCAGAAGCCAATTAGAGATGCAAGTCCTACATGAAGAAACACATCATCAACCAACCCCGTCGGAAATCGAATACTCTCATCTACCTGCGCCTGCCAGCCGTGTCGCGAGCTGAGATCTACTGTTTGACTATCTGTCTCGACGCATCCCACAACCGTCAAACCCGGCGTCGACGTCCGCTCAAACGGCATCGCGCCCCTCGAGGCCGCAAAATACCTCACTACGACAAATCGGACCTCATTGCGACCATTGATAAGATAGGGTGCGATATCCAGTGTATCGTAATACCAGATCAATCGACTACCCCGGGACGGTCCAACGGCGATTCTGGCTCCGTTCACATACAGTTTATATCTCGTGTCGGCGGAGAAATGCAACACAGCCCGAGACGGACAAAACGAGAGATTCACCTCTCGAGTGAAATGGACAATCCGTCCGGCTGTGTTGGTGTTGGAGGAATCGACCCAGTTGGGGGTCCAGATCCAGTTTGCTTGGAGTTCGTTGATAGTCTTCCGAGTGGTTAGTTATTCAGAGTGTTGGTGCTCAGGAGGATATGTGGTGTTTCGCGGACTGACCTTTTGTTCCTCTGGTGATACCATGTTTGCCGTGTTATGTTGCAGATATGTTCTTCTTTCTCTTCCCTTCTCCCCATGGGGTTCTGCGGTAACTTCAACTATCCCCGGTGGAGGAGGGGACGTCGGGGGTCGGGCTATTGCATACCGAAGACGATCGTCGGCAATTGACGTGGACATATGAAGTATCAAGCTTAGCCGGCATGCATAAGTGTTGAGACCCGTTCGATCATTAATCGGTATATTATATGCAGCTCTACACTTGACATCCAGCTCCATCCTCACTGTTCAATGCCTTCTGCACAGTAGCCCTTTCCCATTCCTTGAGGCACGGTGCGAAGAACATCTCGCCCTTCCAGCTCTTCTCTAAAGTCCGCCCACTAACAATGATCCAGAGCAGGACTACTGCTATCGAAAATATCTACCAAGAAGTTAGTGACAGCAGAAGACCTTGATATATCAGAAGCTTACCGTCCCCAGAACCTTGAAGAAAAGAGACGGCAGCTCTTGCGCAATGGTCGTAGTGGCTACCGTGTAAACACCCAGTGGGAACGTAAATCCCCACCATCCCATGTTAAAGGGAAACCGGGATCGAGTAATAGAACAAAGCGCAAAGAATAGCCAAACCAGTCCAAAACCCCACATGATCAACGCAAGGACGAACCCGAGAATGTACAGTACCGCGCCGGAAGGAGCTTCAAGTGCTGGCAAAGAGGTTGTGAGTGGGAAAACCCTCATTGCCTCTTTACCGAGTTGCATGATACCGAATGCCCCCTGACCCAGCGGTCCCAGGGGGAGGAAGACCGATACGATCAGTTCTCGAGGAGGCAGCTTATGGATGGTGAGCCGGTGAAAGTACATCACCAGAACGAACATGGCCAGGGGCACACCGCATCCCCAGAGAATGTAGCTGATGATGATGGTCCAAAGAGCGTGCTGATTATTTTCCAATACCGACGCGACGATTCCGCCAGAGGCTGCGGCGACGATGGTGGCAACAATAGGCAAAAGCCAGACCGCAGTCATGTTCGAGAGGGACTGGTCGTGTTTGTGCATACTGTCAAGGTCAGCAAGGAAGAAGCACTAGTGTAACTGAACAGACAACGGACATCATGAAAGGCAGGTACATATTCGTAGCCAATGCCAGAACAACGTCAATCCACCAGAATGCCCAGGCCATGATAGCTGCCCATTGACCCCAAGCAGGAACACAAACAAGACATATCATGTTGATAATCGTTGCAAAACCCATCGGAAAAGTACCTAGCAATAGTTGTATTAGATAGTGTAACACCGAATAAACTGCGCAGGAATAGGTACTCACCAAGGAACAGAGATTGCACAGGATGTCTGATCATTGCATTCCAGATTCCCTTGAACAGAGAGTAACGGGCCAAGGAGATGAGGAGGAAGACAACGAACAGAAGGATATTGAAGCAGAATATCACAACCGATATCCAATACAGCCATCTCCCATTGTACGGAAGATTGTGGAGGAGAATAGAGACGATACCGGTGCCCATGGTAACACTGAACTACAGCAATGTCAATGTCAATGTCAGCACCGTATGGTCACGATGGAACGTTCCCACTTACCCAACTATCTCATATCCGTCAGTTCACGTATAAAAGTATAACGCCGTCGGAGGTTGGAGGTTAAACTCACGATGGGGTAAAATTAAGTATTACCCTCCGCAATCCCTTCTGGTTCTTCCGATGGAGAGCCTGTTCCAGTTCCTCGACATTGCGCGCTGGTTCAGAGCAGCTGGAGCTTCCTGCTGGATCCATGAATTGAGTGAGGTATCAAATATAATGATCATCAGGCTTGAATTGAATTCAAACCCTTTGCGGCGAGTTGGAATTTTATATGCCTAAGGTCCATGTTGGAGAATGAATCGGCGATTGAAAAAGAACTGGTTCCCCGTATCGGCCGAGATTGGAAGACGGAATAAATGTGTCAGAGGTGTAAAGTTGTCAACAGGCCTCTTTTGATTCCTGCATCTCACCCGCAATATCATAGACTCATCAATCCAGTATATGAAAATCAAATTTCACTTGGGCATCATCTTCAGCGGATAGTATGAGTGGCAAAAAAGAGTCGCCACCTACACCCATAGCTACCATCCATCAGTCCTCCGTGCCCATAGCTGGCGAATAGCCGTCAACTCAGCCGGCTATCTCCTCCAACATCTGAAACCAGATATGAAAATCCTCGACATCGGATATGGCACGGGCACGATTACGGTTGATCTCGCAAACCACGTCCCCAGGGACATATCGCCGGCCTCGAATGTGCCAGAAAGGGGCACTCGCGCAAGCACGTGCCCTGGCTGATGCAAAAGACATGAACGTGGACTTCATTGAAGGAGACGCGACCGGACTCGTATTTGCCAACAACAGGCCAAAAGCAGCTTTGCTGTGTTCTCTGCCATCAGTTCTAGAGCACGCTGCCGACTTGGCGGGTATCCCGAAAGAAATGAAACGCATCATCAACCGGGTGGCATTGTAGCTGCTTGCGAGGGCGACTTTGGTCCTCTTTGTTGGTACCCTGAGAATATGGCTGAACTGGAGGATTGGGGATCTCCCTATCCGAAATTGCCCGGTATAACGGGGCGAACGAAATGCCGGATAAATCTCTATATATTGGCGAAGTAGGCTAGTTTCACTGATATTAAGTGCAGTTTCGGTTCGTGGTGCTTCAGCCAGAGGGACGAGGTGGTTTGGTGACAATTCGTTAAGAGGATGCTGGTGTCATCGACGGCCAAGACGGCTGTTAATGCTCATTTGGCGAGTACTGGGAATCTCGAGAAGATTGCTACGGCCTGGTGGGAATTGGCAGAGCACGAGGATGCATGGACGTCTGCTTCTAGCGGAGAGATTATCCTCTGTACGTACTACTGCAGTTCGGAATAAATTAAATCTCCGAGTAGCCCTCAGCCCTAAAGAAATGATCTGCATAAGCGTATTACATAATGTTGATGGGGGTCGAACTTGCTTAGTTGGTTGTTCTAGGAGTTAACTAGTAGTTACGCTATGCTAACTGGGAAGGAGTGAACCATGGGAACTATCAACTGCTTATCTTATCGCCCGTGCTGAGCTATCATGTGATCAGGATGCTATCTCCTCTCCTGCAGATACGAAGCAACTCCTCCCTCTTCTCCTCTTCCCAGAACGCAGGATAGGACAAGAAGAAGAGTATCACTGACTTTGATCTATCCCTACTTACTCAATCTGCCATGTCTCTCCCACGTGCTTCATATCTGGAGTCGTGGGAGTTCGATCCAAACCGCCCCCGCGCGCGACTCCCTCCGTCGCGAACAGACACGGACGGAGACGAGTCAATTGAAAATCTCAGCAGCTTCGTGAATGAGCTCCCCGAATCTGTTCTGTCATCCTCGTTTCCATCGACCTATAGCCGACGGCTAAGCTTCAACCCGTATTCCGGGCCTGGGTGGAGAGAGGGGTCCGTCGAGCGCTCAAGTGGCGATCAGCATGACGATGGGGTCAGAACAGAGGAACTAGAGCCGCCAGCAGCTCTGTTGAAGGAGCCCGACTGGGATGTGCCATTGACAACGGGCGCTTTTGAGGTTGCGAGGAGGAAGAGGATCGGTACGTTCGTGATATTCCCGGTCACATGCACGGTAAGGTGTTGATGAAGTCCGAAAGCCCAAGTATGCATTGCCGTGGTCTACTGCTTCCTGGGGGCTGGGATTGTATTTGGGTTTGCGGCTATCAAACCCGTTTTGATTCAGGAAGGCGTGTATCGCCATCTCTGTTCGGATGAGGAGATCAATGACGGTGTAAACGTCTGTTATGGCCAAGAGATTCGGTACGTACCATGTCTACTTCTGATGTTTTCGCCCACTAAGCTGATCCATGATACAGCCTCAATTTAATGTTTACCATTGCTGCTGTTGCGACAAATGTTTCTGCACTCCCCATCGGCACAATCCTTGATAACTACGGCCCTCGAGTGTGCGGGATAATTGGTAGTGTTTGTCTCGCAATGGGCGCCATTCTGATTGCATTTGCAAATTCATTGCCCTTTGATGCATACATCCTTGGCTATCTCTTTTTGTCTTTGGGTGGACCGTTCGTGTTCATCTCATCATTCCATCTGTCGAATACTTTCCCGACCCGCTCGGGGTTGATCCTGTCAACGTTGACAGGGGCCTTCGATGCGTCTAGTGCGCTTTTTCTTATTTTTCGTCTTGCCAATGAGAAGACAGGTGGGGCTTTTTCGACCAGGACGTTTTTCACGCTCTATCTGGTAGTTCCGCTGTTCGTTTTCGTTGCGCAGGTACTTGTCATGCCTACAACATCTTACAAGACTGCCGGTGAACTGGTCCAGGAAGCCGAAGCCACCATTGCCGACGAAGCTAATGACAGAGTTGATGAATCTATCGCTGATCCAAGAGAAGGCGAACGCCAGCGTAACGACCGTCGGCTTAAGAGACGTTCCATCGTGAGCCAGATTCAAGACCTTCTTGACGACCGTGGTACTGATAACGAAGACAATGGCAATGAGAATATTGACTACTACAACAAGGTCAAAGGATATCTATTCCGCGGCGAAAATGACAAAACTACCAACATTGCTACTGGTTTCGGTGAATCGGGGGACGGGCCTCCGCCACAGCAAAGGCAACAACAGAAAGCCGTTATATATACCTCAGGCGGCATTTGGGGCGTGCTGCATGGTTACCCAGCTGTATACCAGATCCTGACTCTTTGGTTCTTCTTAATTACGGCCTTTACAGTTTTGCAAATGCTCCGAATAAATTACTTTGTTGCCTCCATAAATCAGCAGTACACGTATCTGCTCTCCTCCTCCCGCAAGGCAAAGGAAATCAATCAGCTCTTTGACTTCCTTCTCCCACTCGGCGGCCTGGCATCAGTCCCATTCATAGGGATCATCTTGGATAATGTTGCTACACCACTCGTACTACTCATTCTGGTCGCAACTGCGACCCTCATCGGAATTCTGGGATGCATACCCCATAGTATGATCGCAGCCTACGGAAAAATCGCCGTTTTCGTTCTGTACAGACCATTCTACTACACAGCTGTTAGCGACTACGCGGCCAAGGTCTTCGGATTCCAAACCTTCGGAAAGGTGTATGGACTCATAATCTGCACCGCGGGTCTTGGTAACTTTCTGCAGGCAGGTTTGGATGCAGTTACATTCAAGGTGTTCGACAGAAACCCTATACCGGTCAATGCTTTCTTGACTATTTCCGGACTTGTTGTTGGAGGTTGGTTGGTGGGATTTGTCTCTTGGAAGGCTATGGCTATTTCCAAAGCCACGGCTAGTGGGAATTATGGCGAGATTGAGGCTGGATCCAGTGGTGATGGTGTTGCGAGGAGGGATTTGGAAACGGAGTCGTTGCTTCCCAGGGGACGCCCTGGTGGTAGCGATAGACACGAAGGATCGTCTGGATATGGTGGCGTTGGTGGTACGGGCAGGAATTAAAGGCGGCCTCGGCAGTTTGTTTAAGAATCGTATATATTGGTATGATGTCCATATTGATGATGTTGCTACACTGATGTTTATTGGTTTGACAGCCTGGTTGTTATATATGTGTGTTCTATAACTATTTCATAACTTCAAAAGATTCTACTGTCCGAAACTGCAACAATCATGAAGAATAATGCGTCTTCCGGACCATAACAGCCATCCACAGATCACGCAGTTATTGTGTGATTCCAGTTTTGCAGTTCATCAGGCCCAACGGAGCGTTTAATCAGACTCTCACTCAAGTCCCAGAGATTATTCCCTAGTTCTTTATTCCTGGCCATCTCACTTGGAGTTGCTAACTCACTCTATAATATGTCAGACACCGTTAGCACAGATAGCGATATGTTCCAAATGGACCATCGATAGTGTTAACATTATGCATACCCAGTCATCAATATATACCCCATTCCAGTCATTCTTCTCAATGTCCGGACTCATCGCTGCGAACAGGGCGCTTGTAGCTCCCTGTTCGGGCGTTTTTGAAATACCCAGATTGACGAGTGTGAGGAACTTCCCAAAAAGCCCGGGGTATGCTTCCTGGTATTGGTATTGCATATCTGTCATGACCTACGCATTGTGAGCATACGTTCAAAAAGAATTCCATACTTTGGCAATGCATACAGCCCCCGGATGAACAGCAATCACATAAATATTGTCCTTATTAGCCTTGATAATCTTCTCGTGGATGCCATATTTAACACCCAGGATCATGGCCAGCTTGGACCGCGCATAGAGCTGTATCGGACTCAGCTTGTCATTGTTGATCTCCTCCAGCGACAGGAACTTGGCTTCTGCTGGCGCCATTTTGTGCATGTCGGATGCTTCGAGGACGATTCGCGGTGCGGGGGCATTGGGGAGCTTCGATGTCTTTCGCATCAGCGAATATAGCAGGTTGATGATGTAGGATTGTCCAATCCAGTTGCAGCCGAAGAGACGCTCGATTCCGTCAACGCTCAGCTCAAAGGGGGAGGAGTTTATGCCCGCTGAGAGGATGAGCTAGGATTATCAGTACACAACCTTAACAGCAGAAGGATGAACGAGGAGAACAACGGGGTGAAGAGGCTGGAGTCTGGAGTACAATATCGAGTCTCTCTTCTCTCTCTGCTATCCCCGAGAAGACTTGCTGGATATCCTTGAGACAGCCAACATTGCACCGGTACCATTCCACGTTCTTATCCTGGCCGAACTCATTCTTCAGCTTCTCGATGGCTTGCGGCCCGTTCTTCGGGTTCACGCTGCAGATCATGAGTCTGCTGATGTTTGATTGCAGGAGGTATCGGGCTATTTCGAATCTGGGTTTGTTATTTTATTTTTTCGGATTATGAAGATATATCGCAGGCATATATATCCACGCAGGAAATACGATGAACTCACCCGATCCCCTTGGACCCTCCCACAACCATAGCAACCCTTCCCGACAGATCCTGCTGTTCTTTCTTGTAACCCCGAAAATAGTGAATGACTGCCTGCATCTTGTTACTGGAGCTGTATTACTGTATCTGTATGATACTATTACGGGAGATACGGGTGCAGGGATTAGGGTGGCCGTCGGGTGTGGTAGATATAGAAACCGGTTTTACATCACTCTGACGAAAGCTGGAGGCAATTTTATGGATCATGGATACATGAGATGCAAGAAGACGGAGAGTTGATATCGATGTCCTGATGGTTAGAGGGATATCGGTATAGATGTCGGTATAGCAAGTAGGTATTGTAGGGTTGATATCGAGACTGTACAAAGTCAACATATAGCTTTCTAAAGACTATTTCCTGTACATCTGCAACTATGTCCATCTATTCTATCAGAGTATATAAATAAAGATACGTCATTGTGGCACTGAACAGCCACTCTGCCGGAAGCAATGTAAACATCCACGTCAGCGGGCAATGCATATAGATCCAGTTACTCTCGCCAGCTAAAACCAAAGAAACCAACTACTCAAAACCAACAAGTGCGTGATACACAATACCGAGATACGCTGTACATCACCGATATGCCAACAGAGGATATCAAAGACCGGCACGGCCAGAATATCAGGGAAGGCGACTGGGTAGCGACCCAGTTTCCTCGAGGAAGTCGGCAGGGGGAGGTATATCTTGTCCATTAGACATATTCCAGCGGATTATTATCGTTTGATACTCACTTGCAATTAGGTCGAGGCCATCGCCAAGGATAAGAGCCAGGCTGAACATGAGGGGGTTAATCACCCCCCGAGGGTGAGTGTTGTATTCCTCGTTCGGACTTTGATATTGAAAGATTGGTGTCTCATGCACTGTAGGTTATATTCCGTGATCGCCATGGACATCGTGTTGCGAATAATCCGAGGACGCTGGAGAAGAAGTAACCGGTATATGTCCTAGCTTGATGTATATATAAATCGCAGGATATATTTAGACGTTCAATAGAAGGAATCATTGAACCATCCAACAAAGCATATGATATACCCCTGTACAGTCTACTCAATGCTGATATCCTTCTTACTCGGCCACCGCCGAAACATATCTGCAACCTGATCAATCGGTGCCGTAATCAAGTTCACAGCCGTCTCAAACGGCGGCTTACTCGGCGCATGCGGATGCGCACGAGAAGGCGCAAATATCTTAGTCCTCTCAAACGATTTTGCCAGTCCCTCGCTCTCAGTCTGGGAGACGGCATCCTCGAGCTGGGGGATATCGACGGTTTCTTCGTCGTGGATGTGTTTTTTCAGATCGCGCATGAGGCTGTCCAGGACGGGGAAGAAATCGGGGGATGCGGCGTCCAGGTTTTGGAAGTTTTTCAGGTGTTCTTTTATCTGTTTCATTGTCCCCTGTTAGCATGATGGACTATGTCAGCATGATTATTATGCTCGTTGACGCACAACATGATTCTCCTCCCTATCCCTATCCGCCGTTTGTCGTCCATTACTCAGGTATTTCTCAAAGGCAGGGTAAAGGACCAGGTCCTCCGCGACAGAATGCCGGGCGAGTTCCCAGGCGAACATATTCTGGAAACGGGTTCTCGCGCCTGTATCTTTGCCGTTGACAATTTCGTTGTAGAGCATTTCTAGGTCGCGGTGGTCTTGCTTGATGGCGTCTAGCACGCGAGGGGCCATGCTGGGTGACTTAAGAGTCCGGTTTGAGAGGATTGTTTGTTCTTGTAAGGGTTCGGGGAAGATATGGGACTTGTCTAGGCCTGGATTAAACGGTCTGAATGAGTGTATAGACTGGGTCTACGCTGTAGAAATGTTTAACAATAGAGTTAACATGGACGCGAATTGTTATTGTTCATTCAGTGCATGGTCCTACCCGCTATGTTTTGATATATCTACGACATCACCATGCAAGGAATGACAGCAATGTACGATTGGGTGGAACTGTGATGCTTGTTCGTCACCACTGTGTCATAGGGCTGAGTGCTCATGAAGGTTATGTCCGGAAGGGAGAGTTGGTCGACTGGGTGGTGGTTTGGAAAGACGACATGTAAGATGCCCATGAATAACTATCACATTCATGAATGTAAATGACGTTTAATCAAGTTCAATTAACGCATACTTCTCTCCGCGATCCTCCAATGCCTTCTCTACAACCGCCATACAACCCAATACCTTCTCCTCCTGCCACCGTCTCCCCACAATCTGGATGGCTGTCGGAAGCCCAGCCATCTTTGCCGCATCGTAATGCTTCCAACCTCCACGGGCCACCCCGTTATCGCATCCCAGTCTCTTCAAAACAGTCTTGTACGGTGCATCTAGCGCATCCCGAGCAGCATCGACATGCGACACCGGCATGACACCCGCCGGGTAGTCAAGCAAATTCCACAAGAACGTGTACCCGCACGACGAAACAGCATCGTGCATCGCATTGTGCGGGAGAGCGGGGGTCGCGTTCGCAGGACACAGAATGAAGTCGTATTGCTGGGACTCGGCGTCCCACCATTCATGCCAGATTGTGCGGAAGGATTCACGTCGGGAGACCAGTTTCCACTGATCGGCTGCGGACTTGGGGCCGAAGTTACGGAGTAGTATCGCCCATTTGACGTCTCGTTTGATGTATCTGACGTACAGGTAGTAAAGGTAGCGGAGGCAACGGGGGAGGTTCGCCACGGTCGTCAGTCGGGCAGCACCGGGATCGGACGGTTCAAAGCTGTAGAAATGCGAGTTGAATGTCTTGCAGCCGTCCGAGTTCAGGAGCTGGGAGGCTAGGTCGAGACCGGTGAAGGGATCAGCTCCCGCTGGAGGGGTGATCTCGGTGACTGTGTGGCCGGCTGCTGTTAGAGCTGCCACCGTTGTGGAAAGGGCACGTTCAATGGCTGGAGAAGGAGGGACGACGCCTGCGAAAGTTGAAATTAGATCTGGTTATTGCCATGAGAGAAAACCAGAATAGACCATACCATCACTCAACATCAGACCGATTTTCAGTTTCTTCCTCTTCGGCTCATTTTCCAAATCCGTCCTCCATGAGATGGGATGGACAGTATAGTCATACTTCCACGGCTGCATTTGGACAATAGAGCGAGTGAAATAGGCAAGGTCGTTCAATGTACGGGCCATAGGGCTGAAGACACTTGCAACACCCTCTTGACCAGCCATGCTGGTATTCATGCCAACTTTCGGCCAGCGACCAGTGCTGCAACGGAGAGAATAGATCCCACTCCATGCAGCAGGCACGCGAACAGAACCAGCAACATCGGAGCCGATACCAATGCGACCACCCAAAGCCAGCAGGGCTCCCTCTCCACCAGTGGAACCGCCAGGGGAATACTCAGGAACATGGGGGTTAAGACAGCGACCCCAAAGACCATTAGTCGACTCAAACGATAAAAGGGTGATGGGTAACGCTGTCTTGGCGTATGGAACGGCACCTACAGTAATGAACTGTTCAGCTTCTTCCCGAAACACAAGGGACAAGACAGTAATAATCAACGAATCAACGAACCGGCATCTTTCAACAGCTTCACCATCGGCCCATCGTCCTTACATGGCTTCCCCGCAAACTGTGCATACCCAACAGTGATATCGAACCCCTTGACCTGAACCGAATCCTTCAGGGAAACCGGAAGACCAGCCAGAGGTCCTTTCAGATTCACCTCCGATTCTACCCAGGTCTCCGCTTCCGGTAACAGCAGCTCTGTGACACAATTTGTTTTCTCATGCGCCTTGACGGCTACCTTGCCGTATGCTCGGAGCACTTCGACTGGCGACAATAAACCTTTTTGGATCTCCTCCACCAGCTCCTCAATGGGCTTGTTGACGATGATCTTATCATATGTCGAGAATGGGGCATGGTATTCTGGACTTAGGGCTGCGAAACGGTCGGCCCGTTGTCTTCTCTTGGAGTCTCTGCGGGGGTATTGTAAGTTATCGGGAATATGTATGCCATTGGCAAGCTGAAGATAGTTCGTACCTGACGCGGAGATACGTGAAATAATCAAATGGGGGGAACATGGTTCTGGTACCACAGACGAAGCCCTGTTTAGGATAGAGAATAAGAGAAAAGAAAGAAGAAACCCGAGAGGGAAATTCCACGGGCCTCTTAAGCCAGGATTCGAACCAGCCCGATGATTGTTCTGCGGGGGTGTGGAGTGGCCGATAAGCCGGTTATAACCTTCTTCCCCTCAACATAGCAGGCACCGGGGTCGGTATCCTGCTCGGAATACTCTGAAATATCTAACGAAAGGAGTCATTTCCATTTATCACTGTCTCTATTACCTGTATCCTGCCATTACGTCTGCCACTTGACCTGTTGAAGTGCTGTGTTCAACCATGGCAAGTACCTGTCATGTCAGAACATCCGGGGTGCGCTAACCATATCCGGAAAGTCCATGCGTGATCACGTGAGGATAAGGAGACCGGTGTACCCCAGGTGTCGACCTGCCGGATTAGGATAACAGATACGCCGTGCTTCCATTTCATGTCTATAGAACTGTGACACCGCCGTAGATAAGAGCTATATGTTTAATATATTCGTTGAGTTAAACGTCCCTTACTTGTCCAGTGGAATCGGATGCATCTTATGGAAGACGTTCTTTGGATCATACTTGGCTTTGATGCCCTGCAGCCGACCGAGATTCCCGCCGTAGATATTCGACACCACCGAATCACCAGCTGGAGAAGCATCAGCATATCTTGCAGTAGAAAGGGAAGAGACTGAAGCTTACGCTCGGCATAGTTTATATATTGAGGTACCTCTCCCTCCGCCCCGTTGTCTTTGGATTTCGCATCCAGCTCTGCTTTCCACTTCGCCTGGATCTCACGCGCCCATTGACGGTGTTCTAGGTCCCGAGAAGGATTGGTCCAGCGCAGATAGATAATACCATTCTGGGTCGAGTTGCGGCTCGCCAGTGCTGTCTCTGTTAGGGCCACTTCGCAGATCTTACGCATGTCGGTAAACTCGAGGATGATGGCGGACGGGGTAAGATCCGGCTCCGCTTTGATCTTGGCCATGAAGTCATTGAAGATAGTTCGTGCGAATTTCGGATCTAATGGTGGGTTGTAGAAGATGCCCTTGAAAGCCTTGCGGTCGCCGTATGTGGCTTGTGGGTTTTGCAGGGTGTTTACCAGCGAATATGGGATCATATCGACTGTATTGAGCACAGGTTGGAGAGCCAGAAACCCGGAGAACCGCATCTCGCCTTGTTTGCGGGTGCCATTGTAGAAGCAGATGACGATTATTATCGGTCCTGAGCCGTCGGGCGCTTGGGCGAAGATGCACATCGCGCCGGATCGAGGGTCGGGATTTGCCAGGCTACGGTTGAGCTGTTCCATGATGTCCTCTAGCTTGTCAGGCGTGAATCCAAGAAGCCCAGCGTACACAGGATCCTTCTGGTCGTATGCCTGGTAGGTGAAATTCACCACAACCCCAAAGTTGTATCCTGCGCCGCGCAGGCCCCAGAATAAGTCCGGGTGCTCAGTTGCAGAGGCGGTAACAAGACTACCATCTGCTAGAACCACTTGGGCAGACAGAAGATTGTCAATGGTGAGGCCATACTGCCCGCTTAACCATCCATATCCTCCTCCGAGTGTAAGTCCCCCAACACCAGTGTGGTTCACCGTTCCTCCAACAGCCGCCAATCCATGGGCTGCACCGGCCTCATCAACCTCCTTCCATGTCGCACCACCCTGTGCTGTAATTGTCTTCTTGGCTGTATCAACTGTAACCTGCTTCATGCGTGACAGATCAATGACCAATCCCCCATCACTGGAGCTAGTACCAGCAGCAGAATGCCCTCCACCCTTCACAGCGATATCAATACCATGTTCTTGCGCCCACAACAACGCGGTGCGAATATCAGCCGCATCAATTGGCTGAAGTACAACTCCCTACAGTTGGGATTAACACAGTTGACATCTTGTTGGTTGTTGACATGTTCCTTATTCATACCGCAGGCTTTGACCCAGTATCCGACCAGCGGACTAGGCTCTCCTTGTACCCTTCCGATCCGGGCGTGTAGAGCGTAGCAGTGGTCATCAGGCGACTCCTGAGAGCCTCGAGAACCGCAGTGTCAATCGATGTCATTTGCAATTATTCCTGAACGTGTTCTTTAATGCAGGCGATGGATTTGCGATGGCGGGGTATTTTCTGCCTCGGCCTCTTGTGGAGCCGTTGAGGCTTTCGGTTTTATTCCGATGGGCCGATCAGATAAGAACATCATTTCGCTCAAAGTGTTTTGAGGCTTTAGAGATCGTGATCTGCCATTATACGCCTGTCTTATAGTAGTATGCTAGGATTACGAGGTGTAGTTAGCAGGACAAGGGTGATTCCAGGTGTGAACCTTTCGGGAGCTATTCCGATGCCCTGTCTTATATTACGGTCTAGATGGACGCGTTTCTTATCTAATGGATCATTTTGGTAACTATCAAATATGATCTAGGCTTTGATGAAGTTGCTGGACAGAAAATACAGTCTCATAACCGGCTAGGATTGAGTGGACTGTATATAGCTGATAGAGAGATGCCGTGGGGTTTCAGCACACTGGATAATTGGAATGCCAAGAATATGTCCATTTTAATATTAACTCCGAATAAACTCTTCAAAACCAGTAGACGCAATCAAATTATACATCAGCTCCCAACTGAACATAGATACGCATATCGCTGATGATTCCGATTCCCCGACCTGAGATGGCTGACTAGAACGAAGAGAACCGGTGGGTTTTGTTATCCCCTCAACCAATTGTGCGACGCGAACCACCAGATAACAACGACGACGATGGCTATGGCAAGAGATGCCATGAAGAGGAGGACAAATCCCCAGATAAAGGTCCATCTCTTTTTGTACCGTTGATGCTCAAGCCACGAGTCACTTTATTTTTTCACGAAACTAATCAGTAGTTTATCCACGGCGCTGGTTGAAGGGATATTCTGACGTACGGTGACACGGATTTCCTATTGCCCTCAGATAATGCCTTGGCCTTTTCATCGTTCTCAATGGCCTTGGCGAAATGCCGCCAAAATGCTGAATCCTTTGGTGCTGCCATCTCGGGTTTGATTGCGGGATTACGGTTGAAACATGCGCGCGTTTCGGGAAGGTGGGAAGGAGAAGCTGTGGGGGTTCTTTGTTCTGTCCTTTATCTCATGGCTGTTCCATGCTAAAATTGACCGATTCGCCTGTTGATACGTAGATGCTGTATCGAAGTCGAGTAGGAGTGTCTTGGGGAAAGAGATGCTGAAGATGACGATTGAAGTTGGTTCGATGGTATCACAGGAAGGGCCCCTGAGGAGGCCTCTGTCACAAAGTAAGCTTTGAGAGCCGAGATTAATCCCGTTCAGGGCGGCAATTTGAAAACAACAAGCGAGGTGTCTGTTGACGGAAGCGACAGGGGTTCAAGTCTAAGAGCTCCCAGCTTGCGTCGAAACTTTCATCGTGTGCCAAATATTATGACTGTGGGTCGGCAAGGAGCAATAGACTGTTTCGACAGCCATACTATCGGGTTGGTGGAGCATCTAGAACGAACATCGAACTGCCCTTAGGAGACTGCAATGGATCCATGGATGAATCTTCGATATTCTGCAAAAATGAGCCTTTGTTGTTGTTCTGGTTGGGCCAATGAGAAGGCTGCGACATGATAATAATTGACAGGCATTATTTCCCGGACAGACAGCGGAACAACGGTTTGATAAAAATAGGAACATATACCCATGGACATAAACTGCACGGGTTTTCCCTGAACCTGTGGTTGATCAGGTACATCGTGTGTATGACGTGGACAGGTTTTTTCCTATCACTGTTTGCGTGGCATTGGTACGACTGCTGTCAATGATGCAACAGTGTCTGCCCCATGCAGTCCACGACTCGAAGGCATCCATACAGCGCGGTACACGGTACGCCGTTGATATTATTATTCGACATGGAAGATTCGCGTCGGTGCGAATGAATGGTGTACGTGGTGTACGTGGTGTGCGTGGTTCAACCGCTCATGACATCACCGTGTGCCCTCAGCATCAGGTACAGCCATGTTCTCTGATCCGATGGTCGAAGATCTCCCAGACAATAATTAGCGGAGTTCCGCATCTGGACGAGTGACAGGATAAATTGCATCTCCAGGATAGTATTCATCATCGATCCTGATGGAAGAAATGTCCAAAGCCTTGTCATGCCGTCACATGACTGCCACCTCACCACCTGGACCGCAGCGTCCACAGTGCAGGGATTGCAACTGGATGGCCTCATATCCCAGACCCTGCATCCTGATGCTTCGACCATCTTCGTGCTCAGCCACAGACCTCTTCCCATTCGTTTGTATCCCCGAATGGGGAGTCCGCGTGGCTTGATACTCTTTGTGCGCCGCTTTCGAGCACTGCTCCCTGTTTTCTGCCTCGCCTGTTGCCTGTGACTCTGACCTCATTGAGCATCCCTGGTGTCCCTTGCATTCTCCTCAGCCCTATATAATAACTGCATCGGTCGCTGCTGCACATGCATCCGATCTCCTCGGTTGCTTTCATGTTACCGCAGCTGAGCTGCCTCCCTTACATTCCCACGCGGTACTGCAAGTTATCCGTGGATTCCGCAGCGCCATGGCTACCAATTACTGGAGAAAGTTGATCAACCCTGACAAGAGCCCTTCTCCCATTCTAGAGCAGCTCTGTTTTGGGATCGCGAAAGTAGTGGTGAGTCTAGCCGTGGCATGCTCCCCAGCTGGAGAGACATCAGCTCTGACCGTTCTTTCATGCCCCGCAGTCTACCCTCGATTCATCCTTCGGAACCACAGACCTGACTCCCGACCGGCTAGCTGCCTTCTATCGACAAGTAGGTGGGAATTACGACTCGCTGTTTCTCGAGACTAGCAGTTCCGCGCTCTCCTTCATCTACCAGTCTCTGGGATGCTTTCACAGCCTCCAGCCAACCACCAACGCCTTTGAGCGCCCTTCGATTCCTGCGCTACTCCCTAACGGCTTCCTGCGATGGCTGACGATCCAGATTCTGCTTGACCCTGATGAGCATTGTCAATATCTACAAAAGGCTGTTGCGCAATGGGACATCGCAGATATCAACGGGAAAGCTTTCCCCAAGGAGATTCCCAGAGACGCGTTCCCATCTGAGCCTGACCCAGACATGGTGGAATGGCACCAAGGGGTTTGTCGACGACTAGAGGACGATTATGTGAAGGCCACTACCCCACAATATTCTCCACTTCACCATCACCATCATCACCGTCACCATCGAAAACCCCAGCCGCCGGAAGACGACTACTTTTCGCATCGTCCTCACCACCACCATCACAGATCGTCGCATCATTCGAGTGACACAGACACGGGCAGCGATCATCCGCCGCGAAGTAGACATCGTGGGCATCATGCTGCAGACAATGAATATGGACCACGAAGCCGCTCACGAAGACCACGTCCCGTGGCACCAACTCGATCGTTCTCTTTATCTCCACGACAAGAACGTTCTGCTAAATTGCGAGGCCGCCGTTTTAGCCTGCGGGAGGAGTCACCGTCAGATGATTCTGGTACTTCTGAAGAATCGCAAGATGATCAACCCGGCAGACCGTCTTTTAGCGATGTACGTTTTGATCGTGCTCGCAGACACTCGCCGCACCACAGAAGTCCCGGACGCAGTCATTCTCATGATCCGCTATATACTAGCAGACGGAGACGGCACATGTCTCCTGGCCATCCTGGTCGATACGATGACGACGCTGCATATCCGTCGAGACATGAAAGCCGGCGGTCGTCGCATGTGTCGTCAAACTCTTCGGCATCGACTGCTCATTCGAATGGAACTGCTCCACTAAAGAGCCCGCGACGACTTGAACCCGGACCCCGGGAGTATGTGGTCCATGATATGCCCAGCTCCGGATCCGGTTCTGAGACTCCTCGCGGCCGACACCATCGATACGCAGTATCCGTGGGGGATCGCCGGTACCTGCCCTCGGACCGATATATAGAGACAAATAAACACAGCCGGACGCGTCATGATCGTGCGGAGTCTGTCAATTATGCCAGTCTTCGACCGCGGCTAGAAAGATGGACCAGTTTGGACCGTCCCAGGGCTCCGAAGGTGTATGTGCCCCCGGACGACCCTTATTACTCTAGACGCGCGAAGAGGGCCGCTATGTATAATTGATTATACGTTATATGCTTCGCTATAGTACTCTAGTCTGAGGTTGTGATATTCATTGCTTTATACGGTTTTTTTTTTTTTTCTACACTGGGCCATCTCAACTTTCTTGCATTAGTGCTCAACTTCGTTGTTTTCCGTCTGGAATGATTTACGGCTCTGATTTCGTCTCTATGAATCTCTATTTATGACTTACGGGCTCTTATTTTAACATGACATGATATTATATTATACGATATGATGCCACTTGAATATAATGACGGTTGATACGCTTTACTGATACTGAGCAGGGTGACTCGGTCCTGGTTCGTACTGGAATGGCTTTGTAAATCCTTTCAGATTTGCTGCACTCTCTTCTTCTTCGCTAGAATTTAACTGCCTACAGGGAGGGACTAATGCAACTATGTCCGTTCCGTCGGTCTACGAGGATTGGAATGAACGCGCTAATTGGGCAAGTCGCTATAGAATGATCTTCTCTATAACAACATGCTCAAGGGGGAAATTTCACTTGCCTTGTGTATCGATATACTAGAAAAGTACCTCTCTATATCGCCTTATACCCTTCCCGAAGGTCGTGGAGACCCTTTGAACAAGCCTACTTTGCGCCACCCAGGTGAGTTTCTTCTAAAGCTTTCCTTCGCGCTACCAGATACAAATCGGATTATACGAAAAGGTCGCAGAAATAAATCGACAGCTGAAGAAGGAATGGTTGGGTGAAGTCGAAGACAATGTCTTCCATTGTCTCCGTGGAAAGAAACGTACTGACCATTCCAGGATCATGAAGAAGTTAATTAGTTAGCTCAGCTTGTTATCATTATCAGTAGCCCAAATTTCCCGATACGGCAACCCCGCACGGGAGGATCGTGAAAGCCACGGATAGCCAAGCCTAGCCCGTATTTCTGGAGTCATTAGCCTGGAATAACCGTTCGTGTGCGGAAGTTAGGAATGCAGCAATGTCAGTGGCAATGTCAATCCCTGACACCAAGTGATAGGGGACTGTCTGATCACTCGGACGGATGCTGAGAGCTATTGTCCACATAAGTTCTAGGCAGTGGACCGTGAGAAACGTAGATGATTCCCTTGCACCGGACAGTAACGTTATACTGTCCAGTATTGTCAGCCTACAGCGTACAGTGGACAGAGAAAGAAGCCGAGAACAGCTGATTTTAGTGCGGGGGATGGCGTCACCTGACGTTTATGTTCGTAGTGTATGGTATTGTACTGTACTGTACGGGATCGCATACGTAATGCAGATACCGCATAGAACGGCGAAGGGCAATCATTGAATTACCCCATACGGCAATACGGCGGGGGGTAATACGCATACAGGAAATATGGCTACTCCGCATGCCGCGGGCCAGTGAGGGCGCCTCTTCCCCAGACTCGCCCATAATTACATAAGCACATTTGCCCAAGCAGCAAAATAAGCAGTGCGTCCCTCCAGTCCCTCATCCCCGTCCGTCCGATCTGCCTTGCCATTCTCTCTGTCCATGCTTGCAACACTGTCATTGTGTTTGTTGATCTTGCTGACTGCGGGGGTGTCTTGGTTGCCCGGAGATTTCGAAATCTAGTCTCACACTTCCTCTCCCTCCCAGCTGCAAAGATGGAGGGCCCGGCTGAGTCGCCAATACACACGGGGAACATCAAGCGCATTCGACAAGCCTGCGCTAGCTGCAGGTACACAAATCATATATTTATCTCTACAGACCATGTACATTAGCTGACAGAACATTCCATTACGGCTCTAGGCGGAAGAAGACAAAATGTTCCGGGGAAAGACCCGCGTGCTTCTATTGCCGCCGTAGCAATCGCCCTTGTGTCTACGAGCCATACTCGGCAACTATCGCCGATAACTCAGCGTCCTCTCCATCGACAACCTCAAAGATGACACCAGAAGGAAACAGCGTAAGAATAACAAGAAATCTCTACCATTTAACATAGGGGCTAATGTCGCGGTAGACGGAGCTTTTACAGAGGATCGCTATGATCGAGTCCCGACTTGCAGAGCTCAGTGGTAGATCGCTAAATCGGGCGAGGTTCGTCTGTTCCCTCCATTTCCATTCAAGTTTCGTTGTAATGGACGTACTAACTCCTATACAGCAGTGTTTTCTCGGGTTCGCCTAGCCCAGAGGCCATTGCCACGTCGCAAAATATCACAGATATCATCCCCTCACCTCCACAACCATCCATACCATTAAAGGCTTCAATGTATGTTGTCTAATGTTCATTGCTCCTGTTTATTTCGTCCTCTCTTGATGCATGTACTTATCCAGCAACTCTAGGTCATACGATGGTTTGCCACCTCCACCCGTACTCTGGTCTCTTGTCGACACATACTTCGTACACGGCCATAACCAACCCTATGGATACTTCCGAGAAGCTTCCTTCCGACAAAAATTGGAGAGCGGTCTTCTTCCTAAGTGCCTCATCTTTGCCGTATTAGCGGCTGGTGTTCGATTCTCAACCCACGAATATTTCGGCGGAAACATCCGCGAGGCATCAGAAGCATATGCACGAGAGTCGTGGCTGGGGGTCCTCGCGGAGCACATGACTGTGGAGGGCGGTTTAAACGTCCATGTGGTACAAGCTGTGGACTTGCTTTCCGTTCTCGACAATGCAGGTATGGTTTTGCATATTTCGTAATCCATTGCTAGCCATTGGCCATTGCTAACTTTCCTTCTTCAGCAAGCCGTGCTAGTTCAACCTGGGTGAAAATCGGTCTTGCCGCCCGGATTTCCCAGAACCTTAACCTCACGTCCGAGCCTAACAAGTGGCTTTCGTATGCTGACCAGGAGGAACACCGTCGGGCTTTCTGGTCGACATATCTTGTAGACAAACTAATTTCATGCGGTCGATCTCGCCCTCTGGCTATCCTGGATGAGGACTGTAATGTCCAACTTCCATGCGACGAAGAGACATTTCGGAAAGGTGAATGGAAGAAAACCTATACCCTGGATCAGCTGCTCAGTTGGGATACTCATGTGACCGAACCACCGAGCCCATTTGCCTTGACCATTCTGATGGCGTCGATATTCGGGCGTTGCACAAGATACGTGAACCGGAAATCCGGTGTTGACAACGTTCCGCCCTGGGACACGAATTCTGAATTTTCATCCCTCAATTCTTCTCTCCTGCTGCTTGAGTCCTATTCAAAGATTGGCAGCAGACCAATTTCTGTTGTCCTTCTTGAAAATTCGCGGCCTGACGGAAGCATTGATCGCCAGCAGGTTGGACATCTTGTATTTGCCCATACTCTATTTCACTTGTGCTACTGTCTTCTTAACCATCCATTTTGCCTTCGTCATCGACTCAAGAGGTTTGGACGCAAAATTCCCCGTAGCTTTCCTTTTCGTGCACTTCAGGTGTGTCGAGAACATGCAAAGCAGCTGTTGGATCTTCTGATCGACTCGACTCGGTCCGGCTGTCTTGTTGAATCTTCATTTTATGCATACTGTTTAGCCATCGCGGGTGGGATCCATTCCTTGATTTTCCACTTTGAAAGCCAGAATGTTAGCAGTGGATCTTCCGAGGCTCTGAAGTATTTTCAGCAAAGCATGGACATGCTGAACACGCTAGCTGGCATATGGGATCATGCCTCAAATATTGTATGTGGTGTTCCCTTCAATGGTAACTGCCCCCTTAACGTCGAACATGCCGTCTGACGGAGTATTAGGCTTCCCGGCTTCAAAGTTTTCATGCGTTATCGTATAGATTTGCCAATCTTCTCAATCCCGATTGTCTCACTGAGGAGCTGGAACCCGGTTCCGAGGATATAATGTTATCCATGCTCGATTATGGAGTATTGGGAACTCCAGCTCACACAAAAGTGCCGGAGTCAGCTCCGCCCGTTTCGACCATGCCATCAACACCACCCTGGGCTTTAAGCACAGATGTTGTCACGTCGCCAAGGCTCGGAACAGACTCAGATCTCTTCAGTGAGATCCCACCTGGTGTGAGGATCAACGAGATTGAATATCTCCTGAATTGCGCTGCTGGTGGAAATGGGATCTTATAAGTGTTGTCCTCTTGATTGTTCTTGGCATTCGGACCGGGTCCGTGCGCCCCGTTTCGGACCGGGGAAGCAAGTACTGGCTCATTGATAACCGATTCCGACGTCGAGGATACTTATTGGCGAAGAGTTCTTTCTCGATAGTGCGGACTAGGTGACGAAGCGTAAGCCACTTAGGAAATCAGCTTCATATGACCAACTGTCACAGTTCATCCTCCTTGGGGAATCATGGTGATGGGACTGGCTACAGGATTGTAGCAGGGCACATAGTTACCTCTGGGAAAACACGAACCCAGTGACTTCTATTATTGGGGGGACTGTTTCTATTTTCCTTGCAACGTTGGCTATTACAGACCAAATCGGAAGATAACCGACTATATGTTGAGGGGAAACGGCTCGAGACAACCTTTATTGTCGTGAACGGCGCCGCACGACCCTAATTGATCAGATATATTCGGT
Source organism: Monascus ruber (assembly GCA_002976275.1). Classification (NCBI taxonomy): domain Eukaryota; kingdom Fungi; phylum Ascomycota; class Eurotiomycetes; order Eurotiales; family Aspergillaceae; genus Monascus; species Monascus ruber. The sequence continues at coordinate 4,155,263 of PSNO01000001.1, read as the reverse complement.
CTTTACAAATGCCCTATTCGGCTGAGTCGCGAATACACTTTTATGACCCCCTCTATTTTCATTAAGATAGTATAGTTCGCACATTTACGACATCTTGGTTTTTTAAGCGCAAGAGTTGGGTCTGGATGCAACAGTGGTCGTCCTTTTAACTCTTCATCAACTTTGATACCCTCATCAGCCCACGGGGGACACAGACAATTGAATGACAGCAAGATGGGAACTGATATGTTCGGTTCTGGATAGGACAGGAGTATGGAAATGAAATATACCTGCCACATAATATAAATACTGCGAAGAAGTCTGCTCAGCTCGCACAGGCAACGAACTTCAGCTGGAAATGGTGGGATGTACTCACGTCTTTTTTGTGTCTACATATGTTTATGAATCTGGGTCCCGGAAGGATGTACTTGGAAAGTTACTTCATTTCGAAAAGCCGGCTGTACATATGATACCGGCATCCACAGCATTTTTGTTCCGAGTCATAGGCAGTAGAGGGCAAAGTTTTAAGGTTAATGTGATGATTTGAATAAATTATCTTCAGTGGATGCAGTTCCCGTAGTGCGTAGTTGCCTAGCTTGGCAGTTGGTCCATGCACTAACTATGCCTCCATGGTGCATTCTCGACCATATTGAATGAGTCACTGCTACGAGTATCCACTTTGCAAGTTGCCAATTGAACTATCTAAAATCTATCATGTGCGATGAATGCACAATTATTGCATATTTCCAGCATAGCACACCGCCTTTTTTTCTAGATTCTGCCCGTCACCACCGCCGCGGGAGATTAGTTTCCTATTTTGGAGATCCACTAAATACGAGGTCCATTGGGAAGAGTAAGTGGCACTGTTGCCTCAGCCTGGCGCCCCTGTCGCCTAAGCTAATATCCACCGACAGACGATGGACCTGGGAAGCTGTAGACAATGAAGCTCGTCTACCAATGGATTTAAGAGCTCGATATTCCTCGTTGTGATCGATGCTTTTCTTCAACCAACAACTAGTCGATTAACTCTCTGATTTTTGTCTGAATGTGGAAGTATCAGTCTCATTGCCTCTGTTCTATCCTTCGTGTCTTATTTGCTTAATTACTTCGTTAAATTAAGCTTCTATTTACCATGGCTAGCCAATTCTCCCTTCCCCAGGTTCCTGCGAAACACAAGGATTTCCTGAACCATGTTCAATCTCATCCCGATACCCCAGTCGAACAGCTCCTGGAACTCTACAATGGATACGATTCCGTCCTGCGGAAGATTTTTGCTCAGGAACCGAGTCATCCTGCTCTGGAAGATGGTCTTCTCAACGTCGTGCCTCTCTTCGATGGGACGGGCTCAGCGGATGTTCGTGTTCGCGCAAGGGACTTGGAGTCAGAACCACCGGAGCTTAAAGAGAAGTATATCATGCAGTTGAAGGATGACCAGCGCAGACCCAATGGCTCCCCCGCTGTGGTTTCTACCATTAAGGAGTTCCAGACGAACTTCAACCTGTTCTCTGAGACGTCCTTAATTGACCTTGACTGGAACAATGTTGTTGCCGCTGGCAGTGCTGTCGTGACTTCTCTCATGCCTGTTCCGGAGGAATACAATGGCTCCAAGCGTGGACTCCGCCAATACTACCATGAGAAGTTGGCTCCTGCGTCCGACGTTGATCTGTTTCTCTACGGCTTGACCGAGGAGCAGGCCGTGGAGAAGATCAAACAGATTGAGACGAAAATGAAGGGTTCTATCCTCGCGGAGACGACTTCTGTGCGTACCAAGAATGCTATTACCATCGTGTCACAGTATCCCACGCGCCATGTGCAGATCGTCCTCCGCATCTACAAATCCATTGCCGAGATCCTGACCGGTTTCGATGTCGATTGCTCCTGCGCTGCGTACGACGGTCGCCAGGTCTACGTCGCGCCTCGCGCGTTGGCGTCGTATATCACACAGGTCAATCGCATCGATTTGTCTAGGCGTTCTCCGTCATATGAGAATCGTCTTTCTAAGTACTCCCATCGTGGGTTCGAGGTCTTCTGGCCGCAGCTTGATCGTTCCAAAATTGATCCGGTCAGTCCATCCTCGGATGCTTTACGCCCTATCGTACGTTGCTTACGCGATTACAGACCATATTTGAGCGCAGTTTCACACGGACGGTTGGACTGGCCCGTCTTTTAATTCTTGAAAGATTGCCACGCCCTGCCGATCGCGATTTGTACCTCGAGAAGAGGCGGACAGAGCGTGGCCGGCCGGCTAAGCCGTGGCGTGAACGTGCAAGGTTCCTCCGTGGAAACATTAAGAATGATTGGGATGATGAGGTTCCCGATTGGCTGGAGGAGGACGATGTCTCTGATTATCACACCTTTGTGAGTCCTTTTATATTTGTGGTCGAGCGGAGAAAAGTTTCATCACGGTATTAATTCAAATCCAGGCCATTCCATATGGACCGAGATTCCATGCGAAAAAGATAGAAAAGCTCATGTATACGAAGGATCTTCTGCTAAACGCCGAATGGAATAAGCCCAAAGATCGGGAAGTCGATCTTCATCGACACCCGGCATTCTTTGGGGACGTGGAAGATATCATTCATGATTGCTGTGGCCAGTGTCCCAAGCCCGTTGCTGAAGACGAGATACAAATCGCTAAGGAAGAGTCCAAGATATATGTCTCGGGCGATGTCTCCTTTATAGAGGATAACCCCGGCCGCCAGGCAATTGGCAGTTTTAATCCGATCACAGAAACTGATTGGACAGGTCAGTCCAAATCTCCTATGCTCGACTTAGCTACACGAACTTCACTAAACCACTGGTATAGAAATGGCCTACGTTGGAAACACTGAACGCCTTTGCCAAGCCATTGTTGAGCATGATCTCCAGGCAGTGAAGGACTGGTTCAGCAGGGAAGACGCAGATCCTAACCGTCGAGACTACACCGGAAGAACCCCGCTACATTTGGCAGTGATGGCCTCAACTCCCGAGATTGTGCAGTGCCTTGTCGATCATGGTGCTCGCTTAATTGCTCGCCTGGCAGATGGAAGGACTGCGCTTCATATTGCTGCGGCCAATGGCAACATTGAAATCGTGAGAATACTGCTCACGAAAAGCGGGGAGAATGAAGCAGAAGAAGAGAACAAAAGGGAAACTGAGGCCGCAAGGCGAAGATTCCCCGAACTAGATAACAAGGCCAATGAGGAAGATGGTGAAGATGTGGAGATGCTAAGCTATCCTTCTAGCGAAGCTGAGCAGGGATCTTATGCCACTGGGTCTTTTGTCAATGTCCGCCGGAATGAACCGAATAAGGATTCGAGCGATCATGACACCGAAGAAAGCAATGAACTCGATCCAGATATATACGATATCAACGTTCTGGCGTGGGACAGTCGCGCATCCCCCTTGCACCTTGCCATCCTCAACGGCCATGTGGATGTTGTTGAAGAACTTGTGTCTTCGTTTGGTGCCGATCCACTGCTTCCAATCAAGCTCGTTAATGACTATAATAATTCCCCCCGTGCTGCTATTCTTACACTCGTTCTAGCGCTCCGGCCACCACTCGAAACGGCCAAGGCGATGACTGCAAAACTGCTACAGCTCGGAGCCTCCGCTGCCCAAGCGGATCTGAAAATGTACACACCATTGCACTATCTCTCTGGCTCCACTGCTCATACGGAAATTTTTGACATCCTCCTAAATCATGACAAAGCTGCTGTCAAGAGGGCAATTAATCATCTAGCAGGAGATATCCATTCTTGGAATTCAAATTTTTATTCTGCGTTGACAATAGCAATTTACGTGAGGAACAGTACCGGTGTCTCCAAGCTCCTTGACTTTGGCGCGAATACAGAGATTAGCTTGGCCGACTACTTAAAGTCTATCTCAATACCAACAGACAGCCAACACCGACACTGGTACCCACTGTCAGCGGAGGACAAGGAACAAACATTCCGGAGAAATATTCCCCAGCCTGTTATCTTTGCAGTGAGTATGGAGCTGCCATTAGTAGCCCTCCAACTTCTCGACAAGGGCGCAGATCCAAACACGTTGGCTGTACAGGAGCGCTCCTGGACTGGAGAATATAAGACGTCTCTTTTGGACAAAGTCCGATCGAAGATCGATGAATTACGCAAATATAATGGGGAGGAAGTCCACTTAAACTGTCCTGAACGCCTGGAATTGGATGATGACCTTTATCTTGGTGGCTGCAAGGAGGGGTCATATAAATACTTCTACGTGAAAGAGCAATTGACCGAGAAACGGAAGCAGTATGAAAACGCCAAAAGGGTAGATGATGAAAACGTCGCAGCTTTGGAAAAGCGGGAGGGCTTGGTTAAAAAACAGGCTGCCATTGATGCTCTTCTTCTTGATTTCGAGAAACTCGAGGCTGCATTGGTGGAAAGGGATGCGAAGACGTTCGAGGAACTCTTTCCTGAGTCAAAAGCTGCCATGCCTCCCATCCCTCAAGCGTCGAGTGAGTATTTCCAGGAGCCGAAGCCGAAACCATTTAAGATACCGCTCAACTTTGGACATCTGAGTCTTACGGACGAACAAGAGAATGGATATTTGCGATTGTGAGTTATCCTCCTCCTGGGCACTTTTCTCTACGATCCAGCACTAATACTTAAAAGGTTTGAGGCAGCATGGAGCGGTGACATTGATACCATCAAGGAACTTACTCTGGCAGTATGGGGTCCAGAGAACGATCAAACTCCACTCAAAATTGCCACAAGGGATGGCCTACACCTGTCCCCATTTGCCGTGGCAGTCCTGCGTGGGCATAGGGCTGCGGCAAAGGTGATCCTTGATATTGCTCGGGCTCAGCACAAGCCCAAGACTCCTGAGCAGAGATTTGTGATGATGGAAGACATTGATGATGACAATGACGTCCAGCTTTACAGTGCAATTGTCGACGATAAATTTACCATTGAGAACATTGGTGAGATAGCTACGAAGGTCGAAAGCAATGTCTCAGCGCTCAACTACTTCGGATGGTGGTGTCCAACACATCTCTTTGCTGATAGAAAACTGGGTGAGAGGGACGCAAGTTGTCTCTTAACATATGCAATAGCCGTGGATGATATCGATCTGCTCTCGTTCTTGCTGGACCTGGGACAGGATGTTGTCATGAAGGATGCCAAAACTCGAACACCGACTGTTTATCAAGTACCATATGATGCATTCAAACTAGCTATCAAGCTAGGGCGTTTGCGTTGTCTTTCAGAAATCATCAAACGTTCCGCGACGGGTCTTCCCCTTGACCAACTGGTAGAATCGAGTGGCGTCTTGGTTAAGGAGAAGCCAAAGTACTACCAAGGACTTTCAATTCGCGGAAGGAAGCGAGCAGACTGGGCTGCTGCTGGTCGCCATGAGAAACCACGGAATGTTAAATCTTATCCTCCCCTCCTGATCTCCGCATTTCAAGGCAATCTTAGCAGCGTTGAATGGTTCCTTGGCACTGCACCAGAAAGACATTACATGAAATTTGTTGAGACCCACAAGAACGACAAGCGAGTAGAAAGGCTTTCGCAGTCCAAACAGGGCGTCGAAAGATGTATTACGAGCTGGCTTCATCTGCGAGGTAAGTTTTCTCGGGGTCTTCGGATGTCTCTGTCTGTCTGTTGAAAACAAAGGCCAATCTGATTAACCTGGAATATCTATAGAGAACCTCGTGCTCCACTGTGCCGTACTCTCAACAGAAACGGAAGAATGCGGACACCTCATCAGATATCTTGTGAAGCATGCTCCGGAATGCCTAGAGACCAGGTCGGCCGAAGGATATACTCCCCTAGCTCTTGCTTTCTCCCTGCAACGCCCGATGTTTGCCAGGATTTTAGTCGACTCCGGTGCCAACCAGACTGTTCGTGACTTGAAAGGGAATAACATTCTTCACTTACTCCTGTGTAATATCAACGGTCAAGCTTGTATGGAAACAAAGTATCTGCAAAGACTCCTTGACCTCATTGACCCGCTGCTCATGCCTTCTCTTTTAACCGAGCGCTCTTCGGACGAACCGGGTTCTTTGACGCCACTTTCCCGTTGGATACACAAGGCAAATTCCATCATGGACTACCGTGTTCGTGCCCCAAGATATTTTCCCAGGCATGATAGACACTTGGAGACAGACACGAAAGTGACCGTTTTACAGCTTATTATAGATTTTGCTGAACCTACAGGACAAAAACATCTGGAGCTCCTGGATGCTGCAGGAAATACTCCTGTGCATGATATCATCCGCTATCAGCTTCCAAAATCGCTGGAACTGGTTCTTGATCGCCGGCCGGATTTGCTACACCGTGAGAATGCGACAGGGTGTACCCCGCTGGAACTTGCAGTGGATGCGTGGATCAACGAGAGCACATACAACCCTCCCAACCTCCCAGGTTCCGATATGCATCATACTTGCGAGATGAATACAGACATTGTCAGACGTGCGCCTTCACTTTTTGTGCAAAACGATTCACCTGTCGACGAAGAGAGGAGCGAGAGAACCAAGATTTGTGATTTATGCCGTCAGAGGGCCAATAGTAGACCGGATCTGAAGAGGAAGCTGGTCAGTTTATATGAGGTGAATGAGGTAGCGAAACGATTGGCTTCGATGCAGGTTGTTAACCAGCCCTGTGAGCGAGTGCGTCGCCGGCGCATGTGGTACAGAGATGAGGACGACGATGATGCCGCTGATGAGGTGGCACTGTGGTACGGGAAGTCTCCTTAAGCTCTTGGGAGTTTTTTGTTAACCAGCCTGACATATGGCTGTCGAATGGATTTTCCATTGAGCCGTCAAGAATGGCTTATCTTTTTTTCAATTTTTTTTCCCTGATCTGGGTATCTATCGTCCTAAGTACATCATGCAGAACTTTTGTTTAACCGGCATTCCTTGATCATAGTCAACACAAGTATTTATAACACAATATCAACGAGCTTAAAATCATGACACAATGGCCAAACAACTCCTCACTGGTATATTCCCCGTCTTTCCTATCTCTGGAAACCCATCGAGATTGACTCCTTTTCGGAACAGCAGACAATGTGTGGAACCGCCGAAATGAAACATGCCTAGTTGATCACCTTTCTTCACTTTCTGCCCTTGTCTGACAGTGATCTCACACGTTGAGACCTCAGCCATGCCAATTCCTACAAATACCATGAGTCCAATGGCAGGGTTATCAGCTTCGATGAAGATCAAAGCCCGGGTCGCTGCGGCAGAGAGATAGCCCTGACTTGTCACTTCGGACGCAACGTCGATATCATGGGGTCCTCGTGGATCCACGAGGCTCTCAAACAGCGGCTCCGAGTAGTATGTACCGGGGACGACATAGGCTTTGACAATCTCGCCCGTCACAGGTGAATGCCACCGGTGATAGCTCAAGGCGCTGAGAAAGGCCTGGTAGATGGTGCCCCCGACGAACTCGGGAGAATATTCATCACGATGCAGTATGTCCAGGACAGAATACGGCTGACTCTTGGCCCAGAACTGATCGCGGGCTTTCACATGCCTCTCGAGGCGAAAGGGCTGGCTCTCGCACGCATTGGCGATCACCCTATCATCATCCGGTGCCGCAACGGGCCTCACTCCCTCGCGGAATCGTCTCGTGAAGAAATCGTCCCACGACTTGAATCCGTGATGCTTGTCCGTGGGATCACAGATGAACATCTCATCGAACGCATACGAGGATCTCCCTGCGTTCGCGACAGTGGTGAGATCGTTCAACGCCGACTCCCCGAACCATGACCCAGCACCGTTGGATGGATCAAGCACGCTCGCAGATGCAGGGGAACGCAAAAAGTCTCCCCAGGCATTCAATACCTTCTGCAGAGCAGCATTAATATCTGGGTCCAGAAACGCTGCATACCCGCTCGCCGTGCCCATGGGATAGTCCAATACCGCGTTAATCGGAAGCCCGATCAGTCCGAATTTGCCGGGCGTCTCGTTAAACATCGGCGCGGAGCTGATCAAGTGGTTGAACACCTGCAGCATATGCTCCGGATCACGGATCATGGGGTGTCCCGTCGGATCGTCGCAGTAGGGGGCCTTCCGAGGTACTTCCTGGAACATGGATGTGATGAGCATGTAGGCTCGTGCGTTTGTGTCGAGGAGGTTACGGAATTCTTCGAGGACCGGGTGTAGGTCTGCGGGGGTTTGGTCGGTTTTTATGATGACCTTTTTCAGCCAGTCGTGGTAGACCTCGGGGTTTTGGGGCATCCATTTTCCTTCTCTTTCTGTTTGTTAGTTGTGTCCTCTCGCCATGTGTACATGTTATGTATATGATGGACGGACGGGTGGCGTACTTGGAAAATCGGTGTGTCCAATGCTTGTGTTTCGCAACCATTTGTTCGTCTCTTTGGTTACTTTTTGTGCTTTACTATTACTTTTGATGAAAATGCCAACGATACTGTTGAACTTGGCTTACAAGCGTAGGAGGACGTTGCTTTTGTTCATAGATGAGTTCCCCGGTTACATCATGGTGACGCTGGAAGGAGGACTTCCTGAAATAGCCTCAAATAAAATGCGATGGATATAATTAATCATTTTCTGCTTGGAATTGACGGCTTGTACGTGTGTGTCTTCGTGGCGCTGTTTTGGTCTTCATGATGTCACACTGTCAAACCCTAAGTCTATGGAGAATCGGACGCTTTACCGTCATGGAATAAAAGCACACGCCATTGCTGTAACCAAATGCAGACAAGTCAAGGAAAAAGCAATATGAGGACAGCGGTGTCTATATACATAAGTGACAAAACTCATTTTATTGCAATGGTTACTGTTGTATATTTCAAGGGAAAGGGGGGGCTGGACGAGACGGTATCGGCTACACGCACGTAGCCTACTAAGAAGTAGATGCCTTTGGTACAGGTCCCGGACCTGGAATGAATCTATGCTCTACACGAAGCCTTCAACGCGCTCCGTTGTATGCTGCTCAGCTCATTGAGGATTCATTACTATCTAAAAGGGGTTCTCCCGAAGTTGGTCCCATCGGACCACTAATGTCACGTGCTCATACATATTTGTATCTGATGAGGATATACTATTTCGGACAGGTGGATTATCTGATAATCCGGTCCCGGATACGGAGTATATATGTTCCGGAGGAAGGACCAACATACGGATGTTGGGACAACACAAGGTGTAATAAGCAGACAAGCAAGAGGAAGCGCATCGTTTTAGAGCTTCAAGATGTACTAGAGACAGCAGTATATCGATATAGAGCGTTCACCACGATCCCTATGAATCCTACGGTATCCTTTTAGTATCTGATATCCAGACGCCGCACCCCTGATCCACATCAGTTCTAATGGATAGGCGCATGTATGGTCGTATTACTAGGTAGGCCTGCCTGTGCCGTGAGATAGGTAGCGAGGGCGGTCTAGGACGGCAGAACCTCACGTGTACTAACAGGTTCAACCGCTAGTCTCTACGAAGACCAGCGGTTAGCTCTGTATCAAGGCTATACGCACGTTGACCCCTTCTATTCCATCTCTTACACGCATTCTAGATCCCTTCATAGCCCGTATCCGCGCTACTCGCTACCCGGGACGCCTGACCTGCGTCCTTCGGACCGCAGGCCTCACAGCAACCCAACATGGGTGCTGGCGCAGCTGACGTGACGGTGCTGAATCTACTGACTATACTATATAAGTGAGAGAAATTCCAGGACCTCCGTCCTAGATCCTAGTCTTTTGCTCCTGACTCAGCGGTTTAGCATCTGGAATGCTCCCTAGGCGCGAGACTGTGGCAGCCGAGGCTTTCAGGAACAGTTCCTTGATTCATTGGCACACCTTTCGTTAGCTGGATGCTTTGGTATACCCAGACAACAGAACGAAGAAACTGGTTTGTTGAGGATATCTACAGTAAGATCTCCCCAATCCAGAGATTTTCACATACGCTTTCGATCAAATTGAATGCTAAGCGCTATCTTACTAATTTGGTTTACAGTTTCTCTGCCTACAAGACAATTATGCCCTAAACTGCATGATTCAACATCACTGCCCAACGAATGGACTCGTTGCACCACGAATTAGCAAGGAGACAGACCAACATGAGGAAGAAGGCAACGAGAATGGAGCTAAGCTCTGTACTACACAACAGCTACGATACTGGTGAAGCGAACTCGAAAACGAAAGGTATACTTGGTTCTTCGAAACTACCTAGGAAGATGAGGCACACCTCAAGTATCCTTCCGCTACAAACTCCACCATGCCCGAGTATGGCGGAATCTGACCGTCTAACACGGTAGGCAATGTCTGAAGGGTCCTATCTATGGATTTGTACCCCCTGCACACCACTGAGAGGAAATTATTCAAAATAACAGTAAGACATTGATCAAGAGGAAAAGGTCATCCAACTGATTTCTCCAACCAGAACCACGAGATATTAGTACAATATCATCTACTGGGCAGAAAGATTTGCCCACGAACCAATTTTTTTTTTTTTTTTTTCGCGTACGGCCTAGTTAAGCATAAGTGAATTTGATTCCGGTATCTTTGTGGCATCGCTGTAATGGTCTGAATATGGAATTCACTTCGGTGCTATATTACGAAGAATTCCTTGGGAGGAAGGGGAGAGACAACGGCATGAGCAACAAACAGAACAAATGAAGAAAAAGAGACAGACAGAACAAACGATACAAATATGGCAAGCAGAGTTGCCATATGCCTGGGCGTAGCCCATGAAGATCACCGCTGCGGCTCTTGGGGGAGAGACTTGGTGTTGAGTTTTATAGGGACTTTTGTCTAATCTGCGAGGATTATCGAAACTGATATGACCATTTTTGAATTGGATTGATTGGGTTTCTTTAACTTTCGTTGCTTGTCTACGGCTCGTTTCCATTGCTATTGCTCTTTGGCTCTGTCCCGTTCTATCGCCTCCACAGCACGCAACCAGATCTACTCGCGTGCTTTTTCTGCTATTTCAGAAGGCAAAAGCTTTAAGTATCTTGGGCGGCACAGTTGAGTAAGCTCCCAACATCAGGCATGTACAGTTACGAGCCATCCTTGGTCCCGGAGTCCAACCGTTGATGGAAGATAGTCAACGACATCGACGGTAAAGTGGATGCCCTGGACTAAAGCATGGACAACTTCCATACTAAGAGCCTCGTCTTCGTCTTCGAGGACTCACACCGACTATCGTATCCCTCTTCTCCCGTCTAGTGTCCAGATAATTGTGGTCGAAGTGGACAGAGCGTGCATGTCGCCGAAGAACAGAGTGAACCAGGAGCCTCTTGCAACAAGGGACGGTGTCTGGTGTGTTCCTTACTAATTAATAAAGTCGACTTTTATCAAGGAAGTCAAAAAGCTGGCTAACTCTGGGATACTCTCTATAACCACACTGGCCTTATATATCCAAGAAGAGCCAAGAAAAGTGGAGAAAGAAGATCTAATCTGATCTGATCAGCCCCACAGGTTCCAGCCTTGCCCTGTGTCACGTAAAAATATATTAGTCATCGGTGAGGTATTTCTAGTTACCTACTATAGCCTATTATTATTACTCTGTAAAGTAATCCATTCTTCCAAGCTATCATCGAAAGCTGTCATTATTTGATGAATTATCATTTCTTTGGACACTGCTTATCGTATGAGCTGGATCTTGCCGACATTCCTGAATGCAACCTTACGGCTGATGCAAAAGGCTACGTCTATCACACCATCCGAAGCAGATAATCCCTGCAGTTGCATTGCAGAAGCAACAAGGCCTGGATATTATTCGTTGTTATGAAACAACATAGAGGGGTAAGATCTCTGCAACATCCCAGGATTGCCGAATTAATATAACCGCTCCTGCTGCAGCGGCACCTTTACCTAGATATCTCTGCTTCTTCATATACACCATCAGAAGAAAGGAAATGCAGATATCACTCAGAAAACTGGGCCCTATCCCAACAGAGGCCCCTGCTCCCTTATCCACCCCTTCTGATCAAGATGCCATCGCAGTCGACGAGATCAATACCCCGTACAAAGCAAAAGCGGCCGTCCTCAACCGCGCTATCCAAGAGATTGGCATGGGCCGTTACCAGTGGCTGCTGTTTATCATAATCGGCTTTGGTTGGGCAAGCGATAACCTCTGGCCCATCGTCACCTCCCTGATTCTCACGCCCGTGTCGTATGAATTTCATGTTTCCAGACCCCCCTATCTGACCCTCGCCCAAAATATAGGGCTCCTCATCGGGGCGATGTTTTGGGGGTTCGGATGTGACCTGTTCGGGAGACGATGGGCTTTCAATCTCACGATCGGTATCACGGGTCTGTTTGGGTTGATCGCTGCTGGCTCCCCTAACTTCGGGGCTGTCGGGACTTTTGCGGCGCTATGGTCTGTCGGGGTCGGGGGTAATTTGCCCGTTGACTCAGCTATCTTCTTGGAATTTCTGCCAGCATCGCATCAGTGGTTGTTGACTGTTCTGTCCATCGACTGGGCCCTTGCTCAGCTCTTCGCTTCGCTTATTGCCTGGCCGCTTATAGGAAACTTGACTTGCAACGATGACCAGGGATGTACGAAACCCCACAATATGGGGTGGAGATATTTCATGATTGTCATGGGAGGTGTTGCAATAATTATGTTTGTAATCCGCTTTGTATTTTTCAACATATTCGAATCGCCCAAGTATCTCATGGGGAAGGGGAGAGATGAGGAGGCCGTGAGAGTCGTGCATGAGGTAGCTAGAATTAACGGGAAGACATCAACCTTGACAATTGAAGATCTGGAGGAGTGCAGCCGCGGCAACGAGCATGGGCCACAGGGACTTAGCAATGTTGGGATCCTCCGTGAGAGACTCGAAAAAGTGAACCTTGCACACATAAGGGCACTATTCGAATCACCTAAACGCGCATTTGCGACGTCGTCAATTGTCCTCGTGTGGGCATTGATCGGGCTGGGCTTCCCTTTGTACAATGCCTTTCTCCCTTACATCCAGCAGACGAAGGGCGCAGAGTTCAGGGATGGGTCCATATACATTACCTATCGAAACTCCGTTATAATTGCCGTCCTAGGCGTCCCAGGTTGTATCATCGGGGGATTCTTGGTTGAACTACCTCGATTTGGGAGAAAGGGAACCCTTGCGCTATCCACAGTAGCAACGGGTGCGTTTCTTCTGGCTTCCACAACTGCAACAACATCAGACGCATTGCTTGGTTGGAACTGTGCCTACAACTTCATGAGCAGCATGATGTATGCCGTTCTATACGCTTATACGCCAGAGATTTTCTTGACCAAGGACCGTGGCACGGGAAATGCCTTGACTGCATCTGCGAATCGCATCTTGGGTATTGTGGCTCCAATCATCGCAATGTTTGCAAACCTTCAGACATCGGCTCCGGTATACGTGAGTGGGGCTTTATTCCTCGTTGCTGGACTTCTGGTTGTTATAATTCCTTATGAGCCGAGAGGCAAGGCCAGTCTTTGAAAAATGGAATGCCACCCGTGCTGTTGTAAAGTAGCTAGAGTTGGTTGAGCCGCCTTGTTCCAGTTATCAATGATAAACCAGGATTCAGCGATGCAATATCATGTATCCTATCTCACAAGTCGCACATGAATGGTAGCTTAGACATGATATTTCAAGGTTCTTTTCCTAAGCTGAAATGACGGTCAGTCCTTACATCATTATCCTTCAAGACAGGTATTTGGTGGTACAGCATTCAAGGTGGATTGCTGGCGGATTTTGGCTCACCGGATTCAATATAGATAGATGTTTTGGAACTCGTTTAGCCACCAGCAACTGGTGCTAGAAGTCTTTGAGAAACTTGCCAGACTTGAAGATCTTTGGCAAGTCATGTGGGCTCACGTGGGATACAGTGAAGTAGAAACATGTCTCTAATGGCGATGGACTTCCCTCTCGCCTTCAACTCATCAAAGCCATATGAGCATCATTCAGCCTCTGTTTTAAACATGAGAAATTCAGTGAGTCAGGCACGTTCTGGTTTCAGACATGCTTTGTAGTTCATCAGAGAGCATACAGCGAATTTACCTTTTTTGCCTTCTGGCCTTGTTTGCAATGCCACCTGGTAACAGTAACAAGTCTGTGATGAGAGGCTCTAGCATGAAGTATGCCTCCTTTCCCATTTGCTGCCATACCATAGCTAACTCTCAGTTTCCGCGGGGAACAATTGCAGTTGTTTGTTGGACAAAGAAACCAGTGACATTTCACGTTCATTAAGCGATTTCTCCGTCATCTGAGTCCCTTAAGAGGTTCTAACAGGGAACCAGGGAGACCCATCAGCACAGCGCATTGTCAAGCTGCTTATGGTCGCCGGTTATCTTGGTTGTACTATGGTACCAGTCCAATAGAGTCTGATGAGCACAGGGAGTACATGTCCCTGGCGAAAGCGTATTGTTTAGGGGATATGTTGAAGGATTGCAACTTCAAGGATACGATTGCGGATGCTATTCTCCGTAAATCAGTGATCAAGACATCAAATGGCTCTTATTTACTTCTCAGCTTCCCAGTGGTCAGCTTTATATACTCCCGAAACCCCATAGAAGTCGCCAGTTCACCGGCTTCTTGTCGACATCTTTGCAGAGCGGCTAGGATGATTGGATGGTGGACACGAAAGTCCAGAAGACGGTATTGAAATATTTCTTCTTTGATCTTTCGAGAGATTTTTAGGCATCTATCCTTCGGTCTAGTGTTGCCGAATCTTTGCAAATATCAGTCATGGTGAACAGCCTTGTTATCGGCTATCCTTGCCGCAAGAGTCTTAGTTGTGTGGACATGATAAAACAAAAAGATACAATCAGCATACATGTATGACCAGAGAGAGTCTTTGACAAGAATTTCATATGCATGGTCTCTTTCGTGCTCCCTTCAGATGACAATGACAATATCTCTAGTTGGAATTCTTCACAGACTGTATATGAAATCCTTGCTAGTAGGTTGGATTGAATAGAACATGATAGTCTGTACATTTATGACACTCCATTCATCCTAAGAAATTATTACTCTAGCTTATAGTCATTTTATTCAGGATTGAACACTGGCATTCCATCCAAGTCTCCATTTAGTACACAGTACCTCGCAGAGACATCAAGCACTTCTGACCACACAACATTACTGTCCTCAGGACTCCTCCCTCGTGGTGGGGCGGTGATAGAAACAACCGAACCATGGAAATGTAGCCGTATCATGCTCATAATTACGTTTATATCAGGATCCAGAACCGTAATAAGCCGAAACGAGTAGCACGATGTTTGCCTGATGTGCTCATCCGGGTATCATGTCCGTGCTAAGGACAGGCCCGGTACAGGCAAACGCCGCCGGCACCGGCATGGCCTCCTGCAAAAGGACATACTAATTATTAGCACATACCTCTCTTAATCCAGTGTGACACCTTTCATCTAACGCTGGAATTGCGCTGGAAGATGTCTTCATCGATGGACATCGAGGGTGCCAATCCCAACTACGGAGATACAAGTACGGATACAGATGGCATCCCTCTCAGAGTATACCGTGAGACCTCGGACAAGAAGATCGCTCCTGGACATGATGAGAAGGATGGAAATCAGGGAGAGAAGAAAGTGGAGCAGGTCGTCCAGTCTGAGCAGAAAGAGAACCAGGGGCATGAACTATATTCTGTCTTCACGGTGAATCAGAAACGAGCTATGATAGCTACAGGGTCTTTGGCGAGCTTCTTTTCTCCGTTGTCGTCGAGTATCTATTTTCCTGCTCTGGGGACGATTGCGAGGGAGTTGAATGTGTCGGTCACTAAGATTGATCTGACGGTTACGACTTACTTAGTACGGTTCTTTTTCTCATCCTTTCTCTTCTCCCTTGTCTTTTTTTAAGAATACCTGAAATGTTCATATATACCTAGGATACTGACTTTATAGGTAATGCAAGGTGTCGCTCCCATGATGATCGCCGGTTTCTCAGATAGTATGGGCCGGAGACCTGCGTATATTATCTGCTTCACGATTTATCTTGCTGCAAATTTAGGGCTGGGCCTGCAGAACAGCTATGCCGCGCTTCTGGTTCTTCGATGTCTCCAGAGCGGAGGGAGCAGCGGTACTGTCGCACTGGCAAATGGGCTTGTGGGGGATACGGTCACCTCCGCTGAACGAGGGACATACATTGCTTTCGCTTCGCTGGGAAGCATGCTGGGACCGTCCCTGTCACCTATCCTTGGGGGCCTGCTCAGCCAATATCTTAACTGGCACTGGCTATTCTGGTTCCTATTCATCTTTGGAGGCGTATTCTTTGCACTCTTGTTTTTATTTTTGCCAGAGACTTGTCGGAAGGTGGTAGGGGATGGTTCGGTGCCGCCTCCGGTACTGAACTGGTCTGTGTCTGACTACATCCGGCACAGACGACGGAGAAAACACGGTATAAGGGTTGACGAAGAGAAAATGGCTGAACTGCGCAAGAACTACAAGTTCCAGATCCCTAACCCTCTACCCACGTTGATGGTTGCTCTGGACAAGGAAACGGCTTTACTTCTCCTCGCAACGGGAATAGGGTATTCTTGCTTCTACGCTATCATGACGGGCGCCACGACTTCGTTTCAGGAAGACTACAAATTCAGCAATATTCAGGTGGCACTAATGTACATCCCCTTGGGAGCGGGTGGGATCCTATCTGCCTTTACGACGGGGAAGATTGTGGACTGGAACTTCCGTCGCCATGCGCACCGAGCAGGGCTGACAGTCGTGAAGAACGTCCGACAGGACCTGAGCAACTTTTCGGTTGAGCGTGCACGGCTCGAAATTGCGCTTCCTATGTTCTACATTTGCAATGCCTGCATCATCGCGTATGGGTGGGTGATGCATAAGAAAGTCGGCCTGGCGGGACCGATCATTCTTATGTTCGTCTCGGGATACGTGTTGAATGGCACATCACAGGTATTGAATGCGCTCATGGTCGACCTCTGGCCAGGACAGTCAGCAGCAGCAACGGCGGCGAACAACCTGTTCCGATGTGAGCTGGGCGCGGCTGCATCAGCAGCGATCGAGCCGATGCGCAAGGCGATGGGAACTGGTTTGGCGTATACGACGCTGGGATTGATTATGTTTGTATCTTCGTCGAGTCTATGGTTGATTATGTGGTTTGGGCTGGGATGGAGGCGGGAGAAGAATGAATCCAGAAGTAGCGGTGTCTCAGCATAGTTATGACATGCTTAGGAAGGCTATCTATAATAATAAGTACGTCTTGTGATGGTTTAGTAATCCTGCCCCCGCTTGGTATAGCATGGTACTTGTATGCGTGGACATATGTGTTCATCACATCATAGGTGTAGCAGCATGATGCATGTTTCTCACATTTCGAGTAGAAAGCCTTTTTTTTTGGTTTTGGTTTTGGTTTTCCCTGGATTTATGGATATGTGGGGATTAAGTATGGGTTTTTATTTTTATTCTTTTTTTTATTTAATTTATCGCTATTATTTTTTCTCTATCACGATCCACCGCCATCCCCAATGACCATAGCAATATCAATGATCAGCACTATTCTAACTGGCAACACACTTCATAATAATAGATATTATACCCGACAGAACCTCCAGGTGGTCTTCCATTTGATGAATTAAATCCTGAACAAGCCCTGTGGACAACCAGAACTGATGTAATTGATGAGTTGGCATCGCCGCCCGTACGGTACCGTACCGTGACCGTACCGGGGGTCAGACCCGACGGGAAAGTCACGTGCAGAAAGTTTTTAATTTTTTAATTTTATTTAAACTAAAGAAAAAAATAAAAAATAAAAAAGCTAAATAAAATACCGTCGATTCCAGGGCCGAACAGCAGCAGCCATCCCTCACTTGCCCCAGTCGCTGTTGCCTGTCTGTCGTTCATCTGTCTCCCTCTGCAGATCCAGATTGTCCTCTCCAGACCAGCTGCATCGAACAGCACTCTCTGTTCTCTTGTCGAGCAGCGCCGCGCGCCCTGGAACGCGCGCGGGCGGTTGTGCTGGCGTCTTGATTCGGATCCCAACATTGCGCGCGGGCGCGAGTGGGCTACCGTAGACGCGGTGCTTACCTAATATTTTTTTATTTTGTTACTTGTTGACTTGCTAGAAACACGTGTTGTCTTTTTTTTTTTTTTTTTTTTTTATTAAAAAATAAAAAATAAAGAGATAAAATAAAAAAAGACAAAGGAAATACCCCGGATACCCCACTTGTTTTATTCGGAATCTAAAATTATTAAAGGGGGGAAAAAGAATAAAAAATGATGGGGTACGGAGGCAATCCCTATCATCCTCAGCATCAACAACCTCCGCAGCAGCAACAGCAACAACATCAACATCAACATCATGGCCATCCTCACCAGTCCTCCTCCACTGGCACCGCTCCTGCTATCACCGCCGGTGCGGTGTCCAACCCCCTCATCCGCGGTCGTCCCCAGCTCGACTTCTCAGCGAGGTCTTCCAATCCAGCCTCACAGAAGAACACCACCTCATCGCCCTCTCCCAGACTGTCTATGACCGCTGGGCCGGGCATATTTGCGGGCGGAACCAACTTTGGCGCCTTTTCGGGCCAGTATCCATCGCAGGCATCCTCGAATCTCGTCGGCAGGAACGTTGAGCCTGCGGGTCAGTTGAAAGATCCGTACCTGTCCATGCAGACGTTAAACAGGAGTGTCAATCCCATGTCCAACTTTCGTCCTCATTTCATGATGAACAATCCCCAGACGGGCTTGTCTCATGCCCACACCGTCGGCTTGTCGTCGCCGCAGATGGATCGCTTGCAGCAGCAGCAACAGCAGCAGCAGCATTTGCATTCTCGCGAGAACTCTAACCCTGGTGTAACCAGCGTCAGTGCTGGAAGCAGCCCTGCCATTGCAGCAGCCGGTCAGGATCAGCGTCAACCGCATTTCCCGCAGAATCAGCAGTTGCACCAGCAACGCCCGTCGTATCAGCAGAGTCCCCAGCTGCGTCAACAACAGCAATCACTTAATTATCACGAAAATCCACAGCTACGTCAGCAGCAGCCCAGCTACCAGCCAAGTCCTCGTTTCAACCAGCAGCAACTCAATTATCAGCAGAGCCCGCAGCTGCACCAGGCACAGCCGAGTTACAGTCCGGCACAGCAGCAACAACAACGACAACAGCAGCAGCAGTCGCAGCAGCCACAGCCACAATACTATCCCAGTCCACAGCTTCAACAGCACCTTTATCAAAACCAGCAGCAGATAAGGCAGCTACAGCCGCAGACGCCGCAACAGCCACATCAGCAAGTCCAAAAACAATTGCAGCATGAATCTTCACAGCCACAACAGCAACAACCCTCGGCACCCCAACCCACATTCTCTTCCACAGAGAGAACAGCCCAACCCAGTCAACCTACAGAAACTTCTCAGACTCCAGGAAACGGCACGGTCCAGAAGAGACGGCCTGGCAGACCCCGCAAAGATCCCAACGCCCCTCCACGTCCCCGCGGACGACCTAAGAAGTCGGGTGCTGCGGCAAATGGGAATAATAACGGTCAGCCGGCTCCCATGCCGAGCGTCACGGATCTTACAACAATAACAGCGACAACAACAAATCCGTCGGAACTGGCGTCGACTTCTATGACGTCAACTCCTACCATGGTCGCACCGGATGGCACAACACCTAAGCGACGTCGCGGACGTCCTCGGAAATCAGAGACGTCTGGGATTCCGTCTACATCCAAGCCACGGAAACCTGCAGCTCCTCGACCGCCGGGGGGTACTGGAAGACCTCGCGGACGGCCTAGGAAGATTAGGGATCCACCCCCGGGGACTCAGGACGGCCAAAGTCAAGCCCAGGCACAAGCCCAGGCACAAGCACAGGCACAAGCACAGGCACAAGCCACAAGCACAGGCACAAGCACAGGCACAAGCACAGGCACAAGCACAGGCACAAGCACAGGCACAAGCACAGGGACAGACTCAAACGAGTCAGACTCCTGGTCAAGCTTCCCAGGGATCAGTTCTAGGACAATCTCAAGGACAAGCACAGGGGCAATATCAAATCCAACCCGTACAATTCCAAGGACAACACGCACAGCTCCAGGGACAACAACCAGGACATCTTCAAGTACAACCCGGACAAGTCCAGGGACATGCAGGACAACCGAAAACGCAACAGCAACCACAAGTACAACAACAAATGACTCCCCAAGTCCCTCAGTATAGCCAACTCCAGCCGCAAATGCCCCACCTTCAACCCTACGGACATATCCAACCACATACACAACAGCAGCAGCCCCAGACCCAAGTCCAGCCGCAGAACCAGATGCAACCGCACGGACCCGTCCATAATACCCAGGGCGGTCCTGTTCCGCCACAATTCCAAGCCCTTTCATCCAGTTTCATGGGTTTGAATCCGCCCCAGAAACGTCCATTGTCGATGTATACCGATTCCAGGGGACCATCTTATCGGGCGCCTATGCAATAGCTGCATGTGAGTATTTTTGAAAAAAAAAAAAAGTAATACAAACTACGAATAAGTGGCATGCATACCTATCATATCATAATTCAGATGGAATAGGATAAAAAAGGGGTGGTAATTATGAATCTGCTGTTGACAATCTGTGTTTCTTTTCTTTTCTTTCCTTTCATTTCCTTTAATTTCGATTCCTTTCATTTTCATTTTCAATCTCTATCTCAGTCTCATCCATATGCCCATTTCATTTGTCACTTTTTTTTAAAGCATTTCATATATCATACATATGCTAATTCAACTATTATCTCGAT
Organism: Monascus ruber; assembly: GCA_002976275.1. Taxonomy (NCBI): domain Eukaryota; kingdom Fungi; phylum Ascomycota; class Eurotiomycetes; order Eurotiales; family Aspergillaceae; genus Monascus; species Monascus ruber. The sequence continues at coordinate 4,134,670 of PSNO01000001.1, read as the reverse complement.
GTTGATACCAACTAACCCCAGTTCATATCTATCCTTACTAATATAATCATGTTATACTGTCGGTGTATTCGTTTTTGTTGTTGATATTTCTGTTGCCTTTCCTTGTCTTCCCTTGTTATTTATTTCCTTTACTTCTCGACTCCAGTTCTGTCTATCTATCTAGCTCGGATATCGATTGTCAAGTCTATGAATGATATCCTATTATAGGTGCTGTATAGCGAAGCAAAAGCAAGATTCAGGGCTCCTCGCAGTATTTTATGTTGATGTGAATGAAGCTAGTTTGGATTATCTATTTGTACAGCATGGTATGGTTAAATAAGTTGCCAATGCAATAATAATGTATTGTGGCTTGAAGTAATGGATATAGATGGTCACTACCCCAAGAATCAACGGCTTACATAGAAGTATAATGACAGGTGGAATGATATTCATACTTAATATACTCTGCTGTCTATAATATATACAATAATAGTCCCCAAATATCTACCCGTACTCCTAGTGTAGTTTTTACCCAGTATCCATCTTAGCCCGCTCAAGCAACATCTCATCCTTCCCCAAACTCAAACTCTCATATCGATCCAACATATCAAACAGACTCAGCCCTGGAAAATCCCGCGGACTTCGCGTACGACCCTGCTCACCATCCGTCATCGTCCCACGATACCGTTCATCGGAATCGAGCTTCTGCAGTCCCTCCGCATACTCGTCCCATCGGGTCCGCGTGGAGGCTTCCTCATCGAACAGCTCGCGCAGATCCTCGGGGACGGTGTTCGACGAGCGCACGCGGTGGCCCTGGTGTTTGGCGCGGACGGATTGTCGGAAGATATGAAACAGATTTCTCCCAAGTGGGGAGCGGGAGCCAACAATACTGAATGCGCTGGAGAGGGAGAGGAAGTCATGGTCGAGGACGTCGAAGGAGGAGTCTTCAAGCATCGCAAATAGGGCGAGGTTGATGGCGTATAGCGCGAAGTGGTGTGCTCGGCTCATCCCAAACTCGCGTCGGTGGAGGCGGGTTAGCCGTGATATTGCCCGGGCTGAGGCTAGAGTGACTTCGGACGGGTTGTATTTCCCTGTAGAGGATTCGCTTTCGGGTGTTTGGGGTCCTGCGGAGGCGCCGGCCGTTTGGGTTTCGTCGTCTTCGACGATAGATGAGCTCCAAAGGTTGATCACTATGGTATGGTAGTGCATTCTAGGTTATATTTCAAGAGTGTTAAGCATGTAGTATAATAAGACGATACATATACACCTTTCAAAGGGGAACATCAGACGCACCTGAGAAGAATAATATGCGGCGGCGGTTTTCGACTGGGATCGAAGATGTCTGGTAATCTATCATGCCAATCCTTCAGTTGTTCGTACAGATCCTCTCTCGTCTCACGCCGACGGAATCCAGGGCCCATCGTGGCTGGATTGCCCGCGAAAAAGGTTCGAGACACCTCCCTTGCCAGGTCACAGAGCGTGCACGACTCGTCGAAATACTGACTGATATACGCCGGTCTGGCTGCACGGTGACTGGGATAAGGCACCCAGAGCTCATCTTGTGTAGACGTGTCCCTGTCTAGTCGACTGACATTGACACGACTGACAAGACTTGGTCGCCGGAAACCTGTATGGACCAGCCTGTAGGAGGTTAGAAACCCTTGCTCATGAACGAGCGAAGAGAAATAAAATAGGGCCACAAAAAGAAAGGGAAACACCTACGTATCGATCTGGAATAACCCCCAAGCCGTCCGTTGCAGAGAAACGGCCTTGTCCTTAGGCATATCCTTAGGGTTGAGCGGAGACGACTGATCGCCGACAAGCCTCAGCGACTCGCCTATCTTAATTGCACGATGGAGCATGGTATAGCCAAGGTCATCATTCTCAGACATGGAGTACCTTTTTGGTTATTCCCACAATTTAAGCGTGTTAGGAGCAGATATATAGACGTAATGACGGAACAAAGCACGAATCATACTGCAAACCGAAGCACACGGGTACAAACCTCTCATATAAAAGAAGTGTCCCTTGCAAAGTGGCCAAACTGACGGCTCCACCTTCTTCGGCATCTCGTAGCCTCTCGGCCTCGGCGAGGAAGTCGACGCCTTTGGTCATAATATCTCCGGGAACGACGTATGCTTCTGAGAATTCCGAAAAATGCTGGTTAAAGGGGATCAAATTAGTCGATCCATATGCCCAAGGAATATATGACACCAACGGCACTGGGAGAATACAACGAGCTAAAAGGGGACCAAAAAAAAAGTAGTAAGAGAAGTCTTGATACGAGTAACGACTCGAAAACATACACATGCATTTGCAAGAATAGCATTCACAAGAAATGGATTGCAAAACTCCGAGCCCAATTTTCCTGCTGCCATATGCTTGATGAAAACATCACAGTCTAAAAATGAATAGAAAGGGTAGTCCCAGGTGAAATATAGAGACACTAAATGCGACACGAGATCATCGTCCTCGGTGACACTGGTCCAGGGTCTCGCCGGGACCTTGAAGGGGGCGTCATCGCATAGATAATGTACATCCATAACTTTCCTCCGGAACGAAGGGTTCACGCCTTCGATACTAATCCGCTGTCGGATATCCTGGAGTTTGCCGACGGTGTCGCGCGTGCCTTTGTCGGTACCCTCCATGGTTGTTAACGTGTCGTCGATGTACGATCTGATCTGCTCGGAGGAAGCCTCGCTACGGATGAGATCAAGGAGTCGAAGTGCTTGCGACTCATCTGCAGAGCGGATTACTTTGAATAAATCATTGAGCAGATTCCGATGGTAGTTAAGCTCATCGACGGTTCGTTTCGCGGCAACGCGACGCCGTTGATCAAGGGACTCGTCGAAGATACAGACACGATTGAAAGCACGACAGTTATCACATGGTGGTACACCGGAGCACTGTTTGATATTACCAGTGGTCAACACTTCAATATTATTCTCTCACTGATAAATATGCGCCTTCAACAGGTCACATAGTCACAGCAGGAAGCGGCAGCAACAACGCCAAAATACACCAGGACTTGCCTTCCGTTTCGATTTCTTACAGGCCAAACAAGCCGTTGAAACCCTTTTCTTCCACTGGCTGGATGAGGCCACCGCGGTGTCCCGGGGTGGACTACCCTCAGATGTCGGGGAGGGTCCTGGCACGATATGGCGATATTGCGTCGAGTCTTCCATGCTGAGACATGGGAACGGTGCGGCAAAGAAATCAGGGAAATATGAGAAGGATGTGTAAAGGAGCAGATGCCCTGAAGAGCAGAAGTACGACTCCCGTCGAGTTGGGAGTGTCGTGGATGAAACGATACCAGAGAAGTGACGACCGAGATAGAAGATGAAAAAGAGTCAAATCCGAACAGTCAGAACCGACACAGATATGTATGTAGGCCCTTGCATATGTCCTCGGAACCAACTCCAATAATAAGTTATCCCAACGGGAGAGGGGAAAGTAAAATTTATACGTGACGGGGGAAAAATAGAAATAGATATCCCCAAAAACTCAAAAGATCGATAAAACAGAGGGCCACTCCCAGGTTTTCACCTCCAACGTGTCATAATAATCATATAATAATATAGTGTGTAGTCACGGACGCAGCGCAATATGAAAGGCAATACGAGCATGCATTAGGCGGGAGAGGCTAGCTCTGCACAGACAAAAAAAAAAAAATAGTCGATGAACTGGAGTAGGTTCACAAGAAACCTGCAGCCCATGCTGCTAATGGATGGTTCTAGTCAGGGGCCCGTATGCCAGCCAATTGATCCAAGAATGCTGGGCGAACATCGTCCGGAATGAGGCCATGACGGCCGCTGAGGTCATAAGGAACCGAACTCCGCGCCAGGAGATGGGCGTTCGGATGAGATAATTGTCTCAGCGCCTGGGCTTCATTCTTTCCAGTCCCTTTTGCCCTTGATGATCTTCTCGTTTTATATGTTTATCGGTGGCTTTCTTCCTCTTCGTTCCGTCCTTCCGTTGTCCATTTGATTTTCGTCCCTCGTACCGTTTCCCCATTCGGGCCGATCTCTTTTTAAGCGTCGTATATCATCTCCATTCCCCCATTCGGGTCCCCTTCCCAGAGAGCCGGCTGGACCCAGAAAGTCAAGAACCATGTTCTCCACCGGTCTGCGAAGGTCGAGAGACGTGTTCAGGTGACTGGGTGGCTTGCAGCGAATTACCAGTTGCCCATCTGCCGTTGACGCCCTGTTCCACTCTGCCGGGCTGTAATCACATTCGAGACGCAAGCTATCCAGAGAATGCCGTTGCAGAGGACCGAAAACCCAGCCATGGTCGCTGAGAACTCGATAGGTCGCACGTTTTGCCAGGTTTCGCCGAGGAGCCAAGACAATGTACAGAAGACTTGGCCGAAGCAGATCTATTAATCACGTGATATATACATCAGGCTGTACGTTCCCTGCCTACGCTTGTATAGACACACAACACTGCATACAGAGTACGGAGGATACGCTGCAGGAATCACCACGGTGCAGAATTAAAATCTCCTATTTTGTAATTTAAAAGATGAATATAAAACAATGAACAGCATCCCTTGCAAACAATCACGGGTCGCCTTGCATAAGTCTCCCACGCAATTTCCCTTGCCGTGCATGCGCCTCCCAGACAATCAACCGAAAAGAAAATCGATCTATCTACCAGGCCGGCGCAGTTCTTTCCCCCCCCCCTTACAGCATGTACTATCTAGTCACATTCGAGGTCAATAAGAATATGCACTGGCCTCCAGAAGAGAGCAGGAACCCAAAAAGAAGAAAACGGAAAATGAATAAAGGCAATAGAAGAATTAGTAGGACCCTGGTCCAGATTAGTGTTCGAGGATCCTCAGACTGCCCTGGACAACGCAGTTCTCGAGAATAGAGCCTGGCGGGATGTCGATAGTGCTGCCTTCCGTGGCCACAATGATCACAGTGCCCTTCAACGTCACATTGCGACCCAGGTTGACGGCACCGGTGATGGTGAGATGATCCAGTTCGACGATCCTCGGGATGCTGGGAATGCGCTTCTGGAAGTCCGATACCTTCTTGAAATCCGATCCCAGCTTGATGACGGGAACACCACCGAAACGGTTGGGGTCCATGACCAGCTGGCCGTGCTCGAGGCGGTAGAGATCGGATTTGACGAGCAGCAGGTCAGAGCAGGTTTTGACGGGAAGGAACCTACGGCGCGGAACGTTGACACCGTGCGCATTGCGGAAGTGGCGGATGGCCGCGCCAACAGCTGTCTCCAGCTGGTAGATAGCCTGGTCGGCCTCGCCCTTCTTATCAGCGGGGATGGACTTTTCATTGGCGATAATCTCCATCTCCAGCTCGTTCTCCTCGACCACACGCTTGATAGCACGCAGGTTCATCCAGATGTTGTTGGTGTTGAAGTACTTGAACTTCTTGATGGACTTGAACTCGTTGACGTGCTCCTTGGGCACCTGGGCGATTTCCAGAAGACGAACCTTGCCATCGTAGTCGATGATGGTACCACCCTTGACGTCCGCCTTGGTCTTGTCCGTTAATTCCATAATGTACTCGGCCTGGGTGTCAACCATGTGCTGCAGGATGCGCAGATCGACAACGGCACCCAAGTTATCGGCATTAGACAGGAAGATGATCTCGACGCCACGCTCCAGAAGCAGGTCGAGCGTTCCCGAGTTGTACAGCGATTCGAAGACGTCACCGTGACCGGGGGGGTACCAGTCCTGTAGAGGTGCGTCGAAGCTCTTAGGAGCAGGCAGGAGGGAGTCCTTGATAATGCGAGGGTAACGGGATTGGTTGAAGGTGATGATGTCAACGTTGTGACCCTGATACTTCTTGATGATAGATTGAGTGTCCTGGTCGGTGTTGAAGGAGTTCATCAGGACAAAGGGCACGTTCACGTTGTAGGTGCGGTTCAGATGCTCAATCTGACGCACAGAGAGATCGAGGAAGGACATGCCTTCACGGACCTCAATGACAGACTTGGGGCCAACGCAACCCATGGATGTACCAAGACCACCGTTCAGCTTCACAACAGCCAACTTCTTAAGGAACTCAACAGACGCCTCGTTACCCAAATCCTCGTAGCTGACGACCTGCTGGGGCTGGGGAGGGGCAATCCGATCCCAATTGACCACATTGCCCTTGGCCTTGTCATTGAGGAATCGACGGAAGAGGGCGAAGAAGTTGTCCATCTCAGCCTCGAAACGCCTCTTCTCCGAGGAGTCAGGAACGGTCTCCGCGAGAGCATTCAGAGCATTTCGCATCTGAGACGCAGCAACGCTGGTGGAGGCATTCTCGAACGCCTGTTTGGCGACACCAGGAGTCAGTAGAGGAGACATGATGCGATCGTAGGGAAAAGATGAGACAATAATAGAAGATAGACACGAAGTAAGCTGTAGAGAAAACGAATGTGGGGCGATGCAAGTATGATAAGGAGTGTATCGATGTAAAGCTGTTGGAATGGGGGACGGTGGAAGATGAAGAGGGGAGAGAGAAGAGGTGAGAGAAAATCTCCTGCCAATGAGTAAGACAGGCTGGGTGAGATCTGAGACCAGACAGTGAATACAGAAGGAAGCATTCACACATCCACGCATCTGAATGCGACTGCTGGTTCTGCTGGCGGTAGCTTCCCCAATCTCCTTGTTCTCCTTGTGCATCTCTCCTTCTCTCTCACTCCTCACTCACTCCCCCTCTCCACTGTTTCCCTTTTTGACCTCCTTCTTCCTCATTCCCAATCAAACAAGCCAGAACATAGTGCAACACTTACCATATGTGACTGGGATTTCCCATGGTGCTTCCCCCCAAAACCACCAGAGGAGAAATCATTTGCGGGGGCTTTGAGATGAGTCGGGAGAGCCTTGGCGGCCATTATGCAGATATGTGTAGAATGAAATGAGGGCGAATAACCGAATCGAGCAAGCAATGCTTTGCTTCAGAGATGAACTGGGTTTGTTTTACTACAGAAACAGGATTCTGTCAGCTAGATTTACGACTTTGGATGGAGGGGGGAGATCAACGATCTTATCAGGATTCAGCGGAGGAATAGGGGGGGAAATTAAGATGAAGCCAGGCTGGAGAGAAAGCCAGCGCTGCCAGGGGGGAATCGCCACAGCGGTGTAGCCATGTCGACAGGTTGCCGTCATCGGGTATGCAAGACGGGATTGGGACTCACCTGGAGAAGGGCGGATGGCAATGGCCAGCAGAGAGACTGGAAGGGAGAAGATGAGATTGATGGGAGAGAGAAAGAAAGAGAGAGAGAGAGAGGAGAAGGGTGAGAAGAAATAATAGGAGGTCTAATAGCTGGTGGGGAGCGCCAGAGGAGCTAGGATGGACATGCGATCTTCAGCAACTCCCTGGCTCTGATGCGACGTATCCCCCGGCATCGCTTCTTCTCTTCCACCTGCTTCAATTCCTCCACGTCAGGCTCTGCGGCTAACAGTCAAATCTGATCTGATCCTGGCTGTTTACTTGCTCTGCTCTATTTACCCGCGACGGTCTACGGCCTGCATGCAGCGGATCCCGTCTCCGAGACTGCGATGCCGTGCATGTCTGATGTTATATTAAAAGATCCGCTGCGGCTTTGCCCAATTTCTCGCAGATCTAATTATTGCATCCGCTAATATTACATTAATGTAAGTCCTCGTAGCCAAGGTCCAATTTTAAAACACGGAGAGAGATAGCCTGCCGTCGGTCTAGAATGGCTGCAGCTCGCTCGATCCCTACACCGGCATTGCTTCGGCCAAGACTGCCCGGGTTTATATATAGAACAGCCAGAAACCCGGTCCGTTCAGCTGCCTCGTATAATGGCGATTATTATTATAGAAGAGACAGCCCGCGGCCACGATGCTCGCTATGATTCGCCGTGTCCGCTGCTGGCGAACTCTGGCACCTTGCATCACCATGCCGTCGTCGCTGTGTTTCAGACGCCGGTTCCACCGGGCTTTGAATAGTCATTGTTCGGTCATCGAAGGCAAGCAACGCTCCATGGGGTAGTTAGATAGGTAGATATATACACCAAAAAGAACAGGGGGGAAAAAAGCAATTTGACCAAAGCTTTATCGTATCCTAGCCATAACAAGAGGAGAAAATACTACAAAATGAATGACCGGGAAACAGCAATCGCAACACCGCAACGAACAAAACAAGGTCCATCTAGAGAATGAAAAGGAGTAACGCAGGCCTCACTCGATTTCCTGCCGTCTCTAGTGTCCTGCCCTAAGCCCCACTAACATTTCGCCGCCCAAGGATGCTCCTCCGAGTCTTGTGGGAGTCCGGGCTTTCCAACAGTTCGGAGGCCCCGTCACCCCTCATTGAGCGTGATGTCGACGGCCGCCGTTGAGAAGTTGACGGTCTCGGCTGGTCAGACGGGGCAAAGCTGCTGCGCACCACGACGACGCCTTCACCGACGTTGACCGTCTTGTCGTGCCCAGATACCGATCCTTGGTCGTCCACGAAGAAAACGCCGTCACCAAGGACGGTATCCGAGCCAAACGTCGCATGGTTCACCACTCGCAGCTGATACCGCGTGTCCGCAGTCGCATGCACCCTGAAGGTCTCGTGGTTAGCGTCGTATTGCACCCTGCCACTGCCGCCATCCTTGATGGCTTTAGTTTTATGCACGTCCTTCGATCCCTTCGGCCCATCCATCCGCACGTGTACCCGCAGGTGCGTGGATGTCGGGAACCCACTGGCAGAGACAATAGTGATCGTTGCGACTCCAGACTCCGCCCTTCCAGGTACCAAACTTGTTACCTGTGAGACGTTACTTCGGCTGCGTGCGTGCTGGAGGCCAGAAGAATTGACACTACCCGAGGTAGGAAGTGCCGGCTCCTCGACTATCGCTGGGGGAGGCACTACTCCATCTGTGGTTGCCTCCTCCGCGACGCTCATGGTCTCTTCCGCAGAATCACCGTCCTTCTTGCGTCCTAGCAGGCCGTACTTCAGGAATGATGCCCCCCTAACCACGCCGCCGCCGACAAGCCCGACTCCCTTGACGGGAGCACCGACAATCTTCACCGGCGCAGCAAAAGTGCCGTGGAAAGCTGAAGTCCCCTGTCTGGACCGCTGCACATACGACGAGTTGAAGAGAAGCCGCAGCGTCAAAGTTCCCGACTTCCCATCAAGTCTCAGAGTCATGTCCTTGCTCTGACCTGGATCCAACGTTTCCAGGTCAATCGGAGAACTGCCCAAGAAGTCCGCGCGTTCGCCAAAGTCCCAGTCATACACATCCACTCGGAAGTTGGCGCCGATCCTGGATTTGATCTCAGTCACGAACTCTTCATTCCATACAGGATGAAGCGTCTTCTTCTGCACTTTGGTTTTGAAGACTTCCTTGTCTCCCAGCATGAACTTGCAGAATGGATCACTGAAGCCGTTCCGGTCCGCTGACGGGAGATCTGCCGCATCCGAAACTTTTACTCGCAATGTACCCATGTTGTGGACACTCTCAATCGGATCCAGCTTCATCGTGACAGGAATGTACCTAGTGCTAACCGTAATTACATTCTCGCCCTCCTTCGACCGAAGTACAAGCGGTATTGGATTGTACTATGGCAGGGTTAGTAACGTTTCCAGCCGCGATTTTAGGTACTGGAGCTTCCATACCAAGCACTTGTACAAAGTACGTAATGTTTCACCAGTCAATTTGGCAAGTGTGTGATCATCAGCATCGTCCTTGGCATCAATCTTGTCGACAAGTCGGATGGTCATTTTCGACCATTCGAGTTCACGAACGAACGCATCTCCAACTACACCCAAGTCAAGTCAGTACTTCAGGTTCAGTAGGAACGACACCAAAAAGAAAAGAAAATATGCAAAGGATAGCAACGCGTACCATCAGAGAAATTGGCTGTTTTCGATGGAATCTTGGCGGAAATGTAGCTCGGAAACATATAGTCATCCATTAGAATTTGAATGTATACATTGGAATGCAACAGTTTAACGTTGTGGATCTTAAACACGATAAATCCGGATTCTGCCCGTAGAAGTCAGATACCAACAGACAATATACGACAAAAACGAAACCTCGGCCGATGTTACGTAGATCATTAACGGGGAACTTACCGTATTCAGCAAGGTTTTCGGTATTAATGAGGATCTTGGGAACTTCCTTCGGCCGCTCCTCCGATCGAGCTTCCGATGTCCTGGGAGTGGGCTCAGCGTCTGATGTGCCGTTGGCCTGCGCGCTATTCGGTGTTGTCCCGTTGGAAATTTTCCCAGAGGAGCTTTTCCTGGAGTGTGATGTTCTCGTGGAAAGTGAAGTCTTTGTGGAAAGTGAAGTCTTTGTGGAATCGCTTCTCTTCCTCGACGCCGCGACTAATGAGGTATCGCCAGGCGCCTCTTTCTCTTCCTCCGCTTCCTCCTTCTCCTTCTCTTCCTCTTCCGGATTGATTACTGGCACAGCAGGATAGAATGCGATAGTATAGTTGATACGACCCTTGGGGGGGTTTCTTCCGAGCCGTAGTCCACTTGTTATGAGTGGCTTTTCATCGTCTATTTCATACTCCCCGTTTTCGCCCTCCCGAACAAAGTCTGCAACACTGACTTCGACCGCGCCAAGTGACCTGTCGCTGCCTGTAGTCTCCTCGTCCATAACTTCCAACGATAACTTCTCACGGGAGCTGTGAATCGGGACGTAGACAACCTCATCCCACTCTGGATTGAGGTTGCTCCTGAAAGTGACGGTCCGACCTTGGACGATACCAGAAAGCAAAACACGCGCATATGGATCAGATTTACCCACAGTTTCCAGGTTGCGAAGATCTGACGCAGACTTAAAGTGTATGCGCAAGATGCCAATGGGATCAACGTACCCCATGCCTCCAGCAATGCCTCCAAGCGCGACTGGTTTCCACTGCAATATCAATTTGGCTTTTCCTGATTTCGTACCGCGGAGCTGGAACCATTCCTGGCCTTTATCCATCATCTTCAGCATGTCATTTAGCTTGAACTGATAACTGCCGACGACTTGGTGTGACATAAGGTCCCTTTCGTCCTTAATGGCAACACCGAGACGGGCTCTTCTGCGGTCGGTGATCAGGATCTCCGTAGAAGAATCTGGGAAGATAGGGTTATTGTTGCGCTTGAGCGTCTTTGTTGTATGGATTTCCTTCCCGTTTAATAGAAGCACCGCATATGGGTTCAGGGCGCCAACCATGCTCTTCCCGGAGTCAAGCTCTTTTGCCTGTTCGATAGTGAACCTTGCAATACCGGAGTTGGACTCTGGTGGGGGTTCAATTTCGCCAGTCTCCAGTGTTCTGCCCTCCAGAACAGGGAAGAACCTGATATCAGTCCTCAAGCCGCCACGAGACCTGCCGCTGGAAAGGACCTCGAGGAAAAGATTTTCATGATCCGGATTCTCTTCAAGTTGGTCCATCGCGAAGGTGGCCGTGCCAAGCTTCTTGTCCTTTCGGAATTCATTCCAGTCATAGACGGCAATTGTAAGCGAATCCGCGAAGGAAGTGATGATGACATAGAGAGTTTCATTCCAGGTTGGGCTGTCCGTATCAAGGATAGTCTTGGTGCGACCCAGCTCATGTCGGTCGTTGATAGACACCGTTGCATACGGATCAGGCGTCCCGGCGAATGCGTCGGGGTTCTTCAGGTTCTTGGCTCCATAAATTGTTACGGCGACGACACCGATGGCCTGATCCACTGCGTTGCCGGACAATATCTTGGCAACCTCAACGGGGAAGACATTAGGGGCGTACATCATCGGTGCTAGATTGCTGTGAATTTGCTCCTTGATGAAGCTTTCCAATCCGGGTATGAAGTTGACGTCGAAACCTAGAGTGTCTCCACCAAGAGGCTTGCAGACGTAATCAATTTCAGGTCGCTCCAAGAAGCATACATCGATTCGCTCAACGTGCGGGAATTCAATCTGCAGCTTGATCTTCACTCTGATCAATCCGGAACAAGCCATATCCTGGACGATGACATCAAGACCCTTGCTCAAGACGCCTTTGCCAATTCTGACCTCCAAGACAACCTTGGGGTTTATCTTGTCCTTTAGCTGCCGTGCCGTCAAGTCCATGATATCATTCGGTGTGAAACTGAATTTCCAATCCATGACGATGCTGTCCGGATCCGTCTTCGGATAGGTCTTGACATATTCTAACCGCGGAGGCTTCGTTCCAAGTGTGAAGGTCTTCAACCTCATGCTGTCGACCATCGGAGGGGTCACTGTGCTGAGAACCTGATCGACCGAGTTGATCACGCCGTCGTACAGGACCGGTGCAAAGATAGGCCAAAATTTGACGAGGAAACTGTTAATCCACTCCAGGCTTTCTGTGTCGGTATCGAGGCGTTGCTTCGCCATTTCTCGATTGACATCGTCTCGGAAATTGCGGCGCACGCGCCGGACTGACGTCCGATAGTATGTACCACAGGTTGCCATGATAAGCATGACCCACGCAATGCCTCCGCCTAGGACTGCAACAATCCAGGAACTCAGACAGGCGAAAACAATCACACCTGCATTGTGATACCAGTCTGTCATTCGCAAGGTGGTGTATTTATTAGCTTCCAGTTCAGGAGGCAGGGCCGCTGTATCATCTACACACCTCCAAAGAATTTATCATCTAACTTAGACTCCAGGAAAGTCTGGTGGTCTAATAGGGTGCCTTCATTCTCTTCCTCCTCGGTTTTCACAATCTCAAATCGTGGCGCCCAACCGGTTCTGTCGCGTGCAAATCGCAGATCCTCGGTAAATTCTCCGGGAACCTTTAGTTTTTCCAGGGAGTCCGCTGATTCTGGGGGAGGTAGGTCCTCCTGAACGGTAGCATCCTGAGTCTTTACGGAAATCATTCCAAAGTTAACGAATAGCGTTACTTAACCAATTCTTGCTTCGAAACCGACGGGGACTATACCTTATCCGTAACAACAGCGACTGCCTTGGGTTTATTTTCAGGGATTGGAATTGAGGGTGCTTCCTACGCGAGAAAGAACGGTGTCAGTCGGCGATGCGCAGCGGGAGCGTTGAAGACCCGCAATGGGGAACATACTGATTTCGTCGCCGATGCTTTGGCTTCAGGAGGCACATCTGGATCGAATTTGAAGGCAGGAACGCCCGCTTTCCTAGACTCCTCCACCAAGGACTCCTCAACCTTGTCGGGAGAAAGGTCAAGGGCGGGAGCCTGAACGCCGTTCACGGGAGCCTTAGGACCATTAGCTGGAGCCTGATGGTTCTCCCTGCTGTTGACGTTCACGTTGACGTTGCCGTTATTGAGCGACATGGCGCACGCCTGAGGCTATGATGGGAGGTAAATTTGGATGCCGGAGACACCTTCAACGCAGTGCGGTCAAGGGGAGAGGTCGATTAGAACCGCATGGGAAGAATTGATACTCGAAGCTGCAGATGAAAAAACCCCGGCGAGAGGAGAGGGCAAGTAACAAAGAATAAGAAACAGAGAGGTTGGAAAGGAAGAAGTTTCGAGCGTAGGGTGAAGGAGGTTCGCGAAGAGTGGGCGGACAGACGACTAATTGGGTGCGTCCCGAGCTCAGCTGTCTCCACGGGCAAGGATCTGGAAGCGGTGGAGAGAGAACGGGTTAGTCCGCTGGAAACCAGTCAAGTACGGAAGTGAAGGGGGGGAAGGGTGATTGAGAACGGCAGAACAGATGGTGTTACTAAATAATAAATTGAAGGATAGGAGGATTTGAGATGGGGGGATTTGGAATTGAGAAGAGCTGGGACTCCGGAAATAGAATAAATGGAATGATAATAATAATAATGCCCCGTAAGTACTAAGAGGTGATCCGACAGACTTACCCAAATAGGAATGGTCAATGCACGAGGATTCGCAATGTAAAAGTAGTGGTGGCTGGTGACACCACTGGCCATACGACTGTATATAATTCACCCGCAAGAGTGAAGAGAGTGACTTTAGTGAAAGAGGAAGAAAGAAGAGGGAGATGGAGATGGATTGCAGGTGATAAAAAAGAATCGAAAAGCAGAAGTCAGTGACGTACCAGGAACCGAAGAGACGTGGGGAATGGAACCTCGGGAAAAATAATTATTTTATAATCATAATATTAACAAGACCGGATGAACGAGCGTCTATCAGATGCTTCGGCGGAGATGCGACGCGCTTAGACTTTGCCGGCGCCAGATCTATATAACTCTGCTGCCGTCCATTGGACCCTTGCCCAGCCACAAAACCTGCGCCACATTCATGTGTTGTAGTGTTGTCCGTACAAATATTACTATTAAGGAACAGCCACATTACACTACAATCTGAGGCTATGCGCACCACTCGTATTATTAGCAGTGGATTGTCATTAATTATTGTCTCTCTTTAATTTCCAGACACCACCAGGAATAGCTATGACACTCCACTGTGAAAGAGGATTTCCACTTCGCTTATCGCTCGCAGAGAGAAAAAAAAAAAAGGATCGGCCAATCACACACAGAGTACACGTGGCTCTCATTGCCGATTCGCAGATCTCAGTCCGGCTTAAGAACTGCTTCTGTAGCACGTTCGTATCTATCTATCATCCATCTGTCCAGATCTCAATGCTCATCCTGTCATGGCAGGCTGATCGGATCGTCTTATGTGTCGTGTATATTACGTTGTCCATGGTGGAAATAATGTGCATGCTATGGAACCACACAGTCTGGTAATTTGATAACTAATCAGACAGCTTTCCTTGCAATTGACTAGCTGGCATTTACCAGTACAGAATCCATTGTCCAGGCGGAATTTCTGGATAATTTGTACGACTCTTGTCTCCCATATTGCTGGAAGACAGTGTGCAGTGCGTGGGCAATGGGCACACAAGTGTCACCCACCACGGCGGATATATATTACTTTTATCTACTCCACTGCTGCATTTAGATCGGCATGGTCTGGGCTGGGCTGAGCTGAAGCCGAAGCTGAAACCTCTTGTTTGTTGGTCCGCATATCATTATCATTATATCATGGCTGTCCAGCTCAGTGGGGTAACAATGCTTATGCCGCGTGTACATTCTACCTACATTGCCCTTCAGACTGGCACGGACATCCCAATCTACTTCAATTGCCAGCCCCACTGAATGCATTGAAAACCAATGATGGAATGGAATGGTGATTTTCTCATTGTCATATCATAAGGAAAAAAAATAACTGTAGAATACAAAGAGACATCGTGCTTCCATGCAAGACAACCTATACCTCAAGTCTCATCTTCAATTGCCGATTAATCATGCTTTCCCTGTCGAAACACACAATACCTTAACACTCCACGGAAAGACAGTCTCGTTCTCTGGAAATCGATCTCCTATCTCATACGTGATACGTGACCTCAGTTTGTCGTTCACCGTCCCAAGCGGATGACACCGGCCGCAATCAGTTTCTGGATCTTCATCCGGACCTGAGCGTTTTTCATGTGCTCTTGTAACGCTGCAGGGTCGCTCTTGGCCTGCTGAAGGATACTCTGCATGACTGGATCTTGCAAGATGGCCATAATCTGTCAAATTCACTAGTTAGCATCTCTTCAAAATATGCGACAAAAATGCCACCACTCACGTCCGGGTCATTCTGGATCCTCTCCATAGTCTGCTGCTCGGTCTCTCCAGCGCGCGCGCTAAACTGAGCATCCAAACACTTCTGTTGTTGTTGTTCTATTTCCCGTGTGTGTTTTCCTTCCACGTCGTTTTCAGACGCTTCTGTGCAAACATCTAACGCCTTGTTATTTTCCTTCATTGCCATCAAAGCCTGCGCCTTGCGGAGGTAAGCACGGATGAACTTGGGATCGCGGCGGATAGCCTCATCACAGTCTTGTACGGCTTGGGGGAAAGCCATGAGTTTAATGAGGGCAGCAGCACGGTTGGAGAATCCCCGAGCATCATCGGGTGCCCTTTTAGTCATCTCAGTGAAAGCCTCAACGGCGCCGGGCCAGTCAGCCTCCTGGAACTTCTTCTGGCCAAGCTCACGAGCTTTCTCAGCCTCAACTGGGTCAATGTAAGCATCCCTCTCCGCCTTAAGCTTGGCCTTCTCCGCATTTCGAAGCTTCGTAAGGACATCAGGGGTCCGGTGTTCGGTAAGCGACTTGTTGTAGAATTCGATCGCCTGGGTGAGCTCTCCCTGTTTCTCATAGGCAGTACCGATTCTAGCGAAGGACCTTTTCATTTTGTTAGCCGCTGCAAGAGCCACACTCGCAATAATACAACTTACTTCGCAATGACTTTGAAGTCCGCCCGAAGCTCGTGACCTTCTTCCACGGCCTTTTGACAGATGTCAATGGCGCCTGGAAGGTCGCCCTTCTCGAATTTAGCAGCCCCAATGTTGTTCAGATAGGTAATGTCCTTGTTCAGCTCCCAGGCCTTGTTGTAGTGCTCTATGGCCTCGTCAAACTGTTTCTTCTTGTAGAAGTCATTTCCAATCTTCTTCTCCGCATCGCCAGCTTCCTTCGCCTTCTTCTTTGCAATGACTTCCTCATCTTCGGGTTCAGGTTCGGGCTCTGGCTTCTTCTTCGTCTCAGCGGGGCGAGGCGCTTCTTTCATCGGCACATCCTCCTCAGCAGCTGCGGAGCTAACGGGCTGAGCACCTTCTGGAGGAGCTCCGTAACTCAGGTCAAAGCCCATGAGCACACCCATGACCTGCAAGAAACGCGGGTCTCTGATCTCCTCTCCGATGCTGTTCGGATTTTGCCGGATACGCTGCAGCTTCGCCATGAATTCCCCGTCCGCAAGGAGCCCAGAGGTCTTCGGGTTGCTGGCCAACTTCTGGAATAGTTCAGGGTCGTTGAAAATGCCTCCAAGACCACCTAGAGGGTCTCCAGAAGCGCCATCAGCCGCGGCTTCGGCTTCGATTGCTCGCTTCACTGCATTAAACCCATTCTTTGCTTGTTCGTTGTTGGGTTCGAGCTTCAGGGCCTCCTCGTAGGCATCGTGTGCAGAAACTTCGCGTTCAGTTAGCAACTCCATTATAGCCGACAGTAAATCAAAGTATCACTCACGTAGATCCCCTAGACCACGGCAAGCTGCGCCTTTACGGAGATAGCCCTTGGACCAGTCAGACTTGAGTTCAATCGCCTTGTTCGCATCGTCGAGCGCCTTTTGGTATTCCGATTGGGCGGCGTACACCGCAGAACGGTTGGAATAGAGGATGTGGTTGCTCGCATCAAGTCCAATAGCCTGAGTGAATTTGTCACTGTGACGAATTAGCTCACCAGTCCGTCTCCATGGACCTCTGATCCATCTGCTGCTAGACGCGGGGTAGATACATACATTGCGGTAGGGTAGTCTTTGGCAGAGAAAGCCTTGTTGCCTTCTGCCTTCAATGCGTCAGCCATACTGTTGGAGTGCCGTTTCTCTCTCTCAAGGAAAAGTAAGGAGATATGACCAGATAGTGAAAGGTGAAGGGATTCGGGTGGGAAGAACCAGAGCTCTCCAATATGAGCTTCTACCCGGAGCTTCTCGAAATTTCCCCGGGACTCTTCCTGCCTAAGGCACCAAGCCTGAACAGTCAAGCAGAACATTACAGCCTCAGGCACAACGCACTAAACAAGCTTCCTCCAACTAAGCCTTCTGTGGACTAGCGCTTAGGTCTGTGGGAAAAAAAAGAAGTATCTCTGGCCATCCAGCGCCGCATAATATCAGGCATAGCAAGCCTTTCCTTTCCCCTCGTGTCGGCTCTGTCTTTTTTTGAGTTTTTATAATTGCCAGATTTTGCTGTCCCTACTTGCGTTTGTTCGAATATGACCTTTCATAAGCCTTTTCGGTGACTGCGATTCTGAATTGTACCTCGAAATCTTCGTCTCGCAATGGCCTCCGCGGGGCCATCTGGCAGCTCAGTTGCTGAGCTCGCCTCTCAGCTCTACGACAAATGCGTCAAAGGCTTCCCTCCCGATCAATTATTCTATCAGCAAGACCTGATGGGCCTGGGTGTTATTCCTAAAAATGACCTAGCGCTTCTTTTGCAATGCGCCCAGTCGCTCGTCGATCAGAAATTGTTCCGCCTCCTTCAGGGCAAAAATGACCGCCTAGCGTGGAAGGTGATAGCGCGGGAAGATGCTGAAAAGTATTTTTTTTATTCTGGTTGTTGTTCTTTGAAACTCTGGTTTGCTGACTCGTTCCCTCCTTATCGTCAAAATTCAGACTCCAGAATCTCAGCCCCGACGAAAGTCTCGTATATAGCGTTATTCATTCCACAGCCCGCTCCGGTATATGGGTCCGGGCTATCGGAAAGCGAACTGGGTTACACAAATCTATTCTTGATCGCTGCCTCAAGTCGCTCGAGGGAAAGAATTACATCAAGAGCGTTCACAATGTTAAGTTCCCCACGCGGAAAATGTACATGCTCGCCGGCCTCGCCCCGAGCGAGGACGTGACCGGTGGCGCGTGGTTCACGGATGGAGTCCTGGATGAAAACTTCATAAACAGTGTTGCTGGGTTCATCGAATACACTGTGAGTCGGAAAAGCTGGTACGAAGTTTCGGCTGATGCAGGACATCGCAACAAACGCATCAAAACGAGTAATGGGGGTTTCGCTGTGAAATCAGAGACATCCGAGAAGACTTACCTACCTTTCCCCTACGACTACAAAGGCTATGCGACTGCTTCGATGATCACCGCAGCCGTGAATGAGAGTGGCATCACTCCTGTCCGCCTAGGGGAGGATAGCATTGTCCAGCTCCTTGAGATGCTCTGCTATGACAACAAATTGGTCGCACTGGAGAACGGCACATTCTACAAAGCTGTCATGAACCCCGATGCCATTAAGGCAAGGCAGTCCCGAAAACCGGTAGATGAGACAGAAGCAAAGCGGAGGCTGACCCAAAATGGCATGACAGAGGCGCCTTGCGGCCAGTGCCCTGTTTTTAAGCTCTGTGCTTCTGGTGGTGCGGTCAGTCCCGAGACTTGTGAATACTTTGACCCTTGGCTTGAAGCGGCCCTTGGGTTTTAAATTTCGACGTGAGATTATACTTCATCCGTTCGGCACTATATTCCATGTTATTGCCGCATGCTTAATGACGCGCAAGTTGTTGGGAAAGAAAAAGAAAAGAGCAAAATTACATCGATCAATATTCGCATAGCGATGGCGTTAGAAATTTGTATGGTCTGGCATTGGTTACGGTTGAGGGTTCTGTTACTTTCAATGTGTTCGACAAAGCACGAGGTCAATCTTAGAATCAAAACAGAGACATCATGATATACCATTAAATTCTCTGTCCAGAGAGCCTCGAGAGTAACAGAAACAACATATTGGGTATAGTTACAGTGTTCAGTGATATGAACAAAACAGCAATAGGTGGCACATGACCAAGCGCCGAAGACATGCTACTTCCCCAGTGTCTTCCGACACTCATCGCAGTACCATGTCCCCACCGGTTCTCTCGTCAAGCCTACACACTTCCAGTGGAACCATTCATAGGGGCAACTATCATTGTCACAGGCAACCATGTCGCCGTGACTAACACTGCGACATGTACAATAGACTTTTGAATCCTCATTGCCTTCATCCTCCTCATCTTCATTCATTTCTTCATCAGCGTGCCTTGATACGCTCGCGTCCTCCGAGTCAGAGATATCCGCACTGCTCAGAACAGATTCGTCATCCTCGTCACCGGCTGTAGAGGGAGATTTCTTTAGTCCGGCTGTGATCTTCAAACGACCACTTGCACTTGAAGACCGCTTTGGTGGCCTGCCATGGGTAGATGCCTTAATTTTCTTAACTTGTTGGTGAGGTGCAACTTTCTTAGTCAGAGCTTTTCTTGTCGTACTCGCTGCGCGAGGTCCAGCACTGCCCGCGCGGTTAGATACAGGCGTGCCGGCTTTGGGTGTGCCAGGGCCAATAGAAGATTGCCGGAGGTTTGAAGATGTTGTAGGAAGACTCCCTACTGAGGTATTGAGACGACGACGCTTACTATCTACCGCCCCAGCGGACGACTCACGTTGTCTTTGCTGGAGATGAGCTGAAGCTGAGGCAGGAGTCGCCGGAGCGGAGTTCCGCACGGTATTCTGCGTGGCCAAGGCAGCGGCACTTGTTGAACGGCGCAGTGTTTGATTGAGCCTCTGGGAAACATTTAATGCAACGTTGACATTCCCAGATGTGGGGTTAAGAGGAGAAGAGTAAGATGTTGAGTCGGATGGGTTCGAATCGGGAAAGAAAACCTTTGGAGGATCCCGATATTGGTCTTTCGAATTAAACAGAGATGGAATAGGGGGCTCCTTAGGAAGCACGCCATCATTCTGCAGGTCACGAATCTTGATGTCTAGCTTCTTGATCTGACGGTCAAGCAGGATGCAAGCCTTCTCACTCAACTGGATCTTCTCATCTTGTAATTGCTGGCAAATATCGAAATTCTGCAAGATTGTTTTGTTGTACTGCTCTTCTTTTGAATTCGGTGCCAGACTACCGTTAAGTCTGATAAACTTCTGTAAACTGCTGTCCCTGGAGTTGATGGTTGCACGACACTCTTGGACGGTCTTATCTTTTGCCTGTATCTCCTCCATCAAGTGGTTGATCTCTGCCGGAAGATTTGCCACATCGTGAACGAACTGTTCCAATACGGAAGCGCAATCCTCTGCACCATGCGCCATCCTTAGCCTTTAAATCACAAGTTTGGTAGTTGTCGGCCTGGATATTATATGGGAGAAGTATCAATTAAGCTGAATTCTGGCTCTTCCTGGATAAATCGAGTAGAGCGGCCATGTCGCGTGGATGCAACTAACGATAAACTATGGAGATGGGAAGGAAGTTGTCGGAGGATCATTTGCGGAGCAGAATTGCTGATCATGTGATGTTGATTATATCAGCACCACGTTTCATGCGCCACATCACCAGCCGCAATCATCTTAGACAACTTCGGTGGCATAGGGCACACTTGGTTGGGACGGCTGACTCAAATGGAATTTCTTTCTGGTTTTCTCAAGTATAAGGCGGGTAAAAGGAATGTCTCATCGGCCGAAAATGAACTGATATCTGTTTATAAGATTATATGGGGCTCTCCGTATTGCTCTGCTTTTATGACGTCGCTTAGATCTAATGATGTATCATGCAAACAATGCAAATTGCACGCTTCCTTGTATGTTCCCCGCGGTGAAAATTAATGGACAGTTGATAAGGAATACAATCGCCCAAGACCCTTTCTTCTTTCTAAAAACTCCCTAAGCTCATGAGTACAGTCTAGATTTCCTACACTGCTCTTCTGCTGCTCAAACCAATTGGCGTCCTTTGTAACGGCAAAGTCCAGTAGATAACCCCTCCAAAATGGGCCAAGAGGATTCGCCTTCCATGCCGAATGGAGTGTTCTCACTCCTCGATACAGATTTGTACAAATTGACGATGCAATGCGCAGTTTTGAAATACTTCCCTGATGTTTGTGAGTCAATTAGCCTGCGCCGGGGGGAGGCCATCTCTTCTGACAGTCGTTGACAGACGCCACGTATGGCTTCACAAACCGCACGCCACAGATGAAGCTGTCCCGAGGGGCATACAAATGGCTTCTGAAGCAGATAGAGAGTGAGTACATATGATATGTTTGCTGTCTGGAAATGGTAGATACTGATAGTCGAATGTGCTCTCTATCAGAACTTGATAACATCCGAGTGACTCATGAAGAGATTGAGTTCCTGAAGAAACAATGCCCCTACTTCAACGAGGCCTATCTCCAGTACCTATCCGGGTTCAAGCTCACGCCCTCCAAACAGATCGATATCAAGTTCACCCCCGTACAGGATACTGGCAGCGATGATGATAGGGGTGATCTGGAATACACCATCAAGGGTCTTTGGGTCGAGACAATACTCTACGAGATTCCTCTCCTCGCCTTGACTAGCCAAGCATACTTCATGTTTATTGACAAGGATTGGGATTACCACAGCCAAGAGGAAAGGGCATGCCGCAAAGGGTGTGAACTACTAGAAAATGGTTGTATATTCTCGGAGTTCGGATCGAGACGCCGCCGGGATTATCATACGCAAGACCTGGTTATGGAGGGTCTTTGCCGAGCTGCAAAGGAAGGAGAACAGCAGGGGTGGAAAGGAAAATTTTCCGGGACAAGTAATGTTCATTTTGCCATGAAATATGGTGTCAACCCTGTCGGCACGGTTGCCCACGAATGGTTTATGGCTATTGCTGCCATTACTCAAGACTACGAGAATGCAAACGAGCTAGCACTGCGGTACTGGTTGGGTTGCTTCGGAGAAGGGGTATGTTCTCCAGGAGAAGAAGAAGATTTTTTTTGTTGGTACTTAGACTAACCCATCAAAGGTCCTTTGTATTGCATTGACGGACACTTTTGGTACGCCAGCTTTTCTTGATTCCTTCCGAAAGCCAATTCCAGCACATACAGTTGCAGCTGTGGGGTCCGTCGCCGTCGCACCATCGGGACCTGCAACGACAGCCGAGTCGACACAGAGTGAATCGGACATAGAGCCTCCAATTGCAGCGCCGCTTCACAATGGAACTATCACTCACCCCATTAAGACGTATGCCCAAGTTTATTCAGGCGTTCGCCAGGATTCTGGCGACCCTGAGTATTTCGTCAAAATGGTGCGAGATTTCTACGACAAGGAGGGAATCAAAGACCGGAAGACTATTGTCTTCTCGGACTCGTTGAATATACAACATTGTCTCGACTACAAACTGATAGCGGAGGAAGCTGGCTTCAATCCTGTTTTCGGCGTTGGAACGTTCTTGACCAGTAAGTTCCAGAACCCGGCATTGTCTTTTCGGCAGAATAGGCACTGTAATTCTAATCATTGCATCTTCCCTTTCATAGATGATTTCAGCAACAAGTCAGATGGCAGAAAGTCAAAACCACTCAATATCGTCATCAAGATCTCTAGCGCCAACGGACACCCTGCTGTCAAGCTTAGTGACAACATGGGCAAGAACACAGGCGACAAGGCGACCGTTCAAGACGTGAAGAAGATGCTGGGATACATCGAGCATCAATGGCAGGAGGGTGATGAGAGTGCCCGGTGGAAGTAAAAAAGCCGGGAGTGCGAGAATGTAAATATGGGTTGCCTCTTTCGTTTCTAGACAATGTCCATAAAACTTTCTTTCTTACCCAGAAAGTACATTGGCATTAACTGACAGCATCCATGAACCATAGATCTATAGATGAAGCGGCTCCTAAGTGCTTTAGTAGCCATCATTTTCGTATCTTTAGAATAAATATCCAGGCTAAAATATCCGAACTTTACTACCATTATGAGACCTAACTATATATAGGATAGCAGAGAAAGAAGAGACGGTAAACAAGACGACATGCAATATCATTCATTCACTAACCACTTAATACAGATCGTCACCAGACTCGGATAACCCCAGATCTCTGTCTAGATCCCCTGTAATACCACGCAGCTCACCCGCCCAGACCGTCGGCTGTAACGCCTTTTGGTGTAACGCCTTTTGGGATAATGCTAGAAAGTCGTTCCCATGAGGCATTTGCGTATCCAGACGAACACCAAGGGAAGAAGAGTCGTGGTTGGATTCATTCTCTGCTACAAATCCATTGGACCAGCTCATGTTCATATCGACGTCCACGTCCAAATCCATGTCTATTTCATCATTATCGGGGAAGAGAGGTGGGATTTCTGGCAAGTGGCTCGGGGCTTGATCGATATTGAGTAGAGCCGGGTGTACAAAACAGGTAGGAGAATACGGACTCGAGGTATTATTATTATGATTCTGAGTCTGGACATATGGAGAAATCGAAAGGGAATCATTCGGCTCCATCAGGCATTGGTAGTCATCGTCTCCATCATCCGATTTATCTTCCATCGATGCTACCCTAGGCGAGTCCGTTTGGCAACGAGGTCTGGGCAAACAGAGACTGATGCCTTGCATGAGTTTCAGAAAAGAACCGTAGCTTTCGCATTGTGTCTTGACTGCAGCTTCAAGGTTAGCCACTTCGAAGTCCGCTGCAGGGTACATGTCCTGGAGTAGGTGGAGGGCCTGGACGCATTTGTAGAAGCCGTGGATACTGATGTCTTGGATTATAGGATCGCTAGAGGTGGAATTGGCCAAGTGCGATACAGCCGCGGGTATGATGACTGTTACACCAGATTGGGGCAGGAATCTTGTGAGATCTTTCTGGTTAAGGCCTTGAACGATGCATGTGATGCCTGTCGTTGCGTCGCCCATCTTCTCCCGTGCTGTACTTTGACACTGCGAACGGGTCTTGGGATGGTCCTTGTTCTTGGGGGACTTGGAAGCCCACGGCCGATGAAGTGCGCTGCTGGTAGCATGATATAGCATTCGTAACATGGCACCATGAAGAAACAGGACATCTTCGTCTTCGGTCGAATTTCTTGTAGGAGAGTGATTGAAATCAATATCCTTTGGCAATCCGCCGAGCCACGATTCGAGCTTCCTACTGCACCGAGTAAGCTCTGACTCCGAGGCCTCCCTGGGGACCAGAGTGATCGTGGTCCTGTTCGTGGTTCCGAAGTGACGGTGTGAAGCAGAGTACTGTGCGAACAGGACCCGACCGATGCATTGGCAGAGTTTCACCTTTTCGACGAACATGACCGCCAGGCGCTTCTGGTCCGAGATATCCACAAGGAGACGGCATTTAAGCATTTCAAGCACAGAAGGGTGAAATGGCTCAAAATGAAAGTCATTCAGCGTCAGCAATGGAACGTCGCTCGTTCCTTCGTTGATGTGAGTAGGGCGCCTCAAACCCATGGCAACCAAGCGATCGCGAGCATAAAGACTCCACCATAGTCGCACCCTCAGCCGTTTTGTCCGAGGATCCATATCAGAATTTGTCGGATCCTTATTCAGTCCGATGGAATGGCTATGTGTGTTGCAAATCCCAATCCAATCCCAGATGTCTCGGGCGTTTCTTTCTTGGTCGTACTCGAACCAGTATGTCATGAGAAGGACAGTTTGAAGAATCGCAATCCTGTCTTCCTCACATTCAAATGAATACAGGAGCTATTCTCATTTTACTAAGTCAGCGTCTGAAATTGCTGTTTAAATGAGAGTTGAGCCTGTCCACATACCTTGATTCGACTGAAATAAACGTCCCGTGCACTTTTCCTCTTTTCATATCCAGCTGCTTGTAGATATTTTAAATCAACAAATGCAGTTCCTACAAACATAACAGCCTGGAAAAGCAACAAGCTAATGTTTCCGTTAGGGTCGTTCTGAGCAATACATCGCAGGAACTCATGCAAGTCCAATACAGGCATGAAGTTATGCACCCATTTCACGTAACACCTCAGCAACTCATTCCGCAAACCAGATCCCGGAATGCTAAGAGCACCTCGCGAGCGCAAATAATCAATATCATTCGCTGATATCCGAGGCGGCAACGGCTTTAAGAATCGTGGCTCTTCATTCAGAATGGCTGGTATCGGGTCAAAGTCGGGGTCGATCAGTTCCCGGATGGCGGAAACCATATTAGACGGTGGCAGCGAGGACGGTGGTAGTGAACACTGGCCATCTGGATATCCTGATGCTTGCGATTCACCTTTTAGCTCGCTGCTGTTTAACCAGTCTGTGTGTGTCTCTGGTTCCCAGGCGTGGCTCCTCTTGGCGAGCGGTTCGTCTTGGAAGCCCGCAACCTGCAGTTTGCGTTTGCTAGCCATTGGTTTGGTATAGTGAATTAGCAGTTAGCACGGATATGGACTCAAGAGACGACAGTGATTAGAGAAGAGGTAAAACGGAGAGCGAGGAGAATCTCGCTATGCTTATATTATCCCCACTGAGGAGATCCGCCCTCCGGGAGTTTTTGCGGGGTTTCCCCAGGTCCGGGGAAATTACTACTAAATAGCGGCAATAGGCCGCGCAGAAATGTGCCCATATAACGATAATACATCTGGAGAAATGGGCTACTATGTTGTTCTGCTTCACTGCTGCTGCTCTCCCATAGAACATGTTGGCTCTGTGTTTGATCCGAGGCGAACTATTGTCCTGAACGCAGGCGTTTAGAGGCAGTGCCGGACTTCTTGCTGAGTAACAGTGTTATTCTTGGCCATACGACGTTCTTTTAACATCATGGAGATGGGTTGAGATACAATCTAAGGGGATGTAGACAGTGTCTTCCATGAACTGATCGATGGGCGTTCAGGGGTAGTCGGGTGGTAGCGCTATAGTACAGAATTTCAGGACCGAGTCACCCTTTCACGACGAACACGAGAAAAGTTCCCTGACTGGCTGTAGTAAATGCTACCGCTTAATAGAGCAAGGGGATTCGCCGACCTGGAAGATTGGGATTGCAGACTGAAACTGGAGATGCTATCTCATGAAGAACCACCCAAGAAAATGTATACCCATCTGGTCACTGTATAATACATGCGTATATTAAATCTATTCGAAGAAAACCAGTATGCCCAAGCATCGCGTGCTCTTTTCATCGACACCCGAACGAAAAACTCCGAACCGTTCCCGGAAAGAAGCCCCGGAAAGCTTATACCATCTCAATCACCGAAGGATCAATCGCCGGACGGACGCCGATTTACATACTTCTCGAAATTAGTATTGTTCTGAAAATTCTCGAGACACAAGGTCGAGTCGAACAGGGATAGACGACGGAAGACCATTCGACTTACGGGGGAAGAAGGAATTCGCCGAAGCCAGCGTGGAGGAGAGCAACACCGGCCTAGAGGAAACCGTCAGTTAGTTCATCTTCTGCTCCACACAAATAGCAGGGCACATTTTTGCGCTTGGGAAAGCACTTACGCCGAATACGGCAATGCTCCGGACAATAGTTCTGTTCTCGGATGCCCTGATTTCATCCCATGCGGTCTGGAAAAGGCTCTTCTGAGGACCGCGAGAGACGATGATACGCTGTCTGGGGGCCATGGTTTTAGTGTGCGCTAGGGATCGTAATAAAACAGCAGAGTTCCGTGATGTATGCGTGTTTGGGATGTCTTGGGGCAAACGTAGGTGGAAGAGTAGAGCAGGAAAGTACGAGAAATCTTCGCCGGAGGTTCGGCGTCATTACTTGCGCTTCTAGCTCTACGCGGCCCCCGTATATTCTGCGGGCGAGCTGCGCGAACAAAGCAAGGTCTGGCTGGACGCAACAGAGCAATTCGATGCGAATTATTTCCTAGATTACAGATCGGAATTTAAGATTAGCCAGTTATTCGATCGATTTTGGAAAGCGTGTGCTATTGTTGGACAGGCGACTGCATACCGAGACCGCGCTGCTTATACAGTGCGCAATCCGCAGCCATGACAAACGTCGACGAGCTCTTCAAGGTACGTTAGGTGCAGTTATTACTTACTAAATGTGAACTGACATGAAAAGAAACCTCTCTCCACGGCAAGTGGAAAGCGCAAACTAGAGCCCACCCGAGACCCAAGTACAGTTGACGTCCCCTTCCTCCATACCCTTAGCGATCCACATTGCTGATTCGCAGTGGGCAGATGAGCTTTACAAGGCAGCAAAACTAGAGTTAAATGGCGATGTTAAGTCCAAAGGAAAGACTCCTATGATACAGGATGAAGAGGAAGACGACGGTGAAGCGGGTCCCGAACTGCCCCCGGATTTTAACCCCGAGAAAGAAGACATACCGGACGATGAAGAAGGGCGCTTTTTCGGTGGGGGAATGGAGCGTCAGACTGTGCAGGCAATGGAGTACATTGATGAACACGATGAAGGACAGATTGCAGTATGGCCATTCTCACATCGCGTTTGGACTACAGTTCCAGTTCCATATACTTACCTTTTTTCCAGCCCGAGAAGTTTGATACTGCCTGGGTACGACGGTTTGCACTCAATTTCGAGAGGAAAATCTCCAAAAACGCTGAACTGCGAGCCAAGTTTGAGAATGATCCGCAGAAGTATGTGGCTGGCCAGATTGCGAGGTTTCCCCCGGCTAGGGCAGTTCTGACACTCCTATCCAGATTCATGAGTTCCGAAGCCGATTTAGACACGGAGATAAAAAATGTCTCGATCCTATCAGAACACCCGGACTTGTATGGTGAATTTGCGAAACTAGGCTGTGCTGGTTCTTTGGTTTCACTGTTAGCGCACGAGAACGCAGATATCGCCATTGATGCGATCCAGACTATCAGCGAATTGACGGATGAAGATGTCTCCGCCGAGCAGGAACAATGGGATAGCCTAGTAAATGCAATGGTAAGTCCCCTTGTCTCTGGCATCGTTGCAGCTTCTAACACAAAAAAAAAATTAGCTCGACGCAGATCTCATTGAACTCCTAGTACAAAATCTCGCCCGGCTAGATGAAGAATCCGAAGCCGATAGGACTGGGATATACTATATATTAAGTGAGTCTTCCCAGCAGCAGACTGGATATTAGAGGGAATGCTAAGATTGTTTCTCGATAGACGTTGTGGAGAATCTGGCATCTCAAATATCGATCGCGGAAAAGATCGGACAAGACTCTACAGTCCTGGAATGGCTCCTATCTCGCGCGCAGCGAAAGGAAGCACCTATTACTCAAAACAAACAATATGCGGCGGAAATACTGGCTATTCTCTTGCAATCTTCTCCCAAAAATAGAGGGAAGTTCATTGGTTTCGATGGCATTGATTCTCTTCTTCAACTCCTTAGCCAATACCGCAAGCTTGACCCTGAAAAGGATTCAGATGAGGAAGAATACGCAGAGAATCTGTTCGATGCTCTGATATGTCTCGTTGATGAGGACGCTGGAAAAGACAAGTTCATGGAAGGTGAGGGTATCGAACTTGCTCAGATAATGCTCAAGGAAGGGAAGTTTAGTAAACCGCGTGCTTTGCGAGTTCTCGACCATGCCCTAGGCGGGCCAGGAGGTGCTCCCGCATGTGAACGATTAGTCGAAGCCGCAGGCCTGCGAACTGTATTTGGAATGTTTATGAAAAAGGTCAGGCTTCATCCATTCACGTGAATGTCTCCTGGCTAATGTGCACCAGCAAGAGTTACAAAATATCGAGCATCTGCTTGGCATTTTTGCGTCTCTCTTACGCCTACTTCCCGGAGGCTCTGCAACGCGCATTCGAGCACTTGCAAAGTTTATGGAGAAAGACTATGAGAAGATCGAGAAACTGATAAAGCTCCGACGCGAATATGTTTCTAGGGTATCGCCTGTGGAGCAAGTCATTGATAAGGAGCGAAAACGTCTCACCCAGGAAGAGCAAGAAATTATGGTGGGCGAATGGCTGTCAAGACGTTTTGATGCGGGTCTTTTCTCCCTTCAGGTCTGTTTACCAATGGTATATCCAAACACACTATGTTAATTTATTGACTTGACAATGCTACAGCTGATCGATGTTATATTGGCATGGCTCGTAGCTGAAGATGACGGCGCGAAGAAAAAGATCCAATCGCTATTGGCAGATCGCGATGGAGATTTGTCCCTTGTA
Organism: Monascus ruber; assembly: GCA_002976275.1. Classification (NCBI taxonomy): domain Eukaryota; kingdom Fungi; phylum Ascomycota; class Eurotiomycetes; order Eurotiales; family Aspergillaceae; genus Monascus; species Monascus ruber. Next base: position 4,105,467 of record PSNO01000001.1, on the reverse strand, counting down.
CGCAAGACACTGCAAGGTAAATACTCTCTTCTACTGATGGCTTTATTGATCATGCTTCAATCTTTTCATATGCTGACCTTTTTCAGAGCAAATGGAGGGCTTGACGGAGGAGGAGCCTGGGCAAAAAGACTTGAAGGATATGCTTGAGACACTTTTACAGTTCCTTTGAACAGGAAACTGTGGGTTAAATGGAAAGCCTCATTTATCTAAAATAAATATTCACTACCATGATTTCATTTTAAATGTTTGTAAGGGAGAATCCTTCTTGCGTAGATCGTCTCATTGAATAGCATATAAATCACGTGATTTTGTTTCCGAACTCGGTTAGGGCCACAGATCAAGTGACTGCAGCCAGTGGCGGCTTCTGGGGACTTCCGCCCAAGCACCAGAGCGGCAGGATAAAGGACTCTCCAGTCTCACTCTTTTCTCCTTTCCTCCATCCCTCATGCTGGTCTGTGGCATCTCACCATCTTTTTGAAGGGAGATTCACAGCTAGCAATTTCATTTTTGTGTTAAAGTCTGAGGTTTGCTGGGTAATCCTTGAACAGCAACTCAAGTGAAAACTATCAAAAGCTTTCTCGAGCCGACGCGCTCTCCCTGCGCCCCCCAAACATCCCGACTGTTGCCTTCCCCTTCACCTCTGTATTCTTGGCTTTGCGAAATCCCCGAGAAAATGGCCGAGTACGGTGATGCCTATGAGGAGGAGTTCTACGACGATGATGTGGAGGAGGGCATCACGTCGGAGGATTGCTGGACGGTTATCTCATCTTTCTTCGACTCCAAGGGTCTGGTATCGCAGCAATTGGATTCGTTCGATGAGTTTATCTCGTCAACGATGCAAGAGCTGGTGGAAGAGCAGGGACAAGTGACTCTCGATCAGACTCTGCCGCCCTCCGAAGACGAAATCGATCCTGTCGTCGTGCGTCGCTACGAGTTGAAATTTGGAACGGTCATGCTTTCAAGACCATCAGTCACTGAGGGCGACGGTGCGACCACGATCATGCTTCCTCAGGAGGCTCGTTTGCGAAATCTGACCTACGCCAGTCCGCTCTACCTGGGAATCACGAAGAGGATTATGGAAGGACGAGAACGCGTGGTCGGTGATGAAGAAGGGCTGGTTGATGAAGAGGAACGAAAGGCTCGCGGCACTTACCTACACTGGGAGCAGAAGGAACTTCCATCTGACCAGGCCAAAGAGGAGACTGTCTTTATTGGAAAGATGCCGATTATGCTGAAATCTAAATACTGCATCCTGAAGGACTTGAGCGAACAAGCGCTCTACAACTGGAACGAATGTCCCTACGATTCCGGTGGTTATTTCATCATTAACGGCAGTGAAAAGGTTCTGATCGCACAGGAACGGAGTGCTGGCAATATCGTCCAGGTGTTTAAGAAGGCTCCTCCGAGCCCGACTCCATATGTCGCCGAAATTCGAAGTGCCGTAGAGAAAGGCTCGAGGCTTCTTTCTCAGCTGTCAATCAAACTCTTCTCCAAAGGTGATAGTGCCAAGGGAGGGTTTGGTCCTACGATTCGGTCGACCCTCCCTTACGTAAAGACTGATATCCCAATTGTGGTTGTTTTCCGGGCTCTTGGTGTGGTATCGGATGAAGATATCCTTAACCATGTCTGCTATGATCGGAATGATATCCCTATGTTGGAAATGCTGAAACCTTGTATCGAGGAAGGCTTTGTTATTCAAGACCGCGAAGTCGCCTTGGATTTCATTGCCAAGAGAGGATCTTCACAGTCGAGCATGAATCACGAAAGACGTGTGAGATACGCACGAGAAATTATGCAGAAGGAGTTACTTCCTCATATTTCCCAGGCTGAAGGTAGTGAAACTCGGAAGGCGTTTTTCTTGGGGTACATGGTGCATAAACTGTTGCAGTGTGCACTGGGACGGCGGGATCCTGACGATCGTGACCACTTCGGTAAAAAGAGACTTGATCTCGCCGGTCCTCTCCTTGCCAATCTCTTCAGGGTCTTGTTTACACGAGTCACCCGAGACCTCCAACGCTACGTGCAGAGATGCGTGGAGACTAACCGAGAAATCTACCTGAATATCGGTATCAAGGCCAGCACATTGACTGGAGGTCTAAAGTATGCATTGGCTACGGGCAATTGGGGTGAACAGAAGAAAGCAGCTAGTTCCAAAGCTGGTGTTTCGCAGGTGCTCAGCCGTTATACATACTCTTCCACTCTTTCGCATCTTCGGCGCACCAATACGCCCATCGGTCGTGATGGGAAAATTGCAAAGCCTCGCCAGCTTCACAATACTCACTGGGGTCTGGTATGCCCGGCAGAGACTCCAGAAGGTCAGGCTTGTGGATTGGTCAAGAACTTGGCACTCATGTGCTACATCAGCGTCGGTACACCTAGCGAGCCTATTATCGAGTTCATGATTCAGCGCAATATGGAGGTCCTTGAAGAATTCGAACCGCTGGGGACACCGAATGCGACAAAGGTTTTTGTCAACGGGGTTTGGGTTGGAATTCATCGTGATCCTGCTCATCTTGTTAACACAATGCTTTCTCTGCGGCGGCGCGGCATGATTTCCCACGAGGTCAGCTTAATCAGAGACATTCGGGAGAGAGAATTCAAGATCTTCACGGACGCTGGTCGTGTTTGCCGGCCTCTGTTCGTCGTTGATAATGACCCAAAAAGTGAGAACTGCGGTTCGCTAGTCTTGAACAAAGAGCATATCCGCAAGCTGGAGCAAGATAAGGAATTGCCTCCGGATCTGGATCCGGAAGAGCGTCGAGAACGGTACTTTGGGTGGGATGGTCTCGTGAAATCGGGAGTCGTCGAATACGTAGATGCTGAGGAAGAGGAGACTATCATGATTGTTATGACCCCGGAGGACCTCGAGATCTCCAAACAACTTCAAGCCGGCTATGCACTTCCCGATGAAAACGATCCCAATAAGCGTGTGCGTTCTATCCTGAGCCAAAGGGCACATACCTGGACACATTGCGAGATCCATCCTAGTATGATCCTTGGTGTCTGTGCCAGCATTATCCCCTTCCCCGACCACAACCAATCGCCGCGTAACACCTATCAATCGGCTATGGGTAAACAAGCCATGGGTGTATTCTTGACAAATTTCGACCAGCGGATGGAGACGATGGCCAACATCTTGTACTACCCGCAGAAACCTCTTGCGACGACGCGGTCGATGGAATTCCTTCGATTCCGTGAACTGCCTGCTGGGCAGAATGCAATTGTCGCCATCGCCTGTTACTCCGGGTATAACCAGGAAGATTCGGTTATTATGAATCAGAGCAGCATAGATCGTGGTCTGTTCCGCAGTCTCTTCTACCGGACCTATACAGACTCGGAGAAGATGATTGGTTTGACGGTGGTTGAGCGTTTTGAGAAGCCGATGCGCACAGATACCCTCGGTATGAGGAAAGGTACGTATGACAAGCTTGATGACGACGGTATCATTGCGCCTGGTGTGCGCGTATCGGGAGAGGATATTATTATTGGCAAGACGGCACCCTTGGCACCTGAAGCGGAGGAGCTTGGGCAGAGAACCAAGGCGCACACTAAATTGGATGCGTCAACCCCTCTCCGAAGTACAGAAAGTGGCATCGTGGATCAGGTGCTTGTTTCCACCAGCAATGACGACCTGAAGTTCGTCAAGGTCCGGATGAGGACTACGAAGATTCCACAGATTGGTGACAAGTTCGCTTCCCGTCACGGGCAGAAGGGTACTATTGGTATCACGTACCGGCAGGAGGATATGCCCTTTACACGGGAGGGTCTGACTCCCGACTTGATCATCAACCCACACGCCATTCCGTCACGTATGACCATTGCTCACTTGATTGAGTGTCAGCTCAGTAAAGTGTCGGCCCTGCGCGGATTTGAAGGCGATGCCACGCCGTTTACAGACGTTACAGTTGATTCGGTCTCTCGGCTTCTACGCGAACACGGCTATCAGTCCCGTGGGTTTGAGGTGATGTACAATGGGCACACTGGCCGCAAGCTCGTAGCGCAGATCTTCCTTGGCCCGACCTACTATCAGAGGTTGCGGCATATGGTGGACGACAAGATCCACGCACGCGCGCGCGGACCGACACAGATTCTGACTCGACAGCCAGTGGAAGGTAGAGCCCGCGATGGTGGTCTGCGTTTCGGAGAGATGGAACGCGACTGTATGATCGCTCACGGAGCCAGTGCCTTCTTGAAAGAGCGTCTGTTTGACGTTTCTGATCCTTTCCGCGTCCACATCTGCGATGACTGTGGACTGATGACCCCTATTGCGTAAGTAGTATTCCCGTTTACTGCATGCATGGTACACTCGGACGCTAACACAACCTACGCAGCAAATTGAAGAAGGGTCTTTTCGAGTGCCGGCTGTGCAATAACAAGCATAGGATCTCGCAGGTTCATATTCCGTATGCGGCCAAGCTACTCTTCCAGGAGCTGGCGGCGATGAACATAGCGGCCCGTATGTTCACCAACCGGTCTGGCGTGTCTGTTCGGTAGTTGCTGGTTGACTGGGCGTCTATCAATATTGTGGTTCATGCCACTGCTACTATATCTTATTTAATGCGGACAATCTGAAAACGGAGGGAAAATAGACAGTTCAGTTTGACACTGTGTTTCTTTTTTCTGTTCACGGCGTACCAGCGATTGCGGCTTTTCTTCGATTCTTCCACTGTCTACACCATACACGAAGGGAAATTGAGACGCATGCAGGCCGGTGTTGTTTTTTATTGATTCTCCGACGGGACTGGTGCTTTCCATGCTTCGTGTTACTTTTCGTTTCCTTTTAGTCTCCCCGGTCTGCTCTGCAGGATGTAAAGTATGTCAACACCAGATATTCCCTAGACCAATGCAATGACAAGACACTTGATCAGGATGTGCCAGCGGCAAACGCAGGCGCCGGATTGGCGCATAGCAGCGTCTCCTTGCCAGAAGAAGCCTCTGCATCAGCATCAGCTCTGCTTCTCTGCCGCGTCTCCAGCCCAATCGAGCCTGTCCGTTACGCGCCCGGCTGAGATGTCGGTGCCAGTGACAGACTCTATTGGCAATCAGCCCCTGGTCTTCTCATTGCTGACTGCGTCTGCCATGCACGACATGCCGTGTATCGCCGGTTGCAGAATCGCAGCAGCAACGAGGGGTCCTCGTCATCGACGGGCTACTTAAGCATGTCCTCCTGTCGCATCCTCTGACGCTTTCTTCCCTTCCTTTCCCCAGCAAGGTGTCCCTTGTTTCTCGGAGCTGTTTGGGGTGTCCCTTTTTCTTTTCTTTTATTCTCTTTTTATTTCTGCTGAAACAGTTGCACCGGTTGCACTGTCAGTACTTTCTCTGCTCCCCCATTATTGTCTTTTAATACTTTTTTTTTACCTTAATTCACTATACTATTTCCTGAGACGAGCTGTGCTCTCTGTGGGAATTATTCCATATTTTTCATTTCTGGGATACTTCATAATTGTCAACGTTCCAAGTGCGTGGTGGTTGCTCTTCTGTCGCTGGTTCGACAGTTTACACAATCAACTACGTGCTAGCCGCTCCTCCAGAAAACTTGCTCAGAAACATCTATTATCAGTTATTTCTGTTCTTTTTATTCCGGTTCTGAGAATCGACAAAAATGGCTGCTATTCAACTCAAGTTTCACCTTCGCACATCGCCCAACGTCAAGACCGTCCATCTGGTCGGGTCCTGGGATAATTATAGTCGCGAGGCTCCTCTCTCTTGTGATCGCTCGAAGCCTGGTGCTTGGACAGGCAAGTTTCGTTTCCAGTCCTCCATGCTGAAGTCTGGTGGACGGTACTGGTATTATGTGAGTTTTCTGGAAGAAAAAGACAGGAAAAAAAAAGAAAAAAAGGAGAGAGAATCGTTAAACGCATACTGACAATTGAATAGTATATCATGGATGGATACCACGTCTCCCACGACCCAGCAGTCCCATACACCATCGAGCCCACGACCGGCCGGAAACTGAACATCCTTGACGTCCCCAGCGTCAAGTCCTCTGGCTCCTCCAACAGGGACAGTGGCAGCCAGCGCATTCCTCACTACACCAACGAAGTTGTAAGGGGGCGTGCCCCGTCTCCTTCAAGGATCCAGCACCCTCGTCCCTCAAGACCGTGCCCCTTGCTGCGTATCCCAGACAGCTATCACCCGCCAACCATGACTGAGCTAACCAAAAAGTACGGAGGTTCTCACTCTCGACTGTCCAACCAGTCCTCTTCGTCGTATTCAACCAGTCCATCCATGTCTTCGAGGTCCTCGAGGAGCAGTTCGCCCTCGTCCGTGTCGTCGCTCAGCGACCCGCCTACTCCCACGTGCTGCTGTGAACGCTATGGAATCACTCCCAAGGGCGACAGAATCAAGCTCGACTGCAATGGAAGCAGATGCGGATACGGCTCGGATTGCGTATCCCCGTCCTCCGGTGACAGCTACTGCGAGTCTGAGAGTGACGAAGACTACTACCAGAGTAGGCGTGGTTTTGGCCGTCGGGGCCTCATCATCCGCACATAGGATAGCTAATTATTAGGACGTGGTTCCATGCTGTCATTGCTACCGTATCGCCGGCTGCAGTTCTTTCTAACTGCTTGAAATCAGTGGGAGCAACGATCAAACGTTTCATTTCTCGACGAACCACTGAAATGCGCAAGCTCTTCATCTTTGACTGCTATCTATTCGGACCAGATAACTATCGAGTCGCTCGCTGTGCAAGGTTCAGGCCATTTTGAAGAAACCTCACACAATCCTTCCACTTATACAGGGGAGATTCTATTCTATTCCCCTAACATTCTTTTCTCGTCCGAGGGAGTGAGACAAAGAAACGAACCGGAGTAATAAAACAAAAATATCCCAAAAAAAAGTTGAAAATATATGAAAAAAAAAATTATTCAAAAAAAGGTCTACATGCATACAGAAACCGGACAACCCAGCCTACAATGACGACAAATATTTCAAGACAAGATAAGAGAACGAATGAAGCGAGCCGGTATCATTTCGTTTCCATCAGATGGAAAAGAAGGCTTAATTGTCTAACTACATAATCAACTCAAACCAAGTCACGTCAATCCAATCCGATGCCATCCCCTCATGGGAAAAACATCGTCAAAAGCCCCATCACCGCCCCTGTCCGCGTTTGTTTCTTAAATGTTAATTTAATGGATTGATGGGCAAAAACCGACAATATCCACAATTGTTATTACCATCTCCTTCATTTCTTACACAGTCCTTCAAGGGGATAGAAATAGGAGGTATATATATACAACCAGGTGGAACGGAACGAGGAAAAGAAGGAAAACATATGTCGAGAGGATCAGACAAGGTCATGTATCGTTTTGTTTCTGGTTCTTTCTTTTTTTCTTCCTTTTTTTTTTTTTTTTTTTTTGAATATCCGGACAAGGTAAGAGAGAAAGAAGAAAGAGGGAGGCCTTCGATGTATGGAAGGCAGACAGGACTACTCTGGGTCAAGGTTAATCTTCGTTTGTACATCGATTGCGCCTCGACAGTGTTCGGGTTAAGGAAGTCCTAGAATTAAATACGATCATGCATGACAATGGTTACTCTATGGTTCCGTGAGTGTTCGTTTATTTGGTTTTGCCCATGTAGACGGTGTACGATGTATCCAGAATCTCTGGCTGACTCCTGCTTAATGAACAGGATCTCCGCAATGTGGATAAAATATAATAGAATTGTAATGAGGGATTTCATATAATACAAATGAGATATCAAAATTGGCAATATTAACAGTATGAAATAGACACGGGAAGACAAATAAATGGAAAAGACAGCGCCAAATAATGGAATCAAGAACAATAGAATCGGTTCTATACAACTCCATGTATGCATCAACAAAGCAGGTCAGTCATTGCTCATCGTGTCGTGTCCGACATTTATACCATTTCAAGGCCATTCGATAGAAAATGACACCTGCAAACCCATACCAAGTGCTCCATGTTCAACATGCTTGGTAGAATCAGGGAAAGATCGAAAGTAGAAATTCTTTAACTCCCTCAGCCTCCTTTCTCCCCAGACACCCGGTCTGGGGTTGATAATAATAGATTTCGCCATTGAAATCCTTTTCCTGCTTTCAATCACAATGCTATTCTCCCGGAGTGATTGCACAAGCAACTGTATCCGGGCATGGAAATTGTTGGACAGCATCCAAGGGTACCCACGAGGATAATAATGTCTCCATAGAAGACAAAAGACAACCCCAGAATGGTCTAACAACAGAAGAAAATGAGGACATCTCCCTTAACAATAGCCCTTTCATGGCATCTAGCTCGTGCGGCGCGTCCAGCGCAAAGCCTCAGCCCACGGCAAACAGTCCCAAAAAAAAAAAAAAAAAAAAAAACCTTCGGCGCAATACTTCCAGAGTGACAATACTCCTTCAAACAACGGAAACCCATAAAGTTTCACTCGCTTCTTAATATGTTCGCTTGGCGCATATCGACAGTTGTCTACCGGTAAGGGCCCTTGGAAGGATGATTCGTCAATGGACCATTACCCCTTCTGGCGGAGTGTCTGGGACAGGTGTATCCCACTAAGACAGTCTTTTCCTGGACCGTGTGTCCTCGTTGTCCGAGGGCTTGGCAGGGATCAACTGCATGTTTGAAGTAGAGACATCCGCACACGGAGTACCGCTCGATGACTTGATAACACATGGCGACAAGTTGTTCCACGAAGCTCTCGAACTGAAGGCGGGTAAAACAAATTATTAAGGAAGATTATGGCTTTCCAGAAATGCGAGCGTCGGCGACTGTAGTCGTGATCGTCCTCGTCCGATAAAATGGAAAGACAATTAGCGCACAGCGGGACGTTGAATCGAAACCGTCAAGGCGACGAGGATATATAACGGTAGGCGAAGAGAAGTAAACAATAAATAGTAATGAAGGAAATGAGCCTTTTGCTCCGAAAAATGTGCAGTCGATCCAGCGGAAAGATGAAGTTGAGAATGATCAAGTAAACAAACAAGCGAGCTCCAACGAGGCAAGCATGGCTATATAAGAAGACTTGAAGAAGGTACAACTGTCGAGGTAGAGAGATAAGACGCTGGCCAGCATTCGAACAGGGAAAGGAAAAAGGCTCCCTGGTGTCCTGACAATTGAAGCAACGCTAGCACGGTAAGGTCAGCAAACGACCAGGGTCCGGGTAAGTTTCAGGATGTATTAATGCGCCATACTGGGGCGTGAAGAAAAGTAACAGAGCTGACGGATGGCAAGGCATCCAGTCCCGTATGCCGGGAGGGATCCGCTAGAACGGCGGCGGCAGGGGGCCGAGAAGATCACGGAAATCCAACTATGAATCATAGCCCAGAACATATGCAGATTTCAGCTCGATCGATCAGGGATCGACGGGGCCAAAGAGGAAACCCACAGCGTCGGGACCGAATCTGACAGCACCTGAGAGTGAGAGCATGAGTAATTTCTAAGTAAAAGGCGCTGGAAGCACAGGCTCCCACCAATTTAATCTCCTCGACACTAAAAGCTTGGCTGAACTGATCAAAGTCAGACCGGCGACGAAAATGCATGGATCCATTAATGGCTCACCTCACCCAAGTAATAATAATAATAATAGCCTGTGAGTCACGCCTTATCATGCACTGCCGGGGACTACAGCTCTATGCGCGCCCAGACGGGCCAATTTTTTCAGAGAAGGCCCGCGGACTGCGCGGGAATTATCATCAATTACAACCATTGCAACGGCGTAGCACATTCTGGATGGGATGATCCCTGGAGGGGGAAATTTGCCACATCGGTGGACTTGTACTGTAGTGACTTTGACATCTCCAGGTCTATCCATTCAGAAGTTCAGATCACTGAGCAGTGAGCAGCTGAAAGAGGGGACCTTGGCGTCCAGTGGAGCCAGCAATTAATAACGGTAGCGGTGTTGCTGTTGATCCCACTTCCAAACGCATTATTGTCCTTAGCTGCAGATGCTGTTGGTGGCAGTTCTAATAATATTAATAATGAGAAGGCGGACATTAGCGTGTACGAGAACCGAAGCCAACCATGCGCTAGGGGGCTCTGAGCCTCTGACAAACACTGGTTTAGCGGGCGTCATATTCGACTGCAATCATCATCGGGGGAACAGTGGGTACGCACCGCGTACTCCGACGGTTAAGTTTAGAACTAGTGTATAGATAGTAATTAGCAGTTTGATGGGTGCCTTGGCAGTCAGCCTGAGGAATGGCAACCACGGTTGAGAGGCAGAAAGTGCCGGCAGTAGTCGCCGTGTGGAGCGTGAGATGATAATGAACGGATCACCGTGCTGGAGATGGAGATGGATATGCAGAAGCCAGCAGGGCTGCAGACGGATGCAGGAGGAAGAGGAGCATTTCGCTTCTAGCGCAGATGCGACTGCAAGAAGGCGGTCAGCGCCGCTCGGTCACGAGGCTCAGCCCTACGGCCCACCCGCGCTTTCCTTCATCTGGTTTAGCTTACAGATATCTGGCCTATCGTAGCTGCCTATCATTCTGCTGACTAAAAAGCACTCTGCCAATGAGCAGCGCGGGATTGGCGACTCGCGGTGAGGGTTTTCCAGCTTCAAGTGGCAATGATTATGGCTATTTTTTGCTGAGATGATTATACTCTTACTCTGGGGGCTGTTCGGATTACCATCGGCAGCATTTGTTGCTGGATCCATGGCTGGCTATGGTATCATTCCACTAGTCCGTAGTCTCGTACCTAAATAATAAAACAATGCTCCAAAAATAACTCTCCAACGTCCTCCACCGGTAACCGTCCGAAAACAGCTTAGTTACCTCCACATTCCGGGCTACCATATATGCAACATGCACGCCTTGCATCGTACCATTCTTTACATTAGGAATGACCTACAGTCCTATAACGACACTTCTGTTGATTCAGTTCAGCTACAGGGCCCATGTCACATGTGGGAGTGCTGATGTGGTCACTGGTCGGTCACATGTCCACGACGGAGTGGCCGGCTCTGGAACACAGCCACAAATGGGGATCGTGGCTCAGCATCCATAGGGCGCACCACCTTGGATTCAAACCGAGCCAAGAGCGCGCAGACTCAATCCCTTCGCCAGCCCCAACCTCAGAATACGAAGAACGTCCTGTCCACTGGCATCTTCCGACAACCCTGCACGCCAGTCCCACCCTCGTTCGAAGCATCCCTGCTCCCTCTCACCATCGTCTGGATGGGAGACCAGTACGGTGGAACCCCCTATAGATCCAGGCCCCGACTGGCCACGGGCGGATTCGATCATGTCGCTACCGATAAGCGAAAAGGAGCTGGATGCTGTAGCAGACGAAACTGATTTTTTAAGAAGCGCTCGCGGGGACGGCGGGAGAACAAGCGATGCGGATCGGTCCGCCCTCGTGGCGCGCCGCGACTGGTGGTATTCGATGAGAGTGGACCGGAAGCATTCCTCGCACTGCGCATAGACCCGAGGTGTTACCGTCTCCAGGTCTTCGACAGCGGATAGAATCGTAAATAACTGGGATACGGAAAGAACGGGCGAGGGCTCTGCATACGCAGGTTAGTCGCTCCCATCAAACTCAATGGTATACTGTATGCGCCAGCCCGCTGCGGCAAGAGAATTATACTTACGTTCGAGAAATACCAAAGCTTCTCCTAGAAGTGCCAGCAGCCCATCCACCTGAACTGCAGCATCCCGATCTGGATCATAGAGTCCTCCATAGATTCCGTCTGCAGCGCTACTGATCACTGCAACCAGCGCTCGGGCCGCAGCCCGTCGCCTGGCCAGAGGTCTGAAACGTGGTTTCTGTCCATCCTTCAATGTCACAGCCTCATCTCGGACCTCATAGAATCGACGCAGAGTCGCATAGCCACTAAAGTAAAATTGTAAGATGCGGGCCGCTTCGTCATCTGCCTCTGCAATCGCCGAAAGGCACGCCTTCGGTTCTCGGATTAACGACCGGAGTTGCTCGTCAAGCTCAGAACCTGCTGGGTATGCCCGAGACTGCACTAGGCTGTACGAAATGAGCAGGTCGACGACGGACTTGACCTTACGTCTGTTATGTGCACGAGCGTAACATACAAGTGCCAGTCCGTACTCGTCAGATTTCGAGACAGTCAGATCACCATAACGCTAGATAGCAGTCAGCAGTGTTAGGTTATCCACGGGGAAAAAAATACTTACTTCAGACACTCGCCTTCCCTCCTTATCTAGCCCAAGATCGCTGCACAGCAACACCACTTTATCCATCTGCTCTGAGGTGTCAAGAGGGAGTTTGTCTACTAGCTCCGTTACGCTTTTCTGCATCTTATCCGTGTCATCCAAGCGGCTCAGAATTTCCAGCGCAATCTCCCATCCATCTTTGACAACAGATTTAGCCTGAACCGAAGTGCGCTCGTACAATCCCCATGCATAGGCGCTAAGAACATTGTCTTTCCGGATACGACTGGCAGGCACACCATCATCTTGCCCGTATGAGAGGACCATCAAGTCGCTTTCGTTAAGACCAGATGGCTGCTTTTCCCGGGAATCCGTCTCCAGCCAACCACCTGCGGATGCAACTTCTGCCACAGCAGATGCGATGCAAAGCGACCAGGTCTGTAGAAGCTCAACAACGCCTTCAATATTGCCCTCAAATACACATGCCAGTCCCACTTCTAGGCTGTTAAGGGTGTTGACACGGAAGCTGGCATCTGTTGACGATTCAACAGTCACACTACCGAAGCTCAAGTTGAGACGTTGGAGGTATGCACCCACGGGATCATCGTCAACAGCTCGTGGCATCGCAGGGCTTCTGTCGGTCCTACTGCCAGCAACAAATACGCTATTGCTATCCTGAGAAGTCTCGCTCTCGTCGTCACCGTCCCACCATACCGCCAGAGCAACAGTCGCCTCGACCCAGTCCTGCGAGTGAGTTGTAATAGCAGAGGTATCACCAAGAAGTATCAGATAAAGTGATCTCAGGTTCCGATAAATTGTCCAAGGCACACGACTTTCCGCCATACGCGAAGATTCGGTGAACGAGAAGTTACTCTGGGGAGCCTTCGAGGTTAAGCCGAAGTTAGCGGCCTGGAATGAGGGCGTCTTAGTGGGTGGCTCAAGAGTTTGTCTCTCATCCCCTTCAGCGAATTCTTCTAAGTCGGTTATGGCTGTCAGAACTCGCTTCCTATACAGCGCCCACTGGATGCTCTTGATATCCCAGTCGTTCTGATGAACACCGGGACATGCTTCCAATATCTGTAGGGCCTTATTAACACATCTCTGGATATTCTGTAGTTGTGCTCCGCGGTAGCCAGTCTGCGGTAGTCCATCCTCCAAAGCAGATCTGGCATAACTGAAATCCGCCGATCGCAGAACTCCGGCTACCTCCGAAAGATGCCCGCGCAAGACGGCAGCGTTGACAATATCCCAGAATTCTGAAGATGCAACAGGATTAGGTTGCACGTCTCTCAGGTTTTGTAAGCCGTCTGCTTGGGGTACATGGCTTGTATTAAGCCAGTCCAGAAGAAACCTGGGAATTGGAACAAACGTGGGCTCTCTCCTGGTATCAGGTATAAGACTCCGAGGCGCCAGGAGAGCTCCATGGCTGAAGAGACTATTGGATGTGACTGTAGAAAGAGGAGGGTGGTGAAGCTGCATTAGCAGAGAACTTAAGAAGACGGCTTTGTCAATGTTAGAGGCTCCGTCCCCGGGACCGATGGCAGATCCCGCGCCATACGACCTAGGGAGTCTATTTTGACGAGTGAAAGATCTCCAAATAGCCACCAGGTTACCCGAAACCTCTGAAAGGGTGACCCTGAAGTCAGCATTCCCGAGTTCTGCTTGCTTCACCCCATCATAAATTCGACTAATTTCGTCCTCGGTGTTGATAACCAAGTCGCCTGGCTCATCAACTGACACGACGCGTGATCTGGAAGCCAAGTCATGCACAATGGATGGCATTGGAGAAACTTTAGTAGGCGATGACTGCAGTTTGGTCACAGGCGCTCGAGCAGCCCGACCTTCGTCGAGCTTCGGCCGTTTAGGGCTGCTAAGGTTCGAAAATACTGACTTTCGTTGACCAAGAGATGTAGGATGAGGCGCAAATGAATTACCTAGATGTGAGTCCTTGAAATCCATGAGATTTATCGAAGACCGATTCGCCTGCCCCGTATCCATATTGTCATCATCTGCGTCCTCGTTCTGTACCTCTGTGTCCATGTCGTCCTCTCCTGAATTCCCGTTGATCTGTGATGCAGTGGAGGTATCTGAGACCCCAAAGTTTCTCGATTCGCCAAACTGGCTGCTGTTTACCGAACTAAAAAAGGGCCGCGACGGGTTGAATGACTTCGTACCAGCCCCTTGATTCTTCCGCGGCAGCGCAAAGTCAGTGGATCCAACGGAAGACCCGAAAATACTGTCATTGAGATTAAGGTTTCCTGATCTGGTAAATAAAGAATTGGAATTGCTCAGATCGGACCTGGTGCTGCTTTCAAAGCTTCCAAAGTTAGGAGACCGGGCAGGGTTCTGTGAGACGAAGGAACTCGTAGCTGACGGCGGAGGGCCCGCAGGGGTGGTGGAGACATCAGTCAAGAAGCTTCGCCTTTTGTCTGGGGTCGAAGGTGAACTTGACCCGAAGGGTTCTTGAAAGGACATCTTGAGAAATATCAAGGGTCGAGTCAACTAAGAGAAGGATGGCAATTTGCGTTTGCGTTCGCGGTAAACGGGGTCGGACTCGAGCGACAGACAGTAAGGAGAAACAACTGATTAAATGGGGAGGACTATAGCAATAGAACTCATTCAAATGCTCTCAAACCATCATGACAAGCCTAGAAAAGAAGAAGCAGCATTATCTTGAGTTCGCCGTCGCGGTTTTCTTTCCCGTCTTAATTTCAGTCTGAATTTCTTTGGTGACGCGCTGTTGGAGCTTCGAGATGCGCTATCATGTGACTCCACGTGATCATGCGGAATAAATAAATAGCCCGTATGGAGCAATCGCCAACATCTTCCATGTCTACCAGGAGGAATATCTACAGATGTGACTGCGCTTGTGTCTTATTGACCAACACGTACCGAAACCTTGCTTTCCCATTTTCCATATCGGCCAGGGCAGCATTGACATCCCCCATCGGCCGCTCCTGAATCCACGGCAGAACACGCTTCTCAGCAGCCAACTGGAGCATACGCCTGATATCGCCAGGAGATCCAATATTAGAACCCGTCACCTTGATTCCTTTCTGTATCAAGGAAAATGCGGGGAGAGCCGGTAGCGGCTGTTCAGGAGCCCCGACCTGCACGAATGTTCCGTCCAATTTGAGCAGGCGCAAATACTGCGTCAATGGCATTTTTGGAGACGACACCGTGCATATTATCAAGTCTAATGAGCGCGAGTGTGTTTTATGCCAATTTGGTTGTTCATCTGTTGCGATGAAAGTATCTGCTCCCAAGCCCTGCACGGCGTCGTTTCTCTTGCTAGATGTGCGAGAGATCGCAGTTACACGATCGCAATTCAGAGCTTTGGCAAACAAGATCCCCATATGTCCCAAACCTCCCACCCCAACAATACCGACTGTTTTCCCTGGCCCCGCTCCATATTTAAGGAGAGGCGAGAATACCGTAGTACCGCCGCAAAGCAATGGCGCAGCCTCTGCTGACGAGAGCTGGTCTGGGATTTTGAAAACGAAATGCGCAGGACCGCGCCAGTATGTAGCATAGCCTCCGTAGGACTTGCTTTTATCTGCATAGTGCCCATTGTACGTCCCAACCATCCGCGTACAGTAGTTCTCTTTACCGTCTGCGCAAGCCTCGCAGTCGGGTCGCAGGCAAGACATACACTGGGCACCAACTCCTACTCGATCACCGATTTTGATTTCGCGGGCTGCTGGCGAGGATGCAAGTGTCGCAACCCCAGACCCGATTCGAACGACCGTTCCAACAATCTCATGCCCAGCAACACAGGGGTAGTCTGTTGGGCCCCAACCAGAGCGGAGGGTATGAATATCCGATCCACAGATACCGCAATGGGATATCTTGATTTCGATATCATTGTCCGTGAACGGCTTGGGTTCGAAGGTGGTAAAAGTTAAAGGATTGGTAGCACTATGCGCGACCCAACCATAAAAGGTCTTCAACGGAAGTGATGTTTGGGAAGACATTGTCCTGAACAAATCTGTTGGCATTTTGGTTCATAAGCTTCCAGAATCTTCATCAATGTATGTATGATCTACTGTTTACCTTGACAATTCCTGGGAGACAATGTTTTCTCAGGGACCAGGATACCTTACTTCAGCGCGGTCAAATCCCTGAATATATACATCCACATGTCCGTGCGGTTTGTGGGGGGTACAACCTCGGCAGAGCAGAGTTGTTAGAGGAACATAGGATATGCTCCTTAATGCTCTACTGGATTTAATGATATGGCGTCAACCCAAAGCGATTTAAATGAATTAGGCAATAGTTGGAGGAGGAGTTCTCTATATACAGCGTACAGGGACTAATTCAGAACAGCCATATATGTACAGTGCATATTAAACAGTGCATTTAAAAGGCGAATCCTAAGCGTAATCATGGCTTTGCTAGCCGCATCATTTTGATCGAACTCCCATCAACTGATCGAGTTCAGCATGGGTCAAGGTACTTCTTCGTCGACTGTGCACTGATTTGTTTGGTTTCACGCCCCGGGCTCTTTTCCGGTTCTCAGCTTCTTTTCGTGCTTGTTCAGCATCTCGAGCCTCGTTCTCGACGGCTACGAGTTTCTCTGACACGCTCATTTGGTGTGCCGTGATGTCCTAATTTGCGAATGTCAGTCTCACACACTGCCTTCGTATCAATTAGTGCATTCGGTTGTTTTGACTTACCGCTTGTGATGTCTTTGATTCCGCCTTCTTCTTCGAAGGACGCCGAGTGACACAGCTAGACTTGTGGGCTTTTACTGGTATAGTCTCGTCTTCTCCATTGTCTTCGTTACAACAGGAGTCCTGTAACCCAGGAGTAAAGGAGACTTTGCGTGGTGACCTAACTGGCCTGACATTGTCGTTCCGTTCTTTGAGTGCGTGGTCCAACACCTTTGTTACTTTTCTCTCTTTGGTCCGTGGCTGAAGACTATTTGAACTTGAACTCTGGGCGTGCTCACTAGTATCGCTTTCCGTGTCTTCCGTTTGTTCGTGGTCATCGAAGATAGACGCTGTGTTTGCCCGAGTTCCACTTTCCAATCCTTGGCTATGCGTAAGATCAATGCCGAGATGGAGGTTCAATCCCATTTGCAACTCGTCGGCTTGCACCGAACTCCCCCCATCAGACAGCCGTTGATGCCATCCATCCATCATGCTAACTGCTTGTTTCCATCTGTTCTCCATTTTCTCCCAGCTTTCCCGGAGCCGTTTGATCTCCTTGTCTCGGACCTCGACCTCTTCAAGAGGTACGAAAGAAGGGTTTGTGAGCAATGTTCGCAAGTATTCTAGGACCATATTCATTTCAGCAGATAAGTCTTCGTATGAGGTAGGGAGTGCCGTTACAGGACCCTGGGAAGACCGTTGGGACCCGACACTCGTACTTTTACTCGCACGCCAGTCTTCTTCTTCATGAGCCAATCCTTGAAGCTCTTTCAAAGTCTGTACAGTATCTCGAGCAAGTGTGATCAACGTGTCATTCTCATCACTGAGATTCTGACACAACTCCGTTAGGAACTCAGTCGTCTCTTGCCTTAAGCTGTAGCCGGGATCGTTGACACCTTCACCACCTGTTAGGAACCTTGTCTTCGATTCCCGTTCAACTGCAGGATTAATATTTATTGTCGTAACCCCCAGTCCGTCTCGCTTTCCCCTCTGTCGGTCAGCCAAGTGGGACTTCAATTTCTGCATCTCCAGATCACGCTTCCGGATGTCATTGGCGCATTGAGCTCGAACTTGCTGGGCGGTATTTTTCATTCGCTGTACTTGTTCTCTTAGGCCTCTGATTGTCGCCTCTGCAACTGATAGATTGGTTTTCAGGTTACGTTCCTGCGCCTCTGCCATGGTCAAAGAACGGGTCAAATCGGACATCTTGGTTTTCAGTCTCCCCTAAATTGCAGTATAAGCCCTCTGTAGTTATGTTTAAAAACAATGGCTATATCCACATACAATCTCAAGTGTTTGTTGCGATTCATTTCCTCTCAGTGTCCGAATCGTCGTGGCCAGATTCTCTCTGTGCTCAGCTTCACGCTGCATTTATAGTTAGATTCTGGAGAGCCAATTACCCTGCCGGGGCTTTCCAAACATACATCTCTCCTCAAAACGAGGTCATTCACAAGATTGATAATTCTGGCCATCGTGGTGCTGGTTCCTCCTTCATCGTTTTCCGGCTGAGCGAAATCAATTGGCTTGCCGCCCTTGAGCAATCCTCGAGCAAGAAGAACATTGTTGATGTAGGTCGATGCCGTTTGTAGATTATATGCTTCCATATCTCTAATTAATATAAGCTCGACAAAAGCGAAACTGGTCCAGCCACGCCTTTGTCCGGCAACTCGGAGGCTTGCGGAAAATGTAGTTGATGGTTAGGTCTTAAAGACAATATATTCCCGAAACGGGAAGAAAGTAAACAACGACCCATAGGGTAAGCTGCAAAGACCAAACACGCAGCCGCCGTTGCCCGGTGCACGTGCGCTCTTGGCATTTCCATATCCAGTTCTGCGGCTTTCGCTGTACAGTCCACGATCTACCCATTTCACAAGGTCCACGATTCTAGGAGCGCAATATGATATCCCCAGGTACGTGGCTCCAATAAAAGTGTGTAGTGTTTGTTACTGCTGCAAGTGACTGCATTCCACAGCTGAGAAAAGTATCTAACAGGCTTGTTACGGAGTAACTCCGCAGCTTTACAGCAGCATGGCCAGAAACTGTACCAGCAGGGAGATTTCAGCACGGCCATTGAGGCTTTTACAGAGGTAATTTTTCTAGTGGCCAATGGTCAGGACTTCTCTAAAGCTGCAATTGCAGGCATTGAGTAAGAAAGATGCCGACTACGTCGGTATTCTAGACAATCGGGCAGCGACTTATAGCAAATTGGCGCAGTATGATCTAGCCCTGCGAGATGCCAGGCATATGATTAAAAGGGACAAGCTTGACGAAAGGGTAATTGGCCATCTATTCTTCCCTGTGAATACTCACTGAAATAGACCAGGGATACCTGCGCTGCGCCAAAATTCTCATTTTGGATAAGAAATTAGAGAAGGCTCTTGACGTGTACGCGTACGGGCTGAAGACCATACCCAGAGAAAATTCACAACGTCAGGTTTGTTGCTCCTTTACATCTATTATTTATTTAACGCTGTATTGCATGCTTTATTGCGCGATTATTCTGACTCGTCTACGATGATTTCGTTGTTCTAACCGTCTTCCAGTTAATGCAACGGCTCCACGATAAACTCTGTGCCAGGATGGATAAATGTCTTGATCCTTTCAGCGTCCTACCACTAGAAATAGCTGATATGGTTTTGCAGTACCTCGACTTCAGGCAGATTGTGTATGTTTGGGAACGCATTCAATGCGACCAGTTTCTAATGGGTCCCAGGGCGATATTACGAGTTTCCAAGAAATGGGAGCAATTCATCTCTTCTTTAAGGAAACTGTGGATGCGTATCGACCTAACTGGAGCCCATGGGAAGGTCCCTTGGTCTTCCGTGCGGACTTACATCAAGCGATCAAATGCCACGTTGAGCCATGCCATTGTGAAGAACGTCGCCAGCCGTTCTGTTCAAAAGACATTGGAGCTTTTGAGTAGATGTCCGAATCTCGAATACCTTGAGATCTGGGAATCATGCGAAGCAGGAATTCTCTATGGTCTTTTAAAGAGCTCGAAGCGGCTCAGAACCCTCGTAACATCGGCAAATATCAGTTTGACCCAGGAACATATTTCAAAACTATTTTCGAGTTTACCCCTATTGGAACGCGCTGAATTCTACAGTACCGGACATGCTCCGTTAGCCAGATCACAATGGCCTGAGGATCTACCGAACCTGAAGCGCCTTACCTTCTGCTCGAAAGGATCCCCGGCGCCTATCACGCACGTTCCTGGGCTATATATCCCCGGTGTCTCAAATGTATGTCAAAGATTTAATATTTTCTCCTGTTCTTGACTGAGTATGCAATTTCATTTAACGAACTGCTTGGCAGCCTACGGGTTCCTGCTCGATTCCTAACCTGGAAGAATTACGACTTGACAGCGACACGGAATCTTTCGAGGCGCTCCCCTTTATTTTTAGGCCGGACATATTTCCACGACTACGTCTATTGGATCTAAATGGCCTATGCATCGGTAGGGGCCACGGTTTACCTCCAACCCTTGAACACATCCGCGTTCGCGGGGGCTTAGGTGTCGGCGAGTTCCCTTTCGCCATTGATGCTCCCGTCGAGCTTCCGAATCTTCGAACCTTGGTGCTGAATGACATTCCCTGGGCAACGGCTCGCACGATATCTTTGGTTCTGGGAGAGGGCCAAGCACCATTACGGGTCCTGCATCTTGACAGCTGTTTTAAGTTGCAGGGTCCTGACCTTCTTTCGTTGAAGGGAATTGGCAGCTTCAATACATTAACCGAACTCAACATTAACTGTCTGTGGAGGGTTGATGACAGCTTAGTTTCTTCTCTCATTGGGAATATGTCCAAACTGAAAGTCCTCCATCTTTCTCAAACTCGCATCACAGGCTGCACCGTCAAACTGCTAGCAGACCTGCGCACGTATGATGGGAATGATAAACCGAAGATTGAACGTCTCTACATGAAAGACTGTGAGGATGTTTCGTCCGATGCAATCGCCTATGGCCGGGCCAAGGGGATTAAAATCTTCACTTGATCCTGCAGGGATTAATGTAGCCAGTCTACCTTTGACTGTCTGGGTTTGCTTCAAACTACGATTTATGATAGTTCATTATGATTAATTAATCAGCATGTCGACTTTTTAATTTCTTCTGCTCCCTTTTTCAAACGAACAATGCTGGTATTCGGTTCGTTGACACAGTCATATTTTTTTCAATCGCGACGCCACGGAACAAACCTGATTAGTATTTTTAATTATACACTGAATAGATTTAATCCATTGACTCGATCAATTTAATAATCAGTGCAAATCTTAGTACCCTACCTGCTCCTTATAAAAGGGTGCGATGTAAACAATAGTTCAAGCCTGGTGTTTTGTAAATACCGATAATTTGATAAACAACTGACATCTTAGTATTGCCTATGAATAGACCCCAGTAAACAGAGGGAAGAAATAGTACGCTGAAGCAATAACGACAATTTGAGATGGCACATGAAAAGAAAAAACCAACCAATATTTCTATCTTCTGGGAAAGATGCATGCCTTACATCAGGGCAGGTACATGAGAATCAGCATTATACCCCCCTCTCTTTGCACCACCGGTCAACTTCTTTCGCCAGCTTCTCTCTTTGATCGCGGACCAATTCCATGATGGGTGCCATCTGCTTTTGATACGACGATAACACATCGCTGGATCCATTCTGGCCTTCCTTAGGGCACAGGTAAGTATCGTAGACCGAGATCATCAAATCCATAACCGCGGACAATTGATTAGGGAGCCACTAGATTATATGTTCGCATCAGTCATATATCTTGAGTAAGCACCGAACTGATTCCAGAACTCACCGTGACAATCGGACTTCCACCCGTAGCAGTTGGGTGAGGAGTCCTACGGATGATGTACTCTCTCGCGAACAACCAATGCCGCCACCGGAAACTTCTCACATGGTCCAGCGTCTTTAGTAGTAGAACGGTAGTCTCGGTATCCTGTACGGCGTAGTCGCGCACACCGAGTTCGGCTGATTTGGAATTGATATGTGCCAGGAATTCTCTGTGCGGCAAGGGGCGGTAGGCACGGAATTCGTGAAGAATCTTTGTCAGAGGGGTCGATGGCATGGGGATTTGTAAGAGATGGTCAAGAAGGGGAATCTATATAACAAGCAACCAAATTAAAAAGGTGATCTTAAACGTATGGCAATGAAGGTACCCTGGAGATACTATACCATGCTATCGTTGGCGCCACTTTCTCCACGGAAGTAAAGTGGCTTATTGTCCTCGATGCCTTCATAGATGACTCCATTAGGGAACATCGATTGCGATGTGATTCCAAAGATGAAGACACGAAAAGACAGATAGTCGGCTGGTTTTGATTGAGACCACATCTCTGCATAAGAGTTCTGGTTAGCAAGTCACATCTCCTTTAGCTTCTGCAAGTAAAACGAAATTGACTGGCCATCGCTCACCTTCCATACTGGCCTCGATCTTTCCCATTGCGCGTAGGATTTCTCGGAAACCATCGTTGACTTCATCGCGTGAGCCACCTTGTTCAAGGGTGCTGATCACTTTGAGAGTACCGGCGACAAGGGTTGAAGACTCTTTGACCATGTCGACATGAGTCAGAATGAAACCTGCCTCGGAGCTCTTGGGGTCAAGGCCTCTCTCAAAGGCACGGACAAGGCGTAGGTTAGAGTACTGAAGGCCTTTGGAGTGGTCCTCAAGTGTATAGTTAAAGAGAGCGTATGCTCCAGCATAGGACATAAAAGGGGGTATGTCCAGGCTACTATGGGGTCAGCAATATTCTTAGACAGAAAGGCGAGAATATCTGGACATCACTCTAAAAAGGGATACAAAAAAAAAAAAAAAAAAAGGAAAAATCAAAGAAAGGGAAGAAAACATACAGCTGAGCGCAACGGTACATAGGGCCAGCCACACTCTTCGGCAACCGGTCTCTCCCCAAGCCATACCCCCTGTCAGGGTTCTTACACCAGTTCTCCCAGCATGGCTCCAGCAGATAGGCGGAAGCCAGGAAGGAGTAGTCCCTAAAAAGGGCAGTGATAATGAACAAGTCAGGAGAGCCGTCAGCGGTAACAATCTTGTCCACTTCGGCCGTCAGATCAGGGAGCTCGGCCAGGACAGCAGGGCCTAGTTCATACTTGGCCAGGAGACCTGGGGAGCCATCAGCCCTAACGACAGGAAAGCGATCAAGAAGAGACAAAAGAGGCTTGAAGACATCAGGCAGTGTGCTAGGGGCCGTAGCATAGGGCATGAACCCTGTCGAGGTAGTAATAGTAAATGGATCCAATGCATGGGACAGGGTGGCAGGGTCATCATGGATGTGTGGGAAACGCCCCTGGGTAGTAGGCTGGTACGACATGGTTCTACAATTGTGAGACAGGAAGCCTAAATAAGCCGGATGGGTGTATGAGAGGTATAGAAAGTATGACAGGGCCGGAGGGAGCAAACAGAGAGCGAGCAAAAAGCGGATGAAAAAGCCTGGGAGGCTATGCGGGATACAGGAGGGAAAAGCACACAGGAAGAAAGTGAAAATGAGACTTTTGGCTGGGGGGTGAGAGCGATTCTTATAATCCTTCGAGGCCGGTATCAATTCCGGCCTCAGGGAAACTACTACCAAAACGACAAGAAGGTGGCGTAAATCCTGCGTAGATTAACATGATAAATGCCAGTATGATCGGTATGCAGTATATTGATATCCAACAGGGTTAAATACCTGTATTACATCACCCCTGAGTCCTTCCTCGCTCTATGAGAATGATGAAGCTATACAAAGTGTCTCCCTCTTTCTGGCGTCCACTTCAGGGCATGTCATGTCATGGGACCACGCTAAACCCGATCCGGCACACAAGATGGACGGCCATGGTTGCTTTTTTTCCACCATCCAGATATTTTTTAACGACTTTTCATATTACTATATCATATTTTATGGCTAGGATCCGTTATGCTCTTTTCTCCGCACTTATATACGTATATAAATGCTGAAATATTCAAACCGTGCCTTCAAAGGTCTCCTTACCAAGAGAAATAAGGTAGGATATCGGCGTTATGATTGGCCATAACTTTAGTGGGTCTGTTTTATTAGATCCAGTTAGCGTGCCAAGAGGCCGGAATTGGCCCGGCCTCAGGCCCCGATAATAGCCGATCCGGCATCTTTGCCTGGCCGTACAAACTATGGATGTATATACACTTGGTCTGTCTGCTCCAGGTTATGTTTAATTGCCCCATATTTCATTGGAAGCTGTAGGGCTCGTTGGAACAGTGACCCGCAGTCATATCAATCCTGCTGTTGAAAGAGAAGATAATATCCAAGTATAGATCAGTGATCAACGCATCTTAGTATCAAGTACAAGCACTAACAATACATGAATGAACAAGCAATGTACAGACATAAAATACTTTTTTTTCTCGAATGACATTTGGGTATAAGTAGTAAGACATTCTTCAAGTGGTGTACAGTGCACAAGGACAGAAGGACCTCGTGGTCATGGGTTGTGTATCTCGTGTGTATTCTGAAAGAACCCCTTTCGTCAGCGACCTACTTTCTCTGGAGCGCGGATTTAATGTCAAGCTGTGTGGGATCCGGATTGGCACTTACATGGGGGCATTCAATGATGATCAGCTGTTGGCCAATTTCATACATCGCAAGCGGACTCGGTCTTCTTTCTCGTTGGATTGGATCATCACCTTTATCCCACAGGTTTGTCTCATCCACTCGTGCTAGCTTTATTTTCTGAAACAGTTTGAAGCTTTCTATATTCCTCCTCGAGCCTCCTCTGCATTTCGAATTCAGCTTGGCGTTCTTGTCGAATGCGCTGCTTCTCCATATCTCTTTCCACGCCTCTGTGCATTTCCTAAGAAGAGATAGGCAGTTGTCAATACAACGCACGGCATAGTGAGACATATAATTAGTAGCTAGATAACAATGTTCAACGTACTGCTCTCTCTTTTTCTTGTGCCCAGTGCACAAAATAGACAATTCCCGCTGTTCCAATGGCCGTAGCGGCTAAAGTAAACTTGGATGCCGTAGACATTTTCGGAGATATAATTCAAAAAGAATATATACAAATCAATTGAGCAACTGGTGACACTCTCTCCCTTCGAATGTGAGCGTTGAACACCTGAGGACCTGATGAAATGATGCCGGGCCGATGATCTTTCGATATCAGTCGTGGCGGTAGGAGCCGGCAGAACACTCACCGCCAGAGCCGCGGCGGAGCTTCGTGACTCCGTGGAGATCAAGCTGCAGGCTGTGGCACTCCGCTATCTTTATATTGAAATCTTGACTCTTCCTAGACGATCGTGCAGATACCTTGGAGAGATCCGCGACCCGAAAATGGTAAGTCTTATCCCAGTCTAACTCGTGGAGCTACGGCGGATACTAATACCGAGTCAACAGTCAGCTCAGAACTCCGCAGGCATCCAGACCCTCCTCGATGTAGGACATCCTTGCTGATCGCAGGCTATTTCCGCGGTGTGAATAACTGATGGTTGTACTTGTAGGCCGAACGAGAGGCTCAGAAAATCGTTCAACAAGGTGAGTGGTCTCCGGATACCTTCGGCCTGTTCAAGCATCGTCTTTCTTACAATTGCGTCTAGCCAGAGAATGTATGATCACCCCCTTTCCAGCTATATATGCGCTGTCCCTTCTAAACCCGGTTCTACGCAGATCGCACAAAGCGGATAAGAGATGCCAAGACAGAGGCCCAGAAAGAAATAGACGAATACAGACAGCAAAAGGAGGGAGAATTCAAGAAGTTCGAGGCTGAGGTCAGATTTATCTTTTGCACGCCGCTACCCTAGCATACAAGTCGTTTTATAGTTCCATTTACGGATATGCCAAAGGTTGACATCCTCATTCTTGATCACAGCATTCGAGCGGATACAAGAAAGCCGAGGAAGATGCGAACAAGGAAGCGGAAGCAAAACTACAGGAAATCAAAAGTGTCGGCGATAGTAAGGGCGAGAGTGTCGTGGATGGTCTTATTCAAGCTGTGATCAATGTGAAACCTGAAGTGCCTGAGAAAATCGTGGCCTCAGCATAGATTTGGCAAGGAAGCGAACGGGGGTTCACTTGCCTGTTCTTGATAAAAGGGCGCAAAGTGGGAAGAGCATATTTTCAGTCTGAATGTGCCCATGCTTCGTATCATTTCAGCATTACTTTCCTGTTGCTGTCGGGAGTTGATTATGTTTTCCTGATTTATTATATATGATCGTCAGTCGGTTTGGACTGCTAGATAATATCTAGACCATTCTGCAAGTCGTGCGCAATTGATAGATAGGGATGTGATTATAGACTTGCCCAGTTCAGAAGTAAGGAATCATTTGTACTCCGTACTGTTGCCTTGAATCTGAGCTTACGGTCTCAGAACGTGAGCTGCAAGTTGCGTCATCAGGCACGGCGCAGTAGCCAGATCGCAACCATGGAGCCATGAACCAATGTTTCTACAACAGAGGATGATGACATGTACAGTTGGTCAATTGAAGAAGTTCAGGCAGATAGGGTCGTTCAGTTATATTCTCCGATCACCGCGACTCGGGTTTTACAGCTGTCATCTTCAAGGCTGCCGTCCGTTTTCTCACAGACACGGTCCTCCAGAACATGGTCACGACCCGCGCTTAGAAGACCTGGGACAGGTGATTGAAGATGAATATGCAGTAATTCGGGAGAGATATGGTACTCACAGGCCCTCTTCTCTTTTCGAGAACCTTGCATGATACTAACTCGTGTTGCGTCCAAAATATCAGCCTCCCCTAAGCATCCTATTGTCCTCGCTCACGGCCTCTTGGGATTCGACGAATTGCGCCCTGCCGGTCCCTATTTCCCCGCGGTCCAATACTGGCGCGGTATACGGGAGGCGCTTTCAGTAAAAGGGATTGAAGTCGTCACGGCCTCGGTGCCTCCCTCTGGAACCATTCAACAACGAGCAAAGGAATTGGAGAGGTGTATTGCCACCGGTGCTTGCGGGAAGGATGTGAATATAATTGCGTATGTTGCTTTGCTGTCACTTCTCCGCTTTAATATGCTGCATATGACTTTCGATCTGACAGTATACAGTCATAGCATGGTAAGATACATTCTCTTGCTTGTATTGCTAGGGAACTTGCTCACAATCGTTTCAAGGGGTAAGATGAAATACCACCCAGGGACTGCAAATCTGTTTTGAGCAGCAAGATAACTCAAGGTAATAAGAGGACTTGACGCTCGATATATGATCAGCCGTCTACGGCCAACGGGATTCAAGGTCTTGTCGCTCACTACGATTGCGACTCCCCATCGAGGTTCGGTATAGCCTTCGCAGGTCTGTAAGGAATCTCGCTAAATTATACAGGTTCTGCCATTGCGGATTATGTTTTGGACCATATTGGAGGTCTGTCTACAGAGCTATCCCTTTAGACGGAATTGTGATTCTGTATGACTTAACTCTCCATGCGTAGATGAGCGTCTTCCTCACGTTTACTACTTTCTCAACCGGATCAACATTGAAACCGGGGCTTTTGCACAATTGACACAAAAGTACATGATGGGACAGTTTAATCCCCAAACCCCCGATGTTGAGGATGTCCGGTGAGTTTTGAATTCAATTCGTCTGCCTCTCAACGGAAAGGGACAGGTAGGTCTCACTCAGTTCTTCCGCAGCTACTTTTCATACGGGGCAGTCGTACAACCGGGAGTGTGGTCGCTCTTCCGTCTATCTCAACGAATTCTCCAACATATAGAAGGTCCAAACGATGGACTTGTCAGTGTCGCCAGCAGTAAATGGGGGACGTACGAGGGTACCCTCCTGGGTGTAAGCCACTTGGACCTTATCAACTGGACAAACCGACTGAAGTGGCTGGCTGGAGAGCTCACCGGCAACAAACAAAAGTACGCAGACATCCCACCTGGCAATGTTCGAATCTCCGCCAATTGCATGATCTCAGCCGGCTAACTGGTTCATCTTGTCCAGATTCAATGCCATAGCGTTCTATCTGGACATTGCAGGTACGATCTTACTCACGTATATTTCTGTATATCCGACTGTCCGTATCTGAGACTGTGTAGACACGCTGGCCAAGGAAGGTCTCTGACCGGCATCGAAGTACGTGATAGACAGGAATGATATCATCAGGATAAATTTAGTTACTGCAACTGTACATAGTTTGCGCCACAGGGCGCATGCATGATCCAATGTGTGGCTGTGCAATGGTTCGCGGTTCTCAAGAATGCAACAACAACCTGATCCTTCCAGTCTTCAACATACTCGTTGGTATTCAGCTCACTCGAAGAGCACAATAAGGAGCAAGGAACCCGAGTCAAACGCTGCATTGTGAGTCTTATTATTCTCCCGTCTCTTACGCGGGACAGGAGAGGTTTCAAAGCTTGAAGGCCCCGCACAGATAGTCTGCGCGAATTTGGATGCCTATTTTTCTTTGAACGCTGTCAGCATCAAACAATTTGTTTCGCTGCTTATAAGCTCTTCGAGACCGTTGGCTTACACCGTTATAATTGTTAATGCGTAGTAGAATCTAGACTTGCCAGCGTCAGTCGTTCCCGAACTCTTAGCACAGTCAAAGAATCGCCCGACGTGGCTGGCCCTTTGTACATAGAGAAGAAAGCCTCTGGGCCTCGTCAACATGTCCGCAACTATCTACTTGGACAAGCAACATGCACATTTTACCAACCTCGATTCCCTGACGGGGAAGGTCGTACTTGTTTTGCACTCTGAGGCTTCCATATCGGGGATTCAGGTGAAGCTAGAAGGGGAGAGTCGTACACGTCTTCCAGATAATTCAGAAAGAAAACGGACGGAAGCCGAAATTCATAAGGTGAGAGAGGAAAACAGGCAGACTTTGAGCGTACCATTTGATTTCTGTTGTCGCGGTGACTGACTGACTGGTACACACAGATATTGTACAAAGTGGTCAACGTCTTTCCCACCCCTGATCTCTGCCAGACCGGTCCCGGGCCTTCGTCGTGGACATTCGCATCCGGGGCATACGAGTATCCGTTTCAATTCAAAGTGAGCATAGATGCTACCCGGGCCATGTGTACCTCCGGTTTGTTGCTTTGTCGGACTAATTGCGAATCTCTCAGATTCCGTTCAACAATGCCTGCAACCCTCATAACAGCATGCTCACCAACTTGACAATAACCGGATTGAAGGTGGAAATGGCTCGTGATTCGAACCAACATGTCAAGAAAGCTCTTCCTCCATCATTGGCCGGCTTCGCAGGCGAAGCAGAAATCAGGTATTATGTTAAGGCGACAGTGATTCGGCCGCAGTTCTATAAAGAAAACATTCGGGCTGTAAGTGGTGTATCACAGCTCGCTATTAAGATCTAATCGAGACTCTAATCGTCTGGTCCTAGTTTGTCCCCATCAACTTCCTCCCAATTGAGCCACCGAGAACTGGCAATCCAAGCGAAGAGATGTATGCAAGACGCCAGCATCAGTTTTCCAATAAGCAGGCGAGGCCACAGAAGAAGAGGAGCCTATTCCAGAAACATTCGGTCCCCTTATTCCCAAACGTTGAGGAACCTCCTGCCTTGTCCGTGGATACGAGGCTGCCAAATCCACCCATCCTGACTTGCAATGAACCCATTCCTTTGCGCATCTTAGTCAAAAAGCTGAATGATGCTCCAGAAACTGTTTTCTTGCAAATGCTGCAGATCGAGTTAATTGCGTACACTCATATTCGCGCCCACGATCTCCGGCGGACACAAGCAGGGAGTTGGGTTATCGTGAGCACCAGCAACATGTCAATGCCTCTGGGGAGCCCGTCTGATCCTGCTGGCACTGAATGGACAATACAGCCTGGATTCTGGGACCACATACCTTTACCGAATACAGTCGCGCCATCTTTTGAAACCTGCAACATCTCAAGAACCTATGAACTAGAGGTGCGAATTGGATTCACATATGGTAGCCATGGAGTGATGAGGGTATGTCGCAAATCTATTTTTTCTTTCTCTCCTTTCCCTTTTCAGCGTATCTGACTGACATCTTCAAAGCCTCAGCTTATTGTGCTACCATTGAGAATGGCAGTCAAAGTATACTCTGGAATCGCCCCACCACAGGCTCTTTTGGATGCAGTTGCTGCCTCTGCACAAAACAAAGTCAAATCTAGCCTTCCCCATCATCCCAGCCGGTCTTCTGATGACGAGGACGAACGCCCGCCGATGCCTCCACGACCAGCTGCACCGTCGGTGCCTAATGCTTCCGATGATGCTTATGATGATGCTCCTCCGAGTTATGAAGATGCTATGGCTGAGTCCTTGGGTCCCGTGGATGGTCCACGCCGAGAGTATAACCCACCAGCTGCCTCTTCTGCACGAAAGCCACCTGAAACTGGAGCTGATTCGAAGTCCCCAGTGGATTTACACAATGATCATGTGCCGCGGACAGTTTATGGTAATATCTCGGCAGTATCCTCAACGGAAACTGTTAATATACTTTCCTCCTCTCCTGAGAGCCACTCGGATTCACCGCCGCTGTCCGCAACTGAGCGTCCCCTGAGCACGACCAAGTTTCCCGTGAATCCTCTGCATAATAATCCACCACAGTATCAAGAAATATCGGAAAACACAACAATTGCCTATCAGCAAACCACTAGGCGCCAACAGTCTGCGCCTGAGTCTCGCCCTATTAACCTAGGGGTTCCAAACAGGAAGCCCGTACCGCAAAGTCCGAACAGGAGATTTTCCTAGCCTAGTCAAACCGATGAATACCAATTAACCTGCTTATGGTATCGATCTGTATCTACTAAGCCGAACCAACATTTTAGGAGACTCCTTATCCATGTCTTCTGGGGTGATGTCAACATCTGACCTAGGTACCAAACAACTCTCTGCGAAGCATTCTCTTTATAATAACCCTACTTGATTTCTTGAGAATGCTGGCAAAAATACACACGTTATGAGACGCGTTCTGGTGTGCAGTTACCCTTTTGCTTTGTACAAAGTGTGAAGGATGCCTACCATGTTGGGCTGTCATTAATCATAGTATTTTAATAGTTATCATTAGCAGGATGATTCATTTACAGGAGTTCATATTAGGGGATTCTGAAAAAAATT
The DNA here is from genome assembly GCA_002976275.1 of Monascus ruber. Classification (NCBI taxonomy): domain Eukaryota; kingdom Fungi; phylum Ascomycota; class Eurotiomycetes; order Eurotiales; family Aspergillaceae; genus Monascus; species Monascus ruber. The sequence goes on along the minus strand of PSNO01000001.1, from coordinate 4,074,705 downwards.
TTTGGTCCTCTTTTAAATATGTAGCATGATGGTTCATTGTCCTAGAGTTGACTCGAGTAGTTCGGTTTGCTACTTCCTCAGGCATCAATATATCATTCTCGGAAATAGATTTTCGACCTTGGGAAAAGTGATGCGTGGATTGCAACCTCCCTGAGAGATCTTGTGTTGGCACATCTACCCTTCAGTGTCGTACATTTTACCTCTCGTATGCTTTCAGACCTTTACAAATATGCAGGAATTACTCTGACCCTTTTAGCGAACTTGCAGCCTCAATTTCATCTTTTCCTCCTGCTCATTTTCTCCTAGGCACCTCTGCACCCGACGCGCTATTTGCATCCACTCGAACAGATCTATCCCTACAATTTGACTGCAGGTTTTTTTTATATAATTTCCCATGTATTGCTTTTAGCAAACCAGGTGTCAACGTTACCAAGGCTGAAAGCAACCGGGGAGTCGGTGTGCGACGGACACCACTATAACTACCATGCGCCTCAACCTCGTTATCCAGCGACACGGCCTCCCGATTACGCGTATTCTCTGGACAACATCGTTACCGTCTTTACTTGGAGGAAGTGCGTTGGAGTCGTCATACGTACCTGCGTCATCGTCGGTTATTGCTTCATCACGGGCCCCTAATGCGGCATACGCGAATGGGTACACGATTGCGCAGCTTTTGGAAGACGTGAATGAAGTTGTCCCGCTCGAGACAGGTGTAGATATTGGGGGCGATGGGCACAGTGGTGTTTGGGGACTTGAAGATTACGTTGTAGAAGTTGGTGGATTTGAGTGTCTACACTTCATGGAGGTGGAAGGATTACTTAGGGACGGTGATGAGGTTGTGTATGTCTTGCCTGTGTTTATTTTGCTCTGTCTCGCTATTGGGCAATTTGGGTGCTGTTATTACTTTAAATGCTTGATTTTTGACTAACGCGTTGTCATTCTTTAGGATCCGCGCTCTCCAGACGTCGGATTTACGAGCCAGACGACTTTCCGGGCGCCACCAGATCTCGGTTGATGGTAGACATCTCATCGATGGAGTGCCATTTGGAAGATCGTTCTTGAAAAGGTCAACATCTTCAAGACCCGCAATCGTAATTCCTCCAAGGAAAAGGAGAAGGACTACTCTCTCCAATTGGCAACTCTCCGATACCTACGAGGCGGAGGGTGAAGACTGTGCCCGTCTCGGACACGAAGACACGGATAGACCGTTAGCGAACGATGAATATGTTGATGAAGGCACGGTTATTAGGCACAACGTGGAAGCGGATGAAGATTCCCAGCTTTCTGAAAGTGATGCCGACTACGCTGAAGATGAGGAAGAAAATTTGCAAGAAGAGTTGTTAGGTTTAAAGGAAGACATGAAAACTTCCGGTCTTTGTGGAGATATTGAAGAGGATGAGCAACCAGCTAGTGCCGGATACGCTTTACGCTTGAGGTCCAACTCGGGTGAGGAGCCATCAGATAAAGTTCCCGCGCAGAGTGCATCTCCTGCAATCACCCTTAGTATTGCCGAACAACAGCCTGGAATGGGCCTCACACCCAGAGCATTACGCTTGAGATCGAGCTCTAGACCGAAAACGTTGAGCAAGAGCCCCGCAGCGAAGCCTCCTTCTATAATGTCAAGCGCCGCTCGTTTTTCTAGAGCAGGTTATTCGCCAAAGGGGTCTAAACTGGTCAGGTTTCGGAATGAGAATGAAGAGCCTTTGCCTCCAACGTCTCTGAAGAAGGGGGTTTATGCGTCAGGACAGCCATTGCTCGCAAGGGCTGTTGTTCCTTGTAATGAAGTTGAACCTACGCTTAGCGATTCCACGTCTTCCACGAGCGTGTCGAGCGACACGTCTTCCTCTGGCGAAGATGACTCGGAATTGGAGTCCGAGATAGAGGAAGCAACTGAAACAGAAGAAGAAGAAGACTCAATGTCCGAAACTGATGACGACTCAACTTCTGAGTTGGAAGCAGTATCTAAATCAGAAGTATCAGAGGATGAAGCAGTTCCTACTGTTGTTTCAAAAGGAAAACCACGTCCTGAAACGAGCGCACCTGGGAAGGGTTCATTGAGAACGAAGAAAAACAATAGACGCTGTAAACTTCGGCGCAGACTGTCGAAGTTGAAGGAGTTGGGTGCTCTGCCTCCCAATGCAGACTTCGCTGCGTTGCGAGCTTGGGAATCTTCCAATGGGAGATGGTATGAGCCACCAGAAACTAAGCCGCCTGAGACCGAAGATACGTACGCGGAAACTTCAGCCAAAAAGAAAGAGCAGGAGGAATTTGAAGAAAAGAGACAGAAACTGTTACGTCAATTGGAGTCTGGCGGCATTGAAATCGATGGGATTTCTGAAGAAGACCATGTTCCACCCCCTGCTCTTGAAGAGGATACCCAAATGACTACCGAAACTGCCGAAGAAGTCAATGCTCAGCCAGTCAATGAAGCAGAAGCTCGATTAGAATCTGAGCTTTCGAAACGGCGTACGCTGGACCTAGCAAGCTCCAAACGATTACTGTTTGGGTCACTCGGTGTGAAGGCCCCTGGATCCAAGGAAGAGGAAGAGACTACTCGGAAGAAGCTTGCAGGGAAAGCGAACCACTTCCAGTCCAGGAGGCGATCGTCTGTACCAGACTCTGCCCCGAAAGCTGAAAGTGACTTGGAGATCAACTGGCAGGATAAGTTGGTTATCAAAGCCACGGAGTGTATCTTCGATGAAATTGAATTGACAGCGCCTCCCTTCCCATTTGAGCAACGATGGGATTCTGAAGCGCATGATATCATAAGACAGCGCAAGGGTCGGGGGAAGGGGAAAAAGCGGAGACGCAGGGCTCGGATTTACGAGGAAGAAAGTTGGGAAGAAGACTATGAAAACGGCTTTAATGGCTACGAGAATGGCGATGTGCAACTCAACTACGATGACACTGAGCAGACGAACGATGGTGAAAATTTAGGCAATGCGATCGAAGTTGAGCAGAATAGTGAACCTCCGAAATCCCCTTCGGAAGATCTCCCTGTCCTTTCAGATGATCTGAGCTCGGTTCCCGATCTTGTGGAAAGCGAGGTTAAACGGAGGTCAATCATTGCGTATAAGCAGCTCGATATGTCCAAAGCCACGAATTGGCAACCCAAGGTATCTGAATACCGAGTTGCGGAGGTCCACGAGGTTCTGGAGGATGGTGTGGCTAGGGTCCGGCTTGCGAAGCGCGACCGGATGAAGCCGGTGGACAATGCTGACGAGGATGGGCCCCGTGAATACAGTGGATTTGAGATGCCGGGATATGAAGACAATGAGACTGAGGACGATGGTTTCCGGGAAGTTTCATTTGGAGAATTGATTGAGCCGAAACTCTTACGACCTGCAGCCCGTACTGACCCTGATGCTGCGGGGCCAGGAGATGCTCAAGGAGTCGACATGTCGGTAAACTAATTTCCTTTTCTCTATTCATTTCTTGTTTTCGTTTTTACGTAGTGTTCTTGGGCTTACCCGGACAAAAGGTCCTGCGATGCGCAAGATTCTGCGGGAAATCTGCCAACAGTTGATTCTAGAGTCGATAGTCACAACATGTCTACCATTCAAGAGATACAGGATACAGGCCGACCAGCACAAGTTCTCGATAGGATAGAACTCGTTTCCAATCATGGCCGGAGGAACACCCATGATAGCGAACAAGGCTCCGATTCCGTTGCAATCAGGTCCCCAGAGTTTGTAGGATTCGAATTATCTCCAGCGCCAGATACAACGTTAGGCGTGGACAAAGGCCAACGAGGTGGTATGCTCAACAACACATCTTCTCCAGGCGATACGAAAGAAGATAGCAGGGAAATATCTGGTTCTTCTTCCCTTAAACCTAACGCCGTTGACGCAGCGCAGAGCTCGCCCCATTCTCCTATGCCGTCTGATCCTTTTGATAAGCTCATGGAAAACGCCGACCAGAACCGGCAGAGAGACTCCAGCCCCGAGCGAAACCTGAGTCAGTTCGAACGCATGCTGGGAATATCCGATGTCGAGCGCTCCGTGACAAGCTCTCCGCAGTCATTGAATGGAGAGTCACAGCTCTGATAGTTCACAGTCTCCCTCTGAGACGAGTTCTGTTATTCCCAACCCGTTTTATAAAATCGACAAAGCCCGCCAGGAGCGTCGACTACGTGATTCACAAAAGATAGGAGATACCACGATGCCAAATTGGGACGAATCTCACGTTGAAAGTTTGGCTTCAGGGAAATCAGCTACTTCAGCTGCTCAACGGAACATATCACATAAGCAACGAGGTTCTTCTCCGTCTGACTCGGATCTGGAGATGATCGAAATCGGATCTCAACCGGATAGGCGCGGCCGCACAGAGAACCAGAGGTCAGGCAGCGCGCTACTGAACCCAACCCAAACCTCTGAAGTCGTGGACCTCACTGGGCCGAGCCCACCGGCGTCTCCTGCATTAGAAATAGAGAATGGTCCTGAATATACCGAGTCACCCCGACTTCCTAATGGACCGGGTTGGGTGCAGAAGAGCAAACCAGCTGGTCGCCAACAGCCCAGGCCGTCTATGCGACGCGTGCAGACCCTGAAGGAGGTGAGTATTAGTCCACGCAAAAGAGGAGTTCACTGCGGAAGCGCATGCGCGAGAAGGGACATTAGGGTTGGACTTGATTTGTTTTTACTTATACTGGCCAGAGCCGTGCATGATCCTTGACCAAGTCCAACTCTTGCTTTATTGCTTGCTTACTTCTATTCGGATGACCTTGTTATCCCTTGCTCTGGCCGGCATTTATCGGCTTTCCTTGCTTTTCGCATTGCGATATGCATCTCATTCTCCAGTGTATATTATAAGCTTCAGCCGACGGAATATGACAAAACATCCATGGCTGATTGGGCGCTGCAGATGCGCTCAACATGACATCATTTATTGATAGCTGAACCGGGCGAATCGCATTTTATTATTGTCGAGAGAATCGGGGGGGTTGGCTCTTCTGGCTACGCTGCGAGTTGCAAGGCACTTCTGATCGGACTGACCGAACAATTATGCTACGGCCCCATCCCCGCGTGCTCCCTGTCCACGTCAACAACTTCGGCTACCCCTCCATACTGCACCCTCGTAGCACTAGTAGCCGGTCTTCGTGCCGCTGTGACTCTCGCAACTGCAGTACCTGTTCGTGTTCGTGCTGTGTCCATCCGTCATTGTCCCACTCCACGAAGCTCACGTATCCAAGGACAACAACACCCATCGCAACCCGCGCGTTTTCCACAACAAGATCTCGTCTCGTGTCTCCCACAATTGCAGCAATGGCTGCGGTGCAAGAGTATAAGCTAAAGGACATTTCGTCCCTGTCAGACGTTAAGCCGTTTGACAAGATAGAGTCTGAGGTGGAAGGCGTTGAGGGCGGCAAGGTCCTCGTCCTCCGTTTCAATGGCCAGGTGCATGTTATGAGTCCCAAGTGTACGCACTATGGAGCCCCCTTGAAGTTAGGTGTGGTGACACCAGATGGAAGGATCACTTGTCCTTGGCATGGAGGTATGTCTTTTTTTTTTTCTTTTCTCCCCTATGTCTATTCCGGAGAGTGACGGGGCGTATATTGACGTTTCTCGTATGCCTCTAGCTTGTTTCAGTATCGATAGCGGTGATGTTGAAGATGCGCCTGCTCCGAATGCGCTGAATAAGTTCGAGGTCATCGAGAAAAATGACGGTGTCTATATTCGCGGTGAAGAGAAAGCTATTCGGTTTGGTCAGAGGGACCCTGTTCTGAAATGTAGTGTCTCGGATCCTCATAAAGTGGTTGTAGTCGGAGGGTTCGTATGGTCTATTATTTTCTTCATGTTTCTCTTCTAGATCGATGACGGCTAACGCTTGGCTGCAGTGGAAGTGGTACACTCGGCCTCATCCAGGCTATCCGCGAACTGAATTTCAGAGGCTCCGTCACTGTGATCTCGAAGGAACCAAACCTCATCATAGACAGAACCAAGCTGTCCAAGGCGCTGATCACGAATGTCGACCAGCTTCTCTGGCGGCCTAAGGATTGGTACGAGTCGGCATCTATCGATACAGTCTTCGATGAGGTGACTTCAGTTGACTTCGACCAGAGGAGTGTTTCCACAAAGTCTGGCAAGACATTCCCGTACACAAAGCTCGTTCTCGCCACCGGCGGTATACCACTGACGATTCCTGTCGAGGGACTGAAAGAACTCGGGAAAATATTCCTGCTCCGTGCCATCCCGGATGCGCAGAACATCGTCAAGGCTCTGGGACAAGGGCAGAGGAAGAAGGTCGTCATCATTGGCAGTTCGTTTATCGGTATGGAGGTTGGCAATAAACTCGGCAGCGACCACGACGTAACCATCGTCGGCATGGAGAGCGCCCCTATGGAACGCGTTATGGGGGCAGAAGTTGGCCGCATCTTCCAGCGAAATTTGGAGAAGGCCGGTATCAAGTTCAAATTGAGTACCAGCGTAGCCAAAGTCACACCCTCCGAGTCCGACCCCAGCAATGTCGGCGCTGTTCACCTGAAGGACGGCAGCGTCCTCCCTGCCGACCTGGTCATTCTGGGCACTGGAATCCGTCCCGCAACGGATTTCCTCAAGGACAAAATATCCCTTGAAAAAGACGGATCTGTCAGAACAGACGAGTATTTCGCCGTCCCAGGTCTGAACAACGATGTCTTCGCTATTGGTGACATCGCGACGTACCCTTACCACGGCCCTGGCGCGGAGCCGGGGAAGGGCACCCCCGTGCGCATCGAGCACTGGAACGTGGCCCAGAACGCCGGCCGTGGCGTCGCCCGCACTATCGTCCACAGCTTGTCCTCTAAGCCCTCCCAGCCCCTGAAATACAAGGCCTTTGTCCCCATCTTCTGGTCTGCTCTGGGTGCTCAGCTGCGCTACTGCGGTAACCCATCTAACGGCTGGGACAAACTCGTGCTGAAAGGTGAGCCGGAGAATGCCAAGTTCTCCGCCTTCTATTGCAAAGGTGATACCGTCGTTGCGGTCGCTACTATGGGCATGGATCCTCTGATGGCTAAGTCGGCGGAGTTGATGAGGAGGGGGAATATGCCGACTAGGTCGCAAATTGAGTCGGGTATTGATCTTTTGACAGTTGATGTGCCTGGTTCTGTGAAGATTTAATATCAATGGTCACTTTGCATATGCAACTAGGTGGCAAGGAATAAGGCATGGCAGATTGTTGAGAACAGAATCTAAAACATTTATCCTACGAGTTAGCTCACAACTAGAAATACCCTTTGGGTAGAATATTACTCGAGAATATGGCGAATTGTTTTGATTTAATTTTATTTGGACAATATCGCCGGCTAGATATAATTTCTTGTTCTGAATTATTTAGTGTATACCCACTATGTAATGATGCATTTACATATTCCTTGTAGAAGCCACTGGTTTCATGCGCTTTTCCTTTTTATTTCCGCACAACTACCAGTACATATGCATACATTTAACTGCCCAAGGTAAACTGCAATTTTGTACGAAGAATAAGGAAATAATTTCCACTGAATTTTTAATACCCATCTTTTAACCTCAGGTAAGACGATTCATGCAGGAACAGAGAAAGCATAGACATTGACTGAAGCATGCAAGTAACCAACCAAGCGTAAATAAAATTCCGAAACAGATTGTGAAGCTAATTGTCAATCGATAATAATAAAGGGAAATGTCTTCTTAACTTAAAATACATGCGACATTATTTCTCCTTCCCCTTCTCCCTCCTCTTGGATTTGCGCTTCTTTTCCTTGTCCTTTTCATCGCCGATCTTAAAATCCTTGGATCCTTCCTCGCTTTGTGATTGTGATTCTCCAGTTGCATGGTCTTGATGGGTTGATGCTGGCTCGGCCAAGGAACCTGTCACGGAGCTGGACCGTTCACGACGTCCTGGGGTAACAGAAGATGATCGGACTCCATTGCGCTCATCACTGACAATATCCACTTCTTCCTCGGGTGATAGCATCGTGCCTTCAATGCTAATGAATCCGCGATCCCGTTCAGAACCAGGAATAACATCTATATCGACAACGCGGAATCGAACCGTACCGCAGACGCGGTGGCCAGACACTGACTGGAAGTACCCCACAGCAGACTCATCGGGGTCTTCAGAGGATGGGTCTTGACCGAGAATATCGGTGCCATCCGAATCCCGGGAGGCAGAAGGATTGAAGTATTCCTTTTCAGGGTCGAAGTTAGACGATGGAGAAGAGGAGTTGGAGTCATCATTTCCGTCCTCCGTCGAATTATCTTTCTTCTTCCCACTGTCTTCCTCGCCTGGAGGAATCCATTTCCAGTTTGCTGGGAGCCTTTTCCGTTCTATGCCGACGGAGAAGAGATTAAAGACAACTGCGCCCAAAAATCCTTCCGATTGAACATTAACTAGTCCCTCCAACACTTGGCCACGTTGTGGGCGAAACACCAGGAAGGTTGCAGTCAGGTAGACGTAGAGAACGCCATACTCGTTTGCGGCGGTTGCGAGAGTCAAGGGCTGGGGGTTATCACTTTGGTCATGGGCATCGGATGGTGGTCTTGTCGGCGGGTTTTCCGATATCGATGCATTCGAGTATGCTAGAACAATCCCCTTCAAGGGGGGATAGTAAGTGAGGAGGAGCGGGGATAGGTGTTCCGCCAGAAGCGACGCCAGGGCATGTGTAGGGGAGAGAGAAATAGGTGGCAGAGGGAGATAGAGCGTTGCTGTGGTCAGGCTGAACGGTGAACACGAAATGGAATTCGATGATGCAATCTCAGAGGATGTCCCATGTTTGCCCTTCCTTTTCTCCTTGGATGATTTCTTGCTTTTCTTGTCCTGCGGACTGGCTTGATCTGCGATCAAACTGGACTCGATGTGTTTTCGCTTCTTCGACGGTGATGAGGGGTCCTTATGCTTGTGCTTGCGTTTCCTGTCCAGCCCGCTGACTGATGTATCGTTCGGAATTGAGTCAATGTCCATTGTGTATATAATTGGAGACGGAATTCTCCTCGTCTTTGCAGCGCATCAACAGCTTCACCTTTCGAGAAACTTTTTACGAAGCATTTTTTTGCGGTTGGCGAAATAAGTTGGCGGTGACAAAGGCGGTGAAATGACACCGAATTATGCCCGAAAACAACACGCGGAGGTCGCTCTTCTTTGAAAGAAGAAGAGACCAGCGATTCATTCATTCTGCCATTCGTCTTTCGATGCAGTGCTGAATATTCGGCGAGCGAGTCTGGACGGTGCCATGTCGTCGATTATCTCTTATATAGGGTGGGCAGTCCTCCCAAATGTAAGTATTGCGTGAGCTGCAAGCTACGTGCCAACAATGCGACAGACAAGGGTCGTTTCGCATGGGCAAGAAGTTACGTTGACAGGGTACTCTCTATCTACATCTAGTATGCGACTTCTATCCTTCAGAATATTTACTATGGGGTTACAATCCGTGCAGGGGATCCTCGACCCCAGCCTCCTTCGCCCCGATACTACCGACATCGTCGACGCATCTTCATCCTGGTCATAACGAGCTACCTCCTTTATACACTTTACGATGCCTCCTACCAGATCCAACTAAGGGGCGACTTCTACCGTGTCCTTGGAGTCTCCCCTCTATCAGACAACAGAACAGTCAAGTCTCGCTTTCGGCTGCTTGCAACAATGCATCACCCAGATAAGCTAGCACACACTGATAGTGCTGAGGGGGCAGACCAGTACTTTGTGTTCTTGAAGATGGCGCAAGATACGATCCTGGATCCTACAAAGAGATTTGCATACGATAGATTTGGTCCAGACATTGTTAGTTGGAATGATCGGAAAACGATGCAGGACTTCGTGTATGGGTCGCTAAAGACTTTAGCCGTGCAGTACATTGGAGGCTTCTTGACCATGGTTATCCTAAATTTCGTCTGGTGGTCAGATTGGGGTCGCTATGTATGTGTGCCTGTTCTTTTCCACCTTTTTGAAGAACTTGTGACCGTGGCTAACCTTCTGAATAAATACCTTCAGTGGCGGTTCTACACCTTTTTTGCTCTTATAACGCTCGAGCTCTTCTTAATCACTCATCCACGGGCACTGTTTGTTCCAGATGCTCTTCTCCCGGAGGGACTGCGAAACCTACTTCATATCTCTGTCGATCAACCCAGCTTCTATCTTCTGCCATTTCAGATTTCAGCTCTCGCACGCCGCGTTTCGGTCACATTGCACATATTCATTTCGCAGATAGCGCCCACCGGGACTTCAAAGACTTCTTCGACGGAACAACTATCCCCACAAACTGTTCAGTGCCTGGGACAGCTGATGCAACTGGCCCGAGCTACGGATGCCGAAGCAACACGGCTGGTGCAACTGGGGTTTGCACCGTTCCGGGGAGATCGACAGAGCGTTAACGCGCTCCGCAAAGGGATGAAGGAGGGCTTAGTCCTAAGCAGTGTAAAGGCGAGCCCTGAAGTGCAACGGGCTGTAGCGCAAGTGGTTGAAAATGGGAAAAAGAAGAATGGCGAGGCGGACTGAACAATTTCTGTATATCCCTGACAAGTTGGAAGTAGTTACAGCCCTAATCTGAAGTCGTGAAGTCGCGGGCTTGTGTCTATTTCCTTTCCTTGTTGATCAATGACAATGTCCAGTGAAGTCGTAGTTTGCCAAGGACAGGTTTGTTTTGGTTCTTTTGCTGGATAATACCACATGTAGACCGATGATTTGCGATGCTTTCTATGCATCACATTCACCGAGTGTGCATCAACCTTGGAAACGTACATGTGTTTTCGGCAAGAGATCATACATTCTATAGGATTGGCAGAGTCAAGAGACACCTGTCTTATGACGATGGACGGGTAACAAGGGAAACCTATCCGAAATTTTCGTCGGAACCGGATGAGGCCTTTCTTCATCCACAGGTTGAGCTGGCGTCACGGACGAATAGAGCCAAGCCGTGGAACGATACGGAGGAATTGATCAATAATGAAGCATGGAGATAAATCGTGATTGACGGATTCGCCGGCCGATACGTTTCTTTTCTTGTCTTTTTATTGATTTTTTTTTTCTATACCCTCTTTCTTTTGTCTGTGTGATGATAATCGTAATCCCCTTGCATCTGTATCCATTTCTTACTGTTAAGGCTGATGGTCGGAGATACAACCTGCATGTATTCCGTAATACTCCGTGTATTCGCCGTAATCAAACACACGAAGCAGCAGAGTTCCGGAAACTGTGGAAGCAAGACAGAGAAAAGTCTATCTAATGATTGCGGTTGACCGGCGGGACGGGCGATCCATACATAGGATGATCGATACGTCCAGATGGAAAGGGGCGCGACAACTGCACGTCAACGTGTGCTGGTACCACCAGCATGACAGTAGCGCATCAGAGCCTGCGATGGCAGAGGATGTAGCAGGATGAAGCACGTTCCTGGATAGAATTGTGAGATGAAGAAAAGAAGAGGCCAAAAAAAAGAAGGCAGATCACATGACCACGTAATCCCTGCCAGAGCAAGCGTTCTGTCACGTATTGTCAGATACGGTTACTAACAGTACGCGGCGTGTATATCGCGGTATAGAACGCAGCAGAAAGGCGGTGTAATGGCGCGTCAGGACGGTACGTGACGCCGCGCCGGGGACAGGCAGAGCTCGCTGTCCTGCAGCGTCCCTTGACTTCTCTTCCATCCAAGAAGAATAGACGAGAAAACACCACCACAATCAATAATAAGATTATTATTACGCCCCCCATAATAATGTCCCCAGGGAACACTTCACCGTCCTTCGCTTCCCCTTCCCTCTTCTTCCGTCTCCTCCTTCCCTCCTCTCCTCCTTCCCACCCGCCATTTCTCTGTCCAGCCTCACCAGCTATCCGGACTATGTCATATCCTCCCCTGGCCAGTTCTAGTCTCCAGTCGCCCAGCAGGACTTTTGCCTCGCCCTGAACCAGACTCTCCCGCCGCTTTGACGTCGTGCGAACCACCAAACCTGACGAGTCATTGACGCACTTCATATCAACAACTCGACTTCGCTGCCTATTTCATCATTCACTTACCACTGCTGCTGGTTACTTACCACAAACGTGTTCGACGCCAAACTGTTAGGGACAAAGACTTAAAGAAAGAATAAACCACAAAAAGAGAAAAAGAACGGAGAGGATCTAGAGGATCCTATATACTTTTCTTTCCCATCGTCGACCACCATCTTCGCATCGACACGAACACAATGCCAGCCTCTACTTCCGCAACCACGGCCGCCAACGGCCGCTCCAGCCGGTCTGGGGGCACTACTCCCAAGAGCCTGGTGTTAGTCTTCAAGGTGTCATCGAACCTACTCCGTCGCTTTCCTGGTGTCGTTCCCGGCATCAAGGAGAGCAATCCCAGTACTCCCAGCAAGGATAAGGAACGCTCCTCTCCTGCCTCATCTTCTGCCGACCCTGCGGTGCTACCATCGTCAGTCGACAACGCCTCTGATACGGCCTCAACCCCGGCTCCCGGCGCGAATTCCGAGACTCCTCGCCGGAGGGGTGTTCCTGGCCCGAAACCTGGAGCTAAGAGAGGCAGCGATGTGATGCCCAAGCCGAGAGGGAAGCCAGGTCCAAAGAAGAAGTCTAAACTGTACGTTCCGACCACCTGTTTTTGTCCAATATCTTTTTATCGCATTCCACTCGCGTCATTCTCTTTTGGTTTGCAGACGCTGACATTTTATTTTATTTTATCCAACAGCGACGATGGGACATATGACCATCCCCCCAGAATACCACATTCATCTCATAAACTGGGCCCCAAAGCCAATACTGGCGCTATAAATGCTGGTCTACGTGCTCTCGACCGTTCTGGCGCTCCCTGCCGTAGGTGGGAGCGCAAACCTCTGCAGCTGAAAAGTTTCACCGGTGTCGTCTGGCAGCTCCCGACCTGGCGGACTCCCAAAACAGAGAAAATAGATGAAAATAACGAAAACAAAGAAGTCGTCGTTGACGCTGTTGACAGCAAAGCCAATAACAATACGGAGAGCGCCATTCTCAGTGCTATTCCTAGTGCAGTCCCCAGTGCAATCCCCAGCGAGAAGAGCAACTCGGGCGATGGTGACGTCACGCCATTTCCCTCAAACATGGAGTCATCTCCTGCTATTTCAATCGGTGCTTGACTTGTTCGAATGCGTATGCTATCAACTCTTAACTCGGGTCAATTCGACCGATTGCGCGAGAGTCGAGTCCGGTGCTGCCGATTTCCTATCATGTACATTATTACTCTCTGTTCCTCATTGTTTCTGCTGGGTCCTGGTTTCCGGCGTCTGATTTCTCATGGATTAAATGTTTTGTTGGTTCTGCTCTTTCAGGGTATCAAGCTCCACGCCGAGGCTGGACTAGGAGGAGCAAAAGAAACAAGCGTCTGCTTTCTGCGACGGTGCATATGTGATACAATACCCTAAGACTGTTATCCTTGAGGATATCTTTTTCCTCCGTGATCTCTTATTTGCTTTTTGCAGTTATTGCTGGTTTCTTTTTTTCTTTCTTTCTTTTTCTCCTGTTAACGTTTAGGAGGTATCTTCTACTTGTACGGTTAGGACTGGATTGGCTTTTACACACATGTGGGAAACTGAAGGAAGAACATCTTTGGTCATGGCAGATTCTCTTGAATTCAGCATTTATCTGGCATCATTCTCTCGGGATAACTGTCGAAGCTTAGCCATTGAATCCTTGGCCCTTTTTCTACAATCTCCACCGTCAAATTACGTCAGATGGCATGGTTATGGTCCTGGGTGGTTCAGCTGTACAACGAGTAGAGGATTACGGCTGCATGCCAGTGGCTGTTCAGGCTTCGAGTGGCACACAAGTAACATCCGTAGACACTGCTGAAATGATAGCAGGACTCCTTGCGTTTAAGACCAGTTGAAAGTTCAGAAAAAGCGTGGGGAAAAGAGATAGAATTCTCCGTACAAATGGATGGATTCGATGGAAGAAGGGAGCACTGTCCATCACTACTAGTAGTTAGCATATCCCGTATCAGGCGACCAAGGGACAGAAGAGGAATTCACAACAGAGACGGCGAACACCAGCATCGACAAGAAACAGGACAGACAACCGGAATCGTCCCCAGGCCGCTGCTGCAGTTGGACGCAAACGGTGGTCGAACGTCTCCCCTCCGTCTAGCTGTTCTTCCCCCGCAGAGCCGTCGTCCGGATCCTGGCACTGACACGTCTTTGCACCCTCGGGGACATCAATCCTAATGACCTTTCGCTCGCTGAGCTGAGTTTTATTTTCCTCTTTTGCATGTTTCTTGTGTTGGAATTCCGCGTGCATTGCGGGCACTTCCAGCCGTGAAACCTGTCTGCTCCAGCACCTCCCGCCCGCCTTTTAACGTCCACGCCTATCGAATTCAATCCCCCAGGTAGCGAGGGTAACGAGACATCCACCGACTGACCTGACTATACGAAAGCAGCCTACACCTGGTGCAAGCCGCGTGTCAAGGTATCACACGCCCAGCTGGGATTTACGGCACCTGGGCGGCTCCCTCCTATCAGTGACGACGACAACGACGCCAGCATGACCAACGTCCCTGGTGGAGCTCGAGGGGGAGCTCCTCCTACAACCTCGTATCCTGGTCCAAGCATCTCGTCTGTTCCACGTCGCTCCTCGTACGCTTCGGTCCTGTCTGGGACCGCCTTGTTATCGCAAAGCAACAGCAGCAACAATAACGCCAGCACTAACAGCGCCCTCTCACATCTTCTCGCTTCTTCTTCCTCGTATCCCCCGCCCCTCAGCTCCGACGGCCGCCTACGTAGGCCTTCATCCGGCATTGATGCAGACATGCAGGCGAACTCACCCTGGAGGACACCTGCTAGGGATCCTCTCCCTTTTTATTCCCGCAAGTTCACTGGTCTCCCGCGTTACGATGACTTCTTTCATGGCCCAGCTTCCGACCCCGATACTTTCCTGACCCCTTCATACCTACGCAACTCCCGGTACATCTCGCGGCTGGAAGCCTCCCACCGAGCAAAGCTAGCCGCTCAGCGAGATGCTGCTTCCTCTCCATCACCGAATCCTCCGTTTCCCGCCTCGGCTACGCACCGCATCGCACCCTCACACCGCGGGATGACCTATGATATCATAGAGAAACCTCCTCCCAGCGACGACGATGAGCATCACAACCGTCACCCCATGCCGCTGCCCTCGCGTTTGAGTGAGACGGAGAAACATCATGGGCTTGAATTGACAAATGCGGGTCTTGAGGTCCGGTACATGGGTCCGGTCAACAAAAGTGACCAGGAAGCTGCAGCCGTCCGGGCCGACCATCCAATGCCCCCTCAGTGCGGAATATACTATTTTGAAATTACGATTCTGTCCAAACCAAAGGAAGGGTATGTTTATACATAGAGGTGGGAGGTTATCACTTAAATCACAGCCTTCCTCTCTCTATCCCCCTCTTCCCTCTCTTTCTCTTCGCTCCATGAGATGCTGACTCCAAGACTAGAATGATTGCCGTTGGATTCGCCAGCAACAAAGCGTCCCTTGAGAGACTCCCCGGATGGGAGCAAGAATCATGGGCCTATCACGGTGATGATGGCAAGACCTTCTCCGGCGAGAGCCCGGGGCAAGGTCGTGCGTACGGACAGACATTTGGTGTGCATGATACCATCGGATGCGGAGTGAACTTCTCCACAGGATCAGCCTTCTTCACGAAGAATGGTGACCTTCTGGGTAAGACTGTATTTTTGAACTGTCAGAGGGAGCGCGAGCTGATCCGGTGTCTGTTAAAACCAACTAGGAAACGCTTTTCGGGATTTGAAGAACGTGAAGCTCTTCCCGTCAATAGGAGTTAAGAAACAGCCCGGTGTGCATTTGATTGCGAATTTTGGACAGCGGCCGTTCATCTTCGACATAGACGGCATGGTCAGGGTGTGTTTCATTTGTGTCTTCCTACCCTCTCCAATCTACTCAAAATAACAGTGATCGAATGCTAACCTCTTTTATAGAATGAGAAGCATATCATTCGCCGCGAGATAAATGCATCAAGCGCAGCAAATTTACAACCACCGTTAGATGAGAGCACACTACTACATGAATTGGTTGCGCAGTTTCTAGCCCACGATGGCTATGTTGAAACCGCACGAGCATTTGCTGAAGAGGTGACTATAGAGTCTGTGGCATTGAAGAAGGGTGGCGAGGAGCCGCTGAAGAGATATGAAGTGGAGGATGATGTGGATGCAATTAACAGACAGAGTAAGTAGATCCAGTGTATTTGCTACTTTCAACATTTTCAACGCCTCGGCTCTCAAATGCTAAGGAGTTATTGAACAGAAATACGGGCGGCTATACTGGAAGGTGATATTGACAAAGCCTTCAAGTACACCAACGCATATTACGCAAACGTGTTACAAGACAACCCTCAGATACAGTTCAAGCTCCGATGCCGGAAATTCCTCGAGATGATGCGACAATGCAATGATCTGTCGGTGGCGGCGTCTAAACAAGGGAAGTCTTCGAATGGGATATCCGACGAAAGTGCAGTATTTGACCAAGAAATGGAGTTGGACGAGCAGATGCACGACGGCGATGGCCATGACTGGGAGGGAAATGGGGATGGGTTGAATGCAGAACTCGACGCAACAGCCAGATTCCATCAGCTTATCACGGAGGCTGTGCAGTATGGCCAACAGTTACGGATGGATTACCCATCGGATGAAAACGGAGGCGACAAGAAGTTTCTGGATGATATTTTCTCGCTAGTTGCATACCCAGACCCGAAGAAGTCGGTTTATGGCCATTATTTGGATCCAGCTGGACGGGTTGCCGTTGCAGAGGAATTAAACTCGGCTATATTAGGTGAGCGCCATGCTGCGTGTGGTCTTTCTCCCCCATGTCACTGACAATGCTCGTGTGTTTTCCCTTTTAGTGTCGCTTGGTAAATCATCATCAGCCGCTCTGGAACGGCTATACCAGCAGACGGAGGCCTTGGTCAATGAAATCAGTGAAGAGGGAGGCGCTGGGGCGTTTGTCAATATCAATGATGATTTCCTGCTTTGAATTTGCCAGCCAAGATTGACGGATTACTATTATTGTTTTTATCTTTGTTTTTTATCCATCTATTGACTGGTTGACTGCGGGTATGTACATGCATTTAAAGTACGAGAGACTAGGATCACTCCATTCGTTTCTTTTCGGCGTCGGCAAAGGAGTCTGGCACGTTCTTACTTATTTATACGTTGTCCCTCTGAAATTGCCATCATCCATCTGGTCATGTACACAGGCATCTGTATGTAACATGAATGGAATTGATAGTTCAACATAAGACGCAGAGTGAAGCTGTTGAAATGGCTGGCGACATGGATCTCCACGTGTTCGCCGTTTTAGGCCGAGCTTGAGTTCTTCGTCATCACCAATAATTAATTAATCGCTATCACCGGTTCTGTGCATTCGTCTCTCTATTTTATCCTGTCTTTTTTTATTTTTACTTTTATTTTTTTTATTTTTTTTTTTGTTTCTGTGCTATAATACCTAGTCTCCCCTCCATCGTCTAATCCAATAATACTAATTAAACCCCAGTCCTGACGTGGTTCGACGAGAAACTCGATGGTTCTCACCGTCAAGAACAGCTCAAGGGTGTCACTGCCAGCACCCACAATCAAAAGCAACGCTTCCATACGGTATCACCGCGACCGGCGTTAGTCCCACTACTGTTCAACGCTATTACCGTTTATTAGTCGTCTGAAATGGTGAACATGGATTCCCTGCACGATCATCCTGACCCTGATTCTGATCCTGATCCTGGCGATAAGGAGAACAAGAATGAGAAAGGGAACAAGTTCAAGAACCCCGACGTTGATCCTGGTGCCAATGCATACCGTAAAGATATCGGTATTGTCGCCATTCGCGCAGACCATGACATCCCTAGTCGAAATGCGACAGTCACTATTCCTTTCCCTGTTCCTCAGCGTCTCTCGTCGACGGTACCTGTGGAACTCAAATGTTGCTGTGGAAGGACGGATTGTGCAGTTTTGGAATACAATAATGCCGCGCTGGAGGGGTTGGAGAGAGATCTTGACACGGCAGCTAAGTTGGGTCAGGCCCTCCTCCATCGTCATGAATCCTACATGGCTGAGGCGGAAGAGGATCGTCAGCGCTTAGTCGCTAGTATCGATAGTTTAGAGTGCGAGAGACTCCAGGCCCAGGCGGAAAATGCACATATTGTCGAGGAGAACCGCACGCTGCTGGCACAGTTGGAGGGTCTAAATAAGGCTGTCACGGAGTCTGATGCGCAGGTGAAGGAGTTATCGTTGGCGCTGGACAGCGCAACGCTTGAACTGCGTAAGCTGACTGTGTCGGCTAATCGTGCTGCTGAGCTGGAAATGCAATTGAATGAGATGGAGGCTGAGCAGATCAAGTTGCACGCAAAGCTGCTATCCGCGAGGGATGACGAAAGGACTGCCATACAGCGGTGGAAGCATGCTGAGACTACCCTTCGGGATCTCCATGACCAGGTGGATAGGATTGAGAAGGAGGCGCGCGAAGAAAGGGAGCGACATACAGAGCTAATCCAGCGCATGGAGCGGAGAAGAAAAGTGGAACGCGAACTTGATAATGCTGCGGGCCGACTCAAGGGTGCCGCTGCTGCTTCGGGGCTTCGCAGGAATCAGGCTAGTTCTTCCGTGGTATCGAGCTTCGTCCGTGATATTCTGCAAGACAATACCCATCTGCAGATGGGGATCATGGAGTTGCGGGAGATGCTGGAGAACTCCAACCAGGAGGTTGAGAAACTCCGAGACCAGATCATGTCGCATCAGCCCCTAGGTATGGAAACAGCTGCTACCGCAACTACCCTGGATGATATGCAGCAGGTCTGGCCAGCAACAACTTTGAGCGATGAACTTCGGTCGATGGAGTCTGGTATGGTATCGCAAGAGGTCCATATCCATCACCATTACCACGCGCCGTCACCGGCACCCGCCCGGAAGGCGAGGATACCCAGTCGCCGTGCAAAGAGGAGGCTGCCAACATTATCATTTAGTCAATCTGCATTACATTCCGCCTCAAGGGCGCACCTAGCGCGCGGATCGGTCCACCGTGCTCATGGTTCTACTTCTTCTGCTTCGACCATTTTGTCTCAAACCTCTGCATCCATCCCGCCCGAGGCTGACTCTTCAATGGCAAGCTCTCCGCAGTCCGCGTACAGGGCCTCCTCGCTCTTCGACAGGATGGACCGTGGATTCGAATCCTCTCAACCTACGAGCCCTGAAAGCTCCGTCTTCCCTTCTTCCCCTCTACTGCGGTCCGTCCGGCATAGGACAGATTCTGTGGACACCCTCCCCCGCTCAGGAGTTCCTTGGTCTACGGATGGGTGCTTCGAGAACTTGGAGAACAAAGATATAGGTTACCAAGAAAATTATGCTGGGCCACCTGTCATTCCAGAAGAGTCGGAAGATATGTCCAATTCAGATTTGGCGAAGACAGATCAAGGACCAAGTAGTTACCGTGACAATATGCCGTCTCGTTCGATCAGGAAAGCTAGCTCCCACGATAGCCTCCTTTCCGTCGCGGGAATGGACATCCACACTCCGGTCGACCGAAATTCGCGACTGGGCAATTGGCATTGGCAGTCCAATTTGCTTCCTCCGCTCCTCGCTCCTCGCCGTATCGTTTCCCCTGCTACAGAAGAACTCTCCACCCCACCCATCATATCAACTACCAACGTAACGGCCGATATAGGGCCCCTTCCCTCGACTTCCAATCGGTCCTCCCGCTCACTCCTTGCGTCTGTTGCGGCGAGTAATAGTTCACATTCCGATGCTTTATCCGTCGTGTCAGAAGAAAGCGCCACAACGGACACTTCCACTGCGAACCATACTCCTCGGAAATCATCTTCTACTCTAAGCAGCCGCGTCGGCGGCTGGGTTCGCGGCCGTTGGGGCACGACTCCTGTTTCCTCAAGCGCGAATCCGACGTCCCAGTCTGCGGCGAGCACAACCACCTCTCCTTCTTTTTCGTCTCCTGCCTTCAAGTTCAGGTCGCCTGGTGTGAATCAGAAGGGACCCATACTGGGACTGCGGCCGCCCCCTCGCGCCCCTGTTTCTATTCAACCGGAGACGGTTGATAAGGATTTGCTGAGGGAGAGTCTGGCCGAGTAGATCCAGGAGAGGCCAAGACATAGCATTGTAGCTTGTCTATTGATAACCGGTCTGTTCCAGGATTCAATCGAGACTTAGATGGATCCTGCGTATATAACGATTTTCTTCTTTTCTTCTTTCTTGGTCTCTCGCTTATTTTCTTTTCCTTCCTCGTTATAGACAGCATCTTTCAACTGTTGCATTTGCATATCTTGGTGTTATTTTTGATTTTTCATTATTTGACTTCTATCTGGGCTTTGACTTTCTTTTTTATTTTGCTTTTTATTGTATACCCTCCTTTTTCGGGGGTGGCAACATTGGAATCTACTCTGGCGATAGTTCTTTCCCCCTTTGTCAAGTAGCATCTTTGGTGGAGCGAGCGAAATTGCATTTGTTTCCCTTCCTTGTTTTCCCATCTTGTCTTCCGCTGGTCGTTTCTGTCATGTGATGATACCCTATGCCTGTGCGTTCTCATACACAACATACATATTACCGGAGTCGGTCGGCCGTTCATTTAATATGAGATCTAATACTTTGCGTTATATGTGGGATTGATTATTAACCTCTGGATAGGTTGGATGGATCAGTGGATCAGATCTATCGCCCGCTTTTTTTTTTCTTTGAATATTATATTATCCATTATCCATTCGTGTTTGACGCTGATAATGCAAATAATTGTGCATCGAATATGCTCTTCATTGTGTTTCGAAGAACTGGCTTCTCTCCCGTCTTTCCAGAGCCAAATCTCAATCACAAGCCCTTCTGTGACGATATTCTATATGTCCGGATGGGAATGGAGTTAGAATGGAAGAAGCCAGTCTGTAAGTCCTGCGAAGGAGATTCAAAGGGGACACATTCGACTTTGAAACCATTAGTATCTGCAGAGATTCGTCAGCATACAGAGAATAATACTTAGCACTGTCATCCAAACTGGAGAGAAAGTAGAACCAACCACAACTGCCGAGAA
Source organism: Monascus ruber (assembly GCA_002976275.1). NCBI lineage: Eukaryota > Fungi > Ascomycota > Eurotiomycetes > Eurotiales > Aspergillaceae > Monascus > Monascus ruber. The sequence goes on along the minus strand of PSNO01000001.1, from coordinate 4,053,726 downwards.
AAACCTTGAAAGTATCCTGATTTCGAAGTGTGGCGGATATGATGAATTCCTTGACATGGTAATTGTCGAAAAGGTCGTGCAATGCAGAGATGAGAAGAGGGACGAGGTCAACGTCGTAAATCTAAAAGCCAGGGTCAATGAAATGTCTCCCCATTTCACCCGCATTTTATTCTGCGATTGTCGAATACTAGGTCTCAACGCGTGCATGTTTTATCATACCAGATCAGCGCCTAGCGCGACATCGAAACTCTCAGAGCCCGGAGGACAGCATTCAAGTGGAGTTCCCCATTCCCAGGTAGCAGGGGTAATGGTGGTCTGATCCAGCTGATTGCGAACCACGCAGTCTTGGATGCTATCTATCAAGGTTTGTTCGCGGTCTGTAACCACTATGCGATGTACACCGAGATACTTGGCGCAGAACATGGACAGAAAACCGGTGCCAGCCCCCAGCTCGAGAACTTTCTTCCCGCGCACAAGAGTCTCGCCAAAGGGAGTAGAAAGGAAGGTTCCCAGATGTAAAGCAGCCTCCCACGTGCGAAACCCCGTCGTGCCGGACGAGAGGATCAAGCCTCGTGATTCTGATGTGATAATGGTGCGGCATTCCTGGTTCCCCTGGGAATGGATTTGGGGAGCTGTGTACTTGATGTATGCCAATTGCTGGGCCTGCTGCAGAGACGAGGGCTTTGGTTGGGCCAGGAGGTCACTCCAGCATTCCATGAGATCATCCAAGATCTCCTAAAAGAATAAGAAAAAGGATAGTCAGAAAAGGTGAAATTAATGACACAGGTGAATCATAATTGAATCTGCGCTTTTTTTTTATATATTCACTCATATAATTGTACCACAAGACGGGCAGTGTAGCCCTGGACATCATAGAACACACCAAAAAGACAAAAGTAGTATATTGAGGGTGTTCATACATCCTCCTCTGGGTTCGATATGGACTCTTCAATTCGAGTCAAAATAATCTTCAAGACACGAGCGCGATAGCCCACTGGGGGCAGGGGCCATAGAGCAGTCTCATTAAACATGCGCTCGTAGACAGCCCTTTGCACTGCCGGCTGAACAATAGCATTTTCATGTGGGAGATAGAGATCGCGGGGATCAACCTGTTGAAAGTACTGGGAGACTAGCTTGTCGATGGGAGGCTCACTGAGTGCAGAGTAAGCCATCAGGATAGTTCCGCTTTTTTCTGGAAGTGGAGGAATGGAGAACATGAATTATTCCCCAAGTCGGAAGTTCGACGGGGTCAGGCAGGTGACATGGAACTATACCAATAGTGGCTAGCGCCAAGTCCTAGCCGAGCCCACAGGGAATTGCACAACGGAACACCATCAAAAATCCGTCTTGAAGGTCTCGAGCCCCGGCATCGACGACAGCGACTTCGACAACCCCCCAACTCTCTCCCTACCGTCCCTTTCGAGTATCTGCCTTTCTCGACGCAGATTCTCGCCGTTGGTCGTTCATTATCCCGTCGTCACATCTGACCGCAATCATGGCCGATACTCCCATCACCCTGCGGACACGCAAGTTCATCCGCAATCCCCTGCTCGGCAGAAAGCAGATGGTCGTGTAAGAGAATCCCTCTCTGTGGCTATGTTACTGGAAAATATAGGAGGAGCGGAACAGTTTGCTGGTCTTTTAAAAGAAAAAAAATTCACCGGAAAAAAAAAAAAGTTCAGATGGAGGACCATTTCGATCACAAAATTGCAGCGGTATGATGGAAAGGAATAAAAGCATTCGTCTAATCAGTTTCTTTTTATCAATATAGGGATGTCCTCCACCCCAACCGCGCCAATGTCTCCAAGGACGAGCTCCGTGATAAGCTTGCCGACCTCTACAAGTCCAACAAGGACCAGGTCTCCGTTTTCGGTTTCCGCACTCAATACGGTGGTGGCAAGAGCACTGGCTTCGCCCTCGTTTACGATTCCCACGAGGCCTTGAAGAAATTTGAGCCTCATTACCGCCTCGTCCGCATCGGTGCTGCCAACAAGATTGAAAAGCCCAGCCGACAGCAGCGTATGTTGACACGATTAGCTCCCTATGAGGTGGCCTTTCTGGAAGGAGGAAATACAGCGGATAGAGGCGTTGGACACACTGAACAGCTGGCTAACGTATCTCTTTTCCACATACAGGCAAGCAACGGAAGAACCGCTCCAAGAAGTTCCGCGGAACCGCCAAGACCAAGGGTCCCAAGAAGAGCAAGAACTAAGCGAGCAAGGACTGATCCTGGTGAAAAATGGGTGTGGAGGGGGGAATGGACGCGGTCGGGGGCTGACTCTGCTGGATCTGATAATAGCGGTGGTATCGGTGGCGCATACTGTTACGCCCATTATCATGAACATGACGATTACAGGGAGAATACGAGAGACTTGGGGATCTACGGGATGAAATTTTTTTTATCAACTATTATGTCTTTGTGTTTTCTCGACAGCATCCCACAAAAAGATATTTCCATTTTCATCGCAGTATTCCCCTCTCGCGTTGTCACCGTCCAGTCAGATGGGGTCGGGTAGCGTTCCATGTGTTGTTATAATGAACCGAAATTGAAGTCCTGCTTCGTTCTGAACTTTTCCATGCTGGCAGGCATGGTGTCTGCCATGTGTTGAACAAGACCGCAATGAGAACAGCACTGTATCCCCATTCCCTTATATCGTGAGGGGAACAGATCGGTCAATGCATAGGAACTTTGCTTGATGCATGATTGTTGTACAGCGTAGTGGTTAGTCATGCACATGCATACGTGGGCTACTGCTGCCATCAACTATCGCAGCATATATGTACAGAATATTTGTAGTCATTTCAGGATGTTAGACAATTTTCATCGAATACCCCGGTATATGGCTGGATTCTAACATCTATGGAGAGTGCATGACATGATGGACGATACTGTACTTTACTTCATTCCTGTTGTAGCTATTCAAGCTACGTCTTGTCTATCTACTGTACTATAGGCTGACCCGTAGCCGCCCGTTTGATGTATAACATGCCGTGTGTGAAATGATGCAAGGAAACACACAGACATAATGAATATGAGAAATATGCAGATGAACCCCAAGTCTATAATCTGACATATCTGTGTGGCTTGTGTTCCTATACCATCATGTGTAGTTACTATATTGCCCTCCGAACGGAGGATTGTTAATAATACGACTACCTCACAAGTGCTGTCTTCCTTCCACAGCAAAGAGAAATAAATAAAAACCAAAAACGAATACACATTGGGTTGCCACCCTGTCCAACTTGCAAAAATTAAAAGATAATAATAGGCAGTCCTGTAAAATCATTTCTCCCACCCAATACGAGCAGAAATCTCTCCTCTTTTTTTTTATTTTTTATTTTTTATTTTTTAATTATCCTTTTGCTGAATAAGCAAAAGCAAGCCAAGGGAATTGGAAACCCCAAAATTAGAGTATAGTTCAGACGAACTAGGCATCAACATGATTCTCTTTCTCTGCGAGACTGTAATAGATAGAGAGATAAAAGCATTGCAACTGCAGGATCATGTTGTAAATGCTGCCTTTGAATTAGAATATCTTTCCCAAGAAAGACAAGCGGCGGAGGGCATTAACAGCCAACGTTTCTCAGAGCAGTAACTGGTGTTCGATGTTCCTCTATCTGTTCTCCATACTGCATCGGAGGATCCGACTGAAGAGGGTTGAAAGCAGAGACATTTGGAGCAGTATTCCTTACAGGAGTGTATGGAAAGCCAGTGATCAATGTGGGTACTGAATCACCGGCCTGATCCCTGCGGTTTTTGCGGTTCCCACCGTTGCTATGACTATAGATTGGCGAGTAATCTGCAAGTCCATTATCTCGGGGAAATAACTTAGTAGAGCGAGTGTAGCGAGTATCAGTCCCCGTTAGAAAGTCACCCGGTGAATCAATCGAATCCAACTCGGTGAACGTGGCACTCGAAGCCATCGAATGCGGAGACACACTATTTGAAGGCATCGGCAAGAAGTCAAAGACAGACTCTTGTGTGTTCGAGGGACTTGGTCTTGTCCGGTTCACTGGACTTGAAGTAAAAGTTCCTGTGGATGTAATGGGCATTGTTGTGTAGCTATCACCAATTGTTGTGGAGCTTTTCGCATCCCAACCGCTCTCGACTTTAAAGTTTTGAGAGAAATTAAAGCTTGGCATAGCTTCTGGTATAGTGGAAAAAATAGAAGGGCAGCTTTGGACCTGATTTTGCACTGCCGGACTGGGTAGAGTCCGGTCGGTTCCTTGTCCGTCTGACGACACGGAGGTCGACGCAGAGAAAAACGGCGGAATATCGCTTGGTGTTGGTCCATGTGTAGATACCCCGTAAAAGTAACTCGGCTGCATCAGACGACACCGCATATCTAGGTCAGTATATACACCGGTTGGGAGTTTGTCGAGGGGAAGGGTCTGATTCCATGCCCTAGGGTTCCACGGGGGGCCGAAATCATCAATGAATACTCCTGAAGCAGCACCGGGTGACATATATGGCGGTGAATTGGTATAATATGCCACGGTAGGATCAGCCTCATAATTCACACTCTGTTCAATGTTGAATGACTGTCTTGGAAGTATACGCTGAGGGTCGAAAGCGTTCATGTCGTAGCTGTCTGGCCGCGAGAATGAAGGAGCTCGGAGTGCTGGGGAACTCATAGGTGGCATTGTTGATTTCGATGCCATATGACAATAAATATCTGGCCTAGAGGATAAAGAACTTGTGGAACTTATTGATGGATATGGCCATCCATCGCAGTTCATCTTGGTGTGTACTAGTGAACATTTGACCTTTTCACATATCAGCCCCAATACTCTCTCCTTTTCTCGCCTCATTAAAACTTACTCGCAAGAATTCGCAGTTCTGTGTTCCTGAGTTCCTGCAATTCGAACACGACTGGCCATCCCCTGAATCGCCGCTACATTTGATCTTCCTTTTTCGGCATCGTTTACACTGCATACAGGTATAAGCACTAGTCCACAAAGGAAGACAAGTTACCTCACCGCAACCTGGGTCCGACGCCTTGTTGACAATGGATGATTCTTGCTGCCCAATGCTGCATCCTGGCTGCGGCCGATGCCTCTCCCACTTCCACCTTCCCGTCGTTTATTACCTCTAACACTGCGGGAAGTCGGGGAAGAAGTATCTCGCTTTGCCTTTGAGTCAAAGCTACCATCCCCATCGATGGGAAGGTCAAGGTGAACCATTACTTAAGACGCGTTAGTACGTAAGAGTGATAAATGGAATTCAAGGAAGCGATCCCAACACTTACTGAGGGATCGAAATAATCTTTCAAGTAGAAAGGAATATTGTTTAAAAACAAAAGAGCCCGTGAATATAATGGATTTAATGGCCTCAAACTGGATGCAACCACCGTGCTCAGTCTGACATCAGGTATCGCGAAGGAAGTTGGAGCAAAGATGAGATGAAGTATAGCCTGAAGTAGGGATTTATTCGACTTTAAGCCACGAGTTGGTAACCCCAATTTGACCGATTGCTATACCTCTCTTTCGGATACAAGAGCCTGGTCTATAGGAATTTTTAGATCCATCATAAGTTGTCTAGAACGGGCTCAGAGGTAGGAACATACTGTATTCAATTCTCCAGTATATGATGGCGCGTAGTTTGATACATCCCTCTCCTGTCATACTAGGGGAGACGTATGCACACTTCCGTGTTGCATCAAATTCGCCATTCATGGAAGATAACCTCAGAAGTGTCAGCACAGGGCTGCCGAGACAGTATCAGAATTGCCAAAATACCCCGGTGTTTAAGAGGTCTGGTTTCACAGAAGCAACGTCGCACAGATTCGATACAACCGGGCAGTAACGGTTGAAAACCAATAGATCGACACTGAGAAATTAAGTACTTCTCTGGGTTGTTTCAACAGACGACTATGAGGCGTAAAAGCGAGGATAATAGAGAGGATTCAAGATAAGTGTTTCTTTTTCATCTTTTGGCCACGCTGACCTCTACTCTCACTTCACAAAATGTTAGCATCATTACACATAGAAAATAGCAAGCACTGATAGTGTTGAAAACAGTAATATGACTGGTAAATACCAGGCAGGGTCTTGAACGAAGGGCAATCGATCTACGTTTGTATGAACTGGCAAAACAATCGCATGCGCTATTGCCTGAAGGGCGGAGAAGCTGAAATTGAATGTTTGCTGTCTTGAAAGATCTGTCATTGGCGAAGTTGATTGACCTGGCTCTCGTAATTTCTCGCGTCAAACGGCCCTTCTCCAGCAGGTCAACTTCGATGGTCACTCTGGAACACAGTGCACCCTTCATGGCATAGCCGACAGGGACTCTGGTGGTATGTAACCACATGACAAGTACAGAAAAGCGGCTCAAAGGGAGCCTTTTTCAAGCAAATAGGCTAAGATTTAAGCCGTGTTATGATTAATAGCTTGGTGTCCTGGAACGTTTCCCATCAGGCGCGAGATTTTGAGTGACCTTTGTTGCCTTTAATCCCAATAGTCAGAATCAAAACTCGACGGAGGGAATATCGAGGTTTCAGAAAGAATAATCGCTAGTATAGAAAAGGAGTACCTGTGTATATCGTAAGTTGCGGAGGCAGATTGGTACCTTTGTTTGCCTCATCAGTACTTTTTCCGCTACAGCAAACGCCGCAGAAATGAAAGGAAATGCAGCAAGTGAACGTCCCCAAGGAGCAAATCAAAGAGAGATAGATAATTGCTGCTAGAGGGTCCAGCTTGCAGCTTGTAGAAGCGATGAACGTGGAGCCTCCCATACTATCTAGTATTTGGTTCTGTGCACCTTGCACCATGCAGCTGCAGAAGTCTAGGAGCATTTCCCTGGAAGATCCCCTTCTACATACCCAGTCAGCAGAACTATTGAAAGAAAATAGCAGTAATTACAGTGTACAGACAGTGTATTTCAAATCGACGTGCTCACCTTCCACTGGACAGGTCCACAGTTCGTAGAAGTGGCTCTCGCTCAAAATCCCCAATTCAGCAAAGCAGTCTCAGCTGTAGAGGATATATTTCGGGAGCCTCATTTCTCTCCATTGGACAAAAGGCTCGATGTTTCAAAATCTCCACGTGTATTTTTTGATGGTTGCATAAATATGTGCAATCTTCAAGTTGGATTGCTTCCGGGATGCGATGGTGGTTGATGATCATGCAGAAAAACACCGTCAACATCTTCCTTCTGTGTCTGCTGTGGAACTACACCGGTATACCTATCTGCATTATACTTGTGCACATCATACGTTTGTGTTGAATGTTAACCAGGTATTCCTCGTGTCTTCCCCTGCATATTGGTGGCCTCAGGCAGTTCAAGCGTCCATTAGAGTCCTGAAGCAGACCGATTGGCGGTGTCACGGAACGTTCCTCTGCATCTTCTTTGGTAGACTGAAACATCCTCCGCAGCTTTTCGCGCCGTGTGCTCTCGCGTGTGCATTGACAGGGTCACGAAATAGTGTGTCTCAGGTGTGTCAGCGGCCTTGCTGTCTGGTCAGAGTTGAATAAACTGCTACGTCCGTTTGGAACGCGCTACTGATCGTCGCGCACAATGAGTGCTCTACTGGAAACCTCTCTGGGCGACATTGTCATAGATCTTTTGGTTGATGAGTCGCCTAAAGCATGTGAAAAGTATGTGTCTCTCCCAAATAATGGTTTTCTTTTATCTTTTTCTTTTTCTTTTTTTGTGTCGCGTAGCTGAAAGGAGAAAATAACTAAGATCCACGTCTTACTCCCCTGCAGCTTCCTGAAGCTATGCAAAATCAAATACTACAATTTCTCTCCAGTACATAGCGTCCAGAAGAACTTTTCCTTTCAGACCGGTGATCCCCTTGGGCCCGATTCTCCAGAGAGTGATGGTGGATCTTCGATATGGGGTGTGTTGGAGGGTCCTTCGAAAAGGACATTTCCGGTTCAACTTCCCCCAAAGTTGAAACATACAGAACGGGGCACAGTGAGCATGGCGACAGTTCCTTCCTCCCGCGATCCCGACGAGCGTCTCGCCGCTAGCCAATTCATCGTTACATTGGGGGACAACCTTGACTATCTAGATGGGAAAGCAGCCATATTCGGGAAGATCGTCGAGGGTTTCGATGTTCTGGAGAAGATAAATGACTCCTTTATTGATGACAGGGGCCGGCCCCTCAAGGACATTCGTATTCGTCACACCGTAATCCTCGATGACCCTTTCCCAGATCCCCCAGGCCTGGTGGAACCCCCGGAGAGTCCTCTCCCGTCAAAGGCGCAACTAGCTACCGTCAGGATTGCGGACGATGAGGAACTAGACGACAATATGGATGAAGAAGCGATGGAGAAGCTTCGGCGGGAACGGGAGGCGCAAGCACAGGCTCTGACATTGGAAATGGTTGGAGATCTTCCTTTCGCAGAAGTCAAACCGCCCGAGAATGTCTTATTCGTCTGCAAGCTGAACCCGATAACCCAAGGTTTGGAAACAAGACCGACTTTTCCTTCTCCTGTTTCAGCACTGACGAGCAATTTTTAGATGAGGATCTAAGCCTAATATTCAGCCGTTTCGGGCCAATTCTATCCTGCGAGGTCATTAGAGACAAGCGCACTGGTGATAGCTTGCAATATGCATTTATCGAATTCGAGAATCAGAAGGATTGCGAGCAAGCCTACTTCAAGATGCAGGGTGTCTTGATTGACGACCATCGTATACATGTCGACTTCTCTCAAAGCGTGAGTGCACTGCATCGTTTCTACATCCAGCACATCTAACACGAAGAATAGGTCTCGAAACTATCGGAAAGCTGGCGGAATGCCACCATCATGAAGCGTAGCCAACGAGGTGGCTTCGGTGGCATAGCTGGTCTTGAAAAGAAACGCCAGTACAGAGCATCGGACAACACTCGCCGAAGAGATGACTACGGAATGGTTTTTGACAAGGATATTAAAGGTCAGTCTAGGGCCTTTAAGCCAACACGACGGGAAAGGTCGTATAGCCGGAGCCCAAGACAAAACGAGTCGCGACGCGACCGATCGCTTAGTCGAGGTCCAAGGCAAAGAGGTCCTTCCCGCAGTCGATACCGTGATCGATCGTTCAGCCGGAGTCCTAGACGGGGTGATTCCTATCGGCGCAATGATCGGGACAGGTACTGTGATGATGAGCGCCGAGCAGAACGCAGTCGATACAACGCAGAAGATAGATGTCAATTAAGGCATCACTAAGATGGGAGATGCCTCACCAGGATGAGACCTCAAAATCGAAGCCTTCGCTCAGCCTGGCGACGGCCCGGGAGTTAAGGGATACGCTAAGGAGAAAGCCATAAATAGTGTAAATAGTCATAATGTATCGTTAGTCGAGGTCTCATCCGACAAAAAAGGGAGACGCAGCGTATTATTTCCGGCAGGGATACAGCGTATATATATTTTGACACAATAATAATTAAAAAATCAGCCTCAGGCGAACAGTACACCGTGGCCTAACAGCAAAACCTGTACGATCAAATGATGCCAAGTTTGCGGGTTTTGCAGAAATACGGCGCAAAGCCCCGCCAGGATTATTATTAGGGGCGATTCTAATAATAAGATGATCACCCGGAGACATTCCTAAAAATAAAGCCGATGGTCTGCATATAAGATGGGATGCATATCCTCGTCATAATCCCCATGGAATCATCAGTTGAAGATATTAATCATTTGCACGTCTTAGGAAAGCCTCTACGCCTTCACCTTGTCCCTTCCCCACCCGCACTTCTACCACCGTGCTTACTTTCTGAAAGAACCCCCACACGTTTCAAAATGGCTTCTGCGGTTAAGGAGGTAGTTTCCAACATCGTCGATAAAATATATGGCCATTCGGAATGCAGTTTTCGCCAACCGTCACCGGAGGAGTTCGAGCAGCTAAAGCAGAAGTACACCAGTGCGGGCCAAGGTCAGGTACTCACTTTCTTAGATGAGTTACAGCCCGCTGAAAAGGCTCGACTTTACGACCAACTATCAAAATTCGATCCTTCTCGCATCAACGAGCTCGCCGAAAAGGCCCTAAACCCCCCAGCAGCCCAAAACGAACCTGTCTCCCTCGAGCCACTTCCGGAAGTGGCCACGGCTTCGATCCTCGACTCAGACCCCAAGGACATCCAGCGATGGTATGATGAGGGTCTCAAACAGGTCGCGGAGAACAAGGTGGCGGTGGTCTTGATGGCTGGTGGACAAGGCACACGTCTGGGTAGTTCCGCGCCCAAGGGCTGCTTCGATATCGGGCTTCCTAGTCACAAGTCGCTTTTCCAGATCCAGGCGGAGAGGATTGCGAAGCTTCAAATCCTGGCTCAAAAGGTCACCGGGAAGGCGAATGTGGTTATTCCTTGGTATGTCATGACCAGCGGACCTACTCGGAAGCCTACGGAGGAGTTCTTCCAACAACACCAATACTTCGGGTTGAGCAAGGACAACGTAGTTATTTTTGAACAGGGTGTCTTGCCTTGTATCTCCAATGATGGCAAGATAATGATGGAGAGCAAGTCCAAGGTATGTGTTCCTGTCTCATACACGTTTAGTTCTGGGAGTATTGCGATATGTTAACCGCTTGAACTTAGGTTGCTGTTGCACCTGATGGCAACGGTGGTATTTACCAGGCTATTGTGACGTCTGGTGTGCGCGAGGATATGCGGCGACGTGGAATCCAGCACATCCATACCTACTGCGTTGACAATTGTCTCGTCAAGGTCGCAGATCCCATCTTTATCGGCTTTTCTGCTTCTAAGGATGTTGACATCGCCACTAAAGTGGTACGAAAGCGTAATGCTACCGAGTCGGTGGGCTTGATCCTGCAGAAGAACGGCAAGCCAGATGTCGTCGAGTATTCTGAGATTGACAAGGAAACAGCCGAGGCCAAGGATCCTAAGCAGCCTGGCGTGTTGAAATTCCGTGCGGCAAATATTGTCAACCACTACTACTCGTTCCGTTTCTTCGAATCCATCCAGGACTGGGCTCACAAACTGCCCCATCACGTCGCGAGAAAGAAGATTCCTTGCATCAAGCCGGAGACCAGCGAGGCATTCAAACCGGAGAAACCCAATGGTATCAAACTGGAGCAGTTTGTCTTTGATGTCTTCCCATTCATTCCTCTGGAGAAATTTGCCTGCATCGAGGTTCGACGTGAGGATGAGTTTTCTCCCCTGAAAAACGCACGCGGTACTGGGGAAGATGATCCTGATACCAGCAAATTGGACATCATGAAGCAAGGACAGCGTTGGGTTGAAAGTGCTGGCGGGGTTGTTGTTACTGAGGATGGTGCTGTCGGTGTAGAGGTGTCTCCGTTGATTAGCTACGTAAGTGTTGTCTGTTATAATTTGGATTTACTATCTCTCCTCCTCTCCCGACTAACGTCATATTCGTAACAGGGAGGTGAAGGACTTCAATTCCTTAAGGGTCGCGAGATCAAGGCACCTGCTGTCATTGAGAAGGAGGAGTGAGAGCGCCCGGATACGGGAAAAAAAAAAAAGGAAAACGATAAGACAAAAAGCCCTAATGAATAATTAGAGATTCCTTGCAGCATCTTCTTGATCCTGAAGTAAATGTACAATCTAGGCACTGCCATCATCTGCAGCGCAGTAGCACAGCGTAAGGTCCTATTATGCTCGCATATTCGGAGAAAATGAGATCCAAAGGCAGTCCGGGGAGCTGACAAGCCTTACGCAATACGGGAAAGTTCGGGAGCTTAGGTAAACTTTTTTTCTCCTTTACCCTAAGTCTGCAGAGACTTCTTCTCCCCTTGCATGATCATACTCCTAATTATTTTCTCCGTCTGTGGCTACTGAAGATTTCTCGCCTGTGGTTCTGGTGGGCTTGGTGTGCTGCGAGGGTTTAGTCTGGAGTGCTGTGTGGTAAGTGCCTTGTTTAAAAATATTCTGTTGAATTTTATTTTAGGTTTTTTTCTTGGCATTTTTTTTCTTCCTCTTTTTTTTTTTTCTCCAGGTCTCTTGAGTGGGCTGTTGAGATTATTCCTCCTCCAAGGTTCTCATACTCACGATCAACAGATCTATTGACAAGGTGCCTTGAAGTTAGTTGTCCGTCTATTTTCGTGTTAAAGAGTGAGTGCTCGCCATATTCCTGTCGCCTTGTCAATTCGGTGCTTCCTCAGCGAGCCCATCTCCTATCATCGATCAGGGGGTTTCCTTTTCAATATCCTTTCGCTCTTGGATATTCCCCGTGTATTGTCTCTCAGAATGTCCAAATTTACCGCGCTTTTTTCCCCCTTCGCTTTTTACCCTTCCAGACATTCTCAAGGGATGGGCGCAGAAAAGACCGGACGCGGCTACGCACTTGCCAGCCATGCGAATCGTACCAGATGGATCACAGGCTGATCAGGAGTTCATATCTAGTCTGCCAACAGGATGTTGCTCTCTCGACGTGCTTGCTACAAGTGTGGCAATATCGGTCACTATGCTGGTCAGTGATCTTGGGAGAAAAGGAAACATAGGGTATTGTGCGGTATGCTGATGTGCAATAGAGGTCTGCTCCTCTTCCGAGCGCCTTTGCTACAACTGTTAGTGCAGCCCTTGTGACATGCCTTCTTGAGTGACCTTTACTGATACCTTTCTACAAATATAGGCAAGCAGCCTGGTATGGACCATTCTTCTTATATTTCTCGAACGACCTTTCTGATCATTTTAACAGGACACGAGTCTAGCAGCTGCCCCCGTCCTCGTACCACGGAGAGTAAGAATCCTACCCGATTACTGAATACAAGGGAATAGTCGGGCGTAATATTAACCTGTTTCTAGCTAAGCAATGTTACAACTGCCAGGGATTGGGTCATGTTCAAGCTGACTGTCCCACTTTGCGACTCAATGGCGGTGCTGGCGGACGTTGCTACAACTGTAACCAGCCTGGCCATCTAGCTGTATGTTGATCTGATTTCTCTGTTCATGCATGAAGAATAACCGATTGGCGTGTCTTTTAACAGCGTAACTGCCCGGCTCCCGCTGTCCAAGCTGGTGGCCGTGGTGCTGGTGCTCCTCGTGGTGGATTTAACGGTGGATTCCGTGGCGGGTATGGTGGTTATCCCCGTGCTGCCACCTGCTACAAGTGCGGTGGCCCCAACCACTTTGCCCGTGATTGCCAGGCTCAGGCTATGAAGTGCTACGCCTGCGGCAAGCTTGTGAGTTATATAGCTTTTGGATAAAATAACGGATTTTTGGTTGGCTAACGCTGCCTACAGGGCCATATCTCTCGTGATTGTACTGCCCCCAATGGTGGCCCATTGAGCTCTGCCGGAAAGGTCTGCTACAAGTGCTCCCAGGCCGGCCACATCTCTCGGGACTGCCCCAACAATGAAACCACGACTACTCAGCCGGCTGTCGATGCAGCCGCTGCTCCTGCCACCGCTGCGGCTAACACGGCCGCTGAAACCAGCACGGAGGCCATCTCTGTTGCCCCTGCTGCCCCGACCACCGCCGTCGCATGAATGCCTTTTTGATTAATCAATCCCACTTTTGATGCGGGAGCCTACCTCATTCTTCCTTCTGTTTTAGGTTTGCCATTACCGGCCTCTCACGTTACCCTTTTTTCCCTTTTTATTTTCTGCCTTACCATTTTCCTCCTTTGCATATATTACCCTGTTTCGGGTTTCGGTACCGGCTTTGTTTTTTATTTATCATGTATACGACGAACAAAAAGTTCCACGAAGTCCCAGGATCTTCTTATATGGCTTGGATTCCACGATGGATCGAGTCTCACGATTGGCGTCTATGGTTCTACCACCGGTTTTCTCTGTTGAGTTGTGGTTTCGGCCAGGGAACATCAAGGAAAAGGAGATGAAGCAAATCGAAGGGCTAATTGAGTGAAGTCTTTGTGGACCGAAGCAGGCAGTGGGATGTGCGGGCATGGCTTCAAGATGGTATGAGCGGATTATCTGTGCCGAAGGGCAGACTCTTCAAAGAGTATCTGGCGCGGTGGATTTCTTCCTTGTACTCTCTCTCATGCTATACCCCTCGCATATACTCGTTGAATGGGAAATAGTGAAAAGAAAAACGTCTTAATTTTCAAGAACTTCCACTCTACTTTCCGGTCCCTTGTCTTCGCAGTTGATTCTTCAATGTCATTTACCAGTTCGACTGCTATATTTTCCACGAGCTCTTCTTGACTGGTACAAACCACAACGTTGGAGACCCCGTTCGATATTTGTTACAGGATGCTTTCTAGTAGATTCATACCTTGTTAACTTGCCGCTTGTTAGATGCTTGTATCCAGTCCACTACTCCAGCAGCCCTGATTTCCTGCCCTTTCCTAATTGAGCCTGGACTGGCCCCGTGACGTTGCTCCATTTCCTCTTACAATCCTCCTAGACTTCCCATTTAACCAAGAGTTCTCCGTATCCTAAGTCATCCAGGACAGTTGTATTTTCATCGGTTCTGCAATTTCGCTGCTTAGTCCCTCCTTGAGGAGATAAGACATGCCCGAGTCGGAAGCAAGCGACGAGTTCAACGACGATGTACGCCTTGTTCTACTGTTCCCAATACTCCCAGGATTGCTTACCTGGCTATTTTCATTTGGTTTTCGGGTTGGCTGAGTACTTCGCAGGGTTTCATTGTTGACATTGATAGTATTCAAGCTCACGGTAGGCTTGTGCCAAAACCCTCCTATGATTCTCTTCGTTTCGGATCTAGTATCTGACTTGGAACGCGTATAAAGGAATTGGGGCTGCGGATATTACAAAACTGAAGGCGAATGGCTACTATACCGTTACTGTATGGACCCGCTGGCGCGATTCTACTACCTGACTTGCTTGATTCTTATAATTATATGCCTCCCCCAGTCTGTCCACAGTGCCACGCGCAAAACTCTCTTGAAAATCAAGGGATTCAGTGAGATCAAGGTAGAGAAGGTCAAGGAAGCAGTTCAGAAATGCCTGGTATGAGATTTTTATTGACTTGACATCTGTTCCTGGACTTTCTGACGACGTTACTTGGCTAATCGATGCAACTTAGCCGTCCGCTTCTGGGTTCATTACTGCTATGGAATTGTGCCATCAGCGAAAGAGAGTAGTGCGAATTTCGACTGGAAGCAAGCAATTCGATTCCATTCTTGGAGGGTAAGCTGGTTTCGGACAATTGCCCCAAACCGTCCATCTTCTCATCTCGGTGTACAGTGGATTCCAGAGTATGAGCATTAGTGAGGTCTTCGGCGAGTTTCGTTGCGGTAAAACACAGCTGTCGCACACTATGTCCGTTATTGCACAGTTGCCTAGAGAGATGGGCGGCGCAGATGGTAAGGTCGCCTACATTGACACTGAAGGCACCTTTCGACCAGAACGTATTGCCCAGATAGCGGAACGCTTTGGCGTTGACCCTGAGTCTGCCCAGGAGAATATTGCCTATGCTCGGGCGCTCAATAGTGAGCACCAGCTTGAACTCCTGAATACACTCGCTAGAGAGTTCGCTGGAGGTGAGTATAGACTGTTGGTCATCGACAGTATTATGAACTGCTTCCGTGTCGATTACTGTGGGCGCGGAGAACTTGCGGACCGCCAGCAGAAACTAAATCAATTTCTGATGAAACTGGCGCACATGGCTGAAGGTAATAGAAAGAAATATTCTTCAATTGACTTCGAAGGCTGACGCCAGCACTCTACCCTTGCAGAATTCAATGTCTGCGTTCTAATGGTGAGGCCCCGATTATATGTTAGCTCTTCGCGAGTACACATTCTCATGCACATATGTCTCACAGACAAATCAAGTCCAAAGCGACCCTGGAGCAGCTCTGTTTGCAGGCGCAGATGGTCGCAAGCCTGTCGGTGGACATGTTCTTGCGCACGCATCAACGACTCGTGTTCTTCTTCGAAAGGGTCGTGGTGATGAGCGTGTGGCAAAGATTCAAGATTCGCCGGGTTAGTCCACGCTGCCCATAACTATTGTAAACACTGACCCTCTGATAACTCTTGCAGACTGCCCAGAACGTGAAGCGACATACGTGATCACCAATGGTGGGATCAATGACCCTGACAAGATCTAGGTGGATAGGTTGAAATGGGAATCTAAGTCCAGCGATAATAATTCAAAATGCGGGTTATTTAGGAGAGCCTGCAATGCATCTACAAAAGCCACAAATTTGCTGTCATGTTTGAGTGATTTGAGAAATTGCTGTTCGAAGCGTTAGTTCTATCTAATATTCATGGGCGTTCGGCGATTAGCGTATCTCCGCCTTCAAGGCGATAAAATTTCCCTAACCAATGTAAAATTCCTTAAGCTACCAAACAACTATTCGGTACAATCCTCACCACACAACTATCGAGATTGGGGGGCTTCTTCTTGCGGATAATTCTATTTCATCGTCGACATGAAGAAAGAGTCTTTGGAGATAGCAGGCTACGCAGTCCTGCCTCTGCAGCTCCCTGACCCGCCAGCGACACATTACCTCTACCTTCGACCGCATGAACCCCGAATTCCTGACCCTGATTCGGCTCGTTCGCTTTTTGTCGTCAATCTTCCTATAGACACAACTAGTAACCACTTGCGACATCTATTCGGCACGCAATTGTCAGCAGGTCGGGTTGAACAAGTGCGATTCGAAGATGTACCGACGAAGAAACGCAGCAGCGCTCCCACAGCAGCACAGGGGAATATCTCGAACAGCAAGAAGAGGAAGAGAGTCACGGCAGACGATCTTCAAAACCAACTAGATCAGATAGAGCTGCCATCTACATGGGACAGGCAGCTGCAGAAGAGCGGTGCCCATGCGGTAGTGGTCTTCGTCGATAAAGCGAGCAAGGAAGCAAGTCTGAAGGCAGTATACAAGGCCGCAAAAAAAAATATAAATATCGTCTGGGGCGAGGGGATTGAAGACCGGCTACCCCCGTTAGGACTGGAGAGATATCTCGCGCACGAGCGTCTTCGGTATCCTGATCGGGCGGAGCTGCTTCGTACCGTCAACGACTACATGACTGTCTTCGCGCAGGTTGCGGAAGCTCGCAAGCGCGAGCAGGCGCGGAAGGCACAGGAACCTGATGATGATGGGTTCGTCACCGTCACTCATGGACCGAAGTTGAACTCCACTGCCCACGAGGAGGAATTGAAAGAGCTGGTTGAGAAGCAGGCGAAGAAGTCTGCTGGGCTGGAAGACTTCTACCGGTTTCAGTCACGGGAGAAGAGGAAGGAGAGGCAGAATGAATTGCTGAGAAAGTTTAATGAGGACAAGAAGAAGCTCGAGGAGATGAAGAAGCGCAGAGGGAAGATTAGGGTGAGTTCTTGTCGTCCTTCACATTACCCGGCATGTTTGCTATTAACTGAGGAGTGAGACTAACTGTAGTTCTACAGCCTGAATGAAACAGACTCAGTCATGATGTCTACTAGAATCCTGGGTTTGTGGTTGTCTTAGCGAGGCGTTGGGGAATTCGCGGCCGATACAAAAGTCTTTCATTGCAGGATATTTCGGAATAGTAGTGTAAGTTTGAATTTAACAGCGTATAGAAAGTTCGCTTTGCTCGCTTCCATGATGAGCCCGCTGGGGCCAGAGTAGCAAGACTTGCATTGTTCGATGTCATGCCCTGCCTACAAAAACCAGCGTCTCTTTACATCTTCTCACATTTCTGAAATGGAGGCTTTTTTCTTTTCGAATTTTCCTTTTTGCAATCATTTTCGTTGCCTTCATTCTCTGGCCTTTCATGCTAAGTTCTATTCTAGGTTTGCCTCCATGGGTACAGGATCACCTAGTTAGCAAGGTTAATATAATTAGTCTTACTAGCAGACATGCAGCTTCATCTAACCTCTGTACACTCTGATGCATTCACCATTGCATGACTCCGTCATACAGTCCTCACTTCCTTCATGAACTCCCTAGTGAAGATGTACAGGTACCAAAGTGCACAGCAAAAAAAAAAAAAAAAAAAAAAAAAAAAAGAGAGATAGAGTACCCTAAGAAATGGATACATCGTGCGTAAGAGAGTCTCTTCCATACTTGGATTAAAGCTGGATAGGAACGATGTCTCGTAGACAATCCCTTTCCTGATTTGCCGAATACAGTGGCCCCAGTAAAATGGGTAATCTGGTCCAGGGAGATTGTACAGCCTTATATTGGATAGAACTTGAAGAGTGATGATATGAGGTTCTTTCTCTTGAATAGGCTTAAATCCATTAACAACCGGTATGATTGTAGTACTAAAAAAGCGACAGGATCAGCGCAATTACCATGGAAGTATGCGACACCTGAGTTGGAAGTTGAATGTACAGCGAGAGCAGATCAGCTAGCCGCTTGCAGAAGTCAGATGACCTCGCGTTAAACGTGTTGTCTGGCGTCATCACTTTCCCACCGCCGTCAGTAATGGATTTCCTTTCCAACGATTTCATGCAGATGCTTTTCTAGTCTTTATTTCAAATAGCCGTACTAGGCTGTTTTTATTGTGTTTATTCTGTTCTGTTTCTATTATTTTCATTCGACCGACTCTGCATATTTATCTCCAAAGCCTTTGTTGCATTCGTATTGAATATCAAGGGTCTTTTTACTCCTTAAAAAAATGGCATCTCATTCTTCAACAGAAGCCAGTGGAGGCTTTCTACCACCGCCAGTTCAATCTTCTCCAGGCCCTAGGCCTGCAGCTACAACTTCACTTCTCCCCGAGCAGAGAACTCACCCACTTCGTCCAGGTTCGATGAAAGAAATTGCAGTAATCAATCATATTGACGAGAGCATTCTTTCTATTAACCGCCGGCATGCTAAGAAATTCAGCAGCTCATATGATGATGTGGATCAACCGGCGTCAGAAAGGGGTTATGAGGGCTTCGATGAGGTCGCTAAAGATATTGAAACAATCATTGACCTTCTTTGGGTCACCGGAACACGTATGTTTTGAGCTCCCCTTAAGGCGGAGTTAGTGTATTCAGTGGCAATGAAAAGCATTCTAATCTCCTATCACAGCATCTCTCCAAATCCCATATCTCATTTCCCTGGCAGTGATGGTAAATTCATATATTCCCGATTTCCCATTTCGTCCCAAAGCAACGTTCAGTTTGCTCAAGAAGCTGGACTTTGTGTTTGCATCTTTGCTGCTTGGACATGATGCGGAAACTGGAGCTCCGCTGTCTGGCTTTGATACTAGACGTAATATCGTCTCGATGACAGAGAAAGTCCGTATTAAGAGCATTGCGGAGTCATGTCGTGTTACTGTTGTGGAAGCGCTGGAACGGGAAGATGATCCCCATGGAGACAAGGACGAGGGCGAGGACGATGACGATGATGATGGTGATGAAATGACTGATGATGATAACTATCTCTCGAGGGACTTGAACGAGGGTCCGAGCCAATGGCAAATGGAAGCAGCCAGGGTATATGAAAGAACAATTCAGCTGCTGGGAGATGAGCTGGGACAGCAGGGGGAGTTGTGCGGCAGTAGCGTCCCTTCTGGGCCGGCGTAAAATATGTTCAGAATGGCCGCTGCTATTCTATTCCTCTAATGGCTTTGTGCATGGAGAGAATGGATTAAGATTACACCGTCTTTTGCGGGATAGTAGTCCGCAACGTCTTTGACTTCCACGGGCTATTTTGTCAATGCCGATGTCATCAGCCCGCAAAAACCCGACCTGGGTTTAGGGCTGGAATGGATGGACGACAATCTGGAGAATGTACAGAACAGCCCGAGCATTGGCTCACCGAGAAAGGCACTCAGGCATTTCAGGAGGCTGTTGATCCTTCAGGGCTGTGAGCAAGGATGTGTGTTCTGATTAGTCCATGCAACTGTACGACTATGTGAATAAGCCGATGCACATAACGAGACAGATCAACGGGGAGAGATGCTCCGTGCTCTGACTGTACTATTTCTGTAAGGCACGGGCGTAGCGAGATACGATGGTTACAGGTAAGGTAAGGTACGCTTGGGCCATTTAAGATTGAACCTTAGATTGTCTTCATGCTCTAGGGCCGCCACCAGCTGCAAGGCCAAGTTTCACTGTCACGCTGGAAGCACACGTCGTGTCTCAGGAGGAACATTGAAAAGGAAATAAAGCCCTACAGGGAGTTACGTACGCGTGGATGCTACCTTAGCCAGGAATTCTGGGAATGCAATACAATACTTATTACATTGCAGACGACGTACCGTGGCTGATGGTGGGGTTCAGTCTCTCAGCCGAACAAGACAGGGAATCGTGTTATTAATGTTGTTTTTCGACTGTCATAAATTATAAGCAGAAGAAAAAGATGTTCTGGATGACTGGTGTATACTCCATCGAGCGATCTGCACATAATCTCAGCAAATTCCCGTGCAAGCAGGGCCCCTCTATGACGCTAAGTGCCATGGGCGCGACGCCGTGATCCATAGAACTGGACGAGTCACACGCGGCGTCAACGCGTATATTGCTCGACCTGTAATAGTGTTACATGTTCTTGCAGTTTACTACCTAGTTATACATATAATCATGGGGAACATTTCATTGTCATCGAAATGCTGTGGTATCTGTTCATAGCTTGAGCTTCTCTGGGGCTTCTGCCGGGCTTCCCGAACTGCTGGGTTCAGTTAGGTACCTAATGCAGTGCAGTAATGTAATGTAATTAAGTGTATTACAGCGTGTAATGCAATACTCGGCAAAGTTCTCGTCCCACACGAAGAAAAAGCTGCGCCCCTCATTCTTGTTTGCTCGTCGAGGATCGTCTTAATTGGACATGACTAAATTACTCTGTAGCCTGCGTTCCATTATTGTTCAAGTTGTATTAATTATTATTATCGTTGCAGTTTGACTGCTTTTTTAAATTTTTAACTTTTACGTTCCCTCTTTTCCCTCTCTCTTCGCCTCTTCCTCTCCTTCTTCCTCACTTCCTACTCCCGTTAGCACCTCCTCTTCCCTCCATTTCCGCGTTCCGTCTCCCCGTTTTCTGCTTGTTCTTTCGTGCTTCCTGTCTTTTTGCTCCTTCTTCTTCTACCATCTACCCTTCCGTTCCTTCGCCCTATCCGGATAGAAACGGATCCCGTTGGTGGGTAGTCTTCGAATTCTGTTTCTTGCGTGGCTCTTACGTTGCGGAGTTCTCTTCTTCGGTCGCCCTACGCCTCGCTTTTCGCTCTCACATCTTCTTCCACTTATCCTGCTTCCTGCGACAAGGCACTTTTCAGGGTCCTTTCTTCTGTTTGGCATTATTTTTCTGGTAAGTTTGGTTCTTCATCTCTATCCCATGTGCCATTACACGCATCCCAGGTTCACTGTCTTTGTGCCCCTCCCCTCTCTCTCTCCACCCGTCCTGGAAATTTTTTTATCTGCCGGACCAAGAAAAAAATTTCCAAGCCACCCGTGAGACGCAGCTTACTACTCCCCTTTCCTTCCCCTTCTACCCTCTTGTACCTTCAAAGGTCAAAACGTCAAAACGTCCAACTGCAACGTCCTGCTTATCCATGCTCCCATTACGCTCTTCTCAACCCGGTATTCCCGCTGGCATTCGCATTTGAATGATGGAAACTTTGTATAACACGACAATGCGACAAACTGCGATACTTTCCGACCACACAGCGGGCACCTGTGCTGTCACTGAAAGTTGAATGGTCACCGCTATATTATCTCATTGGGGTCATTGGAGAAGTGCGTCTGTTCAAATAGCCGTTTCGGCATGCGTGCAAAGTCACGGGAATACCGGGAATTGGGAGAAAATGGCGGATGGCACCACTTGAACGTAAATGGAAGCAAGGTCAATGGAAGCGGCAAAGTGCAGTAAAATGCGATGCATTCTGCAATGGGATGGCCCCGTCATTTCCCAAGTGTCACTGTTCCGGTTTTCCCGTTGCCAGCGGCAGTGGAACCGAACATCGTGTCTCCCTAATTCGCGCACTCGATCTGCCACTGAATTTGATCCTAAAAAGCCTTTCTCGTCACATCGCAAGTTGTTTTACTCCCACTCGCTCTCTAACATTCTCCATACCTGGGAAACACTACCTGTCTTTTCCCTTTTATTCTGTCCATCACCCCGTCTTCTCGCTGACTAATTCCGTTCTTTCTCCCTTTCGTATAGGAATTGAAATACCCATTTCTTTTCTTTCCAGGTGTTCCTTTCCCTGACTTGAGTGTGCTACGATTGTACGCGCCTCTCTTTAACAACCCCTACGAAGTTCAAATTGCACCGACCGTTTTCGGGGTAAAGAAAAAGGTGTTTTAAATTCGGGTTTCTGATTCTTTCACGAGCTTCTTTCAATTTACAGGTATTTAGCCTTTTGTCCTCCCTCAATACACCCACATCGTCATGTGGTACCCTACAGTTCATTACCTTGAAATCTAGGCCTTAAACCTCCATAGCTAGGTCATAGTTTTCTTTTCTGTTTGGCTGACAAGGATCCGTGCTTTGCAGATACCGATACTGTAGTTGCGTTACGTCATTTTTCAAACTTGCCGAAATGTCTTTCCAAAACTTTGAGCCTTTCCAGAACCAGCACCCTGCCGCTGATGTCGCGGCAGCTACGCCTGTGGCTGCCGCAACGGCGGACACAACCATGACCGGCCAGGCTGATCCTACCACCGCCGCATTCCAGGGCTCTGCTCCCGGTGAGCCTACCGCTGCGGTTCCCCAGCAGGCCAACGAAGGGAAGACTACTCTCTGGTACGGCAAATCTCCTGCCCTCGGTTTCATGATTGTCACTCCCGGTTCCCACTGACACAGTTTTTCTTTTTAGGATGGGCGAACTTGAGCCTTGGATCGACGAGAACTTCATTCGCAATCTCTGGTTCCAGATGGGCGAACAGGTCAACGTCAAGATGATCCGTGACAAGTTCTCTGGGTGAGTATTCGTATTTCTCTGTGGCTTTGGACGCAAACCTAATGATGGTAGTAGGAGCAACGCCGGATACTGCTTTGTCGACTTCACCTCCCCAGCGGCCGCTGCGAAGGCGTTGTCTTTGAACGGCACTCCCATGCCCAATACCAACCGTGTCTTCAAGCTCAATTGGGCCACTGGTGGAGGTCTTGCTGATCGAAGGTAAGAATGCTCCTTGTACTCTAGATTTTCAATGCTCAAGCTCACCTGGCGTCAATCTAGCCGTGATGACCGTGGTCCTGAGTATTCGATCTTTGTCGGTGACCTGGGCCCTGAGGTCAATGAATACGTTCTAGTTTCCCTTTTCCAGAATCGGTTCCCCTCTTGCAAGTCCGCCAAGATCATGACGGACCCCATTAGTGGAATGTCGCGCGGTTACGGCTTTGTCCGCTTCTCCGACGAGACCGACCAGCAGCGTGCTCTGACCGAAATGCAAGGTGTCTACTGCGGTAACCGGCCCATGCGCATCTCTACCGCGACTCCCAAGAACAAGGGCCCGGCTGCTGCTCTCGGTGCCATGGGTATGCCCGGTCCAGCGGGTATGTATCCTCCGATGGGTGCTCCTCCCATGGGCTTCTATGGTGCACCGCAGCAACCCATGAACCAGTTCACTGATCCCAACAATACCACTGTGTTCGTTGGTGGCCTGTCTGGCTATGTCACCGAGGATGAGCTTCGCTCCTTCTTCCAGGGCTTTGGCGAGATTACCTACGTCAAAATCCCTCCTGGCAAGGGCTGTGGCTTCGTTCAGTTTGTTCAGCGCCACGCTGCCGAAATGGCCATCAACCAGATGCAGGGATACCCCATTGGAAACTCCCGTGTGCGCCTGAGCTGGGGTCGGTCACAAAACAACTCCGGCCCTGCCGGTAGCCCTTACCGCCCTGCTCCTCCGCCTCCCCCAATGTACCCGTCTATGGGCATTCCCCCAGCACACCAGTATGGTGGTTTTGCACCCATGAAGGTTCGTTGTCTCCCTAGCCCTAACTCTACTAAGAATGTGCCCCCCGCTGATGAATTCTTGCGGCTAGTAAGGGCGTGCCATTTTAATTGAAAGCACCTACAGGAGTTTTGCGTCATTTTCAATGATGGGTACTTTGTGTCATAACGAGCTTGCAATTATTCGTTCTTTCTGAAGGCTGTTCTCTATAGCTCTTGATGGGCGTCTTTTCTCCTGTGCTACGTATTTCATTGTATGTGAGCGCTTTCATTTTAGCAAGATCTGGGGGCTCTTATCCTGGCCTTTTTCTTTTTCTTCTCTTTTTTTTTTTCCCCTTTTCTTTTCTTTTCAAACTTGCGCCTGCTGTTTTCTTCCTTTCTCCCTTTACCCGATTGATTTATGTCCACATTTTTCTACTTCTGATGTGGTTCACTTTGCGTTTCTAGCCCGGGTTTGCTTTTCCTCGTGTGTAACAGCAAGCAAATTGGTTGACTTCTATTCCCACTACACCTTGGGCAGGCATTCTGCGAAAAGTTCATTTGCCAAATTCCTCTTCATGAAACGCAGCCAAATTGAATTATGTTTTGAGGATGTCATGCCATGCTTTCTGCTAGACTGATGGACTGTACAACACGCACCACTTTGATGTCGCCTTTTCGTTTCTCAAATTCAGCTGTTCTTTTATTTCTTTTTTTTATCTCTCTTATTATGAAACATGGTTCTTTCCCGAAAACTCTCTGCCCCTTTTTTCGTCTTATCAATTTCCTGGCATTCGATTTCAATCGATTTAAGTGTGGCTCCTGATCCTTGTGCGCTTGGATTCCAGTTGTCTTTTTCTCCCCACACAGTTGGCCATGAAAGTGATATTGTGAAGGACTGGTTTCACCTGTTGAGACCTTGTTCTTGTAGCCACTATGAGCGATGATAGGATCGCTTCCATTTGCAGTGCCCATTGGGGGTTTGTTCAGCCGTGTCTTTCTTTTCCTTTTCATCCCTTTTTTCTATTCTCAGACTTGAAACTGGCCTTGCTATGAGGTTGCGGTCGATTCAGGCGTTCCAGCATCTCGTGGTCTTTCGTAAGTCTGGATGTGTCGTTGTGGCTTCGCAGGGGTCTTTTTCTTTGGATGTTGGTTGGGCGTGCATGTTCCTTTCATGGATGATTCCCCCTGAGCTGGGCGGTGAGCCTCTACAGCTTTATTTTCCTGTTCCTATGACTTACTTGACATTCGAAATGAAATAGAACTTTTCCTAGTTTGTCTTTACATTGATGGCCGTTTTAGATCAGGCTAAACACCAATATCGACTTTAGGCAGTCTATCCCTCTCCTTCCTCTTCAAGCCTGCTTAACAACACCATTTTCATCGGGCAGGAGCATCCTTGACAGTCACTCCAGGGACGCCGCCTGCTCTGTAAACCATCCTTCCCGACTGCTTTTGGCCTTTAGGCTTTTCTTTCTCCCTACACTCCACGCCCTTTAGTCCCTTGACGTCTACTTTCCTCAATCACTTCGTGGATGTCGTTTTGTTTCTTCACTATTCTCTAGCAGTTTTAGTACAAAGGCTTCTCTTCTCTTTTTATCCCACAGAGGCATTTCGACAAAGCCAATCGCCATGCGTTACGAGAACTGGGACGTACTCCTTTTCCCAGAGAACTCCAAGGTGCCAATTCAGGAGTTCAAGACGCAATGCTTTGTAACCAAAGATGAAGGTTCGTATTTGCAGTTCGACCGGATTGAGCTTTCAAGCTTCTGCCTAGGGACCTACGGATTGGCAATCGTTGACGTACGTCCTTCCGGCAGAGTCACCCTACCTCCGTAGTCCTTCTATCATCAATCCCTCTGTCTACGGCTTGCCTCATGGGAACTTCGGCCAGCTCCCGGTTCTCACTACCTTCATCCCAAGTCTGCCGCAAAGCACCGCTTTCCGGGTGTCGGTGCATAGCTGGGAGAAGCCCCGGCCCAGTCGGACTATAGAGAGTCTCATGCAGCCTGACGACACTTTGCTTTACGAGGTTCGAGTCTTCATTGATGGAATTTGTGTCTCGTACGTTTTCCCAATTATTCTCGAAGAGGTATACGCACGAATTCTGTGTGCTAACTTCCCCTCGTCTCAATAGAGGCAGTATCTTTAGCCCGAGAACCACTTGGCCCCATGTTATAGGTGCGTTAATTATCTTTCTATTTCTTTCATCCTATATTTTTCATATGGAAAAGCTAACTTTCAACTAGACTACAGTTCACGTATGCATGTCCCAGTCCCAGTTGTTGTCACGATGTAGATAGCCAGGATTTCTAACGTGTTCGCAGATATCGACAAGAATGGTAACCAGGACAATCTCCGATTTCCAGCATTCCACCAGGAGATATTGGAACAAATGCATTGGGATGCAGGAGAACTTCATGGTAGAATCCGAACCGTGATATCTGAGGGGTTTTCTCGCCCGCATCGTACGCCTCCCTTTGAGCGAGTCAAGGATATCATTGCGTTCTCTTTCCAGCATGCTCCCTTGCGTAAGTTGCCTGGTTGAGCACCAAAAGCATTGGCAGTTTCATTGATAAAGAGACATAGATATTCTGGAATATTCCAATATCGCCTGGCCAAATGCTGCAATGTGGTCACCAGCGCCACAGACGCTCTTCAAGTACAACTCGGGCAGTGGATATAGTGACTTGAAAGAACCGGAAGATGCCCATGCCCATTCTCCTACTAGACATGGTATTCGAAGGGCTGGGACAGTTGCCAGTCAGCCAAGCAGTCAGGCTCTGTACAATGCCTGGACCTATAGGAATTTTCCAACACCCCCGACTCAGTGGCCAAGCTACCAAAGGGAGCCGAGGTGGTTGGTCCAGGAGCCGTATGCGACGGATGCTTTCATAGACCCCTACATGATTGAACGTCCTTCGCGCGGCGGCACGAGGTCGTCGCTGGAAGATGTTCCTATGCCAGATTATGCCGGTTCGAGCTCTGCGAGCAGCCGTGCTATTTCTAGCATGACTGGGGTCAGCTATGAACACAGCAAGCAGCCAAGCGTTGTTGCGCCAACGGACGAGGAACGCTACAGCCAACTCATTGAGACCATGAGCCCCCTAAAAGCACACAACAGTACCGTTCCAGCTGCACCACCCACGAGTCTGAGGCCTTCTGCTGCAGCAGAGGCCCGCTCCGCGTCCTATACCAGAAGTGCAAGCCGCACATCGGGCCCAGCAGCGGCGCTCAAGGAGATCTCGCAACCCGGGACGAGA
Source organism: Monascus ruber (assembly GCA_002976275.1). Classification (NCBI taxonomy): domain Eukaryota; kingdom Fungi; phylum Ascomycota; class Eurotiomycetes; order Eurotiales; family Aspergillaceae; genus Monascus; species Monascus ruber. The sequence goes on along the minus strand of PSNO01000001.1, from coordinate 4,026,846 downwards.
GATGTCTCGGAGTCCAGCGCTAAATCAAACATGCCCGCGGAAATTAGTATAGAACCGGTGGCAATGCGCAGGGTGCACGCCAGCCCAAGTCCGAACGTCAAAGGGAAGAAAGAAGCGATGGGTGTGGAGAATAAGGAAAACGAAACTGACGTGGAGACACCGCGCAAAGACGCAGAGAAGACAAGCAATTCTCAGCCAAAGGTTGTTGTACGTACGAGTGGAAGTATTGATGTTCCAAGAAGCTCAAGACGGTCACGATCCTCGGGGTCGATTCTTGGCGATCTTGTGCAGGAACTGGCGAATACCTCCAAGGAGGAGATCTCACTGATATCACCGGTTAAAGCGGTGTCGCCGCTGGCAGTTGAGGATCACGTCCAGCAAAACGACTTTGAAGACTTCCTGGACTCCAGGATGCGACTTGGAACAACGGCTGCTATCGAGATTGGAGAGACAGATTGAGAAGTTGGGACGAGCCCATTGGCGATGGCGCAAGGTTCTCATTCGGTATCAGGGGTCCATTCATAGCTACGCACATTCTCACACTCGTTAGCAGGCATATTTTTACTGCAGGTGCTAGTGAGGATATGGGTTAGTGGTAGACAGCATAACGATGTTAGTCCTACTCGACGTGTTTGTATGCTCAGTGCTGTAGACATGTTCTGTGTTAGGGCTGGCATGCCCAGGAATACGCGGGCCGGCGTTGCGGGGGCATGTATTATCACGTGACCATGATGAGGGCTGCGGCAGACCCAGGACTGCGCAGGGACGGGCAGTGCGACTCTGCGCCAACTTTAACCTCGCCGTCCTTAAATCCTTTCCCCTCCTCCCTAATCCCGTCTGTCCTGTTTGTATTGCTGTTGCTGCGGCCGTCTTTCACTCGTCCGTCTCGTCTCGCCTTTCTGGCCTCTGTGTTCTGTCGAGTGTGGCATCGCCTCCCTCTTCTTACTCATCCCGCCTCCCCGTGTTGTGCCGACTTGGGCGTGGCTGGCAATTCCCAAGCGCCATTCCCGTCTGCATCGTGCGCGCCTCTTTGTCGTGCTGATCCTTCCACCCCGGTCCGGCCTATTGCGCATTTTCACATCTTGTACCTGGCGCATATCCTTCGCCTTTTTTTTCCTCTTTCGCCTTTTGCTAGCTTTCGTCCTCCCTTCTACTCCTTTTCCTCCTCATCCGCCTCTGTGTCTCCCCGACCGCTGTCCTACGCCAACGTGAAGTGAGGCGGGTCCTTCCGAACGGACTAACTTTCGGCCTTTCCTCCCTGCGAGTCACTTTCGCGACTCTCCAGTTTCTAGCTCTCTCTTCTGGTGATACATTTTCTTTTTTTCTCTCATTTTGGCCGCTCTGCTGCGACACCTTTAGAGGGCTCGGTCTTGGCCTTATCGGCGGCGTACCCGTCGTGTTCTTTTAGTTTGAAAAAGGATCCACGACCCCGATCCCGATCATCGGGTCACGCCTTTTTCTCCTTCAGTCCCAACCTTCCCTCCCCTCCCTCCGTCCAGCGCGTTTCGCTATTCCCCTTCCAAGGTGGGCTCTCGTTACCGCTGTACGGTGGATGAGCGTTGGAATTGTCAGCTTTTCTTTTTCCGCGTTCTACTCTGACGACAAGCATAAGAAACGGTGGCTGGGCATCTAGTCGCCACCATGAACCACATGAATGTAGTTGGGATGAACCCTGGAGCAGGAGGCCCCGTCGGTGGTGTCCCCATGATGAGTAATGGCTCGACGCTTCCTCGCAATGATGGGAACCCGAATAACGGCCCCGAAAGTGTGATTAACAACCTGAATACATATATTTACGACTACTTTTTGAAACGAGGCTATTACGACTGTGCCAGAGCTCTTGTGCAAGATGAGTCGATCAAGCTGAACACAGAACCCAATCCTAAGACGAGTCCTGGTCACCGTCGCGACGGTGAAGTGAACGGCGTTGATAACGACACGATGATGACTGACACTAAGGACGGAGACAAATCGAAAATTCCAGATGATCTCCCACGGCCGAGCCTTTCCAGTGAAAGTCAACAGTCATCCTTCCTCCTGGACTGGTTTAGTCTTTTCTGGGATTTCTTCTGGGCTCAGCGGAAGAAGGGAAACAGCAACGATGTTAGACAGTACCTCCAACACACTCAGGTATATACTTCCTCCGAAAAGCAATATTTTCTTTCCTACCTTTGTTGGGCACTCGGGCTGACGCTTGTGGTTCTCTATGCAGAACTTAATGCGCCTGAAAGAACAGCAGCACAATAACCTATTCCGCCAACAACCTATGATGCCTGCGCAGATGGGCCAACTCCCCATGCGTCGGAACATGGTTCCTAACTTGCAGAAGACTGTGCTGCAGAATAATACGCCTGGCTTGTAGGACACCTTTTTGCTTTATTCACTAGAACATTATTAGCCGCCCTCGGGCTTCAAAAGTGGTGCTAACTTTCTATTTTCTTTCTTTTCCTTCCAGCTCCCAGCAACAACTTGCGCAGTTCCAGAAAAACCAAGTCATGATGCAGCAAATGCAGAGAGAACATTCGGATATGGATATGAATGGTCATCGTCCACAATCACCTGCGTCCGCTGAAACTGCCCCGTCTCCATCGAAACGACCTCGACTAGAAGGTGCTCATATGAATGGACAGCAATTGGCACCTAACGGACGTGGCCAGGGACAAACCGTTCCCGGTCAGCCAAACCCGCAACAGGCACTGCTGATGCGGAGTGGCATAGATCCTCGGGCAATGAATCCTGCACAGTTCCAAGCATTCCAGCAGTCAAATCCGGCTGCACAGCAGAAATCAATTCAGGTATATGCTCAGAACCTGGCTCTCCATCACTCCCGCTCAGCGTTGAATAACCAGGGCATGCCAAATGGTCTGATGAATCCCGGTGTCATGCCGAACCAGGCCGATCTGGTTCCTATGCCAGATGGCCAGGGTATGTACCCGATGGGGGATTATTATGGCGCGAACGGACAGCAGCTGGCCCAACTTCGAGCCGGAGTGCAAACACCGGGCGGTCAACACGGCAACCACGCTCTCCAGGATTACCAAATGCAACTTATGCTTCTCGAACAACAAAATAAACGGCGCTTGATGATGGCACGACAGGAGCAGGACAGCATCACACGGGACGGTCAGCCGCCAGTGCCTGGACAGCCTATGCCGCCAGGAGCCATGCAGGGCAACAGAACCGGCACGTCTCCTAATCCGGGCGATCAGATCAAACGCGGCACGCCGAAGATGCCTCAGGCGGGTCTTCCTGGTTCTCCAAGTGCTGGGGAGCCTCTGACACAGAACCGTGGTTCTCCTGCCGCTATGAATTTTAATGGTACACAAATGCCTCCCGAGATGTCTGCTCCTGCCTTCTTTGTAAAGGGCCCTGAGGGCATGGTAGGTCCGAATGGTATGCGATCACCAAGTTCAAATCCTCCGGGCGGCTATAGTGGTCCTCAGATGAATCAACCGATCCCGGCACCTGGTAACCGGATGCCCGGTGCCAATTGGCAGGCACAGCAGCAAGGCCCTCAGGGCCAGGCGATGCCACCGCAGCAGTCGCCGGTGAATCATCAGCAACCCACAGGTACACCTCAAGAGCGGGCTGCTATGCCCCCTCCCCAGGCTCCGACGGCAGCAGGAGCCGGTGCAGGCCGAACATCTCCCCAAACGGGAGCCGCCGCGCCTCCCACGCCACAGCAGGCAAACAAACCCGCGCCAAAGAAGAAGGAAACCAAAGACAGTAGAAAGGTATGTCTTCTAGCCATGACTTCGCCCCCTACATCGTTGTCATTCTGATTGAAGCGCGATTCTAGCGGCCTTCAAAGAAGGCAACCGCTGCGGCGAACGCGAATACCGCGGCCACTCCCTCCTCCGAAGCAGAACCTCCTCCAACCCCGACACCTTCGACCCCGATTACCCCTCAGCATCCCAACTCGTTCAACAAAACCACCGGAAACGCGACAACAAGTGCCCCTCAGCAGCCAACCTCTGCGCCTGCTCCGCAATCGTTGGTACAACAGCCTGACCAGAACCAACCAGCATTCAATGATCTTAATCTCCCTGATGTAAGATATCATTATCTCTGTCAAATTATTTCCCAGAAAACCCCTGGCTAATCGTACGTGCAGACATCGTCTTTCAATCTTGATTTCAGCACTCTAGAGAACTCGGATATTCTGGAAAACTTCGACTTCGATACCTTCCTAAATACTGATGATACCACTTCGTTTGGATTCGATCCAAGCCTTACTTATTCCGCAGATGGTGTTGAAACTGGCGCAGGAGAAGGCCTGTAATCAAATCTTGTCCTTGATCATTGTTCACTTACCTTTCTTTATTTTTAAACATTATATTATACCCTAGTCCTTGTTTCATATATTTCTTATTACACTTTGGCCTCTCAGCTTTCTATTTCCTCAGTTTGCTCCTCTGTTTCTCTTCATTTCACTTCTTCCCCCTCTCCTTTCTTCTCTGTGAACTTTTTTTGGTACCATTTAACTATTATTGATTTTCTTTTCCCGCCTTCCTCTTGTTTTCTCTCTTCCCATTTGGTACCTCAACGACTGGTTGGATAAGTGTCGTGTTGTGAAATTGGCGTTGGTGCATCCTTGCATATCTTTCCCGCCACCCGTTGCGAGCTAGCGAACAAGTTGGTTTTGCTACATGTCTGTCGCCTCAGTGCCATCACTGCTATGGTTCTGTTTTTTCTCGATAAAGTTACCGTTTGGCTCAGCAGTACTTAGGCTTTCTATCGTTTAATACTTGGGGTTATCTCAGGACGTGGCTTCTTTCCGTCCTTTTTCTTTCTTCTCAATACGATGCCTGATACCTGTACAATGCTACCAGTACATTAATCTCGTATTTATTGGGCTCCTGGAAATAGGTATGTACGAATTGGGTGAAAATGAATAGGGGTGAATGTCCATTTGATTTATTCCATCCTACATTCCTTTTTCCTTTAATGTCTTTTATGCCATGGGTACACATAATAGGCTGGGAACGCAGCGCTACTGAGTAGTTTTCTCAGATTAGGTTTGTTTAGTTTTATCATTGCTATGCGTTTGGGTTTGTTAATGAATGATGGCGCAACGTACAGCGATGGGTTTAGTACTGGCAATATACTATGAACTATTATCATGATCATGTACATGTACTATTTTGGGCTTTGTTTATTTAATTATTATTATTTTTATTTTTATTTTTTTATTTTTTCATGCTTTCATGTTATGATCATTTATTTACTGTCTATTATGATATTCCAGACTCTGTTCTGTGTCTTGGACGCATCTTCTCTTGTTGGGATTCTGACAAGTCATTTCCTTTGGTTTTAATTCATCTCATTTCCCCATTATCAATTCCATATTTCGATTATATTCGATGGGGCTAATAATTCCCGGGTTCTGTTGAATCAAAAGCAGTAGCAATGTAAATGTCTTTTCTTGACATGGTTACTCCTACATCGTTCCGGTTTCCCTTTCCATGTTGGTTGATTCAACGATTGATTTTGGGATTGCTAGTCAAGATATATGTAATTCAAATCAATAGTAAGCCCAGAATAGTGCACGTACCATTCATTCTATCTATTTTATTGTTTGTGGCTCTTCGAACGACATACATCTTTCTCTCAACCCTTCTGTCCCCCTTCCACTCTCAATCCTGCAGAACGAAGAGCACAAGATGGAAGGATGATAGCAAAAAAGTCCAGCCCGTAATAACTGTTCAATCAATCAGACATTTTAGATTCCGATCCCAATCCCGATTCTCCCATAACCACATCATTACCATTTCTTTCTTCCCCAACCCTGACACCAAACCTCCTGTAAAGATTCTCGGCCTTATTCCTCTGAAGCTTGGCATCTTCTTCCAACAAAGTATCTTCTGTAACAATGTTGATCAAGTACGTAACGACTTCCTTCGCACAGGCTTCCAAGACCGTGTTCGGATCGCTTGTTCTCATGGACTTAATCTCGCCAATAGCACCGGCGCGAGTCAGAAAAGGATCGTCTCTGAAATACGCAGCTGCTTTGTAGTAGCATTCGCCGGATGAGGAGGATGAGATATAGGTCGAATTGACAAGATGTCTGTAGGAGTCTAATCTGGTTACACGCAGTTCAGGGGGTTCGAGTGAGAGAAGAGCGCAGATTTCTGTTCGTGACAAGAGACTAGAGGCCCCTTCCGAAAGGAAGGTGCTAGTTGAGAACAGTGGGTTAGGATTGATGCCAATGGCCTGCAATCATAGTACAGACAGCCAAAATGCAGAGAGAAATAAATAGATAGACAGTATTTTAAATAGGACTAGTATGACAAAAATCAAAATAAGGAGAAAAGGGAAGCATTACTTTCAAGCTGTGCGCTAGGGCTTTTCAGGTTTCCAATCCGGCGTCGGATATCCTCATCCGTCAATTTCCACTTCCTGTTAACATTGCTTGTTTTAGGTACTTTTATTTGCAGCAGTCTCTGCTTGCCCAGGGGCTGCAAATTGGCGTTCGGGGGTGTTTCGGTTTTGGTCTTCTTGAAATTAACAGAGGCTTCTGTCACAACACCAGCACTATTGGTCTCAGCTGGTCTTTTAGGTGCGGAGCGTGGTTCAGTACAGGTCATCACCATGTGAACTCTGCACCTGCTGATTCATAGCTGAAAGAGTAGTGTTTATAGGAACGTGGCTTCCATGACTCGGAATTCTGGGAACATGAGCCAGCAGACTCTCATCGGTCCTCTTCAATGCAAATGGGCCTGAGGAGCTACGAGATATATCATTCCAAACACAAGAATTATGTAGAGGGCCATATGCGCTGCAGTTTTGCATGAATCCCATTTAGTGGGATACCACTTCATTCTGCTAAAATATGAGGACCCAGATACCTCAACCTCGTGCCGGTATCCATTATTGTGAATGCAGGTTGTGTTTTTGGGACGGGGAATGCTGTTTTGAATACAGTAGCCTAAAGATAGTAGTTGCATCAATATGGGATCAATGTAAATGAACTTTCTTCCATGGTATTCACTTCTCATACTGCTACGGCGAACTAACCATGCAGGAATTCCACCCAATCCCAACCTGATGTTGTAGCTGTCGGGTAATCTGTAGGCCCATCTGGTATCGTCAGTAGTGGCAGTTGACGTTTCAGCATCGCCAGTGCATCCCGGCACACTGCTACTTCGGCCTCCATTGCTGAGGGGAAACTCTGCTTCCTTCGGAATGTGTGTCCGTACACAGTCAACTTGACGCCCCATTTCGAATCAGTATTCCAAGTGTCTTCCAAATTCTCATTAAATTCAAATCGCGGAAGAATAAGAGTCTGTATTGCTAGTACACCGAAACAGAAAAGCACCTGATTAGCGCTCAACGTCCCTAGGTCAAGAAGCCCAAGCTTGTGGCGATACTCCCTGAACTAAAAGTATGTCCTTAGATATAATAATCTGAAATATGTAGCAGAACTCGGAAGAAGTCTCTACTTACCCCATCCAGGTCAGTGACGGCAAATAAAGGAGCACAGGACACATTTGCCATGGGACAATTCGAAGACTCTAGGACCTCTTTTCGATCCTGCTCCTGCTGCTCTTCCTCACTAGAAAAGCTGGGATAGTGGCAGAAGACAGGGGATAGTTCATGTACGCGGTCTTGTGAATCTAGTAAGTGCAGAACCCAACGGTTTCTTTGAGTATCAGACCCAACCCCAACCGGATGAGGAAACGGGGAGTCAGAACGATGCTGGTCTCTCTCCGTGCCATCATCAAGCAGGGGCTGACTCTTGGCATCTCCAGGGAACAGCCTTGCTCCTCTGAGGATTACAGGCACCTGAAGGGCCAGTCATCGTTTCGGAAAGGAGAGCGTAACCGGGCCATTGTATCCACCGGGAAAAGCCAAAAGGCGCGTGCTCTTGCTGACCAGATGCAGATGTCTCACACTCTGTAGCAACAGTCGAAGAAAAAGACGCTGTAATCATGGAGGTGTCCTGGTCGTTGACACTGGCATCGGTATTTGACTGGCTTGTGAAGGATGCGTTCATCATCTGGCAGCTTCTGAAGCTCGCCTGGGCTGCCCATCCACCATGCCCCATGACAGGAGGCCTGGTGTTCCGATCTAACTGCCTAGGGACATAGTTGTAGTTCTGAGCCGCTGACAAGAGAGACGGCTGTCCAAAGACTGGCACGTTGGAAAAATAGGGCCAATTGTACATTCTGATATTATCTATGTTCCAAACAAGTTTAGAATGAGATGTGAAAGATTCTTGAAGAAAATTTGAGCATGAACATGGATGGATGTTTGGGTTGAGATATGGAAGGAAGGTGGGATTTGCAACTGGAAAAGGAAAAGAAATAAGTTGGCATCCCAGGCAACAATGAACATGGTCAATGAGGAATGCAATCAAGAGATGGCCAACTGGACAAAGGAGCATTTCTTCTGTGCTGGAAGTCTCCACAATGAGAGATTGTATTGATGGTTCGTCACTGGCATAAAAAGCAGCAGATTCTAACTGCTACAAACACCCTGCAAGGTCAAAAGATCAGGTTACGAGAGGGACTTAAAAAGGATTGCCTTATAAACACCGAACGCCTAGATTGTCCCCTTCCTCAAAAAGACAAAAAAGAATGAGAGCCCATCCAGCATACGCCATTATTCATCATCCGGTGGCATCTCATCCTCGATAAACCTGATGAGTGAAACCCGCATCTCCGTTGTATCGTCTCCTCGCAAAACGTCACTCACAAAATGGGCTTCGATTTGCATTTGCACCTGTAAATTAAGTCAGACGGTTCAGGTAATCATAGTAGTTTTCCATTCTGGATTCTCACCATCTCCAGTGCTCCCCGCAACACCCCGCACAGGATATTCGAGAACCAGAGCTCATCCTGAGCCCTGCCATCATCGGGCAGTTCAACAAAATCGGCCAACGGATTCTCATCGAAGATGAGGGAGAATTGATTGTTGTCGCTCGTCCAATTCGTTACCGTGGGAGTAATATTAAGAAAGATCTTGAAGCCAACCTGTTTAACCGTCGACATCAGTGAACAACGTCCCTCAGTTCATGAATAATGCATTTATATCTTCTTCGAAACCTAGACGTACCTTCGCGATCATGTCTGCTGTCTCCCGAAAATTGGCACAGCGGCCGAGTGTCGACTTTGCCAGGAAGTCTTCGATAAGCCGCATTCCGATATTGTAGCCCATCTTGTCAAGCTGCCTATTGACTTCATGATAGTTGCTATCGAAGTCCTGGCATAATTGTGCGACGATAGTTCCGTAGGTCAATGTGACCAACTCCGCATTGACCTTATCGACTCTTGTTCTGGAATCTCATGGCATGGTCAGTTGGAACACTTGTCGTGATTCCAGAGACCGTTCAACAACGACTTGGACTGAAAGACAACTAGTAGCTTACTGACTTCCAGAGCCTGTATCAAAAACGTCAACTAAGATACCACACACAACCAGAACACGATAGAAGGAACTCACTCTTCCCCTATCCGCGCAGCCTTTGTTGTCGACGACATGATTGCTTGAGTGTCTTGAAGGATATCCCCCGATAGCAAAGGAGATGATGTGATAGACTGACAAGGAATAGACAAGAGGGAATATTAGGAGCCGACAGCGTTGTAGATTGACGTAGGAATCGAGAACAAAGTGCAGTCTTGCGGGGAGACAGATCCCATCACGTGCAGACAGTGATCTTGGCACGTGCTACTGTTTACTTCGTTCAGAGCTTATCGCAGACAAGAATCTTTCCTGGCTCACGCTTTCTTCTCATTTTCACTGCAAATATCCAAGCTAGGAGTCCAATAATTCTTTCTTGGCAGGATGTCTGGAGAGAATCACGCTTCCATGGGAGTTTCCAGTCAGCTCATTATAAGACAGAATCCCAATTCCAACGCCGACACGGCTCTTGTCAATGCTGTATGTCTTGAAGCGCAAATGCAGGAAAAGCATTCACGTAGCTCTAGCTGTTCACCATTGTTGCAGGTTCCCCGTACGAGTCGACTTGATGCTCCGATTATGCAATTGACTGGTAAGATGCACATGAAATCCGATCTGGGATCACAGGCTAACAATGATTTGACAGGACACTCTGCGGAAGTTTATAGCGTGCAATTTGACCCCAAGGGTCAGCATATTGCTTCTGGGTCATTTGATAGAACTATCCGTACGTTGTCGCCCTCGATATCTCGTTCCTGCAAATGCATATTTACTGACCACCCGATACTCCTATATAGTCCTTTGGAATGCGTACGGCGGGTGCAAGAACTATGGGATTCTGACTGGCCACAGTGGCCCTATTATAGACCTAAAATGGTCGCGCGACTCGAAAACCCTATATTCTGCGTCGGCGGACATGACAATCGGCAACTGGGATGTGGAGACTGGCCAAAAGGTCCGCACCCACATTGGGCATGAAGGGGTCATTAACTCCCTCGATGTTACTAAGAGAGGCCAGGAGCTTCTGCTGACTGGGAGCGATGATGGCTACGTGGGAATATTCGACCCACGTATCAAGCAGGGTGTCGGCTACTTGGAATCGAACCTTGACCTCCCCGTTCTCGCCGTCGCATTTTCGGAATCGGGGAATGAAATTTACAGCGCGGGCGTGGATGAGACTATCCAAGTTTGGGATCCCCGCAAGAAGGAAATTGCTTATACCATGACCGGGCATACAGATAAAGTTGTGTCGCTCGAGATCTCTCCCGACTCTCAGACCTTGGTTTCAAACTCTCATGATGAGACCGTGCGCACGTGGGACATCCGCCCTTTTGCGCCGGCAAATCGTCAACTTAAAACCTTTTATGGTGCCGTCTGCCCGGTTGAGCAGAATCTTATACGCGCGAGCTGGGATCCCAATGGCGAGAGGATTGTGGCCGGGAGTGGTGACGACAATGTTATCATTTGGGATGCGAAGTCCGGGAGGATCCTCTACAAGCTTCCGGGACACAAGGGCACCGTTAACGACGTGAGGTTCTCTCCCGTCGGTGAACCTATCAGTGAGTTAGCACTTTATACCACCCTTCAACAGTTCTGACTGCTAATTGCTGTCTTTTTAATTTACAGTCGCCTCTGCTTCGACGGACTGCTCCGTTATGCTCGGTGAACTCGGAAAGTGATAACTGTGAAACCATGATCGTTTGAACGTCCAGGGTTTGCGCAAGGAGTTCGTTTCCTTTGGTGTGAAAAGTTTTGATTCATTGCCCACTTAGCTGTTCTAATGTCGAGGCGTCTCATGGTTTAAACTGTTATTAAAAAGAAAGGTAACGGCACGTATGTTTATATATGAACTCGGTCATGGCTGGAGCATCTACTATGGAGTTATGGAGAAGGGGGGGTTTTTAAAAAAAAGAGACTGAAAATAACCTGGGAGGAGTTAATCTGGATCAGTGCATAATGATAATAAATTGAGACTCACCTCTATTGACAGAGTCCATCTTCTTCACCTGTAGGCGCGTAGTGATTGAAGCAGGGAAGATTAAGGGCTCAATGGATCCCTGACCGCAATTCCGGGGTACGGCTGCAAATCTGAAAGCTTGACGACCCCATATTTTCTTCTGATTTTTGGGTTCTTAAGAGCATCCTTTGCCGGCTTTCGAGGAACTGAAGGAGGCCTTCTCGGCGCGAATTAACTCCGCCGGTAACGGCCGCGGACCTTGATCATGCCTATGTTGGTGCTGGGCATAGAGCGATACATATACGTGGTGACAGTTCCGATCCCGATTCCAATTCCAAACTCTATCGCTGCTATTATTAGAAAAGCTATGATTCGGACCATGGGTTTCTGTCTGGTGCTGCGTCTCGGCTCTTCTGTCTGTCCGCTATGCAGGAACGCCTATTCTTCCCTCCTGATGTGGCACATTTCCCTCTCCTTTGTCCTCGCGAGCATAATACGAGAAACTGAATACACTCGCTTTCTACCGTTCCTTGTCTCTAGCTCAGATTCTCCATAAGACTGCTGGACAGCCTCCTTTCGCGCCTCTCCTTGACACGTCTTCGCTCCTTCATTTGACAGTTCTTCTCTAGCTTCATCATCGTCGTTCTCTACAATCCCATCGCATACCGATATCCAATCTCTACAATAACTTCATCTAGTCGGAATTTGAACATTTTGCAGACAGAGCCATCCCTTTCATTTCGAGATATCCCGTTCGACATTGTCCTGTGAGAAGGCAGACACAAGATCTTCTATCGCCTGCCCATATGACATCCTTCGAATGATGGTATTTCAAGATGGAGCATGTCCCGCCCTCCGATATAGATCCGTTACATCCAACTCTTTCGGTTCCTGGTAGCCAGTGCACATCAACCACCAGTCGCTGTGAGACCAACAAAGGGGCTCATGCGCAGCGTCTTCTGTTGCAGAACTGCAGTCGTCGACCTGGCCTGCGAATCTTCGAAAATCGTGTTGGACACCAAGGATCACCATTAGGGGTCCCTTCACCACCAGACTCGGCTATAGACTCCATTCCAGCACAGGATGCTTCGAACAAACCCGAATTTCTACCAAGGTTACAGGCTGCTATGACACGGCACCGCCGACTGCCATCTGATCCTGTTTCATCATCCGAGAACGTCGTAAGGCGAAGGCAACATCAACCTCGCCAAAGATGTGTCCCAACAATACGGAGGGAAAATGCGAACAGATCCTTTAACTCTATTCTCAGCAAGCAAGCCTGCAGGAAGAAACTGATTATCTTGGTTATATCCGGAGTCTTCCTTGCTGCACTCGTGGCTGTTTGTAAGACCCTCCCTTGGCGAGAATATCAGCATCGATCAATGCTAATTGAAGCAATGGCATGGCAATTGCAGATTGTGCACTTTCAGTATCCAAAGCCACATTAGACCGTGAGCTTCATATTCTATTAATATTTATGGTTATGATACTCGTGGTCCTCTTCGGTCACTCCCTCATTCGCTTCTGCATGGTGGCTTTACGGCGACCACGGTCCTCTGTTGCCGAGAACCGCATACCAAGCAGGGAAGGGCCAGTTGGATACGCTCAGCTGGAACATCCGATACCTGTTATTGTCCCAGGGGATGAAGAGAGCTTGATAGGGGAGAAGCCTGCAGCTCCCCCTCCGGCTTACGGACTCTGGAGGAGTAGTGTGGTGAGTGCTAATTCTTCGGCTTTTCTGATCAAATACCATTCTGAAGCTCATCTGCGAGGGCAACCCCCCGAGAAGTATGCCTTGTTAACATGTATTATTCCAGAGAATAAACCCTGACCTGCTTTACTGGAGGCGTGTCAGTGGCGCACCGTTAGCCAGAAACACCATCAATGAGGATCCGGGTGAACATCGCCCTCCGAGTTATGTTTCGGACGATGGTGTCGATTATGTTATTCATGCACAACCACGGTCTCTTATACCAACTGGGCCAATTGACGCCTGTAGTCGCCCGTGATCAGACCTATCTATGCATGCTGGAATTGGGTGTGATTTTCTTCATGGAGACACCCTAGGAAGTTGTCCTTCCAGGGATTCCAGTCCGGCTGTAAACTATTATTTTCTTCGTGGTCTATATGTGGAGCGGCGGATGCAGAGTAAATGCATACATATGATGCTTGATACTTACTATCCTTGAGAATAGTCATGCGCTGGCACGCATGTCCAATCGCATCATTGATGGTTTGCAAATTTTGTAAATAGCTGCATTTGAAGTCCTTGGATATCTGTGCCAATTAACTGGTGTCTATTTGCAATTCGATCATGGAGCCTTCAAGCTAGTAGCTGATGTAATTCTCCGGCGGGCGTATCTGCCGCTTCTCACGTGCAACGCAATTAATCGACAACTGAACACAAAGAAAAGGCGCCCTGACAGACCTGGGACCTGCAGATAACTAGCAGTTATTTCCCTGCAAGTGGTCCTCTGAATGACTGGCCGTTCGATCGCTCTCATGCCCCCAGCGGCCGTCCTACTTCTCTCCTGATGCGCGCGCGATGTTGGAGCTCACATATGTCCAACCTCCGTTCAGCATGGATAACCTGGGTCTTGCTGCTGTCGCTATGGCTTGCCATGGCCCAGGGTATGAGGGCAACTCAAATAAAAGAGCTTAGGTATTTCCAAATTGATATTTTCCCTTCGTTAATTTTTATTTATTTATTTATTTTTATTATTACTTTTCCTTTTTTTTTTGCTTTAGCGCACTATAAATCGAGAATTTGGAGTACTAATGTACATGTCTCTTTCAACCTTTTAGGAAGGAGACAGAGCAGATGTTCTATCATGGCTTCGAAAATTATATGAAATATGCCTTTCCGGAAGATGAGCTTCGTCCCCTTACCTGCAGCCCGTTGGTTCGCGACCGGGACAACCCTGCGCACTTCGAGCTCAACGACGTTTTGGGAAATTACAGCCTTACTTTGATTGACAGCCTGTCTACTCTAGCCATACTTTCATCCAGCCCTGAAGGAGGCAGTAAGGCCTGGGCTCACTTCCGGGATGGAGTGGAAAGTCTAGTTAGGCTGTACGGTGATGGTTCTGAGGGCCCCGCTGGTCAGGGTGAAAGAAGTCGGGGATTCGACGTGGACAGCAAAGTTCAGGTATTTGAAACAGTTATCAGGGGTCTAGGTACGTTGGTGTTCAATTTGCATGGAGCTGAGTTTTCCAATAACTCACACTGTCGGTTACTATATATCTAGGTGGCCTGCTCAGCGCCCATCTTTTCGCTGTTGGTGAGCTTCCGATCAGAGGTTACTCTCCACCAAAGGAAGAAGGTGCCTTTGCAAGGGCATGGGATAAAACGAAATTTCCTAAAGATGCACATGGTATCCAATGGGAAAATGGATTTGTTTACGATGGCCAACTTTTGAGACTTGCTTCGGATTTAGCAAACCGTATTCTACCTGCCTTTTACACGAATACTGGTCTTCCCTATCCCCGTGTGAATCTGCGGTTTGGTGTCCCATTCTATCAAAATTCACCTCTAAACAAGGCCACCGCTTGCGAGAAGACTAGTGATGGCTCCTGCAGTAAGATGCGGCAGCCGAACTTCGAGATCACAGAAACTTGCAGCGCAGGCGCGGGCAGTTTGGTTCTCGAATTTACAGTTCTGAGCCGGCTCACTGGGGACGGTAGATATGAAGAATTAGCGAAAAGAGCATTTTGGGCAGTCTGGGCGAGGAGAAGCCAAATTGGTCTGATCGGTGCTGGCATCGATGCAGAATCAGGAAGATGGGTTCATTCCTATACAGGGGTAGGTATCAACATGCTATCCAGATTCTTGAGAAATGAAAGCAAGCAAAATGTGCGGGAACTAACAATTCTGTTCGTGCAGATTGGTGCAGGGATCGATAGCTTTTTTGAGTACGCATTTAAATCATATATATTGCTGTCCTCTGGTGAACATCCTGCTGCGGACCCCAGAAGCCCTTGGCACGTTCTTGACGATTATTACCCCCCATTGGAAGAATACGAGCATTTGCCAGAGTCCTTCTTGCGAGTTTGGCATGAATCAGAGGCTTCGATTAAACGCCACTTATACCGAGGAGAGGGATACCAACATCCACACTTTGTCCAAGGAGATGTGTTTACAGGAGCGACAAGGGCTTTCTGGATTGACAGCCTCAGTGCCTATTATCCAGGCCTTCTTACACTGGCTGGAGAGATTGATGATGCCGTAGAGATCCATCTGCTGACGACAGCAATCTGGACTCGTTTCTCTGGCCTTCCTGAAAGATGGAATGTCGCCACGGGAAATATAGAAGGTGGTCTGTCATGGTGGGGCGGTCGTCCTGAATTTGTCGAATCCACATACTATCTCTATCAGGCTACCAAGGACCCATGGTACCTCCATGTTGGTGAGATGGTACTCCGGGATATCAAACGGAGATGTTGGACCAAATGCGGCTGGGCTGGCCTTCAGGATGTCCGGAGTGGAGAGCTCAATGACCGGATGGAGAGCTTTTTTCTTGGAGAAACTACGAAGTATATGTTCTTACTCTATGATCCAATGCATCCTCTGAACAACATGGATGCACCGTTCGTCTTTTCTACGGAAGGCCACCCTCTCGTTATCCCCGAGGGCACAAGCACGAAGGACAAGCGCTCGCTTTTGAGCGATATTGGCGATGGAATTTGTCAAGCAGCCCCCCTACCTCCGGCACTCGGTATATCATCAACAGCAGCGCGTCGTGACCTATTCCATGCGGCTAGTTTGGCAAGATTACAACACGTACCGAATGAGCGGGATGTTGGTGCTGATGCACTTTCTGGATATACCAGCGACCAACCCAGCGTGTCGTCTGGTCCCTTGTCAACAAACAGCATGTTTTATCCTTGGACTTTACCTCCCGAGTTAGTGCCATTCAACGCAACAAGTTCACCGATGGCGGTCCGTCCTACACTTGACATATCTTTCCCTGCTATCCCGGGCCTGGTTATGGGGCCTGGGGCTCTGGAACGCGTCCGAGATGGAGTCCTCATAAAGACCATTGGAGGGCTTCGATTGAGCATGGTTCAGGATGTTCCCATGCAAGGCACAGCGGATGGTTCTCCAATGGAAGCCTTCCGAATCCAGATGATCAATAATATACCACTCGGAAAAGATGAGAAGGTATACCTATCGCGTGAAATCACCCTTGATGTCCTGGATCCTACGGATCCAAATTTCACACGGGTCCGAGATCCGACAATGATTGACATCGTCATTGACGTTATTCCAGAAATTTCCCAGCGACGAAATGACTCGGATGATCATCGAGAGCAAGTTGTGGATGAACATGATCGCCATGTCATCCGCCAGTCCACCACATCCCCCGATGGCAGTAAGATCGAAGGCGTCAACCCAGCTGCCTCCAGCATGAGAAGCGTGCTGTTGTCGTTGATGAACCAGCTGTCCTCGCTTATCAGGGACGAATTCCAGGATTCGTCCCAGCGTAGAGCTACGGCCATTCGCCTAACCTTACCGGCTAGCCTTTCAACTGGACTAGGCTCTGCCCCGATCCCGGACGTCGAGGATGCCTCCACCGTACCTACTTCAGGCAATCAACTTAGGAGTCGTCTTCCCTGGTCGAATGTCTATTTCGCAGATGAAATATGTGACCGTCGCGTTCCGCGCGAAGTTGCCCAGACTCACCAAGTTCTCGTCATCAAGCGCGGTGGCTGCAGCTTCTCCCAGAAGCTGAGAAATATAGCCGCATATCCGCCTTCCCGGTCTGCGCTTAAGCTAGTCATCGTGGTCTCATATGCGGAGGAAATGTCAGCGCAACCGACCACTAACTACCCTGCTTCCAACTATTTATCAGCCTTTCCTTCCCCGTCTCGTCAGCTAGCCGCCGTCCACGCGGAGCCATATCTTGTCCGGCCGCATCTTGATGAAACTCAGATGACAACCGGAGGAATTCCGCGGCGCCATTTAATCAACCTGGTCATGGTAGGAGGCGGGGAGGAAACGTACCAGCTCCTCCGCCAGGCGACTTCAATTGGTGTGAAGCGACGGTATACTATCCGTTCCCAAGGCATTCCAATCAGTAATATGTATATTGTTTAGGTGTTCTTGGCATGAGGAAGGGCAGAGTATCTTTTTATTTCTTTGGCTAGGAAGAATTTTCTTTTCGCTCTGCCCTTGGTGAATGAACAAAAGGGCATGACGTATATTGGGAACTGGTTTATGGTAAATGAGCATATGAACTCGTTGATACCTTCGATATCATTAAGGATAGTAAGAGGAGTAGCCACTATGGTGCACTGCGTAAGACCGTGAACGATATTAATTATCAGCGTAAGTTCGAGTGCAAAAAGGACCCGGAAAATAAACCTAAAATTTATCCAACACGGTGGAAGAGCAAGATCACTGGGGGAAAAGACAGAAACAAAAACCGTTCGTCACCCGTTCGTTTCCAACACTCAAATAGGTATATGAATAAACTCTATATCTCTATGCAGACAAAATAGGGAGGATATAATCGGAAAAGGACAAGAAAATTAAGGGGGGAAGATATCAAGGGAAATAGACAACATTTGGAATGCATAATCGCTCATCGCCCTTCCCTCGAAAAAAAAAAAAAGTCCCCAGAAGAAATCAATCAAGTTGAGGATTGTCTGAACCCCACAAAACCCCAAAAGCATTATTAACATTGAGTCGCGTGGTTATATATGGGGGCTTTTCTTTTTGGCCAGATCACCGCTCCAGCTAGACAAGGCGAGATAGATGGAAACTGGAGTGGTAGACAAACGACGGCCTCCGGATTGATTTCACGTAGCCGTGGCAATGGATTTGAGTTTTATTTTATTTAAATTTTTTCGGTGATATTATCCATGCGATTGTTGTCGATATCATCTTAAGAAACCTCTGTGGCAACACACAGTATCATATTTAATCCGGCCGCGAGGGATTTCATTGCATCTCAACATTGGGGCGATTAAAAGAAGCCCTAATCCCCGGTGACGAATGGCGATCGGGCTTGGTCGGATAGGGCGCATGATGAGAATGGAATAAGAAAGAGCATAGACTTTTATAAACAATAGCCTGTCAAAGTGAGAAACCCGTAAGAAAACGCGGAATTGAAAAGTCAAGAAGACGGCGAGAAGGGATGTCGATGCGTCATGTTGTCTTTCCCTCCTGGCCGGCTAGGAGGGTGAAGACAGGGGCCTGGAGCTTATCGCGGCCCTTGAGGAATTCCAGCTCGAGAATGAAAACATAACCTAGCAGAGAGCCACCCATTTTCTGAACGAGTTCGCCTGCCGCAGCTGCTGACCCGCCTGGACAAGTAATGTCAGTTTTTTTATGTTTAAAAGACGTCGACCGTGAAGCGCAACTTACCAGTTGCAATGATGTCGTCCACAATGACTACCTTCTGGCCTGGTTTGATGGAACCGGACTGCATTTGGAAGAAATCCTGGCCATATTCCTTGTCGTATGCCTGAGTTTCGCAGGGACCTGGCAACTTGCCCTGTTTTCTAACGGGAACAAAGCTGGCGCCCAATCTCAGAGCCAGACTGGGACCGATGAGAAAACCCCGCGCCTCCAGGCCAACGATGACATCAGGTTTCTGGCCATTGCCGCTTTGGAGAACGTGGAGCTCGAGAGAACGGATGAGGGCCTCGTGCAAGGTTGGATCGATGAAAATGGGCAGGATATCTTCGAACAGAATGCCAGGAGAAGGGAAGTCCGGGAACTGGCGCAAAGCAGCGCGAAGTCTTATCTTAAGACTGGCGAGTTCGGTGGTGCGGGAGGGATGGGCGGAGGGCTGTCCGGCGACCTGGGTGGGAGCGGCATCGGGAGATTCTGATGCAGGACGATCAACTGGTGTTGAATGGGACATGGCGAAGAGAGGGAGAAAAAAGAGGAGGGGGAAGAGAGAGAAGAGGGAGAGAAATAAAAAGGCCAACAGGGAAGGGAAGAAAAAGGGCCAGGAAAGGGAGCTAAGAGTGGGATTAGAGAGTAAAAAAAAATAAAAAAAAAAACGAAAATTATAAAAAATATTACCGCAACGGGCGATAAGCCTCGATCACCGCGCGTGCTCGGAACACGGCCAGCATTCATAGAATGCTTCCAGAGTGGATAACTTCTATTTCTGTTCTTCTTATATTCTATCTTTATTCTATCATCGCATGCTATCTACGGCTATTCGTCTTCTTGCTCATTGGATAGATACATTTCCTGCTTACTATTATTATTATTACCTGCCATCATCATCATTGAGACAATAATAATAATCGCTTTTACCCGGCAAACTTACCCACGCAGCGTCCTTCTAGCACGCCATGCCATGGCTATCTTCTCAGCATATTAATTATTACTGTTTCAGAACAGTCTGGTATTCGATGCGACTATGACTATCCACAGGATACCCGTCTCCGGCCGCAGGGTATCGACGATCGCATATGCATGCATCTAACTTTACTGCGGTCCATGCCGCCAACCGCTCCCCTACAGCGTACGGCGCTGCCACGCCCTGGCTAGATACGTCAACAATAATACTCCCGGGCCTGAAGAATAAAAATAGAGAAAACCAAATATCTCTCTCGGACTATCGCGGACCGGAAAGGCCAGTGGTGTGATGAGAGAACCTGGTAACTAACTATCTACGACTATGAGTCAACCACCCGACTTCCGACGGGATGAATTCATCCATGCCTAGGCTGGGCTGAGAATTAAGTTCCATCCATCCATATCCCAACTCCACGGAATATGGAGAGAGTTTTAATGGATGACAGGCATGAGATGAGGTCTCCGTTGTCGTTCCCCGATGTTGCATACCGTCGTCCACGTTGTCCTTGTCGATCCCAGCCAGTCTTCATCGATGATCAATGCACGTCTTGTTTGGGAGACGTGGTGTGAAGATTCGTCTAGAATCGTCATTATTCTTCTTTTTCTTTATTGTTGTTGGACCAGGCATCTCATGATGTACCTACGTTGTGCATCCATCTCTTTTGATATTGCTCTTCCTATAGTACGATTTGATCAGGGTATCATTTATGCTTTACAGTATTCTGGCCCCTAGTTAGCGGATTGCCTCGGTGCTATTCATTAGATATTATTATTGTTGTTATTGTTATTATTGTTGTTATTGTTATTATTGTTGTTATTGTTATTATTGTTGTTATTGTTATTATTGTTATTATTATTATTATTATTATTATTATTATTATTATTATTATTATTATCATCATCATTATTTACCTGTAAACCAGCGTATTAAATTAATATACGCTGTAATCCTGTTCGTTCTCGATGCCAATTCGTCGTCTATCTTTTGCAACAAACTTGCGGCACCTCTGAAAAGGCTGTGCAGGCACCCGACAAAATCTGTGAGCATTGTTGCTATCTCTCACAGGTAGATATAGATAGATGTACCCATCGTAAAATGCCGGGATGATCGATTCGATACTCAGGTAACGTTGAATATGTTTAATGTCTGGGACCAGCCAGTGAGGTGTTCCGTTTGCCGGGTGGAGAGTTCAGGCTCCCATGGCTCTCGCCCAACAGTTTGTTGACCAATATAGAGTACAGTCATTTCTTGGTGTGGATGGGGAGCGTCTGAACTCTGAACCGCATATGCTGTAAAAAAAGGAGGCTATGAGCTGGCTAGTCTTCCAGGTGCCTGGAGAACGAAGTCTAGACAACTAGGCATCCATGCTCTTCCCTTATCAACCGTGACATGTCCTGCAGCCAAGACATGCTGCAGTCGTTGTCGGTCTGCCGCAACCCACTGTTGAAATGGTCAATTGAGGTTTCTCATTTCTCGACGGGAATACCCGAGAGCCGAAAGATGAAACAAATGAGCGGCAGAGCCATCGATCTCTTTGTGGGCCATATCCAGCTTGCTGTCTACCTGTAGCCTCCGTACATTTATCTAATTACTCCGTACGCTGCACAGCACCGGATGCTGTACACTTTTTATGCCACGTGATCTATCATATCTGATGTGGTTCGGGGGTGCGGCGTCCGGATATCAAAATACTAAAAGGATACCATAGGATTCGTAGGATTCGTGGCGAACGCTCTATACCAATATACTGTCGTGCCTAGTACATCGTGAAGCTCCTAATTGGCATGCTTAATGCTCAATCGCTTGCTCACTTTTATATATGTGGGATTCGGGGAACCCGGGTGTAGGCACCTTTTCTCCCGGAACATATATATTCCTGATACCGGGGCTGGATTATTAGATAATCCACCTGTCCGACACGGGGAAAGACGTGTAGGTGCGCTTGGCACGGGTAGTAACGTAATCGGACACCAAGTGTCCCCGGACACTGAGAGTCCCCCCTTTTCCACGATAGCTAGTACGATAATTTTATTATTTTATCAGCTACCTCTACCACCCACACCATTGCCATGGAAGATAAATCTTATTAAGGGCGATTCTTTTAGCCCTTAATACATTCAAAAAGGGTCAATATCCATCTATCCCAAAGGTTGCAGCAGCAGCATTTGATGTCAATACAAAACTACTCTGAAGACAGTTAGGTGTTAGGTCACACGCAAGCATGTATATATTAGTCAGCAGTCGTAGAGTCCACGTGACCTAAGGCGCATACTTATAGCAGCGTGGGGCTCCGAGACTTGGAGCGCCGCATACGCCAACCAGCTGAACATCTTCCTAGACAACCTGGCAGCAGCCAGTCGACTAGCAGATGGCAGGCCCGCGCCACACAGACGCCATCTCACGGACACCTTGCACCAACTCACCACACGGTGGCTCAGCCTGCTGTATATCCTAGCCTCTCTCTGCAGGCCTGTACGAGTCTCCTGGGTACCAGGGCACACTGGAATTGCAGGGAACGAGTTGGCAGACAGGCTGGCAAAGCAGGGAGCAGCCATGGATGGCTCCCACATCCCCCCCTCTCTGGCATACCTAAGATGAGAGGTGAAACAACAACTCCGTACTGCCACTTAGGCAGCATATATATGCAACGCACCCCAGGCATACCAAGACCTAGGCATTTGCCCCCATACGAAGAGCAGCTAGGCCCAGGTACACAAACTACCACACTGGGTATTAGGCAGGCTCATTGCAGCCTACACTGGACATGTGGACTTTGCAGCATATCACAAACACTTCCACCACACAAACTACCTAGCAACCTGCTCTTGCAAGAAGCTGAAGACTCTAGTACATTTCTTCTTCTGCCCACATACTAGGAAGTGTTGGAAGGAGAGATGGAAACACACACCTGCTGGGCCAGCAAAAACCATCAACTGGCTCTTAGGGACTGCAGCTAGGGCTGAGGAATTCAGCCACATCATGCAAAACACATCCTTCTTCAGGATATATGCCCAAACTGAGCCAATCTAAACACAGAGTAGAGTACAGTCAACACATCTTCCTGGGAAAGAGGGACTGGCTCCCCCTCTCGCCTATAGGGAGGCAAAACAGGTTTTTCTACCACTTGAAGCCCCAGTCAGGGCAGTGCTGGGAACTTCCCCAACTCTACAGCACATAGTGCTCAAATTTGCCTCCTTTAAGCATGTATTTAGATCATTGTGCACGTATTTAGATCCTTTTAGATAGTATACGCTTGGGAGGCACGCCCGGTTGCCCTTCGGGAGGCCGCGGTCACCCGTCACGTGACCGCCAAGCGACGTTAAATAATAATAACTAACTAACTAACTGAACTGACCCCCCTCCCCGGCATACCTGAGACGAGAGGCGAAACAACAACTCCATACTGCCACCCAGGCAGCGTATACGCGCAGCGCACCCCAGGCATACCAAGACCTGGGCATCCGCCCCCATACGAAGAGCAGCCGGGCCCAGGAACATAAATTACCACGCTGGGTACTAGGCAGGCTCATTGCGGCCCGCACTGGACATGGGGACTTCGCAGCATACCATGAACGCTTCCACCACACTGACTACCTAGCAACCTGCTCCTGCAAGAAGCTAAAGACCCCAGTACATTTCTTCTTCTGCCCACATACTAGGAAGCGCTGGAAGGAGAGACGGAAACACACACTAGCTGGGCCAGCAAAAACCATTGACTGGCTCCTAGGGACTGCTGCTGGGGCTGAGGAATTCAGCCGCATCGTGCAAAACACATCCTTCTTTACGGATATATGCCCAAACTGGGCCCACCTAAACACAGAGTAGTGTACAGTCAACACATATCTTCCTGGGAAAGAGGGACTGGCTCCCCCTCTCACCTATAGGGAGGCAAAACAGGGCTTTCTACCGCTTGAAGCCCCAGCCAGGGCAGTGCTGGGAACTTCCCCAACTCTACAGCACATAGTGCTCAAATTTGTCTCCTTTAAGCATGTATTTAGATCGTTGCGCACGTACTTAGATCCTCTTAGATAGTATACGCTTGGGAGGCACGTCCGGTTGCCCTTCGGGAGGCCGCGGTCACCCGCCACGTGACCGCCAAGCGACGTTAAATAATAATAACATAACATAACTAACTGAACTGAGACTTGGAGCGCCAGCGATTAGTCCTTCTACAATATGACCCCTACGAGTTGCGCCCCAGATTCCTGACCTTAGCACGCTACTCACATAAATCCTTAGACCAGCCTACGCTCTGTAGCGCAGGTCTAACATCCACTCCCATCACAGATTATAGATAATTCTCAACTATTGCCAGTGCTGGTGGACAACAAAGAGGAATATAAGGTTAAGGAAGTTTTAGATATTTGCACCAAGTGCTGGGGGCATAGAGCCTATTAAAAAGGCTTAATCAAAGGCTATGCTGAAATAACATGGGAGAAACTGGATAACCTATATGAATATGCTGCCCTAGATGCCTACAAGCAATGCTTACAAGCAATGCTTTGGACAGATTCCTAGTCTAGATGGGACCAGCCCACCATCTGTTAGAGCCAGCCAGACTTTATATTTCTAACCCAGATGGATGGGTGCTATTATGAATTAAAGCTGTTACGATACTGGACTGGCACACCCAGGTATGGTGATCTATATATAAGAAAGGGGGGTGGTACTGTAATGGTATCACGGTGCTGGACCAACGTACGCCGTATGACGGTCCGGAGGCCCGTTCTGCCTGTACTGACCGCCCCTGCACGTGCCTGCGAGGAAATATCTCGAACTTCTGTCTCGATCTTGTTGTAGCTCTTCGAGCTACGTCCTGTCTACCTACCTGTACGATAGCTTGCCTGCCTGCCTGCCCGTGTGTTCTTTCCAATCTATCTCCGTTTCCTGATCACCTGAATCCGCACCTTGACAAATGGGCTCTGGCCCATCTGGGATCACATGCAACCACGTGCCCAGAAGTCTATCTGATGAGGATATACTATTTCGGACAGGTGGATTATCTGATAATCCGGTCCCGGATAAGGGGTATGTATGTTCCGAAGGAAGGACCAACATACGGATGTTGGGACAACACAAGGTGTAATAGACAAGCAAGAGAAAGCGCATCGTTTTAGAGCTTCAAGATGTACTAGAGACGGCAGTATATCGATATAGAGCGTTCACCACGATCCCTATGAATCCTACGGTATCCTTTTAGTATCTGGTATCCAGACGCCGCACCCCTGATCCACATCACTATCTATGCGAGTCGTCAAGCAGCACGAACTCTTCCTCTCTTTGAAGCTTTTGGTAGATAGTATCTGGCATCGTTAGGTTAAATTCAATCTCACCTTAGCCCTTCACAGAAGAAGCTTGTTAAATATAGTAATTGTGGTCAGACTGGCCATAACTGCTTAAGATGTCCTGTTAAACAGCCTCACATTATTTTGTATATATATAAATATATTGAATTTATTGATAATTCTACAGCTCTACGAGCCTATAGCTATTTCCATGGGCCTAGCGAAAAATAGGGACTCTCAGTGTCCGATTACGTTAACTATATCCTCATCAATATCCCCGCGATACTCAGAGATCATGTGATGTCCCTCGCTTATTACGTAAATGCTCTGCTTTACTTCTTCCAACTTCCAACAGTTCTCACTTCCCCCTTTTTCCAACTTTCCATCAGCATTTCTGCTATCGCGCTTCTGCCACAGCAGAGGGTGTGGCCCATGGTCAATGGAAGCCATACTTCAGTAATTCCCTTGCTTGATGGAAATATGTCTCCTGCAGCCGTTACCCAAAAATCACAAGATCAGCATCTGCAGTCGCTGGCGAGAGCCTTTGCGGCTCTCCTCATAACGACCCAGCAACTTAGCTGCAAAGAGAAAGAACTGCAGCAACAGGTCAAATATGCACATGAAGAGGTATGTGGTATATCCAAAAAAAATTTTTTTCTTTTCTTTTTTTTTAGGGGGGTCGAGTTTTATTGTCTCGAATGATGAGATATTCCTTTTGATTAGCTCTAGATCAGGAGCTGCACTTGCAGCGGTGACGGATAAAGCATGTATTACCTGACGGGACATAGTCTATCGCTGATCTTCTTTTCTATAAGAAGTCTGGAATCATACGCTAACAGTTTGCCCTATCGATAGTACTTGAAGTTAGCCGGTCGACTTCCTGGCGGACCTGATGACAACGTCAATACTGTCTCAAGGAATATTTTCGGACATGGAAAACTCGGTTCTATGCCAGAACAACAGCCGAATCCCAAAGATGTAGTCAAATCACTAAAACAATCGGGTTACGTAGGAGGCCATATTCTCAATTCCATAACAGAGGGACTAGAAAGCTTTCAGTCTGTGGCCCCACTTGACAATAATACCTTACAGCTTCTGTCCAATTCTTGCTCCGTTGCAGCAAATGCCGGGGTTTTAGAGCGTGACTTCACCACGAATGGAACGCAAGGCGGTTTACGTTGCCCATTTGCGAAGCCGAATAACATGCCCCTCAATGATGAAACATCTACTGGGGCGCAAGACCCGTCAAGGTTACAGAATAGTGGTATCTGTGGACACGAAATTCTAGATCCTATAAAAGCTGAATTGAGTGACAGGCGTTCCAGTCAAGCAGCATCTGCAACATCGTCTTGTCCCATTCCGCGGTGTCCTATTAGATATATGAAACAACATACACCTGAGGAAATTGCGGAATATGTCGAGAAGCATAAAAATGAACTACCCCGAAGCCATACTATTTGCGTTAGGCGATATCAAAGAGATTCTCAAAGCATGCGGAAATTGGATGCGAAGTACGGGAATCTCGCCAATATGATTCGAGGTCTTGGGGAGAAACATCAGGCTTTCCTGCCAGGTCATGCTGAAAGTGATCATCCGGCTCCGCGTGCTTCGTCCACTGAACGCGTTGAGAAATGGGCTGAGGATGTCAGTTCAACACAGCAAGCAACTCCCATCGCCGAGAATGATGATACCAATGGTAGAAAAGGCCATTTTGATCGTCCATTGCGTGAGATTCGTGTGGGTGAATCCCCAAGTAGGCCTTGGGGGATCCATGTCCCCCTTGATTACCAACCTGCCCCGTCTGCTCCCCATTCTCCGACTGCTCCCTCTCGAATCGATCAACCACCGAATAAATTGAGTGAACAAATCCCAGCGGGCGCTTCTCCTATGCGGCCGCCCGGGACGGCCCCAATAGGGCGCTGCCCTTTTGACCACAGAGCCGCTCAGCAAAAGACAAACCTGTCAGGAACCGAAAAGATTCGGGGTCATGGAGATACCGCAGGCATTGCAGACTGGAATACTTCTGGTCGTGTTGCTCCAGAGGACAAGGCTATCGACACTAATCCGGCCTCACCTGCCGGCATCGTCTTCAATGGCCCGGTCTTCTTCGGCTACTCAGCAGAACAGACGGCTGCCTTTTTGCAACAACTAAGCGCTTTGTGCAATAAATCGTGACCAAGACGAAGTTAGATGCTATTGGCGATACTGTTCACTTCTTGTTTTATATGTTTCTTGATATTCACCTTTACACTAATGCGTGATGTATGTATGTCTTTGAGCGTTGTTATGTCAAATACAACTGAGTCCATTGGGGAGTGCATTTACGATTGATGACAACTATGACTTTCTCTGCTTTAGACAATGCTGTGTACAGCGTAGGGTGTCGACTTCAACTTGCGATAGAGGCATTATTAATGCGTAGGCCGGGCGAATGTCCACATCACCGATGTCGGGCGGTCTGTGTCCTCCACTACAAAACCCAACCATCACCATCACTATCAACCCCTCCACGGCGCATTTCGACTCATGCTGAGAAGCAGTTTGAAACTCTCTCTCCTTGCTCGAGTTACATCTCTATCCTCTCTGCGTACTCCGATATCATTCCCCTGTCCCTCATCTAGTCTTCGGCCTTTCTCAACTACCACCCCCACCATGTCCGGTCTAACTCACATCTTCTCGAAGGACGCTGCCCCTCGTAAGTCCACGACTAGTTCTTATCCATTGCTTTAATTTTCTCTCCTGTTTAAGAGTACCTGAAGTATTTGCTGATGGGCATGTTCAATTGAATTTCAATAGCTGCGGGCCCATACGTATGTTTCTTCCTTCTTTCCTTTTCACCTTCACACCTCTCCGGCTCCCTCCCAATACATAATATAATGGAAAACGACCTCTATCAAATTAATTAATCGATTCAATCCTTACTGATTTCCCCAATACCTCTATAACAGTCCCATGCTGTCAGTGCAAACGGCCAGATCTTCGTGTCCGGCCAGATTCCCGCCGACACCGCCGGGAACTTGGTCAAGGGAACTATCGGTGAGAAAACGGAGCAGATCTGCAAAAACATCAAGGCTATCCTGGATGCTGCCGGGTCTAGCGTTGATAGAATTATCAAGGTCAATGTATGTACATACTCTGAGCACCCAACCTATTCATGTTATGTTCATACTGCGTGGTGCAATTGCAAGAGGAGATGTGATGTCTCATTTCGTTCGCATCTTACTGATTAATTCTTAGGTTTTCCTCACCGACATGGCTGATTTTGCAGAGATGAATGCCGCCTATGAGAAGTTCTTCATCTCCAAGCCCGCTCGGAGCTGCGTTGCTGTTGCTCAGTTACCCAAGGACGTGCCGGTTGAGATCGAGTGCATTGCCTTGGCCAAGGTATGATACACCATATGTCGAGTTCAGGACAGCTATCTGGTGGCTAGATAAAAAGGAATATAGAATTAAAATTTAAGCAATTGGTTACAGTGATGAGAATCCTACTTTCCTCCTCAGCTTAGGATAGAAGAGTCGAGCACTAGAAGTGGTATCTCCCATAATAAACCATGTTTGCTCAGTAGATTATTACAAAGACCATAATCCGAAGAAAACAATGCTAAAAAAAAGGAAAAACAAATATCCAGCTAGAACCGGGAATCATAGAGTCGTTATTGCAAAAGGAAACAAGAACAGGCAAAATCTCAGACCAGCCGTCGTAACTAAAACATAACTGCCCGGGAAACTTCCCATTGTACCTCTTCCCGTATACATATTAGGAAGAGAGTCATAAGGCTATGGCAGAGTGCAATTATCCGAGATATCATCGCCGCGGAAGGGTGCCAATCATCCTACTACCAGCACCGGCCATGAGACTCTGTTTAACGATGGCATCCGCTGCCGCTGCTGCCGCAAGTCTCTCTTTCTGCCGGCTGCGATCGCGTAAGTAGCCAGCTGCTTCCGGCCGCATACGGAGAATACGCAAAATCATATCATCATTAGGCTCGGCCTGGGCTTCGCGTCGCTTCTCTTCTTTCGCCTTTTTCATAGTGCCTAGATTGCGAGAAAGCATTATGCTTTTTGCGCGTCTCGCACCAGGAACACCAAGGGTAGCCCCAAATGATCCCGCTGGCGCCGATGCCCGATTTTTGGCTAACTGTTGTGCACGCGAGGCTGTTGCAGCCGCCATGCGCTCTGATGTGCGAATGAGAATATCCGTTGGGTCGAAATAAAAGAAGTTCACACTTCGTATTTCATGGTATTTGGGAGACTTCAGAATATCTATGGGCACGCCATTTGCATCTCCAGTCTCTTCGTCGACAGCATTAAAGAAGTTCAAAAGTAGGTCGAGCCACCGTGAGACGATGTCAAGTTCTTGCATTGTAAGGGGCTTCTGGTGGGAGGGCTTATCCGACAAGGGAGGAACGAGCAGGCTTTCGATGGTTGCAAGCACTTCTTTCCACAGACGTGCCATGACCATTTTCATTGCTTCAGATGTAAGCGTCTTGTTCATTATCGCGAAATTGTCATTAAAGTAATTGAAAAGAGGTGTCAACGCATTCTCCACGTCCGCCGGTGACGGTGCTGTTGTTGTGCTTTGTGCTCGGTTTCTATTAAGAAAATTGGACACGGTGGAGATACTAAGGCCTCGAGACAACAAGGATTTGAGGGTTCGACGAGACAGACAGTCACTGATGTATGCAGAGAGCTATCTGGACGTCAGTGATGGCAATCATTGCTACGTAGAGCTCAAAGCATTGACTTACCTTCTCCGTTATTTTGCGAGTCATATCTCTTTCGGTACGCTTCAGTACGCGAAAAGCCTTGCCAAAGTAGAATTGGATGTCATCTCGCTCTCCCTCCATGTTCACACGGAGCAAGAGCCGGCCTTGCGTGTCCAAATCGAGCCAATATTCTTTTGGCATGAAGTCGCTGAAGTGCACAGGGTCCAGTTTGATGGATGTCCGTCCAACATAGTCGTGATCGCCGACCGCATCCCAATCCCAAATCGTTGCGATAATATTTAGAGGTCCTTGGGTTGTGATGTCGACCGCATCATCCCATCTGGGGTTAAGGTTATTGTAAATGATACGAGTTTTCGCAATACGCCGCTGGTACTCGTCCGCCAAGACAACATAAGGGTCGCTGCCTCCATTCATATCGCAGGCCTTCAAATCCTCGGCCTCCACGATCTTGATCGTGAAGACATACGTTGCCGACCTGCGTGTCCTCTGCGTCTGTGGGGGAGTATGTCTCGCAATCGCTTCAGCACATCCATCAACATTGACATCATGTTCAAGTCTGTCGAGCTGGGTAAGCGCATGTTCGATATTGTTGAGTTTGACAAGAGACTATATGTCACCATTAGCAAATCATATGGAAAGGTATATGGGTACAGTTCCACTCAGACCTCGGGCAGAAACTGAAAGGGTTCCATTTTCTCTTTGTTCGTCCAAGCGTCCTTGGCCATTTGCATCCATTTCTCTTGTGTTGTCTTGTGCAAAGCCGCTTCTTGTTCGGGAGAAAGGCGATCCATTTCTTTGGTGAACAATTGCTCCAGCGACTCGCAATAAATCGCTACTCCCTTCCCTATCGACTTGGACAGAGCGGTCATAAACTTTGCGTACTGGAAATCATCATCCCATCCAAGCTGTATCAGTTGCTCTGCTACTTGATTAAACGACCTAAAGATGTCGATCACGGATACGCTGTGCTTGAGTTCATCGGGGGCAAACTCAATAGACTCATTCGCCCGGATGGCAAATGCATCTTGTCTGAGAGCTTGTTCAACCCATTCCACTACCTTTTGATCTGTCAGACGTAGCCAGCGCCAGACGAAGTCTTTCAGTTTGTCTTCAATGTGAAATGGGAAAGGGACGCTGCATCTTATTAGTGTGTGTGCCGCGAACATTAAATAGCTACCGAGGGGAGGATGAAGTCATACTCAGGCAGTGCATCCACAAAAAGGTGCCGGATTCCCGTGAGTTTCTTATAAAGGTCGAATCCGTCTTCCAGGTCAATTTCCTCCCCTCGCTCGTTTACCTGTTCAATTACTCTGACCACCATTTCTTGCGCATCTTCCGCGTACAATGGAAGGACATTGACGAGCAATATCTGATGGGGGTTTACCCTATATCTGTTAGTATAAAAGCCGTCATGAAGAATGGAAGGAGGAGACGCTTACCCCATGATCTCGGGATTATTTCTGTAACGTTTCTGGATTTTCTGCGCCAATTTCGTGATAGCTTGAGCAAGTTGAATAATATGTTCTATATGCCAAAGCTCAGGCTCTGCGGGGATTTCCTCTTTAAGAAGATCTTGATATTTCTCTCTCGCCTTCTGTGAGAGTCCATCAAAGACATACGAACGGAATCGATTGATGTCTTCTGAATCTTCAGTATAGTCTGGATCAAGCTCGATGTGATTTTCCAAGACAAACATCACCGGACCGATTGGGCGCGGCTTCGCCTCGTAGCAATCCATCATAACATCGTAGAGCTCCCGTAACAAAGCCTCATGAAGAGATGAGAGCAGCTGTCGCATCAAGTGAAGGTCATGAGTCGTCCATTTTTGCCTGTCCAAGAAGACTTGCTGCACAAGGCTATTGCGTCTCTTCCCTTCTTGAACAGGGGTCTCCTTTGCGGAAATAAAGGCAGTGTCAAGAGTGTCGAGGTCAATCTCGTTATCCACGAATTTCTCACGAGCAACATCCAGGAGCAAGGCAACTTTAGAACAGCTGGGGAGTCGCCAGCGAGCGCATATTTCATGTAGAAGTTCGACAGATTGTTTAGAGAATAGCTTGGACGCCTGCTCAGTTTCATGATCCTTCATGTCATAGCGCCAAGTTTGAGACAAGATAAATCTGTAACAAGACCTCGGATCTGCGGGAATGAAGGTGTAAACATCAGATTTATCTGAAGTACTGTTACTGTCATCCGCTAAAGACAATGATCGGATATCTGGCAGCTGATCAATCACGCGAGAGGCCCTGTTAGAGATAGTCCTAGATAATTCTAACTCGGCGTTGGCCTGCTCTTCTGGTGTGCTTTTGGCAAGGTCTGGATTCGATTGTACAATCGTAAGCATCATCTGCGAAAGTTCTGGGCCTTCGCTTTTCTTCCAAAACTCATATGCTTCCTCGCTTTCAAAATCCTCCGTCGACAGTGTCCGCCCAGTTTTAAGGTTTAACTGAGCCTGGTATGACTTCAGATCTCGAAGAGCTGCCTTCTCAGTCCAAGTCGACTTGTACGCGTCGATATCAGACTGTGCCTGGGCTGCGCTGATTCCGAATATCTTTGCCACATGCTGTACAAGTGGCATGTCTTTCACATCATAACTCAATGGTACAACGACTTCAGTTGTCGTCGCGGGGTCGCCTGTCTGCACAAGATCCTGGTCCTGGGAGAGGAGCTTGCTCTCCAGAACAGCTAGTCGATTTGCTAATTCAGGTCGATCTTTCGCCCAGTCGTTATCTTTCAGAATGAGCGCGAACAGCCGAACAAACAGGGCAACATGTCTATCTACCATAAATTTCCAGTTATCGTCGTCCAGGTCTTTGCCCTTGCCCAGTTCCTTTGTTGCGTTCGAGTAGAATATGAGAACGAGATCCTCGGCGCGCCGATCCTTTTCCATTCTCTTCCTAAAAGACTGCTCCTTCAGGGCATTTAGGAACACCGCAAACGACCTCACTACCAATGGATCTTGGTATTCTTTCCTCTTCTCTGTGTGCACCAATATCCCAGTTAGCCGCTTTTCCAGCACAGATATGAACCCATGAGGAAACTTGGTGCTCTTCGAATCTTTGACCAGCGAGAAGTCACTCATGAGATCGTGGAAGGTCGAGGAGCGCTTGGGGCGCTGTGGTCGATTCGGTACATTTTGAATGCGACGAGAGCGAGGCTGAAGGAGGTAGGTGAGATAGGCTACACGGAGAGCATAACTGTAGGCAACGTTTGAGTTCACCGGTCGGCCATAGGAGACAGAGAGAGAAGAGAGGTTGCGCGAGTGTCTTTCACGTTGAAGGCTGTCGAGCCGACGGCTGATGCCTCGAGACTGTCTGGATGCTGTCGACATATGCAATTTTATTCTATCCGAACCGTACAGCGCTTGAGAGGACGAGGAACATGCGGACCATGGAGGTAAGACTGAGATACCAGGGGCCAACTAGCACCTGGGTGATTGGTTCGGATGAAGGAAAAACGAGGTTCTCTATAGCGCAGTATTCCTTCCTAGTTCGACAGCGAAAAGGGATGGCAGCAAAATAAGCAGCTCGATTCCAACGCGCGCCTGGTCACTTGGGTGGACAAAAGGGCAGCAAAGGGGCGGATGTGTGAGAGCTCTGAAACCGCTGAAACAAAGCTGCGGTAGTCCCAAAATAAAAATAAAGTCACCCCATGGATCATCGTCTGCTCATCCGCCGTGACTTAGATTGATTACTTTTTTAGGACTCATTCATTTGCTGGTCTTGTCTCTTCCATCATATATCTATTTAGATATTCTTCTTATTATTATTATCCATTCGTACATGCATGCATACTAACTACCACTGCTATCTAATTAAAGGCAGGATTTCAGGACGGGATTACTTTCGTCCCCGCATGTTCGAACGCCACCAGGAACCTAACCTTTCAGTCCTAATGCGATGTAGCTATGATATACTGCAAAGGTGGGCCCTACCATTGAGCTGCAAGCGCTTTGGGGGGGGGGGGGGGGCATTTTGTAAACTAAACTGGCCCGGCCTCATGGTGAAATTATTTGTATCGATGCAATCCCGACATGATGTAGATGTTAAAGGACAATAGATTGCTTAATCCCAGGCGCTCTTATTAGGACTGCCCCAGGTTATATAGGCTGTTCCAGTTGATCTCTAGTTATTGTTTGGCTAGTTGCAACAGGGCAGCAGTGGACCGCCATGATGATGTTCGAACTTGACCTGTTGGAACTCTTGAGCGCGGCCGGGACATGATTCTCGTTACTAGACCTGGGTGGGATATGCAAATGATCATCTTTAGAGACCCAGATGTCAGAACATTAACGACTAAACTCGAGATAGAGCAACTGCTGAGGAATGTTTGTTGCGTCTGTCTGTTTATTAAGGTATCTTGACTACACTTCTGAACCCCATTCGACGAGCATGCGGTAGGCAATTGAAAAACTTGCTGTTATTCCTGTGAATGCACAATACTAGGTTGTCGGTGATCTTCATACCAGTGGTACGCTCGTGGATATGTGTTTCCCATGAAGCATATATGAATCCGGTCGAGATTGCTCACAACTATCACAACCTGTCCCAGTGTAGGTGGGCTAACAAGGAAAGGCAGTCTCCTTCTAAAGCGCAACAATCGTATTTACACAATAAACAGGACAGAATAGAAGCCAGATTACCAAGTGTCCTCACCATCTTTCCGGGCCTTCATTGGAATGTCAGCTTGTCTAAATCCCTACGTAGCGAGTGAGCTGGACTCACCCTCAATGCACTCGGACCTCCGAGCTCCTTCTCTAGACCGTCTGGAAATGTCCGCGGAGCACTGGCCTTGTCTGGATAGAACAGGCTGGTAACCCCACAGAAACCTAGGAAGGTTGCGACGAAAACACCAAGTGCGGCAAAAGCTTTGCCAGGCGTAGCATGCGTGTACTGTTCGACGCTAAAAACCCCCAGGAGGTCATTGTCTTCATGAACCGGTTCCCCAAAGTTCCGTCTCTCCTGCTTATCCCACCAATCGCCATAGGGATCTCTGAACGAACGCTTGATCGGAGGGGGATTCTCGTAGGGGCCGGTCTACCATACGGGTCACGTCAGTAGACTTGAAAACGGGTGGAAATGACACGAGTGCATAATACCGCTAGAGAATCATTAGCTTCGGCAGCAGCGAGAGCCCTCATTTGAGAGAAAGAGGCACGAGGGACGGTACGGTAGACGGCACCCAGTGGCAGGCGCCGGGCTAGGATCCGTTGAGGCAGCATCTGCTTTAGCTATCAGCATCAATGGAACATCCAGATAGGAAAAGATTGGTTGAATAGGAAAAAATTGACCTTTGCGCCAGAGAACTCAGTAGCGGGACCTTGTAGCAGAAGCTGACGTTGAATGCTTGGTCTGGCAATGCGCAGACGTATTGAGTTGCGAGTGATTTGACTGGTTGGCCTTTGAAGGCCTTATGGCCTGAGGTATTAAAGAAGGCGCGGCCGCTCCACGTCGCACCCCGTACTCCTCGTCACAACATGAAAAAAACACCTTTTCTCCCAATTTTCTCATCTCAACTGGTTTTCCTTTTACCAGCCACGCTACCGTGCTGATAACTATGCCAAACAACGTGTGGCAACTTGACTTAATCAGACCTATCTGTTGATGCCAAAATTTCCCGATTTGACCGCGTCTTCGTTGGGAAAACTGGGGTCAGCCGTGTAAGAGGGCCCCTGTCGTTTATCGTAACGAGACATGCAAAACGGCGGCTTGAATGAACTATCACAGCAACATGAACGCGTGACTCCTGACTTAAATATTCCCATTTGTGATCATCACATACTCGAGAACCTTCCGAACTTGACGGATCCGGCCCCGATAGCTTCTGAATCGAAGGAAGATGCTGCCACCGACCCTGTTGACGGGCCTCCATCAAAGAGGCGGAAACTTGCAGAATCTAATACCTCGCGACGGTCGACCCCTCGAGCAGCGTCCCCTCCGTGGAAGAAAGCTGGAGTGGATGGCCCAACATCATTCATCCAGGATGGCAAGCGCAGGTCTACAAGAACTAACGTACTCCCTGTTGGGCTGCAACCTCAGTCAGACCATCAACATACGGGAACAAACCAGAGGCAACATAAGAGCCGGAGTTCCTCGGTCACTTCCGGGAAATCTACACTCTCACCGCTAGCGGTCACACCGTCAAGTTCGGAGGTATCGGGGAAGTTAACCGGTCGCAAAGTGAAGGCAAATGGATCGCCGGGCAACATGGGCGCAAGAAGATCTACAGGCAGGCGAGGGCGTATCCCGCAATCGCCGAAGCCGGGTAATACCGATATAAGATCGCAGCGTCTTATCCCATTACACGCGAGTCCTAGCGATGCCAACTCAGTTACCGGTCGATTATACCAAGCCACGAAAGTCTCTTTTCTGGACGGATCCGAGAAGACATCTGAAGACGAAGAGCGTGATAATGGACAAAATACACAGAAGCTTCCTCGACTGCGGTTCAAGGTCAAGAAGCCTTCGATCAGCATTCAACATCCTTCTCACGGACTTCCCCCCCGGAAGTATACATCGTTCAGAGAGTGGTTAGATAATGAAGGCGGACAAAATAAAGACGATGCTATGCGCGCTTCTATCGACGCGCTGAAAGAGGCTAGGACAAGACTGAGGATAGGAGATGCTGCTGAGCCTGGTGGCCTCCTAAGTCCAGACACCTGTTCCGCTTTCATACCAGAACCGCAAGAAGAGCCAGCACAGCAGTACTCACATCAAGATCACCTTGTCTCACATGCATTGTATTTTAAGAAGCTTCTTGACCAGGAGCATAAGCGGCACCGCAATACCGCGAAACTCTGCGCACAGTGGTGCGCCGATGCGTGGAGGAAACGTCACAAGCGCCCAGAAGACATCCTCAGAGAGGAACAAGAACAAACGCGCACGAAACGAAGACAAGTAGTTAAGGATCTTCAGAAAATGTTCGATTTAGCACACGCAGAAATGGATAGAATCCGCTTGGCGCGTTGGGAAGAGGAGCGGAAAATGGAAGATCAGCAAGCGTTGGATCGTGCCATCAAACAATCCACCATGCTCTTCGAGAAAAGGCGACTAGAGATTCTAGGCGAGACTGCAAGCGACGTTGCTGAATCCAGTGAAGGCGAAAAGGCCGAAACCGACTCCTCATCCGAATCAGGGGATGAAAGCAACATGTCGATCACTGATCTTGAGTCGGATGATTCGGCAATTGTTGATGACGATGAAGCTTTGACAGCAGAGGAACTTCAGTTGAAGTATGCCAATCTCCTTGGAGCAAATAATACCTCAGACCGTGCGTCTGTTACCTCTACAGATACAAAATCATCTGGAGGTAGTAATACCTCGCATCTTAAAATTTGTGCCGATGGCTCGCTGGGCTCTCCTACGATGGTACTTGAGAACATAGAGCTAGACGAAGTTGACCCGATGCTTTTGGATGAGAGTGATCAATCAACGGACATGGATGACGACATGGGCGATAGCGATGAAGATAAAGATGAAGATTCCGAAGCTTTTTCTGGAGAGGAGGGTGATGATGGACCTGGCTTGCTTGGGTTTTTCTCTTCCAATGATATACGTCTCGCAAGTGACCGTTATGATAAACATGCCGTTACTCAAGTTGATGTCGACTCTGCTTCAGAAGAGGACGAGGACGAGGACGAGGACGAGGATGAAGAGCCTGAAGAACCAGATGAAGTCTCTCTTGTTCCTAATGGACCCACGAGTCGGGAAGATAAACATCGTGATATAATCCATGCAACCTCTCCCACTGTTGATCATTCTTCTGTTACCAACGGGTCTCCCAAGCCTGAAACGGTTGCTGCGAATGCTTCTGACGCAACTGGTCTATTAGAAGACAATTTGACTTCCAGGGAGCTCACTGTGATCCTAGAGCGTCCCCAGTATGAAGACCATCAAAACACTGAAGGCACGGTCGTTGCGTCTGATAAAGCCGGTGATGACCAATATCCCATCAACCTAAATCATGACCAACACGACGATCGGCAAAGCGGTGAGGCGTCTAGCGAGGCCTCACCGGGTACGTTTGCCACGAAGCCTTCTGAACCTGAGTCTATCTCGTCTTATGAAGCTCCGGTGGAGAAGCCACCGCCAAACGAATCCCCGGCTGCTCTCGGATTGAAGACACCAATACCGCAATTACTTCGCGGAACTCTGCGAGAATATCAGCACTTTGGATTGGATTGGCTGGCTGGCCTTTACACAAATCACATCAATGGTATCCTCGCGGATGAGATGGGTCTCGGTAAGACCATACAGACAATAGCCCTACTTGCACACCTCGCTGTGGAGCATCATGTTTGGGGACCGCATTTAGTTGTTGTTCCTACAAGTGTCATCTTGAATTGGGAAATGGAGTTCAAGAAGTGGTGTCCCGGATTCAAGATAATGGCATACTACGGTACTCAAGAAGAGCGCAGACAGAAACGAAAGGGCTGGATGGATGATACGAGCTGGAATGTCCTGATCACCTCATACCAGCTTGTACTTCAGGACCAACAAGTTCTCAAACGGAGGAATTGGCATTATATGATCCTTGACGAAGCTCACAATATTAAAAATTTCCGCTCCCAAAGATGGCAGGCGCTCCTCACATTCAAAACTAGAGCCAGGCTTTTACTTACAGGCACTCCTCTTCAGAACAATTTGACAGAGCTATGGTCTCTTCTGTTTTTCCTCATGCCTTCTGACGGCGATGGGACGGGAATCGAGGGCTTTGCTGATCTGCGAAACTTCTCTGAATGGTTCCGGCGCCCTGTAGAACAAATCCTGGAACACGGTCGGGAAACAATGGATGAGGAGGCAAAGCAAGTTGTCACCAAGCTCCATACCGTCCTGCGGCCGTACATTCTGCGACGACTCAAGGCGGACGTTGAAAAGCAGATGCCAGCAAAATACGAGCATGTGGTCTACTGCAGGCTTTCCAAACGTCAAAGGTATCTTTATGATGGTTTTATGTCCAGAGCTCAAACGAAGGAAACGCTTGCGTCTGGGAACTACTTGTCTATCATAAACTGTCTTATGCAACTCCGCAAGGTCTGCAATCACCCAGATCTCTTTGAAACCCGACCCATCTCTACATCGTTTGCGATGCCAAAGTCAGTGGTCACGGAATATGAAGTCTATGAACGGCTCATCAGACGTCGACTTTTATACGAGCATCCACTTTCAAAGCTGGATTTGGACTTTCTCAATCTGGCCCCAATTTGTCGAGAAAATTTTTCGCGGAGACTGGCCGACGACAGCACAAAAATCATGGCCTATGGCCCGTTTAAGACGCTCCGTGAACGCCAATATAATAGGACGAATTGGGAAATGGAATTCGACGGCTCTACAATACAGTCCACATTGGACTCCTTGGAGAACGTCAGCAGAATAACGAGAATGCAAGAGCTAGAGAGATGCCTATATTTCGAATCGAAGCGTCATGGCCGTCGACCCATATACGGCAGCACGCTTATCGAATTTCTTACGACTGATAGCAAACACCGGGCACCGGACAACGCGCGTTCGCAGAAACGGTCACTAGCCGATCAGTTGTCAAGTCAATCGTCAGTTCTCGCCTCGATGATTTTGTCAATTGAAGAAAGATCTCGCAATATGGATGGCTACATTCAACGATTTGCCTGCGTTACCCCGGCCGCGGTCGCTGCTAGCGTAACCGAAGCTGCTCTTACTCCCATCAAGAGTCGATACTTTACGGAAGCACAGAGGGTTCCGCCTTATGACCCGTTTCATGAGGTGCAAATGCGGCTTTCAATTGCTTTTCCGGATAGGCGGCTTTTGCAATATGACTGTGGAAAATTGCAGAGGCTCGACAAGCTGCTTCGGGACCTAAAGGCAGGCGGTCATCGGGCACTGATTTTTACGCAGATGACTAAGATGCTCGATATCCTCGAACAGTTTCTCAATATTCATGGGCATCGATACCTTCGACTTGATGGGACTACCAGAGTGGAGCAACGACAACTGCTAACGGATCGGTTCAATAATGACGATCGCATTTTGGCCTTTATCCTGTCCACGCGATCTGGTGGATTGGGCATCAATCTCACGGGTGCAGATACCGTTATCTTCTATGACCTGGACTGGAATCCGGCGATGGACAAACAGTGCCAGGACCGCTGCCACCGTATCGGCCAGACACGAGATGTCCATATCTATCGGTTCGTCTCGGAGTACACCATAGAATCGAACATCCTGCGCAAAGCCAACCAAAAAAGGATGCTTGACGACGTTGTGATCCAAGAGGGCGAATTCACCACAGATTACTTTACCAAGCTAGACGTTCACGATATGATTGATGAGTGTGTCTTGGAAGAACATGACGAGGCCAGCGCTGCAATGGATAGAGTACTCGATACGAGAGGCGCCGGCGTGAGTCGCGTCTTTGAGCAAGCCGAAGACAAGGAAGACCGAGATGCCGCCAAGAATGCGCAAAGGGAACTCGAGCACGCAGATGATGGTGATTTTGAGGATCGGAGCGTTTCTTACGGCACGCCGGCCCGAATCGGCCCAAGCCAAGCTGGTACGCCACTGGAGACTGGGCCTGACGAAGGAGACACCCCTGGTGCACGTCTGATTGCATCACCTGATGTCCACGGCGCGGACGACGAAGTTAATGTGGAACCAGGACCTGGTCACATCGATGATTATCTATTACGATTTATGGAGTGGTTAACAAAGGACGAGCCGCTTGTGTTGCCAACTGACAAGAATAAGAAGTCCAAAAAGGGCAAGGAGCACCGTGTCGGCAAAAGACGACGTTGTTAAGTCACACAGTCTGACCAGAAGGGGCATGAACAACATACATTATTTTGGTTTGCCACTTGAGTGAGTTTCGGCCCGCACATGCAGCTTGCCCGCCGTTTTAAATATATTACATGGTGCTTTGGATGGAGTTGGGCGGCATCTGCAGGTATAAAATTCTTCTTATTCTTTTTTGTTTCTTATGACCCCTTTGCCCACCTTGTCTCTTCTCTATGTCTGTGTGTGTGTATGTTCCATTGGTATACCTGGTTGAGAGGGCTCCTGTGTTGTTCATACCGTTGGCGCTTGATGGGAATTCAAATTCATGTATATATATGCTTGTGTCTCTCTGCATGCAAAGGAAGAATTCGCTTAGCATGTTAATTATTGGATCTCTCACTTGGTCCAGAACAGCTGTATAGATACACTGTAGTAGTTCTTGAATCACACCATCTGGACCACTATAGGGGGAGCTTGGCTCCTTGGGAATTCATGGTCCAAAATACATACGTACTTTTTGTAAGGGGGACCGTGGAAGGTTATATTATATAATAATATACTTATTACATATATCTGAGATCGTCCAGGTCATGAGCACGGGAACTTGCCAAGAGCAAAACTTCATATCTTCTTGCCAGACTTAGGCTCCTATGTGATTGATGTAGGAGGTGACTAGTGAACACTGAGGATGATGCTCAAGAGTATGTACTTGGTACGTACTCGGCGATAATACCATGAAGCTTGGCTCCTGACTACTGCACTTACGTACATACACCAACGCACCGTTTGACATGGTTCCAAGTCTGAATCGGATCCGAGTGGCAACAAGGTGCGGGTATATACTATATCTAGATAGGTATGTAGATAGATGAATGCTACTATTGCTAGAAGAGTAGTATGTGAAACATGTACATCATTGTCTGATTTGCCCTAATCTACATGTCCCCAAAGACTTGGATCTGCGCAAAGAAAACCCGCGGACTCCCTAGTAAACACTACGGACGCTAGGCAGGAGAATTGCTCTTTCTGTGATATGCATGTGGATACTGCATGCCTAGGCAGGGATAAATTGTGATATAATATAATAGCTCGTGACTATTTCAGCATGAGGGTCTCCCACAATTCAATAATTCTGACGCTCGGGCTAGGATGTGAAGGTGTCATTTTAAACACCGTGCTATCTCTGTGGCTTCCAACCACACTACCGCTGTCGTAGTGCCTCATAGTGCTCATAGTGCTGTCCACTCGATGTTTCATGTACGATAATAATGGGCATGTCCAATAGTGAGGCGAGACCATGCTGCCGGCTATGCGGTTGCAGGAGGTATTTATAGGCATGCGGTATGGCACCCAGATGGATACACATGTACGGATACGGATATTAGCATTCATCTTGCTTCGTACTGGCAATTTACTGTGCTCCATCCGCAGAATCTATATAGTAACCGGGAGTGCTGCTATTATTGACGGTGAAACGGCGCCGCGGCTTCTCCTTAATCCTTCTCTCCCGGGGCAATGGAAAGGAACAGGAGGCCAAATTAAACAAACCTCCCGCTCTGGAGAGCTATACCAAAACGGCAATGCTCCAAGGATAACCTATGCCGGAAATATACTAGCGCTGGCGCAGATGGATGATCACTGGGTTCCGTAACGCACCGTAACAATACGCGAATTGTCGGCTTAGATCCGATACGGTACCGTACCGCGGGACCACCGCCTAAACCCAGCTTGGTGATTACCTCTCAGTGCTCAGTGCCCACATGCCTCGTCACTTCAACAACGCTATCCAAGCTCGACCGCTTGTCATGGCTCCCTCCAAAGTCGTATTCGCTGCTCAGGGAGTCCCATCCAGGAGGCATCTAGATGCATCGGCAAAGGCCCCAGGTACTCACTCCATGTATTCCCAATACCATCTCGAGTGAGCAAAGCAGATCAATCTGATGCGTTGGAATAGACATAACCCTTCCTCTACCATGACTCGATGCAGCCATGAAGTTTACTAGTCGGTGAAGCAGAACCCTGCATATCCCGGCCCCAGAGTGCTGGAGCCCGACGTTATGCGCTATCTACAGCCCGCAGCTTGGCACGGAACGCGTAGGGGAAGTGGATAAGATCCAATCCAATCTCCAACCCGGCGTCGTGTTTGGAAACAGTGGCGGTGTACCCATTGCTCATCAGTCAATGACGGCTGCTGGGGCCCTGATGGGATGGTTTCCAGCGCGATCATCCATCCTCCTTGCACCTTCTACCTTTCCACTGTAAGTGGCAATATGATAAAGAGGGCCACGGAGACTCCGCAGGTGACTAGTGAAGAGACCGTCTCCGTTGAGGATGTGCCGGTTCGGCTCCTAGGCGGAAACGGGGCCGCCTGTCTCTTACGGAGTCAGCTCTAGGCGATCAGTCCCTACAGCACGACAAAACGGCCTTCAGGCGTTTCGCCCAAATGGGTGGCTTTGAAAAGTACTTGGCCATGGGCCACTTATTCTCCTCACGCGTACACAATTACAATTGTCCCTCACGCTCCCCCGCACGGATAGAACTCTGTTAGTGCTCTCTATATTATTATAATAATTATTATAATTACTCCGTGTGTGGTCGTATGCTTTGCTATGGCGCTGTTATTAAGTACAGGAGTCGCCCGCGAGGTTTCATCTTTCTGTGATACATCTTATTTCCTTGCTCTTTATTTCTGGTTTATATTTTAACCTACTCCGTGCCTCAATCAACGAGAATCAGATATCTTCATCATTTGGCATACAATGAAGAATCCGATTCCATCAGATGTTTGGGAGGCGAAGAAGGAGCTTATTGCAAAGCTGTATAAAGATGAGGAATGGCCGCTCAAACAAGTCATTAAGCAAATCCGAACGGAGGATTTCGATCCAAGGTGAGCTTCCGCTGCCATACAAAGTTATCACTTGCAGCTATTTTCCTGTTACATACCCATGCTGCACTCCAAGATATCTAGGAGATTGACATCTAACTCTCGCCAGTGAAACCCAACTGCGAAGCAGACTGAAGAAATGGCGCGTCACCAAGCCTTCCCGCCAAACTCGGAAGAAAGCCCAGCATAACGAGCAAGAGACCTGCGGGGATGCAGAGCAGACTTCTCCCAAGCAGAAGGAAGAGAAAAAGGAGGTGTCTGTCGCAAACCAAGGATGGCACATAGTCAATGGACTATATTCACCTCAAGACCATTATCTACCTACTGCGGCTCCTTTCAAGAAAGAAGAAACTGCAAAACCATGTCTGCCGGAGGCACAACGGCAGCGGCAGTCCGAGGACTCACCAAATGGCGAAGAAAACCCCGGCGGTCCACACGATATCCAAGAATTTACAAATGCCATTACAGACCCCAATTCCTACGACGAATTATATTCATCTCCAGCTGTCGGAAATGTCTTGATGAATAATGTAACACCGGCTATGATACCGACTTACCCTAATACCACATATCCCATTTCACCCGTGTCACGCTTGCAAAGCCCCTTGCCGACAGCAACAACGGCATGTCCAGTTCGATGGCCGGTAGTCTCTGACCATGGTAACTTTGGGGTCAGTTCATCCATGATCCCAGTTCCTCAATGGTATTCCGTGACTTCCGATCCGACGAGCCAGCCTCTACCAATACCATACTACGCCATCACACCAACACAGCATTCTACAACTTGCTATGAGGAGTATGTACGGTCAGGGCTCCCGCAGACACCTGGTTCAATGTATTCACCTCAGTCGCCGGAATATGCATGCTTGTGGCGAGAAGATACGGATGAGGCGAAGCCATGGGAGGAAGCCAAGTCGACCTATCATGACTTACTAGACCTCGAAGGCGGCGATCTCAGAGTGGAACATCAGGAGAGATTATTACGGATCCACGGGAACGAGCGGCAGGCCGAGAAACCCACTTCTGGAACTATGATGTTCGACGGATGTCTTTGGAACCACGGCGCCTTTCCACTGGTTTAATGGTCCTTTACTATGTGCCCTAGTTCACCCTGGCTCTTCCATTCTTTTTCCAGAAATTCCTGAGGGATCGACGTGTTTCACCTGTCGAAAACTTTTACTACACGCAGCATGATAGTTTCTCCCGCTCTATCTCCCCCACGCCAAAAGAGAAGGGTCATCGATTCGGATCATCGCTCCCTTCCCTTCGTCCTTTCTCATCGCCTATTTTACACCGCAATTCCCTCCATGTTGATGGCGATTTATCCAGCATAAAATGCTTTTCCCTCGGCTGTTAATCCACTATCCTTCTGGATTGGTGACTGTTTATGTCATCATATTAACGCACTTGATGGCGTGTTCCATACTGAGAAATTTTGCAAAGGGGAGTACGGATTGGTTTGGGTTGGTTTGGCAGCATGTTCTTTAGAGATGCTTAGAGGCGTATTGGTTGTATCGGTTCGGCGCGCATAGGAACTATTGGAAGTTGTTCTTTTTTCTTGATATTTCCCCCCCTTT
Source organism: Monascus ruber (assembly GCA_002976275.1). NCBI lineage: Eukaryota > Fungi > Ascomycota > Eurotiomycetes > Eurotiales > Aspergillaceae > Monascus > Monascus ruber. The sequence goes on along the minus strand of PSNO01000001.1, from coordinate 3,981,952 downwards.
TTCCCTTTCTGTTACATCCGTTGTCTGTTGTTCTAATGGTGCATACTATATATAGAATTATTGGTAATATGTAAGTGTAATAATAGCATGTTTGTCCATGCAAAATAGATGCCAACTCTTTATGCGCAATGTATCTAGATAATCAATTAAGAGAAAACAGAAGCCTAAATTCAAAGATTCTTAAGCGTTTTGATTTGCTATGACTTTGGCACGACGGTGCTGTAGCCATTTTGGCCTCAAATTTCTACGTCTCGCAAGTCAATGAACGTCTTCCTCCCAGCGGACAAGTGAAAACTCATCGCCTCGAATAAAGTAGCCCTATTCTCAACCAGCATAGGACAGCTATTCTCTCCAATTTAGTATGGTCCCATGCAGATCGAAAACCTTACCTAGTCAGCTACACCGTGACGAGAGTCTCGGTCCTCCAGAGAAAACACCACCCCATGTTGGCATTGCAACTCGACCAACCTTGCAACTTAGAGGATCAATTGTTCCATTTGCGCGCGTTATGCATTCATGTTGACAATGCTGTTTTTGATAACGTAAAACTGCAGCCAGAGAGTGTCCCGGTGTAACGGCTTTAGTGCTGCTTGATGCGGTATCTCCCTGCTCGCTCTATTATTATTAATGGCAATGAGAAGCCGGAGGAATGGGGTTACTCGGAGATTAGCAACGGCAACGCAGTTCAACCAGTGCAATTCCCGACGTGCTGAGACGGACGTCTATTTCTCCATCTTCGAGCTTCTTGCTGGACCATCTTGATGAAAGAATGGATTTACGCGGAGATAATAAAGACATTTCATTCAGTGAAAACAATGTTATATATACTGAACCATGCATCTTTCACGCTCTTTGACCTTCTTGGTTTCGCAAGGATTTCCAGATTTTAATCCCAGCCGTTCAAAATACTATCTACCCTACCCCCCTCACAATTCATCATGTCAGAGGCCCAATACGCTCCTTTCCGACTCGCTGGCCGGTATGCTGAGCGAAACAGGTGGGAAATTTTGAATGGGCCTGGCGACTCGCGAGTCACGGGCTGTCAAGTAGTCGATGATGAGAATCTGGCTAATGCATGGGGTGACAAGGTTGTCCTTATCACCGGAGTCTCCTCCGGTATTGGCGTTGAGACTGTGCGAGCAATAGCATCGGCTGGCGCGACTGTCTTCAGCGCTGCTCGAAATCTCGACAAAGTTCGGGAAGCCCTCGGTTCTTTACTTGGTAGCGGTCGTGTACATCTCCTCTTCATAGACCAGACATTGTTCTGTCAAGTGTTACGACTTGCGCTGCAGAGTTCCGCGGGAAGAGCAGCAAACTTAATATCATTGTAAACAATGCTGCTGTGAGTTGAGAAAAGTTAAGACTCCTCTCTTCTCTTGGTCATTCAGACTGACGCACCTACTTTCATTCAGGTTATGAATACTCGTGAGAGCCTCGCTAAGGACGGCTATGAACTTCAATTCGGAACGAATCATCTATCCCATTTCTTACTTTTCTATCAATTGAAAGACCTGCTTTTGAAAAGCTCAACGCCAGATTTTCATTCGCGAGTAGTCAATGTCGCCTCAGCAGCCCATCGCTATGGACCTGTCCGCCTGGATAATATCAGCTTCGATGGAATATACAATGCCCGGCTTGCCTACGGGTCAAGTAAGACTGCAAGCGTTCACATGGCGAATCAGATTGGGCCGCTCTATGGTCCCCAGGGGCTTCATGGGAACAGTGCACACCCGGGGGCCTTTTGCAAGCCTTAACCTGCAGAAGCATTCCCAGAAGGAGATGCAATCAGCCATGGAGGACACTAGGATGCAAAAGTACCTTTCGAGTCTGGAACAAGCCTGTGCTACCAGCGTGTATGCCGCTGTTTCAAGCGAACTTGAGGGAAAGGGCGATCTGTACTTGGAGGGCGCGTCGGTTGCAGTGCTTTCCTGTCCTCCGGATGGGGACGCAATAGAATATGACTATGCAAGCTGGGCCTTCGACCAGAGAAAGGAGGAGCTATGGAAATTGAGCAAGAGTCTGGTGGGAGCGGAGTAATTGGTTGACATTTTGATCTTGTCCTTATTCTGCAACTAGAGACAGTCAGGTTGCAACGGCATCTTTATATCCTAGCAGTATCATTGGAAATCCTTGCGCAGTTCTCAATCTGCAGGTCCTGATGGCGGCCTGGAAGTTGGGTCAAATGTCCTTTTCCGCTGTGATGAACTGAAAAGAGGCCAGGACTCCAATATGAGTATATTGTTGTGATTCCCACCAAGTAATCAAGATACCAAATGTTTTTGTATAAAAGCTGCAGCCTTAAAAAAAAAAGACGAACAGGATAAGTGACATGAGGTATGAAGGTATGTCACATTCGGCAATCAAACCAACCTCGGCTCATTGCCTATGCCAAGTGTGCTCTGTAATATATTGTAATCTCATTCATATACGCTGCATATCTACCGTGGCATCTTAGGGAGTTTCCTTTTCTGTCATCTTGAGACAATATCTGAACAGGGGCTAGGATTGATAATCTCGTGTATCTAACTTCAATCCCAATTGCGTGAGTGAGCATACTCCTAGCGAACGGTCATAACCTTCTGTCGTGATGAGGGCCATTCAGGTCAGCGAATATGTCAAGGTATGTCACCATTTTTGCCTGAGAATCTACAGCGTATACGAGAGTTTCATCTTAAGCGAGACAAGCACTAACCACAACACGGACATCTGAAATCAAATAGGGACCTCTCGACCTCAAAGTGTCTGATCTCCCTACCCCTTCACCTGCACCAGACAAGTACCTCATAGAGGTGCATTCGGCCGCAACGAATTTCTTCGATATCCTCCAGATCCAAGGCAAATATCAACACCAACCCCCTTTACCATGGATCGGGGGCATGGAATTCGCTGGGATTGTTCTGGCCGTGCCGACGTCGAATAAGAACCCACGCTTCAAAACCGGTGATAGAGTCTTTGGCGCCGCGCAAGGTGCATATTCAACGCATATTCTAGCCCCAGAGGAACAGCTCTTCCCCGTCCCGGTGGGCTGGAGTTTCCAGGACGCAGCAGGTCTCTTTGTCACCGCGCCCACCTCGTACGGTGGGCTGGTGCACCGAGCCAATCTCCAGCCCGGGGAATGGGTTCTTGTTCATGCTGCTGCGGGTGGAGTCGGTCTGGCGGCTGTTCAGATTGCAAAGGCCAAGGGGGCGACCGTCATTGCGACTGCAGGAACGGAGAAGAAGAGACAGGTTGCGCGGGAATTTGGCGCCGATTACGTTGTCGACTACCGGGATAAGAACTGGCCGGAGGAAGTGAAGCGCCTGTGCGCAGCAAATAGGAAGGGAAATGGCGAGGCCGGTGTTGATATCGTATATGATCCTGTGGGGATGATTGAGCAGAGTCTCAAGTGTGTGGCGTGGAATGCCCGGCTACTTATTATCGGGTTTGCGGCTGGAAAGATCGAGAAAGTCGCGCTAAACAGAGTGCTGCTGAAGAATGTGAGCCTTATTGGTCTGCACTGGGGGCAGTACGCCAGATTCGAAAGGAATACGGTCGTCACAGTCTGGAAGGGGATCTTCGACCTCGTGGCCCAGGGGAAATTCAAGGGCACGTCTTTTATAGATGAGAACTTCACTGGGTTGGAGAGCGTGCCTAGAGCGCTACAGGCACTTGGAGGTAGAGAGACGTGGGGCAAGGTTGTTGTGAAGGTCCTCGATGATGAGCCTACAAAGAGCAAGCTGTGAAGGACCTGCACTCTGGGATATATATATATATATATCTATTTATGTCTACAGAAGCGATTTTACAGAATCGCATTGAAATTGAACCAGTGAGCGTGGGTGAGGATAGTAACACTGCTCAATCATTCACACAGTATTTGATTTAGCCTCTACCACTAAGCTAATTCTGATATCTGGAAAATTGTAGGTGCGCAAGGAGTCATGCTCTCGTAAAAAAAAAGCGAGCATGAACTATGAAGGCCCTGTCGGTAGGCTTGCTCTAGCAACACAGTCCAATAGTACGAGACGAATCTCACGCAACCCAGCTCCAGTTGATCACAAACACAATACGTGAACTGTGGCGACTGTTCTTCGAAATGAAGAGTCCGTATTGGGCATCCGTCCACCCAGACTCCTTTCGTTCCAAGGAGACTGGATCGGAAATGGACAGGGACAGCTGGATTGCGGTGTTGCAGATTGTTAAAATGGTGCTACCCATACTCCTGAGACAGGGGTTGCTGGCAATAAGCGAGTTGGGAATAGAGAGCTCGATATCCTCGAGCGAAGGTTCTCCGGCGATCTGCTTTCTAGACACCGGGCAGCATTTTGATCCCTGTGATCTTTCAGTCTGCATAGTCCCCCATAATAGACTAAGCACAGAAACAGCAGAAGCGAGGTGTTGACAGCATGATTAGGTGAGCCATCCTCATTCATGGGAGGAGATGGAAGAAAATGAAGAAAAATATGTGGGAAGGCAGAAAACTAAGAAGTGCCGGCGGTGAGCAATTATATCTGCATAGTACATACTCGCCGTCGAACTATCTGCCTAAGGCGTATATACAGCTCTGTACTCTGCAGAATGCATGTTACTGCTAGCAGGAATAAAGTAGCATACAGCAGCGGCAGCAGCAGCTATCGGTGAAGATGTCTCGCAGGCGACATTTTAACAAGCTTCGACGTCACTTGCCCGTCAGCTCGCCGCAGATGTTCTCTCTTATAAAAAGGAATCAATTGCCCCTAGATCTAGAGCCACCTGGTTGTTATAATCAGCCAGTGGTTGTGTTCCCCTCATCCTAGCAAAAATGTCAGCCTTCCAGATCCAAGCGAAATTTAGCAGTTTGCCGCGAGCAGCTTCGGGACCTTTGGAATGCCCCTACGAGGTGAGTTATGCGATCATGCTGTATCGTCTAGCTTTTTGCATTATGTGCAAGAAGTAGGTGACCTGACTTGCCAGGGCATGGCCATCCTGCATAATTCCTATTTCAATAAAGGCCCAGCGTTCTCCGAGGAGGAGCGGACAACATTCAAACTGCACGGCCTTTTACCACCAAACGAACAGACCTTAGATGAACAAGTACAAAGAGCATATGAACAATATAGCTCTCATAAAGATGATCTGGCAAAAAATACATTCATGGCGACCGTCAAAGCGCAGGATGAAGTGCTATACTATAAGGTTTCGCAGTCGAATTGCATCCTCTCGACAAAGAAATTCTTTACTAACTGCCTTCTTTCATTGGGGTTTAACAGCTCCTTCAAACACATCTTAAGGAGATGTTTAGCGTAATATACACCCCAACTGAAGGTGACGCGATTCAAAACTACTCGCGACTATTTAGACGACCGGAAGGCTGTTTCTTGAACATCAGAGATCAAGATAGGATCGAGAAGACTCTGTCCAGCTTCGATCCTGGGAAAGATGTCGATTATATAGTCGTCAGTGATGGTGAGGAGGTAAACTAGCCGGTCTCTGCTCCCATTTGTCTGGTTCTAACGTCTCTCAAATCCCAGATTCTAGGAATCGGGGATCAGGGTGTAGGCGCAATTCTTATTTCTGTTGCTAAGTTAGTCTTAACTACTCTGTGTGCAGGTATTCATCCGTCAAGGCAACTTCCGGTGGCATTGGATTGCGGCACAAATGTATGCTGTTTACATATGAAGGCCATGTTGTATGGGGGCATCAAAGCTAAAATGAAATACAGAATGAGAAATTGCTCAAGGATAAGCTGTACTTGGGCCTCAAACAGCCACGAGTTCGAGGAGAAGAATATGACCAATTCGTGGAGAGATTTGTAAAAGCTGCTCGAAAAAGATTTCCCAAGGCGTATATCCACTTGTTAGTTTCTGGTTATTTGCTTGATCCTCTGCCCGGTTGACAAGTCTCATTACGGACTCTGATCGATCAGCTTTCAGTGAGGACTTTGGTCGGCATAATGCCAAAAGGATCTTGGATAAATTCCGATCGCATATTCCCTGTTTCAACGATGACATCCAGGGCACGGGATGCGTGACCCTGGCTGCAATTATGGCAGCACTTCACATTAGCCGCGTCAAGTTAGAAGATGCTCGAGTAGTTATCTTCGGCGCTGGGTCTGCTGGAATCGGGGTTGCCGATCGAATTTCAGATATAATCGCCATAGAAACACAAAAATCACTCTCGGAATCACGCAGACACATTTGGTACATGCCATTCGGCCCTTCTCTTTAGGCAGCCACTAACGCTCGTTCAAAATTTCTCAGGTGCCTGGATAAACCAGGGCTGCTCGTTAAATCGCTTGGGAATCAATTAACCCCGGAGCAAGTTCCATATGCGCGAGAAGACGCCGAATTTCGGGAAGCAGAGGGACGAGATTTACTTTCTGTCGTAAAAGAAGTCAAGCCGCATGTCCTGATCGGAATGTCAACGAAGCCCAATGCTTTTACGGAGAATGTTGTCAGGGAAATGGCTCAACATGTCGAACGCCCCATTATCATGCCACTCAGCAACCCCAGTCGTCTGCATGAGGCTCAGCCTCAGGATATCAGCGACTGGACAGGAGGCCGAGCATTGATAGCTACTGGCAGTCCGTTTCCTCCCGTTGAACGGAACGGTGAGAAATACGAAATTGGTAGGTTATTGCGAAGTGGAGTAAGCATCCGTTACTGGAGCAGTGCCCGAATTTGAAGGTACAGCGTCCGCTAACTCCTTTCAGCGGAGTGCAACAACTCCACAGCCTTTCCAGGGATTGGGCTTGGTATTGTACTATCTCGCGCCCGCCTCCTCTCAGACAAGATGCTGGTAGCCGCAGTCATGGCGCTGGCATCTCGGGCGCCCGCCCTCGAAGATCCTAAACGGCCAATCCTTCCTGATGTTGAGGATGTGCGCGAGATTAGCGTCGAAGTTGCCAAGGGAGTTATCAAGTGTGCGGTGAGAGAAGGACTAGCGCAGGAAGAGGGGATTCCCGCAAGCAATGAGGAGTTAGAACAGTGGGTTCGCGTACAAATGTGGGAAGCAAAGTATCGACCACTGGTCAAGGTGGGGGGGAAATAGGAATTGCCACATCCATAGTAGTCAGAGCCATAAGTTGTCCGACACAATTTATCCTGGCAATGAACAGAGAGGTATGGGGTTGTTGATGCGCATTGAAATTACCTGCAAAGTAGGGCTGTAAATCAGACAGCCTGTGAGCCTGTAGGGTTTTGAAGTTTTCAGGGATGATTGTTGATTACTCCGTATTAGTGCATGCATCAGTGGGATTATCATCAGTTAGCTGAACTGAGGCATATCCTGTGATAGTTTGAAGGAACCATGGTATATTCAAGAAGACAATCCATCCTCAGCAGTATCTGTCAACCACGCGTGTGGGTTCTAGAGACCTTAATTTCGTCAATAGCTGTAATAAACCCAGGACCGTCCGTTACTCGAGGTTGATTTTTCACTATTCTCCTTTTTAAGCCTGCCATGATGCAGACGCTCTGCCATTTGGCATAGCGGTTTCCATTCCCTATTTTTATATATTTATTCCTTGTGGTAGTAATCGTCCAGTTTGATTGAACTTCCCCGTCATTACACCACAATTCGACGGGGCAGTCTTTACCACTACCCCTTGACATCTCTTTCTATCTATGTCTTTTCAATGAACAACACCTCACCTGAGAAAATAGCGAAGCAATGAAGGTGATGGTGCTAGCCATTGCGGTAATCCTACTTCTCTTTCAGTCAATTGTCGTTACGTCCTCCTGGATACCATCTGTGAGCGAACTAGCAGTACGAAATGCGAGTGTGGCCTCGGATGCTCTCATAGATGAACCCACCTCTGATTCCCCCGTTCTTGAGAAACGGAGAGGTGGAGGTGGACGCGGAGGGAGCAGTGGTTCTTCAAGGTGAGGAGTTTCTGCCTGAGTTGTACTGCTAGCAATGCCACTGACTGTGCATTCCCCACGTACAGCCGATCCGGCAATCGAGGAGGTACAACGCGCAGTGGTTCAGGGCCTCGTCCTGCTTATGGCAGCGGAAATTACTATGCTGGAGGCACCGCAGTTCCATATGCCGCTGGCCATATGTCGCCTCTAGGCCTAACACCTTTCTTCTTACCAGCTGCAGCCCTGGCCTTCTTCCCCAGTCTCTGGCTATTTGGTGCATAGCCTACCCATACAATCATGCATACTCCTACATGAATAATGCCACCCATCATAATGAGTCAGTGCCCATTGTCTATGTCAACAGTATGAGGTTTGTGGATGATGCGACAACAATGACTCTAAATTCTACAATTCCCTTTTCAATGGCAGTGAGCCTACCAATTCGAGCATTACCAGGGTTGTAAATGTCAATGGGACAGAGAAGATCTATATCAACGGAACTTTGCCAAACGGTACAACTGCAGCCAATGCGTCCGCTACTGATTCTACTGCATCGACTGTGAGCCCGCAGCGTCTGCTGGGATATTGGCCTATAGTGGATCTTGCCTCGGGTGCTGTTTGGCTCCTCTGATGACTTTTATTTTCCGTCTTACGTCCCATCCTTACTTATGTGCTTACTTTTATTTCTTAGTACATGATTACGGAAGGTGGCTGGCTCTATGTCTTTTTGAGGCTGATGTTGATTTCAATACCAGTTTCGATCTTTCGTTGAACAAAGAAATCATCCCTCATGGTTCTAATACCCCTAACTAGCTAGTATATGGTCTCTGCTTCTGCTTTTAGGTGTTCTTTGGCGATAGAAAAAACAGTCGAGAAAATACCTTCGCCTTCTAGAGACTATATCGATATTCCCATTGCTGCGGCTGCATAACCTTCCTATCACTTAACACTGATTCATAACAATTGCTGCTAGAAGCTGCAAGGGTCCTCAGCAAATGGCATAAACACGCGTTATGTGGCGGATGCCCTTCTGTGTAAGCACGTCTATCTGCTTTCTATCTTATTGAAAAGAAGCCAGGACTACAGTTGTCGCGCATGTCGATTTAGAGCTGCCGATTTCCATTGTTAGATGAGGTTTCTAATAGAATCTTTAATAGAAGTACATAATGACAACATATGTGACAAGATTCAAACATCAAGTATTTAAGATACATAGACAAGGAATGGTAGTATTTCCCTGTCCCGATGACCAAAAGCCTATTGGTATAATCCGCGTAGAAAGGTCAAAAGAAAAGCACACTCTAAGATCCTTTGTATAAAGCTTCGTATCTAGTAAGGTTGTAATGGTTAGCTAACTGTCTACCATTGACAATCGTGGCGGGAGAAGGGCGTGCCGTTATATATAATTAACATAGTGCTGCTGCGACGTACCTTTTCCCTCTGAAAGCCCACAGACCCCAGTTTCCACAGGATATGTCATGAGGATCTAGATCGTTGAGGTCCCAGCGCAGACTGCGGAAGATATTCTCGCCCGGTTCCAGTAGCATATCAAACTCTCCAGCACACTTATCATTGACCCATTTGATATCTCTCTCCATATCCCATTGCGTGTACCCGGTGCAAATTATTGGTACTTTCGTCTCCAGGAGCTGTGGGAGTGTCTCTTCCCATTCGTGTGAGCTGGCTGGGTGGCCAAGGCCAGGGTGGAAGAGTACAAAGCAATCAAAGTAGGGGTCGAATGGTTGGAAGTATTGAGCTTGATACATGGTATGGAAGTAGTCAACATAGGTCGTGATTTTCAACTGTCCACCGAGTCGATCTTCTACTATTCCCCCGAATGGGTTCTCTGGCACCCGTTCAGGAAGAGGGAATTCTTCATCCCGATTGGCCATACTTTCCGGTCCGATGAAAATTATGTGCATTAAGGATCGCGGGAACATGTAAGAAAGCTGAAGCCAGACTTGGCGGGGAAGGGAAGATTCAGCGCGAGCGCCAAGTATAAACAAACGAACAGGAGGAGCTTTGAGACGCAACCCTTGAATGTCAACTCCCTCTCCAGTCTTGGGAGGATGCAAGGTATACCGAAGAGCTAAATACACTGATTAGTTTCCCCGCGATAAAGGATCAATATAAAGAGAGAGAATTAGGAATGCATCTTACCGCTCACGCTCTTGAGGCCTTCTGCCGTGAATCTTCCCCCCTTTCGAAGGCTGTAAGGGCTCAATTCGTGTAATACGCTTCCAATGGTAAGAGGATAAGTGAGCATTCTAGTAACCTGTCTCATACTCCTGTCACTATTGATCGCATCGAATTCCCGCGTGTAAAGGAAAGTGTCCCAGTTAGTCATGTTGATGACACAGTTCTCATCCTGCGGGCCAGGGTATGAGAATTCTGGGAAAAAGCGTCCTGAGTGAAGATCGTGGTCGTCTTCATTAATCTGTCTCAGGGTCTCGCAAACCTCCAGATGCGACTCGAAGTCATCCATCCAATGATCTTCGGAACAGTAAACGGGAATACCACAGTCGGGACATTCAAAGTGGGCATGAGCCGGTGGAAGGCCCGAGGCACCCTGGCCCTTCCTCGATTCCGGGTCATGGGGCGAAACAGGGATGCGAGTTTGTTGATGGCTGGGATGAGGACAAAATGCGTTTTGCCGTATGAATGCAGCGCGACTCCGAATGTCCGGCGAAGGGGACTTGGTGAAGGGGTGGAATAGATTGTTCGGTTTGAGCAGAACCCGAGTCTCAGCTGAGTGATCCGACGGCGTTGTCCGGACGAAGGATTGAGCATTACGTGACGCAACCTGGGGACTAGATGCCGAGGATGACGCCTGCCTAGAGTGCTCTGGTAAACTCTTCAGCAGTAAATGATCATTGCGGCAGCGAACGACTGAAGAGTTACATCCCCTTTTCGAACTGAAGAAGCGTTGGGGCCGAATCCCAGAGCCACGAGCTCTGACTCCCTGCCGAAGCACTTGGAGACAACGGCCGCATGTATACTCTCCTGTCATTGTGTCGCGGATGTTTGCTGGATACAGGGACGTCTGTTTGTCTCGATCGAAACCGAGCTTTTTGCATGGCGGATTTCAACCGTTTCCGCGGGATATCACGTGTTGCGTGAATCGAACCAGTTCCGTTTTGTGCCTTCAGTGTACACGGCTCTGGCAACCGGATACTCTGTATGAAGGCAAGTAGTTGCAAATATTATACCCATCTGGAAAGTTCGAAGAATAGCAAATATGGCCAGGCTGAGTTTGGGATAATAATAGAGGACAACTGGGTTCCTACGTGGGTTAAACCCACCAGATACATTGCTACTGCAACCAGATCAACTCGGTTCACTCCCAGTACATTCAAAAGATTACTTAGAAAGAATCTGCTTCGTATATCGTTAGACTAACCAGAGGAAAAGAAAATAAAGAGAGAGAAGAACATCTATATGGCCAAAAGAGGACATAAGGCTATACGCAGAAACAAGCTCTCTGCCGGAACAGAAAACATAAGAGACAAGACAGACACAACAAAGACCAACAGCTTTTGGAGGATGCCGCGCAGAACCAGTCGAATAATCGGGTTTAGTATTCATGGAACTAAAAGATATCCTCGCAACGGCTCCAGTCCTGCTCCTCTCTGCATTTCCAGTAGTTGCCAGTGTGGTTCCAAAACTCTTCGCCTGTGATGGGACATTTTCCTCGACTGAACCATTTAGGAGAGTATTCTTCTCCTTTTTGCTCCCTTTCCCTTCTTTTAGCACGTTGTTTCTCTTCGACCCGGTGTTTCTCATCGGCAGCAAAATCATACTTGCCCCCCTCCATTGCGCGTTGATCAGGACGAAGCCTTGTGTCGGTAGGAGGTAGATACCCTTTGAGATTCGCCGGGAGCGCGTTCAACGTGATAACAAAGGGTGTCAAGTTAAATGGAACCCCACTCGGGCGAGTGCTACATTGCCATACCAAGAATGTCTTCGCCGATTCTGGTTCTTGACCAGTCACCTGTGCTTCGAAACCAGGAGTATGACGAGCGTATATTTTGTCATTCCATCGACCACCAATACTCCATCTCGGAGTGCCATTCCGATCTACAACCTTCCCGGTCACTTGGTAGGCTGAGGATGCTTTCCAACCCCTCGGTTTGAAGTCCAGATAACAAATCTCGCCCGTTGTCCAGTTCTTGATCTCCATCAATCCGTAGTTATCAACTGTGGGATTTCCCGTGATAATGCCGATAACTGATGACGTAACTTTCTTCCAGGTGTAAAGTTCTTCTCCCCCTGAGATAGGACGCATCTTCAAGAACCACGTCCCAAGGAGATTAATGTCGAAAGATTTACCGTAAAACTTCGACTTAAGAGCCGATTCCCCCTACAGAAAAGATGTCAGTTCCCTGAAAATAACAACCAAAAACAGATAGTGCCCTACATAATAATCCCATTTGGTCGATTCAGCCCAGGCTGCGCCAATCGGAGGATGGTGGCTAACCTGTTCGATAAAGAAGCGGTACCCCTTGTCTGGTCTGACATATTCAAAAGTCTCGCCGAGAAGAGGATTAAATGGCTTTGCGACACGACCGATTGTCGAAGCATATTCACTAGCAGCAAACGCAGCTACATAAACAAGACGTTCCAATGAATCGTGTCGATCAGCAGCAATATCAAGGAGGTCCGTGTATTCTAAGTCTTCTGCAACCCTTTGAAGTAGTGAAGTCGGCTCATTGAAAGAAACCGGAAGAGTCATCCTAGTCATATCCTTGCCAATCATAGATTTGAGGATACCCTAGTCGATATCAGCCGCAAGAACCTTTGGAACATTCAGATGAATTCAAGCGACAAAAAAAAAAAAGGAACTTACCCATAAGGAGATTCTTGGTCTGTTATCGTAATCCATACCAAGTTTTTTCCTCACAGGGTCCTCGTATCCCTTGAAGGACGGTGCTATTTCATTGCGTTTTATAACCCTGAGTTCAGAACCTTCATCTTCGGACACCTTCTCACGATGAACTTCAGCCGCAGTCGTCCGGTCCTCCACTTGAATGTCGCCCGTGTCAATAGCATCGAAAAATTCGTCCTCATCTGATTCAGGATCGTAGATGCCGTTGAGTTGAGAGAGGGCCGACTTCTTCGGAGTAGAAGCACCTGTAATCTCTTCTTCGTCTGCTTGTTCACTTAATGTTTCCGCGCCTGTGACATCGACTTTCGGTCCCGGTGAGCCAATGGCTCTTTCAGGGGCAATGTAGCTGACTGGGCGGCTTGTAACTCCTGATGTATTTTCCAACGCTTCTTTCAATGCGCGTTTTGTACGTCTTCGCTTTTCTTCGGATTCGGCGATCTTGGACTGCAATTCTTCATGCTCCTGTGCTACTTTTGCCATACTCTCCTCCCACATTTTACGTAAATATTCCTCCCGATTTAACCGGGAATGCCAGTAGGCATCTCTATCTCGGGATAATTGGAATAGGTTGTGTATTAGACTCTTGAGACTGTCCACGGCTTCAGCGTAAGTAGCTATAGCGTTTTCAATCCTTGAATCGGACAAAGGCGTGTTCGGGTTCTCCGATTTCTCTGCTTGCAACGATGAAGCAACATTGCCGAGGAGTTCAAGTTGGAGTTTGACGGCCTGAGCTGTGATGTCCAGAGCGTCCTTATCTATCGGCTGCGCCTCATGACTAGATGCGTAGTCTCCATATTCATCATCATCATCAGCTTCAAAATTAGCACTGACAGCCCTATTCACGTCACTTTGAGCAGCACTAGGATCATATGAACCGTGTGTTGAAGGATCATCGTCTCCAGGCATACTCTCCAATGTCGTGCGCGATGGATGTGTGCTAAATTTCGTGACGTTACTCTCCGTCTTACTGAGAGACGGAGGCGCCAGGCCTTTGCTACTAGTCTTCGTGATGCAAATTGGCCCTGAATCGGATGGAGTGTCCGGAGTCCGTCCTTCAATCTGATCGATCTTTGCCTGGCGAAGAACTTCAGCATTCTTTGTTTGGCGCCTCTCTTCCTCTTCTGCTTCATCTTTCGCCCATCGAATGGCATTGTTCAACGTCCAAAACCAACGTTTCGCCTCAGCAACATGATTAGCTTTCAGATGATACTTCACTGATGATTTGCCGTGAATCTCGAAACGCGTCTTATCCTGGGAGTCCATGCTGAGTCTGGCAATTTTCATATTGATAGCACCTCGACATGCGGATCCAGCGTCATCTATGAAAAAAGGACTAATCAGTCTCGCACAAGAATTCAAAATGGAAATTAGTCTTACCTTGATGCTTATAGTAACTTAAAACACCATCCTCCAGTACGAACCATCGTAGCTTGTAGCCGCTCGTGTAATTGGTCCATTTTTTCAAATAACCTTTCATCTCACGAGTGTCCCTTGCCGCAAGATGCGGGTCACCAGTAGAAATCCTGCCAACTCCTTGACCTCCAGTATTCCCGAGAATGGCCTTCTCTTGGACTCCACGTTGAGCCATAACCGCAGCAGGTGACTTCTTCAGTATCGCTCGCGTCTTGTCATCTTTGGTGACATCCTGTGGCAGTTTACCCTTCCTGTCACGGAGGAAAGGGTCTGCCCCGTGCATTAATAATAGTTGAATGAGTTTTGTGTCCTTTTTCCTTGCCCCTTCATGTAGCAGAGTACCACCAGTTTGTACCGTAACTCGATCAGTAACAAAATCCAAACTATTCACATCCAAGATTCCTTCAACTCGCGGCTCTTCCAAGAGTTTCTCCAATGCCTCATAATCACCCTGGGACACAAGGGACTGGATTTCCTGGATCTTGTTATCAATAAAAATTGATCGTGCAAGTTGAAGCTGTTGAAAAATATCTGGTGTATTCGCAACATCGAGAGCTGTCTCACCACGATAGTTGACGATCGAGTCGTTGATGTTGAGTTGGTTCAGCAGGTCCCGCACCAGCGTCTGCCTTCCAAGCTGGGCGGCAAGATGTAAAGGCGTATTGCCATCTCGGTCACGCGCATTTATGTCGACATCTTCCCCTGTTGACAGAATATACTCAAACACCGTCGGTTCAGCACATTGCACAGCAAGATGCAGGATGGTGGTCCCGGATAGGTCGCTAGCTTCTGGGGAGCACGGGGAATCCTTGAGGGCCTTTGATATTGCAGTGGTATCTCCGCTCCGTAGAATCTCGAAAATGCGAAATGTTCTTACTGATTGCTCAATCGATATGTTTCCACTCTTCGCGCGTGTGGCTGGTGGCGATTTCTCTGAAGCTTCGGCGCTGCGGTTGGACGTACTGGTAGACCCCTGAGTGTTCCTAGACGAAATTGGTGGGAAATTGGCATCTTGGCTTTCCTTGCGATGGGTAGCGGTACTCCAAGTATGTGACCTAGGCAACGAAGGAAGGGACGAGCTCATTGAATGAGAAGACATGGCGGATTTGGGAGGATAAACTTCGCGACTTGGGATTTCGTTGTCCTCCCCTCGAACTCTCTCACGGCGCAGAAGAGCAAGCGCCAAAGAACTCTTTGAGCGTTTGTGACTAGGTAATCTTGGGATGTCAGCAATGTTGCCAGTCGGTAAACCCGAGCTCCCTCCTGGCGCGGAGGATGGTAACAAAAAGTCCCCGTGATAACGAATCAGAAGGGGTATACATAAGTTTTAGAAAACAACCAATGGTAATAAAATAGGTCAAACAGAGAATATCCGAAAAAAAAAAAGGAGTGAATACTAAAGAGGAGATCTTGGTGTGCGTCGATCGCGGTAAGAACACGCGTTGCACTAGTAATTGAACTCAAGAAGCTCCCTACATGTACATGAGCAGGTTATAGGGAATGCCGAGAAAAACACATGGTACCAAGTGGTTACAGTCACCCTGCCTTGCGAACAGACAGATACTCGGGCGCAACCTCAAGCGGCGGTCCACGTCCACGGTAATGAGGACGGCAGGGATCGCTGTGGCTGTGTGTAGCAGACTCACCTTTCGCCCCTTTCCGTCATTTCACGGCTTGCCACCTGCGCTCAGACGAATCAAGACTACGTTTGTCGCAATCAACCGGTGATTGGAGAAATAGCCAAAGCAACAAGGAGAGTGGAAGGGATGGTGACAAAGGAGAGAACGACATCAAGTATCATGATTTTAGATTAGCAGAGCATAGCAAGGAAGCACCCAGGTAGTAGATAAACGAACTCAATGCGACCCAGCCTATCCGATGACGGAGTGGGCGCTAATACGAAGACTGAGCGGCTCTCCAGCGCTTGTCTTGGCGGGTTGAGAGTCATTTTTGGGGGAAATGGAGTCAAGCCGGATCATATATAAGATGGCGTCAGGATTATATGTTAGCAATAGTTAATACGCCAGAGAATTGTCTAGAAATGCATATCCCGTGTCCGAAAATTGCTTGTATGAGCATCGTACATATTTATACTAGTACAGCCGTCTATGCATTCCCATTTGCCCGCCCCATGATAGTGCCGATTCTCCTGTATCTACAGCACACGTCCCAAGATGCCATTATTCATCGAACGTAGATATTGCTTTTTTGGGTAGTACCTACCGAGTCTCCCCACTTACAAGGACGATGACACTGCCGAGTTGCCTTCTCAGGTCTTCTTTGTTGACGTCGTGAGTATCCTCGACTTCACCCCACATCTCGGTCTGCCACCTGACCTCGAGACTAGATGCCTCTGCCGCCTCTTCAATGCCGAATCTCTTCTGTCCTGGTTGCTGCAGGGGACGGAAGTTTTCACTCCATTCCACGAGCAGCCTGGTGGCTACTAGCAAGCTTTTGGACGCAAGCACTCCTCTTTCAAAAGCAGCCAAGTCATGAGGTAGCAAGTCGGATACCCATTTACGGATTATATCCTTCGTCGCCTGGGGTTGAGACGTGGGCAATATACTGTTTTCGTCTGGCATGGGCGTGATCTCGATCCCAGGCCAGACTTTTGTAGTCAAATAACTGGTGATATCTTTGGCCACCCTCATTTGTATTGTTCGAAGAGTCTCGGTTGGCGCATTCTCTGTGTCGGTTTTGTAAACATCCTGCTCCGGTACCCAGCAAAGCAGCGTGTCGGTATCTAGGTAGCCCAGTGTGGTTTTCAGTATCTGATTTCTCGTGGATGTGTCGCCGTTCGCGTCTTCTCGGGCAATATCCGCTGCCCGCGCAGCGAGAGACGTCAATGGGATTAAATGGCTTTTTAATGCTTCCCGTGCAGACTTCATGACATCCCACTCCAATGCGATCGCATGCGCGAGGTGAGGTTTAGTCGCAGGAATCGAAAGAACATCTTTCATCGGTGTGCGAACTGGCCGAGTGTCTAGCAGAACATGATATTCCCCATCTAAGGTCAAAACACGTGGTCAGCATGTGTACTACAGCACGTTGTGTGTATGGGTTAGTGGAAGCCCTGGATATTGAATACCTGATTTCTTCGCGACATTCACATCTTTCCAAAACCTTTTGTTAAGTGCTGCGGTCCTCTTTGACAGTTGCCACCCGGCAGTGCTCCCTCGTTTGTTGGATTCGTTTATTCCACGTTGTGCTGCGTGCTCCTCAAATCCTGGTGCCGGTGAAGGAGCCTTGGGAGGAGGTCCGTGGGCAGTAATTGGATGGGCAACAGCTGAGTTCAGAGAGGCCGTCCGGAAAAAACGAGGTGCTGATATGGTGCGTCCCGAAGCGGATGAAAACAGCTGGGAGGGTAACTGAGCAGAGGATCGAAAGTTCTTCATTGTTCGAACAGATGGGAATAATCGTTGGATAATTAACATGCACCTTGCATGCGGAGATGGTACTCTCAACCCGGAGTTTGATTAGTTAGCAGGGACCGTCTTTTCTAGTTGCCTAAAAGATTAGGTACAGGATTTCCTATGCCACTTCTTGGCTTCCCCTTTCCGTTCGTGCCCCATACTCAGCTCAGGCTACTCTCTGAGCGTGGGGTGAGTGCTGATCCGCATGGTGAGTAGTATGTAGTCCAGGGTCTAAGAGTCAATGATTCCTGAATAAGGACTACTATAGTCAGGCATTAATACTAGGCATTGGCCATATTGATCAATTATGTCAGCTCACTTCCACACATCAAAACCTAGGTAAAATGTGGACCAGTGATTGCATCCTTTCTTCGAGCCAGGTATTAATACTGTCTTTATTCGCAAATCTACAAGCATCTTTTGCTCACAACTCTGATTTTTTATCACGTGACCCCTAAATGACCACTGATGAGGATATAACGTAGTTGGACACCGAGAGTCCCCCCTTTTCCACGATAGCTAGTACGATAATTTTATCATTTTATCAACTACCTCTACCACCCACACCATTGCCATGGAAGATAAATCTTATGAAGGGCAGATTCTTTTAGCCCTAAATACATTCAAAAAAAAGTTAATATCTATCTATCCCAAAGGTTGCAGCAGCATTTGATGTTACAGTGAGGTGTCATAAAAATATGCCCCCCCTTATCAGCACCCGGCCACCGCCTACTAAAAATAATTATATTGCCGGTGAAATATCACCACCCCACGGTGTAACGGGCCAGAGCCCGTCTGGGATCACGTGCAACCACGTGCCCAGCAGTCTATCTTGATGAGGATATACTATTTCGGACAGGTGGATTATCTGATAATCCGGTCCCGGATACGGAGTATGTATGTTCCGGAGGAAGGACCAACATACGGATGTTGGGACAACACAAGGTGTAATAGACAAGCTAGAGGAAGCGCATCGTTTTAGAGCTTCAAGATGTACTAGAGACGGCAGTATATCGATATAGAGCGTTCACCACGATCCCTATGAATCCTACGGTATCCTTTTAGTATCTGGTATCCAGACGCACTCCTGATCCACATCAAGATGGAACGAGATTATGGGATGCCCAGAGTTCTTTATCTTGCCTTCTCTCTCTGCTTTCGTCCGCATTAGACTGAATATTTTTACAAGGTGCTTTCTGCTAATCTTACATTGTTGGCGAAGTGATTCAGGTATGCTGGGACATTAACTGGAGTTTGGAGATGGATCTGCTGCTGAGAAGATAATAATGGTGAATACTGTATCATTTTCACAATACAGGCAGTAACTAACGAAAATACTCCTATCAGTGAGCAGCTGAATGGGTGCCTTCATTGAATCACTATGGATAAGAAAGTTGCTCAGGTCCCGATGCACTCCACATTGCCAAACAAACCTCTGTCTCCAAACTATCAAGATACCCACTATCTATGGTGTACTGTCACTGTGAAGGGCTAAGGTGAGATTGAATTCAACCTAACGATGCCAGATACTATCTACCAAAAGCTTCAAAGAGAGGAAGAGCTCGTGCTGCTCGACGACTCGCGTAGATAGTGTTAGTACACGTGAGGTTCGGCGGTCTAGGACGGCAGAACCTCACGTGTACTAACAAGATAGACTGCTGGGCACGTGGTTGCACGTGATCCCAGACGGGACGTGATCCCAGACGGGCTCTGGCCCGTTACAGTCACGGCTCGAAGGATCATGTATCTTAGCCATCCAGCATGAGGTCATCATCATGACTGGTTATTAGTTATTCCTGTGTGATATACTTGCTATATTACATACTAATTCAGGTCAAAGCACCGCATCTTCCCCATTCACATACAAACATGGATAGATAGATAACTACCATATATAGCCAGGAAAATGCATGGATACATGTGGGCGTGACTATTCACTGGATATAGTTATCAGATAATCTTCTTGCCGGTAAATCAAATGTATTTCAATTTAATACTGAATGGAATCGTCATTCAAGCAATAGCCGATTAGGTAGAATATCATGAAAATCAGAGTATGATGAACAAGCAGAACGCCTCCTTCCACCACTATTTCTAGCTGCTTTTGAATTAGAAAAGAGAAACATGAGAAGACAGAAAACCGCCCTATTTTTTCTTTGGTTTTCTCTCGCTATTTTACAATCGCTTCCGGAACTCGTTATTCTTCCGCTGACACGGCGGAATGAGCTGGTAAGTTTTTTTTTTCGCTTCATTGACATCGAGGAAAGATCGAATATTTGAAGGATAAAATAAAACGACAAAGTCAGAAAGGAAAAATAGAAACATAACGGGAGATACTGGATACGAAACTTGATAAGGGGTCATAAGTGGCGTTTTTGTCGTAATTGAAAACAATGTCCGTGTACCACGTACAATGGGCATATATGATGACTTTGCAGGAAGATCATGAGGTTCGTATAGGTTAGTTGTTGGCAATGCGTTTCTTCTTCATGCGCTCTTCATCGAAATCGTCGGCGCCCTCTCGACTACCCCAAGCAGTCTGCATAAATGTTAGATATTGTTTTGACGAGTTGAGTTGAAAAGAAACAATAATTATCGCTTACCACGTTGAGAGTGACTGCCGCATACATCTTGATAACACCGTGAAAATACCCAAAAAGGATGGATACCGGGAGAAGCAAGACATCGACTGGATAGCGAATATAGTGCCCGAGAAGCTTAATAAATTTGCTGACGAACATCCACATGAAAAGAGCACGCATTGCAAGGACATGTGAGTCATAGTCCCAAGACTCTGTGGCTTTATTGCAAAGGAAAACAAGGATCATGTCACCAAGAAGGGCCGGTGGTGACAAGGTTGTTAAATGCACAGCATATGTGCTCCAAGGTTGACGACTTCCAGAACTGCTTTAGCATGCTTTCATTGAAAGGCCAAGAAAGGATGAAATAAAGGAGGAATACTTACTACCAGATATCTTTGTCACGGAACATGCTCGTGAGGTTGCTCCGCCAGTTGCTTCGAGACCATCGCGCGCACTGCTTCAGGAACTTGACATTGTCCTCCAAGGTGGTCTGAATTTCAGCCTCGGGGTGATATTGGATGTACGTCTCCCAGCCATGTGATACCATCCAACGGGTAATAAAGTTGTCGTCGTCTGCATTGAGGTGATATCTACCCCACCACCAGTCCTCGTTGGTGAAACCATGGGCGAAGACAGGGTCTTGGAGAATTTTAGTCCTATAGGCAACTGTTCGGCCTGAAAGACAAGGCAGTCCACCGTCTATGTGGGTAGTGGCAGCACAATCGAAGTTTCTACGCTCTAGGTAGAGAGCCCCAAGGAAACCCCAGATGCGTTGAGAAAAGGTTGGTGCAGTAGCACGACGCAACCGCTGACAGGTTCCTACGCCTCCGAACATTTCGTCTTTCTCAAACGGCGCCAGGATCCAAGGAAGCACAGAAGGCGGCCAGCTTACATCGTCATCGGAGAATATGGTAATGGCCGTGCGAACTTCTGGAAGAGCACGCACCATCTGGTGGCGTTTGTTAGGGTGCAAAACCGTGAAAAGGCGGATTCGAGACTTCGCAGGCATGATTTCCAGCATCTTCTCGGCTTTCTTCCGATTTGCCTCTATAGTCACCAGGAGGAGTTCAAATGGATGGTTGGCAAGAATTGACCGAATTGTTTCCACCAACTCATCGCCGCACCCCTCAAGTGTGGGGATGATAACAGAGACATCCTGGGCAGTCAACTTGGGATTCTCTGGAGGAAGAATTGGCTTGAAAGTCCAAAAGGAGAAAAAATTCACCACAAGGCGAAAGTAACGGTAGAAGCTAGAATATAAAATTGTTAGACTTAAGTCGAGAATTTCCACTTCAAAGATAATTGGGATATATCAAGTACTCACAAAAGAGAAATAAACGCTTTCATGTAAGGGAACGCCATGGTCTTGGACAGACACTCCACTGGGGCTTTTGCAGTATCGTTACTTGTGCCACTCAGAAATGAGCAGGTGGTAGAGTTCTAGATGCTGGCTTTACATGAACAGGCAAAAAGAAACACAGTGAATGCCCTTGTCATAGAAGCTCCTTTGAGCTAGGAGAGAGAAAATGATGACAATGAATGAGTGAACAGACAAGGTAAAAGAATGACAGGACCGTGAAACTGAAGAGACTGAGCAGATGAAGGACAATGAAGAGAGTGGATGTGGAAGGGAAATAGTCGTTGACCACAGACCCAGGAGCAAGGCCAGACGATGGCTTTCCATGTTCAAACATTATTACAGCCGGCAGCATTGGAGGGTTCTTATTTTATTTTGCATTTCGTACTTTGTAAAGTTCTTAGGACGGAGATCAGCTAAGAGGCACATGTTCAAAACCGAAGACTCCGTATCATGCAAGGGCCAGAACAGAAAGAGGGGGAGAGAAGAATTAAAAAATAAAAAGATAAATAAAAAAAATAGTAATAAATAAAATTAAGGCCTCGCGTCATTTTTCATTTCGAGCATCGCGCAGATGGTGGTAGTGCGTGCATCAGAGACGACCCTCGACCTACAGCGTGGAAAGAGAAGGAAAGGAAGGTTATGAGGATTAACAGCGGCCCATGCAATCAGGGTTACATGGCGCAGTTGGTGGAGGAGCTCAAGCACAGACTGCACCTGCCATAGTGGCGCCGCCCGCTGGCGTGCCTAGCCTGTGGATGATGACTATGGGGTGCTAGACTTTTTGAGTGCGTCACTAGGCTGTGTCTAAGCATCCATAGATAGAATCGGGGCGGCTGAGAACGACCACCTGCCCATCTTCGTTTGCGGATCAGACAACCGGCCTGATGTCAAGGCGATGATCGTCTGACTGACTGCTGATTCGATTCATCTGCGATGTGGGCAATTCGATGTGACAATATTACCAAGCCATCATCTATCTATGTCTATGATCCTAAGCGTTCCGTAATCATGCATGCACATCGGGAATGCCACATAATGACCTGCATATGCCTGTGGATGTACGTCAGAACCCAGAACTAGTGGGATGAAATATCCATCATTGGCCTTCTGGCAATGCCGCAAGCCCCTCCTGTGGAGTAATGCCGTTCCGGTGCTGCAAGAGAGGGGCCCTGCAGAAAGAGACGGAAGGTCAAGCACCAACAGACGGTGGGAAATAAAACGAAGAGAAAGAGAGAAGAAAGGGACAAGCAAAATACTAGAGGGGAATAAAAATGAAATGAGCGCAGATAAAAAAGGGAACTGTACACTTTTGAAAAGCCGGTGTTGGAAGTTGCCAAACCTCCGACATCTGTATTGCTCCGGCCGAGTCCCACGCTGTAGAGCACTAGCTTCCATCCGTACATACTTCGAGCTACCAGGAAGTAGTACTAGCTAGTCAGCATGTAAGTGACAAACCTCCTACCTCCTATAGGTTCGGTGGGACTGGCGTGAGAACAGCAGATTCCTCCGGGTTTCGAGTGAGATGCTCTTCTGACGTGGGCTGACTACTGAAGAGACAGACAAACAGCATTGATCTTTTTTCTTTTTTTAATAGTTAACGAGGTGGACACAGACAGCTGGATGGATGGTTGTCTCAGTTAATTGGCCCAATCACAAAGACCAATGTCGCATTGTACAAATTAAATTCCTGAGCGCCTCTAATTACACTGCAACGATACGCAGGTCTTTACGCGTTCATCATGTTGGGCCTATGTGAAAATCCAGACCTGCTGAGGGCTAGAATTCTTCCTTTTGCACAACTTATGCAGGTCGCCCACTTTATCGTCGTCCGATGTGGTCTCGGCATCGCATGCAGCAGAATTATTTTATGTAGGTCGCCCTAAACGGCAATTCCGGTTACAACCTGCAAGAGGTCCAAGATATCTATGATTCTATGGAGTCATGTCGACATGGTGTACGAAGTGACAATAATACTAAATAATAATCGACAATATTACTAGGCAGAGAATTATTACAAGCCTCAATTGACAGGGAATTAATTCACCACTATCAGCGACAGCAACTCTTTAATGCCAATTGACTTTTCACAGTGGGTTGGTGGGATGAGATGAAATGAGACGAGATGATAATGCTTCTAGGCTTTTGCTTTGTCCTCCACAGTCCATCTTCGCTCGCAGAGATTTCGGCTATATTTAATATACTATTACGGCTCCGTACCGGGAACCGTGGACAGCTAACTGTACAGCATACATCCTCGCTAAAAGGCATGCCGACTAGCGGAGATAGCACAAGCCTTTCTCCTGATTGGTTTCGTTCGTGAAAAAGAAAGAAACAACCAACTGCTTCTCCTGCACACAGATGGAGCCGGTCTCGCACGGACTATCTACAGGTACGACATACGCTGTCGATATTGGCTACTTAAGCTCAAACTTCTCCATCCATGGATTAATTAATTAATTTAATTAAATACTACTCCAGACGGGAGACTCCACGAGGTCCACTCTCACCCGGGACTGACCGAGACATGATCGCTCTGTTTCATGTTCTTCCTTGCTCCCAGAGCGCGCGTGCACACAGTCGAAAAGCATCAATGGGTGATATATATCTATGCACATACTGCCCAGCTCCTCATATATCTTTCTAGAAACAACTTTCTTGAACCCCAATTGACTAGGCTCACAAGGCTCCAATCCTAGATACTGAGCTTCATGGCTCAGGCCGACGAGTCCCGCGCTCGCCAAGGACCTGCTGCTGCATTGGCGAATTCTTGGAACGACTGTTAAAACTAGCCACCTCATGACGGCCGCGACTCCGCTTCCCCATAATACTAGGTTAGACTTGTAACTCGGGGGAAATGACATGCAGGTCGTGAGCTGCCGTGGTTGAGAGACCATCTTCTTACCATCCTGGAATGCATGTGTCAATGCCATGCATATCCATATAAACTGTCTCCTGAACCTATAGCCAGCCCAATTTGTCCTCAGTATGCTTGGGTGGATGATTTCAGACAGCACTATTCAGAACATGGCAGCTAATGCTCGACCACCAAAAAAAGATAAAGTATAATAATCTGCTTCATGCCATCTTTCTTCCAGCGTACGGAGCACATAGAGGCCCAATTCACTTTATCTAACTAGATCATATAGTTAACTACCCGTGCCAAGCGCACCTACACGTCTTTCCCCGTGTAGGTGCGCCCCATCCCAACACGACTTTCATCCCAACACGAAAAATTCTTACCTCTCCACTAAATCCACCACAACACCACCAAAATGGCAGATTATTATTATTATTATTATTATTATTATTCTTCTTCTTCTTCCATTTTTGAGAGCACTTTCCAGTCTAAGACTATGCATGCTCTACCCTGCCCCAATGAGGCAAGGATTTAGTTCTGATGCCTAAATACATGATTGGGTTGGCCATGGTACATATCACGGTGCTGGACCAACGTACACCGTATGACGGTCCGGAGGCCGGTTCTGCCTGTACTGACCGCCCCTGCACGTGCCTGCGAGGAAATATCTTGAACCTCTGTCTCGATCTTGTTGTAGCTCTTCGAGCTACGTCCTGTCTACCTGCCTGTACGATAGCTTGCCTGCCTGCCTGCCTGCGTGTTCTTTCCAATCTATTTCTGTTTCCTGATCGCCTGAATCCGCACCTTGACATTACGTAGCTCCTCCTATTGGGAAGAACATGATGTCTACGAATGCCTGCCCCCGACCACCCTTCCTGCCTGGCAACGAAGAGAGCTTCGCAGCTCACGTCCCCAACCACCTGACGGAGTGGTACCACTACTTCCGTGAAGCCTACGATTATATGGAACGGAATGAAACGATCACGGCTGAGCTGAAGGGACAAATTGACCATCTGATGCTACAGAACCAGGCCGTCCAGCAAGAGCACGAAAACCTGAAGACTGAGCTTGTCGGGGAACAGCAGAACAGCACCCGCCTCCAAGGCGTGGTAGATTATCAGAAGACACAGCTTAGGGAAGCCCAGCAGCAATATATGGAGGCTGTAATGGACAAGCACAAAGCCATCAATGCCACCATGCCAACCGTCAGCACCCCACTGCCTGTGCCCACCCCTGAACCTGCTGCTAAAAGCCCTGCAGCTACTCCTGTGGGAGCGCCTGCGTCGATTACTCCCCCATCTACCAGCTCCGCCCACCTTTCAGAGCGACTTCCTGACCCTGACCCCTTTGACGGAGACCGGAAGGACCTCCGCCGTTTTGTCACCCAGATCCGAGGGAAGATGACTGTCAACCAGGACCGGTTTCCAACACCACAAAGCCGTATGACATACGTGACCAGCCGCCTGAAGGGAGCTCCCTATGACCAGATCCTACCGTACCTACATGGCGGAACGTGCCAGCTACCTGACTATGAAGAAATATTGAATATATTGGAACGCGCCTTTGGGGATCCAAACCGAGCCCGCAATGCCCGTAACACTCTATTCCGTCTGCGACAAGGTAATAAGGAGTTCAGCATCTTCTTTGCTGAATTCCACCGCCTGGCCCTAGAAGGGGAAATGCCCGAAGCTGCCTTACCAACACTCCTGGAACAAGCTATTAACAGGGAACTACGAAGCATGCTTTTACACCACCAGCCCCAGAAGGTGACTATCACCAGCTTGCAACCTTCCTGCAGAATCTGGAGACCCGTCGCATGCAGTATGATACCGCCTCTCACACCTATGTCAGAGCCACCCGGAGTACCTATCCAACCAGCCCTATCCAACCCGCCCGGAGTCAACAAGGGAAGTTTACACCTAAGACACCCAATGTTAGCACAACACAACTACGCCAGCCAACCCTAGGGCCTCATCCGGAGCCTATGGACCTATCTACATCCCGCCGTGCCTCATCCCTGGGCCTAACACGCCGTGAGAAAGGGGAATGCTTCCGATGTGGATCTAAAGATCATCTAGTCCGAAACTGCCCCCACCCTGACAACCGCCCAACTCAATTAGCCAGTGGGAATATCCAGTTACTACACGACTCACCACCCAGGAGCCCCCAAGGGGCCGTTCCCCAGCTTCTGATGGGTCCTCTGAACCTGAATATTCAGCAAAAGGCGTAAGCCTGGTCTAAGTCGCGATCAGGCTTCAACTATGCGCAATCTCCGAATCTCCATGACTGCTGTCCAAGGCCTGCCTATTGAGGAAGAAGTCCAGCGATCTAACCTGATGGTCCTACCTGCCAGCCTAACCCAACAAGATAAAGAGTGCCCAACCTATGCAATGCTAGATTCCGGAGCTGAAGGAACAAGATTTATAGATAAAGAATGGGCTAGACACCATAACCTGACCCTGCACCCTCTGAAACACCATATCCGAATGACAGGGTTTGATGGGACTGAAGTAGAGCTAGGATCTATCAAACATTTTGTCCGAGCCACCCTGCGAATTGAAGACCATGTGGAAAGGGATGTCCCATTCCTAGTTACCCAGCTTGCCCATTTTCCAATCATACTGGGCTTACCGTGGTTGAAGAAGCATGACCCAAGAGTTGGCTTTGCAGCCCACAATATCTTGTTTGACAGCAACTACTGCCGCCAGCACTGCAACATACCCTCTCAAATCTCCAAGATTCAAGCATTACACGATATCCCACCTAAAGCTCGCCCACACCACCTACCAGACCGCCCGCCTGTATTGAAAGATCATGATATTGCCCCTGTCTCCCTGAGAGCCTGTTCTGCCTATGCCCGAAGGAAATACAAGATATATGCCATCACACTAAACCAGATCAATGAGCTGTTACAGAACAATAACCCTGAAGGAACTCCAACTGATACCACTACCTCACTGCCTACCGAATTTCAGGACTTTGCTGATGTGTTCTCCCAAAAGAGGCCGAACAGCTGCCTCCCACCGTCCTTGTGACCATGATATCCGCCTGGTTGAGGGAAAGATGCCTCCTTTTGGACCCCTGTACCCTATGTCCCGTACTGAACTACAAGCTTTAAAGGAATGGATTGAGGACAACCTGCGCAAGGGGTTTATCCGCCCAAGCTCTTCACCTGCTGCTTCACCTGTCCTGTTTGTTGCTAAACCTGGGGGGGACTCCGATTTTGCGTGGACTACCGTGCACTGAATGCCATCACCATCAAGGACCGTTACCCATTACCACTAGTCAAGGAGACCCTGAACAACCTAGCAAACATGAAATATTTCACTAAGGTTGACATTATCTCTGCATTCAATAACATCCGTGTCAAGAAGGGTCAAGAATACCTTACCGCATTCCGCACTCGCCTAGGCCTATTTGAATCCCTTGTTATGCCATTTGGTTTGACAGGAGCCCCTGCTACCTTCCAACGATATATCAATCATACCCTGGCTGAATACCTGGATGTCTTCTGTACCGCCTATCTCGATGACATCTTAATCTATAGCAAAACCCGCTCTGAACATGTCAAACATGTCCGCCTGGTCCTTGGACGTCTACGGAAAGCTGGCCTATATGCCAAGCTAGCTAAATGCGAATTTATTGTCCCTGAAACCAAGTTCTTGGGTATTATTATTGGACGAGATGGGATCAAGATGGACCCTGAGAAGGTTGAGACCATCTCTAACTGGCCTGTACCCACCTCTGTTTCGGATGTACAAGCATTTATTGGCTTTGCCAATTTTTACCGTCGGTTTATTCAGGACTTTTCCAAGATAATTGCACCGCTGACTGCCCTAACCCAGAAGCATGTCAAGTTTGCTTGGACTACTACCTGCCAGCTCAGTTTTGAAGCCCTAAAGAAAGCCTTCACTAAAGCACCTATCCTGAAACCATTTAATTGGGACCGAGAGATTATTCTGGAAACTGATGCATCTGATTATGTCTCAGCAGGAGTCCTATCCCAGTATGATGATGATGGGATACTTCACCCTGTCGCGTTCTTCTCTAAGAAGCACTCTGTTACGGAATGCAACTATGAGATCTATGACAAGGAGCTACTAGCCATTGTGCGCTGCTTTGAAGAATGGCGCCCAGAGCTAGAGGGATCCCCATCCCCAATTCGTGTCCTAACTGATCACCGCAACCTGGAGTATTTTATGTCCACTAAGCTCCTAAATCGACGTCAAGCCCGCTGGTCTGAATTCCTGTCCCGTTTTAACTTCAAAGTGATATACCGCCCTGGCAAACAAGGAGCAAAACCAGATGCCCTGACACGGAGGTCAGCGGACCTTCCAAAGGAGGGGGATGAACGCCTTAGACACCAGAGTCAGGTAGTGCTGAAGAGAGAGAATTTGGGAGGGTTCCCTGACGCCCAAGAACCTAAGACACAGATGAGGAAACAGGTGCACTTCACAAAGACCCAAACCTGTCAATTTTACCACCCTGATGACCCCCCACGAACCATCGTTGGCCTAGACACTAAGGAACCCCCAAGACCCGATTAGCCGCCCAGACATATGAACCCGCTGAACCTGCTGAACCCGCTGAACCCGCTGAACCTGCTGAACCTGCTGAACCCTGAACCCGCTGAACCTGCTGAACCCGCTGAACCTGCTGAACCTGCTGAACCCGCTGAACCCGCTGAACCCGCTGAACCTGCTGAACCCGCTGAACCTGCTGAACCGCTGAACCTGCTAAACCTGCTGAACCTGCTGAACCTGCTGAACCTGCTGAACCCGCTGAACCTGCTGAACCTGCTGAACCCGCTGAACCTGCTGAACCTGCTGAACCCGCTGCTGAACCCGCTGAACCCGCTGAACCTGCTGAACCCGCTGAACCTGCTGAACCTGCTGAACCTGCTGAACCTGCTGAACCTGCTGAACCTGCTGAACCTGCTGAACCGCTGAACCTGCTGAACCCGCTGAACCCGCTGAACCTATTCTACCCAATGAAATTGAACAACCAATAAAAACAACCTACACCATTGACCCCTAGTACAATCAATCCTAAAGGCTGTGGATGAGAAGGCGTCCCATCACCCTGCTATCACCCTGGCTGACTGCCAGCGCCGTGGCCAGTACCTCTATTACCGGAACCGCCTGTACATACCTGATAACGACAGCCTGCGAGCGAAATTACTTCAATACACACATGACAAACCCACTGCTGGACATCCTGGACGCTCTAAGACCTATGAAATCCTAGCTCGAGAATACTATTGGCCTGGAATGTACAAGTATGTGGAACAATGGATTGCCAACTGCCATGTCTGCCGCCGTATTACACCCTCCCATGAAGCTCGACAAGGAGCCCTACGCCCACTACCAGTTCCTGAGCGTGCCTGGCAAGATATTTCAATGGACTTCATCACACACCTCCCAAAGAGCATGGGTTTTGATTCAATCCTGGTTATAGTGGACCGCCTGACCAAGATGAGACACCTGATACCCTGCCAGGAAACCTACAACGCGGAGAAAGTAGCCTACCTGTACCTGGAATATGTCTGGAAACTGCATGGCCTGCCTAGGACTATTATCTCTGACCGAGGTCCCCAATTTGTGTCTTCATTCTGGAAGCATTTAACCAAGCGTCTCCAGATCCAACGCCTGTTATCAACTGCCCACCACCCTGAGACTGATGGCCAAACTGAACGCTTAAATGGGGTCTTAGAACGATACCTCCGTGCCTATGTATCTTATCTACAGGATGACTGGGCCCAATGGCTGCCCCTAGCTGAATTCGCGATGAACTCTGCCCAATCCGAGACTACCCACATGTCACCCTTCTTTGCCAACTACGGGTTCCACCCAACTATGGGCTTCGAACCTATTCAGCCAGCTAACCTCCCTGCCACCCGTGATGCTGACGCTTTCACAACAAAGATGCGCCAGATTGTTAACTTCGCACGAGCTGAAATCCTATCTGCTCAGGCCCGTTGGGAAGAGCAGACCAACAAACGACGACAACCTGCTCACCAGTACCAGACTGGCCAACTTGTATGGTTAAACGCCCGTAATATCCGCACACTAAGACCACAAAAGAAACTAGACTGGAAGAACCTGGGACCATTCCGCATCCTCCGTCAGATCAGCCCACATGCCTACGAATTGGACCTGCCGACTAGCATCCGTGTACATCCAGTCTTTAATGTTGACCTACTAACCCCGGCTGCCAACAATCCCTTGCCCGGCCAGAGGCCCGACCCACCTCCACCTGTCGAAGTAGACGGGTTGGAGGAATGGCTCGTTGAAGACATATTGGATTCCCGGTGGGAGCGCCGGGGCTGGGGACGCCCACGCTTGCGATACACTGTAAAGTGGGCTGGATATGACACACCCACTGAAGAGCCTGCCGAGTACCTGCGAAATTCACAAGAAATAGTCGCCAACTTCCATCGGCGGTACCCCCAGAAACCGGGCCCCCTGCCTCGACGGAGCTCGGCATAGAAGAGGGGGCGTACTATCACGGTGCTGGACCAACGTACACCGTATGACGGTCCGGAGGCCGGTTCTGCCTGTACTGACCGCCCCTGCACGTGCCTGCGAGGAAATATCTTGAACCTCTGTCTCGATCTTGTTGTAGCTCTTCGAGCTACGTCCTGTCTACCTGCCTGTACGATAGCTTGCCTGCCTGCCTGCCTGCGTGTTCTTTCCAATCTATTTCTGTTTCCTGATCGCCTGAATCCGCACCTTGACAGTACAGGTAAAATATAAAAACTCACAATGAGGGGAGAGATGTACAGAAATATTGCAAGTGGTTATAACTGACAGATGATTGACAAAGTATGATGCAGGAAATATGATAATATGATAAGATATATGACAAATATATAGCAAATATATGAAATTCAATAATTAGCAGATAAACAGGAGACATATTTTTATTTTCTTTTCTTTTCTTTTCTTTTTCTCTTTTCTCCCTTTTAGCTTTCAGCAAAGGTTAGTAGCCACCTTCTAATAGCTATCTTTGTGGATTTTAAATATGTTAAAAGCTGTTTTAGCCCTATGGAAGTGTTGAATAGGTAGGATAGAGTCTGGTTTCTCTAGGGAAGACTAAGTATAATGTCTCTTCTCTCTCTAGCATATGCTGGGCATGCCATAAGCAGATGATAAGGGGTCTATCTTTGCTGATATTGGCAGTTAGGGCAGACTTCTATATTATAGTCTGGTAGTCTGACTAAATAAGACCTAAAGTATCCATGCCCTAGCTTCAGCTAAGTGATTGTAGACCATAGTTGCTTAGAAAGTTGGAGCTAGCTTAGTTTCTATTTAAGCCTACTAGCAAACTGAAGATAATATTGGCTAACTTTATTTTTAGCTAGCTGCTAGTCCTGCTCCTATTTTTTTAAAGATCTAGCTTTTAGATCTCTCTTTATATAGGTATATGAGAGAGGGGCCTAAGAGATAGGTTTCTGCCATTCTGCTCCATACTTAGCAGCTTCATCTGTCTTTTTATTCTCATAGACTCCTTGGTGGCCTAAGACCCAATGAAGGTGGATTTCTAGATGAGGATATGCTGAGAGTAGGTCCAGCATAGCCTGAGCTATCTTTCCTACTCTAGATTCTTAATCTAGTGATTTCTGAAGCTTCTGTAATGCAGCCTAACTATTAGAAAAGATCCATATCTTTTGAAAAGTTATTTAGTGCTGTGCCTGCTTCCTAGCTAATAAGATAATTTAATAAATAGCATATAGCTCTGCATTAAATACCTTATATTAGGTCCTTAAGTTCCACACCTGAGAGTTCTGAACCTTGAAAGAGGAGGTAGAACTAAAGATCCCAGCCTTATTAAATTCTTTTTATGATTGAGAGCTATCTGAGTAGATAATGAGCTTATTATCTAACTCAGATATTACTTGCTTTTAGATTTAAGCTTGGTGGTCTAGAGCTGCAGCCTCTTTGGATTTTAAAAAGATAGAGATATCTATCTTTTTTCTCAATATATTAGCCCATGGAGAAGGTCTTAAATTTTTAGTTTTAGGGTTTCCTTGCCAGTCCTGTTTTGGGTAGTAGAAGAGGAGTCTCACTATTTAGGTAAGATAAGTCCTTCTTAAATGCCTACCTTCCCTATCTGAGAAATTGGATCCTAGGATAAGAGAAACTTGATTTTAGGTCCTCTCCTGTTCTATCTAATCTAGATAGTGTGATCTTTCTACATCTAATTCCCTTGAGTTTGGGTAGGTGGTTAGCAGCTTAGCCCTAATTGTATGGCTAGTAGAGAAAGATAAGATCTTAAGCATATATGCCCTGCAGATCTTCCTAAATCTAATTTTAAGAGGTGGTAGGGAAGCCTTTATCTCCATAACTTTGTAAGGAGAGGTTTTAAAAGCCCCTAAAATCTTTCTTAAGGCTAAGTTCTGGAGCTTCTGATATTTTTTAAGCAGATATTTTTGACCCTTCTATTATATAGGAACCCTATAATCAGCAATAAAGGTGATATAAATAATATATAATTGTCTAATTGCTTAGAAGCTTAGTCCTTTTTTTATGTTAAAGAGTCTTTTTATCTGGTAAAAAACCCTGATTACCTTAATAACCTTTTACTTCACATACTTATAAAAAAAAAATTTAGAATCCAGATAGATTCTTAGCTATTTAATGATAGTGTTAGAGGTAATCTTTAAATTATTTATTTAAATTTTGGCCTAGTCCAAATCTAGCCTTCTTTTAAAGTGGAAATGGATTAGATCTATCTTCTCCTTATCAAATTAGATGAATTAAGATTCCCTTTTCTAAAATAGCTATTAAGCTATCTATTAGAGTAGTTAGCAGTTTTATTTTATAGATTTAAAACTGACTATTAGAGCTATATCATTAATATAGCTTAATACCTTAATCTAGCTAAACAGCTCTTTAAGCTCTAGGTTCTCTTCTTCCTCTTCAAGTTCAAAGAGGTATCAGATATATATGAGGAAAAGGATTAGGGAGATAGGAGATCCTTGTGAGATAATCACAGAGATTAAGGTATCTATTATTATATCCCTATCAAAGGCTAGCTGCATACTTCTTCCAGATAAAAAACTTTAGATCTAAAAGATTAGAGCTAAAGGTAACTTTAATTTAAAGCATATTCTTAGTAGCTAATTCAAGAAAAAATAATCAAAGGCCCCCTTTACATTAATAAATAGAGTAGAGGTAGGCTTCTTTTGCTTTTTAGCTAGTTGTATATTATATATTAGAGATAAGACAGCATTAATAGCAGATTTTTTGGTCTTATCTCCTATTTAGTCATAATATAGTA
This sequence comes from Monascus ruber, assembly GCA_002976275.1. Taxonomy (NCBI): domain Eukaryota; kingdom Fungi; phylum Ascomycota; class Eurotiomycetes; order Eurotiales; family Aspergillaceae; genus Monascus; species Monascus ruber. Next base: position 3,948,340 of record PSNO01000001.1, on the reverse strand, counting down.
ACTTAGATCCTAAAAGTTTTGTTAGGTAAACTAGTCTTTTAGCTAAAATCTTTTCAGAGATTTTTCCTAGATAATTTAATAAAGAAATAATCTTATATGCCTTTAGCCTAGTCCAGTCTCTTTTTATAAAAACTGATTTCTTAAGAACTACCCCAGTAGGCACTCTCTAGCATTTAAGATAATATCCTTTTTTTATTAAAATTCTGTATAGCTGGTTGAACCTCTGTAAAAGATTTAAATAAACTTTTTATAGAATTTTAAAAGAATAGTTATTTAAATTTAGAGCTTTCTTTACAGAGCTTAAGAAGATAGCCTTTTTAACCTTCTTATCTGTTATCTCTGGCCATTCCCAGTCTTTAGCTTGGTAAGTGGACCAATCTATAGGCTCTGATTTGGGGGGAGATTGGAATAAGGTAGAAAATAATACATGAGTTTTTTCTTGGAAGGTAATAGCTGTAGCTTCCTAGGAGCCTTATTCCTGATCTTGATATTTAAGGATAGGAAGCTTCTGAGACTACCTTAGTTTTGTGTATTGGAAGGCTTTAAAAACCTCTTTATCCTAAGCATTCTCTAAGAAGGAGTTCCAATAACTAGTTTTTGCTAGTTTTATCTGTTGGAAATAGTGGTTTCTTTAAGATAAATAATTCTTATAGGCTTCAGAGGTCTAAGAGGCCTTTCATATTTTTCTAGCTGCTCTAAGAGTTCTTCTAAGCTGGGTTAGCTCCTGGGTCCACCATGCCTTTGATCTTGAAGAGGGCTTTCTTCTAAGGATAGCTTTGTTAGCAGCCTATTAAATAATATATTGGAGAGATAGAGCTTCAATATCTAGGTCTTTTTCAAAAATCTCTTGAATAGGGATATTGGGAGCTTCTAAGAGCTTAGATCTATATTGATCTGATTGATCTAGCTTTAGAAGTTCTTGACTAAATTGTTCCTAGTCTGCCTTCTCTATATTATAGGGGGGTGTGGTAAGTGGGTTTTCCACCCCTTTCTCTAGGCTAATAGAGAATAAGAGAATTTTATGATTAGATCTTAAAGTAATTTGTGGATCTATCTCCTAATATATCTAATATTTGTTTAGGCTGCTAGTAGCAAAAACTAGATCAATTATAGAAATATTGATTATTCCTTTTCTAAAGAAGGTGCTTTGATCTGGTGTATTTTGAAGCTTAAATCCCCATTGGGTTAGTCATTAGACTAGGTTATTAGCTCTTATAGCTGAAGAAATAGCTATATTCTACCAAAAATAATAAACATTAAAATCTCCTCCTAATATAGTATTTCTAGAAGGATTAATTTTAATAAGAGCCCTTTCCATTGTCTATTCTAATATATCTTCCTGAAATAACTCCTCATTATAGATATTTATAAGCTGGAGGTTAGAGATAGAGGTCCTTAAAATATCTAATATTAGGAGGTCACTATCAGAGCAAATATCACTTTTTTGGCAATATTAAAATTTGGATAGCTTTCTATAAAAGATAGCTACTCTTGGCCTTTGTTGAGTATTTTTTAAGAGTATGGTGATATAGGATGGATATGATATAATAATATAAATTTTGCCAGATTAATAGATTTATGGCTCTTAAAATAAGATAAAATTTATTTTAGATTCTAATCCTTGTTTTAGGCATAAAATTATAACATTCTGATTCCTACCTATATTATTTTAGAGAAATTGGATTTCTTGTTGTTGGGATCTCATAGCTCTAGATCTAGATCAAAGTTTTTAAAGAAGATAGGTTACTTAGGTTGTTGTTGTAACTATTCTTAAGCATATATTTAATACCTAGTTTTAGATTGGACCCTAAGCTTCTCTTTATATTAGGAGTAGCTGGCTAAGTGATTCCTTTGGCAATTTGGACAGCAGATTTTAGTATAAAAGCATATCTTTACCTAAATTTAGCAGATAGAGCATGAATAATCTGATATTAAATATATTTTAACATAAATCTTATATCTAGCTTCTTTTTTACAGTGGATTTAAGGGTGTCTAAAGTCTTAGTATTAGTTACATTGCAAAAATTTATTATAAAATCTCTTTATTCAATATTCTTTTCCAGCTATAAAGAGCTTATTTACTTGGGTTACCTATTTTATTATTTCTTAATTCTCCAGATAGACCACTATAGAAATATAGAGTTTTTAGGCCTTAATTTCCTCTTTATATAGCCATTGGGGATTCCTACTAAGCTTTAGATATAGGTTAAATATCTTAATCTCTTTTTTAAGATAAGACAATCTTTCCTCTGAAGCAAAGGCTTTCTATAGCACCTTATAGACCACTACCTTAGTTTATTGTTAATTTAGTGAGCATTTCTCTAATGACAGTAGGTGTTTCTAAATAAAGAGATAATCCAAAAGATATTGGGCTGTGTAATTAGAGAGGGTAATTACAATTATAGAAAGATTTGACCTAGATCTTGCTATACTGGCAACTACTGCTTGGTCTTAGGTTCCCTAAACACAAAATTGGTTATTTATCTAATCTTTTAATAGCTTTGGGTTCAGCTGCTTTATATATTGGAGAAGGACTTTTAAGATAAGTCTTCTCTCTCTAGATATCTTTCTAGAGATTAGTCTGATTGGGGATCCTATTGGTGTTATTTTCATTGGGGCATATTCAGCTAAATTTAGATTTAGCTTTTTTAGAATAACAATCTATAGTGCTAGATATGCTTTCTATATCTTGTTTTGGAGGTTTTAAGCTACCTGAACATAGGTTGACTTTTGGGGCTGGCCATTCAATTTCTCTAGTATCTGGTCTAGTTTTTGGTGTACATCTTTGAAGTGAGATTGGATTTCCAGTTTAGATGTAGGCCTAGATGTAGACCTAGAGATAGAATTCTCTAGATAGTCAGATAGCAGACCTATAGCCTATTGGAGCTTTGGTAAAACTTTTATAAAGAGTCTAAGAGCTTATTTTAGACACCTTTAAACTCTTTAATATAATATTTTTTGGTAGTTCTGCTTTTTCTGTTTCTATTCAGCTTTCTTATTAAAAAGCTAATCTATCTCATTAAGGCTCATAGAGCTGGCTGGGGAGAGCTTGATAAGAGATGGCTTTCTCTCTATATTAATTTTTTTTTTTTTCCCTCTTTCTAAGTTTTTGGCCAAAAACCTCTCAAAAAGGTAGGATTTATAAGGTGACCTAAAATTAGAGAAAAGAAGGAAAATAAAAAAGCAGGATTTCAGGTGACCCCTAATTATATTTAGAGGGTTTTAAGGTATCTCCATAACTAGGATAAAAGAAAGATGACAAGGGAAAAGGTCCAACTTGACTTATTAAATAGGAATATTTAATGGGTAGTGATTTTTCTAGGGAATTACTAAATTAGGAGAAGCTTTTGGAGGGAGCTTTCTAGGAACTAGCTTTCTCCAGTAGATAACTATAGGTTAATCCCTCTATTTCTTATATCTAGAACTAGGGCAACTAACCTAGTGCCTTACCTGTTTTGATAAGGGACTAGTATGCCAATTCTCCTAGTCTAAGGAATAGAGTTAGCTTCCTCTAGTTTTTTAATTTAAAGAAAAGCACAATAGCTATAAGGCAGATACTAAATTCCTATTTTCAATAAGGTGAAACCTAGGAAAATGCCTACCACTTTTTCAAGAGAAGTGGCAAACTGAAAGGTAATTTCTTATTATTTATGCAGAGAATATGCTTATATTAACTGCTCTGGTGTGCATGTGCAGCTAGTCCTATAACCCCTAACCCCCAGTGGGATTTGCCTTAGGCTATTATATAGTCTTAGAGAGCTTCAAGTAGGGATCCAATAGAGCACAGAGGGACTTCACCCTAGCTACTGTACTGGATGTTTTCAAGAAGCTCCTTCAAGCAGTCCTAGTGGTATTTAGATATAGATATATCCAGTAGAGGGACTAGGTTGAACTAGTATCTGCTAAGATATAGGGCTAATCCTTTCCCCTAAGGATGCTGTGCAGGGACTGTGGTGTTGTTGTTGTTGTTGTTGTTGTTTTTGTTGTTGTTGGTATTATAGCTTGGGCTTGGTTGTTGGTGCTTTAAGCTTTGGTTGGCTGGTGCAGAGCTGCACAGTTGGTTGGTGTGGGTCCCTGTATTCCATTCCGTGGAATGCCACAACAAAATTTTCAGGGGAAATTCCTGTTTTTGCACTTGGTTTGTGGGTGATATATGTAGGCTCAGAAAATGAAGATAGGGAGAGATATTCAGCTCAATGAGAGCTATAAGATGATATGGGTTTTGAGGGCGCTGACCCCCTAAACGTAGGGGTCAGTTTGGTCGGTGCGGAGTTAAAAAAAAAATATCCTCAACAAGCAGTTAATGTTAAACAATTATTATAGGCTAACCAATACTGTATAGCCCCTAAGAGCAGAAAGAGATTATAGACTAAAGGTACTCTATCAGTGAATGATGGTAATCAGCAAATAGAACTAGCTAAGATTGAGGCTATTTAAAAAAACTTATACTGGGTTAAGCAAGATAAAAAGAAGGCAGAGAAAGAGAGGCAGCAAATTATTGCACAAAACCCCTCTATTTATGCTGAATTTGGGGAGATACCTGATTTAAATGCTCCAGAAAATGCTGGTCTGCTTTATTTAGTTGATACTACTGGCGTTGAGCTGTAATTTGAATTTGAAGTTGATTGTGCCTGAATTATTCGTGTTGGGATGAAAGTTGTGTTGGGATGCGGCGCACCTACATGGGGAAAGACGTGTAGGTGCGCTTGGCACAGGTAGTTGGTTAACTATATTAATTAGTCATCATCCTAGATAGATAGTTACTTTGTGGGTAGCTTGTCACAATTGCCCTCCATAATCGTTATTTGTTCAGGTACCATCTTCCTAGGCATCTTCTCATCGGAGCTCTTGTCTCCAGGGTCACCATGGCTCTCTTCTGGGTCACCCAGAGCAAATTCCAAGTAGCTACCTATGACTTTCTGGAACGGTACTCTAGTCCCCCAAGTCCATCCATTTCTGAAGGTGCTGAACAAGTTCGATTTCTCGGCTATTTTAAGTATATAGGTGCTCGTTTTCCCCTCCAGATTGTTTGACAGATGATATAGCAAGTTGACTGGGCTTTATACCCATTAATATCGGGTCCACCACTTGAGAAGGAGCACATATATGTGACACCTGGTCTAATCAACAGCAGAATATGATTTCAGCCAAATATCTGACCACATGAACTTATTCGGGCTTCCACAGCCAGCCCGTAGGGTCAAAGCAAGCCTCCAAATCAACACCACCAAAGAATCCTATAGCACCATAGAGGCCAAAATCTCCTTCTAGTCCTTCAACACCCCCAGCTTCCTCATCCGTTTCCTCATAGAGGTTCCATCCACCTTCCAGTTTCCCGTTTCGAGTACAAAATACTTCCACTGGAAGCTTGGTTTCTTTCAACGAGGCCGGAGGACTGAATACCATGCCTAATCTGATCGTATCTCCTCTATAAAATGGTGCCAGGAATTCCTTACCGCCCCAGGAATCATTCACAAAGCGGCATCCATCATCAGAGAACACGCCAAGGCTTCCCCTCTCCCAACCAGGTGATCGCCAAGAAGGATACGGTTGTGCTGCAAATCCGATGGAAAATTCCGCTGGCGTCCTCACCGGTTCCTGGCCCTACACGGAGACCCCAACGTTTGATCTCGAAATAGATTATTTTCTTTTTCTCTGTGACCAAGGGGGAATCCACGATGGGTAAGTAGAGGGGCAAGTGTGTTAAGAGGATGCAATCACCATTCTTGCTCCGTGTACTTGCCCACCATTTTCCTCGGCCGGTCGTAGAAAGTTCTCAGTAGAATTCTCTGGGCCGTACTGGTCTAAGGTCATGCGCCTGTACTGTGCTGAAAATCGTGACAGAGGGCCTCACTGGCCTCCATAGAGGAGTACGATCGCAGTAATCATGAGCCTGCTCTGCGTCGTTGCTGGATGCATTGCCGGTGCCAGAACAGAAATAGCTGGTCACAGGAGAGAACGTCGGGATATCAGGCACGGCCTCCTGCCAATTATGGTATGGGAGTGGACTCACTTCAGTCTGTCCGTAATGTCTAAGCTCGTAGCCGGTAAGCCCTGGTAGTGGCTGGGGTTGGGAGGCAGAGTATGGAGGTGGAGGATCATGAGAATTAACGCTGGCATTGTCTGCCATAGTCCCTGAGGTAGTTCCTAGTACTCTTGAGGAAGAGGATAGGGTAGAAAAACTAAAAGAAAGAAAATATGGATATCCCAGAGCTAAAGATCAAATAGAAGACAAGAGAGCTTGCCGTTGAACTTCAACAAAGGTCTCCGAGTGCGACAGTGCTGGGATGTCAATTCAACAGAAAGTCAATAGTAATAGCGAATGCTGAGCTCTATGTCATCATGAACCTAAGCAGACAGTAACCTATATTATTTTGCAGTTAACTATATTTGAGTTGAGATGGGAAACTACCGGTGTGTTTTTCATCACCTCTTATTTCCACATAAATTTTAAGTCCTCAAAAATTCATCAACTCAAAAACAACATTTCGTAGAAACTGCAAGAATTGAAAATAGCATTTACACTGTAAAATAATTTTGAAGTGTATATCATGTTTTGAGTAAATCATATAAAGAATAGAAGATGGGTGTCTAAGTAGCACTAAATCACTAGTGTCTAATCTCGGAGGCTGGATAATAATAACAATAGCTGTAGACAAGTCACTCCAGACTAATTAACCGATAATTATGCATGTTGGTCGGGTATTACAATTGACCGAAAATACACCTACTGCCCTCTTGCACTCACATCTCTTCCCCGATCAAAGGCATCTGAGATCCAACCCGGCCATTGTTCGCCCATGGGGGAGATCTATGCTACATGCTAAAGCTGTAGGAACCCCACATATATCTCCTCCGGACCCCGGCCTTCAGCAAAACCGACAGATATGGATCAGACTCGAAGATCACGCAAGTCATCGTTTACAGAACATGTCCAGCGCATACTACGTGTTGAGAACCAAGCAAATGTGAGATATGATTCTTGACAGGCCTCAAGTGCAAATGCCTACCTGAGTACCTCTATTATTGACTCTTCAAAAGAGAACGCAAAGCGACCCAGATTCCCTCCCCATACTCCACCAGCAAGTTGAAGCAAACGCTCGAGATGAGGGTGGAGAAGGCAGTGTAGACGGCCTTACAGGTGATGTACGCCAGCCTGCGAACGACACAAAATCCGCTGCCACAAATACTGTTTCCGAAGAGCAACTCCCATCGGGAAATGGCAAGAAAAGCAACAGCCGACCAAAAGGTTTGCTGTTCGGAGATGACAAAAATGGCAAGAATAAAGAAAAACGCGTTACAAGACGTCTCGAGGCAGAAAGAAAAGAACTTGAGAACCGTTTAAAACAGCTTGAGGCGCAATCCTCTGGGTCGAACGAGAGGGCTTCTCGTCGTCTTATTAAAAAGCGACCACCGAGCAATTCGAGTAGAGATTCAAGCATGAGTGCAGGTGAATCACTGTCGTCTCGCGCTTCTTTCGCCTCCTTTTTCTCGGCGTCAAGACGTTCCTCTCGTTCTCAGTCTAGCTCTACAAATCGAAGCCACGCTCCATCTTGCCCTGAGTCGATCGATCTTCCAAATCACTATTCGCAGGGACATAATGGTTCATCTACTGCTCCTTCTCTGGATTCGAATTTGCCAGAACGCTCTAGCCAAACGACGTCTAGAGAACCAGCTAACCAAAATACCGCTGTGCTTGCAGGTCCTAAATCAATGACTCAACCGCAACGATCCCTGCAGACGGCTGCAGGTGCCCTTCGCCGTTGGGGCAGCAGGAAAGTTTCGCAAGCGGTGGACGAAAATGGATGTTCACTGTGTGAACATCAGGCTATTTCCCAACAAGGCCCAAAATCCGACCAGGCTCGTGTTAAACATGCAATCCCGAAGAAATCATCAACAATGACCGCTTTGAACCGTTCGGCAGATCTGTCGTTTGCCCTGTCCTCGGACCTAAACAAGAGAACCCTTGGCTCGAGTCCGAAGGAACCTACCACGTCCTCAACTGCCGGCAATGGTCATTCCCTTCCCTCTAGGCAAGTGGCCCCACAAACTAAAGGACATGGGCAGCCACAAGGCAGGCCACAGACAACGCACCCCGTTATTCCCAAGCTGCGGTCCGATATTCCGACTTTGCTATCCTACCAATCGATTCGCCAAGATGTAATGAAGCCAAGTGCAACCCCATCTTCGCCCTTCTTGCAAGGGGTTTCCCCCAAACCCTCATCGATCAGGAACCTCTCTGATAAAAGCTCCCGCAGTTATAATACAACTTTCAAGTCCTCTCCTCTCGCAGCTGCGCCTGCAATGAGTGCCAGCGTAGACTTGTCGGTGGAAACGAAAAGTACGACATTCATCTCAACGTCTCGAACGTTCAAGAATAGGGCGCAGATGCTACCATCAGAAGCGCATGCTTCAGGCGGCCTGTTAACTTCGAAATCAGAGAGCTCACATACTGTAAGCTCTTGTGATCATCATCGAACAGAAAAAGCCAGGGCGCAAGGAAATTCATCGACCGCCACACTGATTGACCCCTCGCCGCTTAGGACTAAGTTAGAGACGGAGAGCGATGCTTCCCAGATTCATGGCAAACACCAATTGAAAGTTAAGGGTAATCGGCGGCGGTTTCTGCCTTCGTTTATCACCCTCTCCGATCCAGCGACAGACTCGCTGGTGAAGCAAACTGACGCAAGTGGCAATCCTTCTCTGAAAGGCAAATCACCTGTCTCGTACGACCCTAAGTCGAAACCGGCTATCATGGAGGGTGTCGCAGTACGATTAAACCCCCTCACAGAGAACGCATCCAGCAGCAGATCTGGTCAATCTTCAGATATTAGTTTCTGCAAGAGCCCGCCGGACCAACCAATTCATTCACCAGAGAGACCACCATCAGCATGCTCTTCTCAAGAACCTCACCACGAAGATAACTATGAGACAGCAGAAGAAGATGCGGGAAGTACTGCAGGCTCCCGAGAGAATCTACCTTCAACTCATTCACATCATCAAAGCTCCCACGGTCATCTTCCCCGAGTCTCCGTCTCCAAAGACACCATCTCTCGCTCTGGTTGGACAGCCCTTACGGCTAATGGGGCTACAAATACTCAACAGAGCGACATTCCAGAGCCTCTTGAACAGGGTCACACTCTCACAAAAGTTTTCGTGATTTGCTGTAACTGCAATATTTGGCATGATATGCCCTCAGAGGTGTACGCAAGACTGAGACCCATGACGAATCCTCCCAAAGAGCCCAGGGCACATCCATGCAGCTCTGGAACACAAGGATTAGAATCAAATGAAGAACACCATGAAAAACGAAGTTTCGCAGGACCGAATGGGACATCATTCCAGGATCCCCAGCGGGGATATTCCAACAGACCACAGCGTAAGCAGCTGTCCCACAGACCAACAGGATCAGAACTGTCGGGATCGAACCCTACATCCCTGCGATGTTGCTGGTGCGAACATCAAATGCTTGAATCATGCTGTCACGTATGGACCACCGCCGTTCAACTGCGTGAAAGACTGCCAAATGCCTAGATGTTTAGACTACCAGCATTGCCTTTTCTCTTAGATCCTTACAGCTTTGTCTCTTAAATCCATGCCTGCTCTCCGCTTGGTATTGTTGCATTCCAGCTGACGATCTGATGCTATGTTTTGGATATTCCAACGATACTTTACGTATCGGATGGTCTAGAACATGACCTTATCGTTGGCATGACCTGATGATCGAACTAATTCTTGCAACCTGCGTGTACTGACAATGGAAATTAAAGTAGAAATAATATTTTGCGCTCATATACACACGAAGTTCTTGAGGATGTTGTGCCCGGAATTTTCAGTAGTCGTACGCATGGATGTCATGCTCATTAGCTGGTAGTGCTCTTGTGCCCGATGTGGTGAGCGCCCCCTGTCAATTAAAATTCCACATGAAGAAGGGAATAGTTTTAATGGCTGCGATATACAATTTGCGCTCTCATGCTGTTTCAGCCGAGCCATGTTCGAGAGCAATGCCAAGCCTACGTCAGAAGTCGGCCTCCGGAGGCTGAGACTACCCGGCATCCATCGTCGCCTTCTATCATCGCCTGTATAGTGTACATCGCATCCACGACATAGAGGTATAGACGGAGTTCCTAGTGTCTATTTCAGAGATGCGGTAGCTGCAGGAACGCAGTACTCTTTCATACCCTTCTTTTATCAGCAACTTAGCACTTTCATTCCTGATGCAGCCATTATGGTACGTCAGAGGGGCTTTTCCAATGTGTCTTCCACTTCTTCCCTTTCCTATCCGGAAAGGAGTCACCAGGTAAGGAAAATCAGGTCATTCTAGCCTGGAAGTGAAGATATGCTTGTTAAATGCAAGGGATTGTTGCTCACTTCAATACTTGATGACCACTTAGGAACTGGGAAGTATGTACGACTATCTTGCCAAGATCATCCTTCTTGGGCCAAGCGGTGCCGGAAAGTACGTCTCTTCGATTGATTGACGAATCGATTGGTTGGTGGATTGAATAAACTCTTCTCCATCACGCGCTGATCGATTCTCTATTTCCGCAGATCTTGTTTGCTACATCGCTTTGTGAAGGACGAATGTACGGCTGTCTGATCCGATATCTAGTTGAGCCTGATTACATACCGATGTTCTTTTCTTGAGATTCGAGCTGGATGTCCGGCTCGCTAATGCTCCATACTATGCACATGTAGGGAGAGTGCTATCGTCGCAAACGATCGGTGTCGAATTTTCTTCGAAAATCGTGAAGTTGGGCTCTGGTTCGCGGCGGAAACGGATCAAACTTCAACTCTGGGACACGGCAGGCACTGAGCGATTCCGTTCCGTTTCCCGATCATACTACCGCGGTGCAGCAGGGGCGGTTCTTGTTTACGACGTGTCGTCCCACCGTTCTTTCTCCGCACTTCCCACGTTTCTTATGGATGCGCGCGCTCTTGCATCCCCGAATCTCACCGTCCTCTTAGCTGGGAATAAGGCGGATCTAGCATCTGAGATGCCTGATGAGGGCATAAGACCTCCCCCTACGCCGTCCAGTACTTCCAGCAAGCAGTCATCCTTCGTGGTCGACTCAGGCGGTGATTCTATCCGCTCCGCAAGTGGACCCGGCGCCGGAACAAGGATGACTGCTACATTTGCACCTCAGGGTCGAGAAGTCAGCGCAGAAGAAGCGTCCCATTGGGCTGCCAAATTGAACATTCCCGTTGCTGTTGAGGTTTCTGCCCTAACTGGTGAAGGCGTGGAGGAACTGTTTACACGGCTAGCGCGTATAATCCTTACCAAGATCGAGCTAGGTGAGATCGACCCTGATGATCCCCAGAGCGGGATCCAGTACGGCGATGGCGGTCTGTACGGCCATGGCACAAGTGATGCTTCGAGTACTCGAAGCGGGTTTGGATTTGACGACGATAACGCAGTTCAGCTCCAGCGGAGAAATTCAAGGCGAGGAACGACAAACTGGAAAAGCGGCATGAGAGAATGGGAGGATGTGTTTGGATTAAGTGGCTCGCAGCAAAGGAGGAACAGAGGATGTTGTTGATCTTCTTTTTCTTTGCTTCAAGGTGCTTTTTGTTCTAGTCCCTTTCCCTCTTCGTTTTCTATTTGTATAGACAATCAGTGTCGCTTGTGACACGGACGTTACATTTTTCTGTCTCCCAGTTTGATGTTGCTTGTTTGCTCAGGATCTGGATCCGCCATTTCATATGATACCCGTCGGTTATCTGGTCCCCAGTCTTCTGAGGATATCTGTGGTACTATTAATTAATTGCAATCGTCATTGATACTGTGACTATATTGGTATGCTCGCGTTGTGTGGGGGTTTCATCTACTTCTCATCATCTATTCTGCTTTTTTATAGGTTCTTCTTCAACTACCTTACCACATGCACATCCGCTTGAAAGATGTCGACTCCTGGACCTGTCATTAATTTTCCTGCATTGGAGAAGAGTAATATAAACAAACGTAAATGAAGTTCGAGAAGCATTTCCACCTTGTTGCAGCTAGAAAACTCTTATTCCTGACCGGCAATGAGGGTTTTAATGCCCTTTCCAGCCTTAACTTCTTTGAAAGCTTGCTCAGCCTCCTCAAACTTGACAACGCCCGTTATCAACGATTTTGCATCGACCCTACCCGACGAGACAAAGTCGACCGCAAGCTTATAGTCTCCACTACCATACCGGAAGCTGCCTCTGACGGTCAACTCCTTCTGGCAAGCGGCCATGATAGGGAATGTAATCTCGCTTCTGCCCATTCCGCCCTGCACGTAGACACCACCATTCCTGGTAGCATGGATGCCAGTTGCGATAGATGGCTCCGCGCCGGAAGCATCAATGACAACGTCAGCGCCAAGCGGGATATCATTTTCTTCTTTCAACCGGTCTGCATTCTGCTCTGGAGTTGCTGTCTTGGATGGTTCAAAAACCGACGTTGCTGCATATGTCTTCGCAAATTCCAACCTTGAAGGCTGGATATCAACAGCAATGACTTTGGAAGCACCAAAAGCCCTGGCAACAGCACAGCATAATAAGCCAACAGGTCCAGCACCAGAAACCACTACTGTCTGTCCAGGAGAAACCTCTCCTTGCTTCACAATGTGAACAGCGACACCTAGGGGCTCCATGATAGCTCCCTCCTCTAAAGACACAGTGCTAGGAAGCTTATAGCAGAAGTCTTCAGGAAGGACATAATACCTCGCCAGGGTGCCATTGTAGGGGGGCGTCGCCGCGAAGGCCATGGCCACGCAGAGATTATACTTTCCACTCTTGCAAGGCTCACATCTGCGACATGGAATGCCCGGCTCCATAGCGACGTGGTCCCCCACCTTCAGCGATGTGACTTCGGATCCTACTTTAGCGACGACGCCTGATGATTCGTGTCCTAGGACCATTGGATCTTTCAGAACAAAGTTGCCAATGGCACCATGGTCCCAGTAGTGTACCTGGAAGATTGAAAGATCCCGAGTCAGCAACCGATCATGACATTCAACTAGGATGACCCATACGCCTCTTAAGAGGTGAATACTGGTTACACACATCACTGCCACAGATACCGGTGAATTTAACGTTTATGAGAACATCATGAGGATCTTTCAATTCGGGAACAGGGCGGTCTTCAAAGGAAACCTGGTGGATGCCCGAGAGCACAAATGACAGGTTCTGAAAAATGGTCTTTTGTTAGCCATGCTGAATTGCGATTATAATAATAAAAATAAATAAAAAGAACAGGGAGAGAGAGAAAATTATAAGGGTGGGAGTGAAGCTCCAGACGCAGATACCTTTTCGGTTGTAGTTTCGGTACTCATCTTCAACGAAACTCACTAAACTCTTGCTACTTTTCCTGAATCTCCTTCTTTGGATGGGTAAATAGCCAGCAAAGTACGTTGATGTGGCCGGGGCACTCTGATTCTGTCGCTGGATCTCGTCTCAACAACAAAGAGATGGGAATCCCAGTGTCCCAGGCGAGGGAACTGCAATAAATAGTTACCGGTGAGACCGTGCGGTGAAAGTGACCAAAGATTCGTCGCGAGGTGTCTGCAGATAACGTATGACCTAGCTTCCGCCGCCGATACTAATCGGCAGTTTTCGTGGATCGACCGATGAACTGGACAACTTCCCAGCTCCGTGTATGTAGAATGTGCAGGATGATACGATACTCCGTATTATTGTCTTTCACAAGGCCGGCGACGTGGCTAGAAAGCTGAGTTGTCGATTCTCGTGCTTGTCCGTGGGCCTTACGTATGTGCAGGTACATAATGCCACACTTACTACACACAATTCCCCCGCACATATGTCATGGGCATACTGCGGGAGACATACGCATGTCTTAGATCAGTCCCGAGATCAGTCCCGGCGGGGAAGATCAACCCCAGCGGGGGGAATTGGAGGACAATGAACATAGACAGATTCTTCCCCCTTATCCTCGTTCAAAGCTGCTCTTCTTGGACACATTCTGGGAGTTCATCGATGGCGTTTTTAAGGGCCACATGTCAGAGGTTGTCGTTGTCGTCCAGGGCCGACGAGTACACGCACTCCCGTAGTTTCGGCGGAATACTTCATGTTGGCGGGAGCCAGCTGCCTATCAATGTCGCCGATGGACACGGAATCATATGAAGACAAATGGATGTTGAGGTTTTTTTACCCCACATTCAATGGCGTATGACGGCCAAAGAAGAATCCTAGGTACAGAGTAGTAAGTGATTTTGCATACAATGCTTGATCTATACGGCCTTTATATATGCATGTGCTAGCACATGCAACGTAGCTGGCGTCCAAAAGGTACCTATCGGAAGAAATTGGCAGCGCTCCTGGGTACCTTTTGATCACTATCCAAAGCTCCGAGTGCTATGCTGGTACATGCGTCGCGAATCCTGTGTGGTGCCTCTGTGCCCCTGGGCATTAATTATAATTAGCTCGCTGTTTACGGAGTATTGCTATTGGAGATGCGTGTCCGACTGGGAATTGGAAGCCATAATAGTTATATTTAATTATGGTCACGCACTAGGAGTAATCTACGGAGTACAGCACTTTCTCCGGACGGTCCTTCTGGAACCCTGCATCCGCCCTTGTTTCCGCAACCACTTCCGCATTTTTTCCGCCAGTCCTCTCGAAGACGTCATACACAGGAGCCCATATTTCCCTTTACGGTGGCTGGATACCGTGTGCTGTCTCACTACTGGTGGAAACTCGATGCTCGCGCGCCGCATTTTCATTGATAAGCGTCATCACCATCCTCTCTATGGCAAATCTTGTCGAGTACTCCTCAGGGCAAAACCTGGAAGTGGATGATGGGTAGTAGCTATCTACTTAGTACCTGACTCAGCTCGGACTAGACCGACCCTAAGCAGCAAGCTTCTTAAGCCGGGCTCGCGCTTATACCGGCCTTCAATTCAATTCCTTAGGCAGTGCTCCTTTACCTTTTCTACTTGTAGCATCTCATAATATTTCCCTAGCTACCATGCTCAGACGGAGTTCTCTCCCCTTGAGAGTGGCTTTACGTGCCCACCGATCCAAACCGTCCAGTTCTCCTCTACATGTCACCAACCAAAGAGGACAATTCGGGACTTCGAGCAAGCAAGCTGAAGACGCGAAGCCTCAGTCGTTCAAGAGCCAGCTGTATGAGAGTACACAGCAAAGATTGAAGCGCGAACGCGACGAGCAAGAGCGGTTTTCGCAATTCCAGACCCAGTCACCTGGAGGTCGCTATGCAGCTTTGACATTCGGTATGTTTACAGTTCTAACGAACTTGGTTATGATAATACGTCCTCTTCCTCTCAAGAAAATAAAATAAGAATCGCCTTATGCTAATTGTGATATCCAGCATTGGTTTTCTTCTCCGCTGGAGCCTACTATCTAGGGACTCTAAAACCCCCGAATCTTCCCACCTCGTCCACTACTCCGCTGTCCGATTTGCAGCCCCTAGAACACAATGTTTCCATATCAAATCTTCAGGCTGCCTGGGCAGATTTTGTCGAGATTCTTGGGAAAGAGTATGTCTCGACAAATTCGTCTGACTTGGCTGTGCACACTATATCGGACTGGTCTTCTTATACGCCGAAGGAGAATGAAAAGCCCTTTCTTGTCGTTTATCCGTCGTCGACCGAGGAAGTATCACGCATAATGAAAGTCTGCCACCGAAGGGTTATCCCTGTGACGGCCTACAGCGGAGGTACAAGTTTGGAGGGCCATTTTACCTCAACTAGAGGAGGCGTCTGTATTGATTTCAGCCGCATGGATCAAATATTGCATGTCAATAAAGAGGACCTCGACGTTGTCGTGCAACCTGCGCTTGGATGGGAAGGTCTGAATGAGGAGCTCTCGAAAGACGGCTTATTCTTCCCTCCGGATCCAGGTCCCGGTGCCATGATTGGTGGCATGGTGGGCACTGGCTGTTCAGGAACCAATGCCTATAGGTATGGGACTATGCGGGAATGGGTTCTGTCGTTGACGGTCGTCCTCGCCGATGGAACCATTATCAAAACAAGACAACGACCAAGGAAGTCAAGCGCTGGATACGACCTTACCAAATTGTTCATTGGTAGCGAAGGGACACTAGGACTTGTGACTGAAGCTACTTTGAAACTGACAGTTCAACCAAAGAGTCAAAATGTCGCAGTTGCAAGCTTCCCAAGTGTCTATGATGCTGCAGAATGTGTGACACGCGTGGTCCAGGAAGGAATTCCGGTTGCGGGTGTCGAAATTCTGGATGATGTCCAAATGAAATGCATCAATGCCAGTGAGTCAACTAGCCGGCGGTGGAAAGAGTCGCCGACTCTGTTCTTCAAGTTTACGGGCACACCCGGAGGGATCAAGGAGCAGATTGGCATGGTACAGAAGATCGTATCAAACACTTCAGGTCAATCCTTTGAATTCGCTCGTGGACAAGATGAAATGAGAGAACTCTGGAGCGCCCGAAAAGAGGCTCTTTGGAGTGTGGTAGCAATGAAGAAGGACCCCGCCGACCATGTTTGGACAACTGACGTTGCCGTGCCAATGAGCAAGTTGGCCCAGATAATTGATGCGACAAAGAAGGACCTCACTCAAAGCGGGTTGTTAGCGGGGATCTGTGGGCATGTTGGTGATGGCAACTTTCATGGTAACGTTCCATTCATCTCAAGCAGCAGGAGCAAGAATAATAACCTATTTGAACAGCAATTATTTTGTTCAGCGAAAAGCAAAGGGAGGTTGCCGAGGGTGTAGTTCACAGAATGGTAAAGCGAGCAGTGGAGCTGGAAGGAACAGTGACAGGCGAGCATGGTGTTGGCCTAGTCAAGCGGGATTATTTGCCCCATGAAGTAGGCGAGACCACAGTGGATACTATGAGACGGGTGAGTTCACCTTTTCCTGGGAGCAATGGCGTCGATAAACTGACATCAATTCTTATCCCAGGTCAAATTGGCATTGGACCCTCTCCGATTACTTAACCCGGACAAGGTTGTACGAATCGAACAGCCAGCGCCAGGGGAAATTAAGGAATGGTGAAGTACATGTGTGCCTTCCTGAGTGAAGCAGATAAAGGGCAGTACTAGTATGAATGCCTCTTTTTCCTCCATGCGATGCAATTATCTTTAATTGGTTTGTAGGCGTACTCCAAACCTAGGTATCCTACCTATTCTTAAGCCATGCAGGTGGTGAGACTTACCCAGATGTTCTTTTTTCCAATTAATTAGAGTGATTACCAATGAGCTGTTTAGGGGGCTTCAAAAAATAGTAGTTCCAAGGTATTCATGCCTGTCTCTCCCGTTGGAATACTTCTGCCTGGCCAACATTTTCAAGTCCAAATCAATGCCAGGAAGGCCATTTCTAGCGTGGATTTTCTGTGCTCATCCTCTTGCACATTGGATAATGTAGTATTGGTCCTGATTTATTTTTGTAGTAAAAACCTTGAAAACCCCTTGGATTTATTTGTTGATCATACCCTATTATTTAGTGTGCTGTTTTGAGTCACAGCATGCAGTCAAAATCAATCAGCTCAGTGATGAGACTTAAGTGTTTCTCCTGACACCCTCATTTTAGTAGCGAGCTACAGCACAAATGGCCCCTTTACCCAATGCCAATTTACTTGTATTGGTACTTCTAGTGTTTCTAGAAGACACTAACATAGATAGTACAGGCACCCCTTATACTAGTTAAAGGTCGGCTGAGAACCACTCCCGGTTCTGCGCATCTTATTAGTACTTTGTCGATGTGGAAACTGTGGATGATGAAGTCTCGATCTAATTCCCGGCTCCACTGGTGTCATTAAACAGAGGCCTCCAATGCTCCATAGTACATACTCCTTATTCGCGGTATCAATCACCAGGTAGATCTTTCCTAAAGATACGTTTCATTCTAGTTGTAGTGCATCACCTCTGTTCAGAACTCAGGAGACAGCTGCCAGAGAGCCGTCAGTGTTTGCTCTGTCAGTCTTTTCGAGTTATTCCTGTCGCCCAAGTGGATATGTACCCTGTACGGGATATGTGGGGATTGTATCTATCCACGGGCAGCTTGAGAATATTAGATTAGAGCTGCACAGTCCATGTTAGAGATGCTGTACCTTGCAGGAGCTCCTTACCATACTATTGGGTATTATTATTATGCTGCAGTGTCAATAGCCAATTTTCTGGTCGGTCAAAATAATAATAACAGTGATAATAATAGTTCCAGTGGGGAAACAATAATAATATATTCTTTCAGGAGAAGTTCTTGGGGTCATTAGATGATATTTCCAATGTTGCCACTAAGCCGTTAGACGCCCAAATTATCCAGGACGTGTTTCATTACGCAGTGCGCCGGGACTCCCGACAGGCTAATCGCTACCAAAAGTCGCGTTCGAGTGCTCTTCCCCCCTCGCCCTCCGCTTTCTCTTGGGCTTCATGGACTGTCATTTATCTACGGAGTACCTGCCTCCCCGTCGGCTCGTGTTGTATTCGTCTTCCAAGAACTTCGTCTCCTTTACGGTGGCATTGTCTACCTTGCATGACCTTTGTCACCTTGGCCCGTTGATCATATCCAGTTATGCTCATTGGTATTATGCCGTTTTCATAAACTCGTTTCATGACTCCAGCTCGTGTCACTTTATCATAGATTGTTCTTGACTCGACTTCTCTTGTCATTCTGTTCCGCTCATCGCGTCACTTGATGATACTCGATAGAAGAGAAACCTGTTCGTGGATTATAGTCCCTTCCGGTTCTCCGAATCGTCACGGAGTCTTTCGGTGAAAAGCTGTTTTATATACACACTATATTAGTCGTCCAAGGCAGATATTGTCACTAAAGCCTGTCATAATTGACCTATATCGTCTTTGGCGACGATGAGTTTCACCGGCAATTGCTAGGTGCTTACTTCCTGCCAGATTCATATGCTTGAAGAGAGAAGATATCTTCTCTCTTTCTTCCCATGGCACGCGCCGACCTTAACTTCATTCATGATTCGACGTCGCCTGTTGCGAAACATGTGCAAATTGGAAGTTCGGGTTGCGCGTCTGATTCCGCGAGCAATGCTCATTCGATCTATCCCAACGACTCCGGTATCAGCGGTTGGGAATCTCTTCATGACGACTCCTGCTCTACAAATCGCCCTCCCCTCAAACTCAGCGACTCCCGGGATTTCATACCTTCATTGAATGCATCAGAATTTCCACCCCTTGAGCACAGAGAGCGAATTTCACTGCAACCAAGACGCGCTAACACGGATCCAGTGCCATATGAACAATCTTGGAGAAGTTTTGGCGTGCACCGACCGATCGAGCGATATACGTCAGATCCGCCCATTGGGAGCTACAGTCATTCGCTGCAGAAAACCAAAAGTGTCAGAGCCAAAGTCAATGTCAAACCTCTGTTTAAAAGATTGTCCCGCGATGCTTCCCAGTCAACTTCACTCGATCTTTCACGATCCTCTCTCGAGTACGAGGGTCTTGGAATCTACCCAAATTTCGATAAGGGGGGACTACAAGGTGATTACTATGGTGGCAGCTTGGGCAGAAGAACAGTATCTGGCCTTCATCATCATCGATCTACTAGTGGAGCGTCCCAATTCTCTGCAGGAAGCTCTGGTGTGACAAAGCCAACCTCTCACTACATCCATCCAATCCGCCAGACGCCTAGCGTATATACGCCCTTAAGCCAATCCTACCAAACATCTTCAGCTGAAAGTGACGACTCTGGGGACGCAGGTCGTCTCTTCTTCGACGGAGAGCCCACGACTTTGTCGGGTTCAGACGGTTTCCATAGCCTACAGCGACCTCGGTTGTCTTTGCAGACCCACAGGAACTCGTTCACGGGGTTGCCAGGGATGTCACAAACAAGTGTTGCGGGTCGACATTCCTTTGGCTATTCCAGGGATAACAGCGGAAACCTCGACTCACCTTCACAGAATTCTCGGTCATCTTTAGATTTCGTGTTTCGACCAAAACAGCGGGCAAATACCGATCCCATATCACGGGCTGCTACAATTCAGGCAGCACGCAAAGCATTCGAAGAGAAAGAAGCAGCGAAGGCACGAAAGTTCGAAAAGCAACAAATGAAGGCAGAAGAAAGACAAATGCGCCGCCAGGAGAAACAACTTTCCCACAGAACCTCCACAGACTATCAAACGGTGAGGACATTTGAAAATGCTGCCCCGGAAAACGACCTCTCAGAGAAGTTGGCTAGCCCTGAGCCGGACGTATCTTCACCCGCTCAATCCAAATCTCCATCATGGAGATCCCAGTCCAAGAGTAGGTGGATGCTTTTTGTAACCTGGCTACAGACCAGAGTATTCAAGCTGCGAAGGAGATTACGGAAACCTCATTGATATCTTCCTCCCCCCCCCCTTATCTGACTTACGTTTTAATCCTCGTCATGCGGGCGCAAATGATGCACCGGAATCTTTTGAGAAGATGGCGGTCTTATACTCGTGGGCATTATCTACCCACTTTTTCCATCGAGTATGAACGATTTTCCTTTGTCTAGATGCCATGTTTTCCATTACAAAAGCCAAGTTCTTCATAGACTTGAATGATGATTTCTATGAATTATCTATCTATAACCAGATTGAATTCTCGGTCTTGTAAATTCTTGTCTTTTGCAACCGCCCTGGATGCAGGATGTCCCAGCAGTGGATTAGGGTCACGTGACGTGCTCTCACACGTGATCGGAAGGAGCAGATCTCGGAGTCAGCACACCAGAAACCTTTCAAGCACTGTCTCCACTATGCAAAATATCATCCCATCTCTTCTACGGCGGACCAGACAGCGCAGAGGCACGCAGTCCGGCGTCCAGAGAACGCTACTACTATCGCAGTGCTATCATCTTATCATTTCTGTACGGTGCACCGCAGCGACAACAAGTGCTTAAGCCTATTTATCTTCTCTCCCATATTCTCTACCCTTCCCTTGCCAAAGACGCACCTCCATCCGGAGGGCGCCTGCATCTGTCTGGCCAGCCATGGTCTACGATTGGGATGGGAAACGTGAGATATGTTATCAAATGTATATCAAGGATAAGAAGGCGTTGGAGGAAATTATGGAATATATGAAATCCGCCTATCAATTCGCCCCAAGGTGAGCTCACCTTTCATGTATATGTATACATATATGCTTGCATCTGTTTTACCTGTTCCACGTGTGTACGCTTTCCCCTCTTTATACTCCTTCACGTATCTCTTCCAAATGACAATACTCATACGTTTCCTTTTCAATATAGTAAACGCGCCTTTCAAACACAATTCAAACGATGGGGTTTTCCGTCAAAGCAGAATCCAGCACATAAGAATGTGAATCTTGTTGCGCGGGTCAAGCAGCTCTGGGAAAAAAATACAAGCCAGCGGGACATGCTAAGGATATTGAATGAAGAGGGCTTCGATATCAAAGAGAGGGAGTTGATGCGAGTGCGTGCCAGAAACCGCTGGTTGCTCCGTGTGCCTAATGGGATGAAATCTCGATCAGTCATACAAACTCAAACACAGCAACCGGAAGATGAGGGTCTACGTGCACTACAGCACGAAGTGTACAAAAATGAAGAAGCCCCGTTCGACGATAGTGAAATGCTCCCGCCTGAATCGCGAGTCCAGCAGTCTCCGCCCTCGCCTGGCATGTCTCCTGAGGTCTTGGCAAAGCGCAAAGAGAGACTTGAACATTTGAAGGCGGAAAGTGCACAGCGTTGGGCGGCAAGAAAACGTCGTCGTCGCACTCGGGGTTGGGCCGGACTGCCGGCAGATCCTCCAGGGCCTCCTCGGTTCCCTTCTGAAACGACCATTGATGAGAGTAAGAAGCATCTCAGCTTAGACAATACTTTGTACCGTGAAATAAGAGATCAATTTCAAAAAATCTGCGAAGAAGCGGGCTTCATAAAGAAGACTGTCGCCGGCCCCGAAAGATGGCAGGCTGCGAAGGATAAACTGATAGACCAATCACAGCACCTTCGGCACGTCTTTCAGTCTGATACAACTCAGCTTGATGCTAAAGCACTTGCTCTTGATGTGGTGTGCACAGACGTCACCAAACGAATGCGAACATTAGAAACACGAATGACGATTGCAGAGGCTAAAAACGCTCTCGGAATTAATCCAGAAGAGAGCCGCCAGATTCGAAACGCATTCTACAACAGTTTAAAGGCCGACCATTTTACAAGCAAGCTAGAGGCCGGTGATGAACACTGGAAGGGCCTAAAACAAAAGTGGATTGAAGGTTCCGAGCTTCTCCAACGCATTCTTGCCCCCGGCTCTGCGGACCCGCAGCACTCCACCAAGTTGAAGGCTTTAGAAGTACTTTGTCGCGACGTGATGAAGCGGCTCCGCGACGACCAAACCAAACGGGACCCGTCACGTCGGCAGTCCACTATCCACCCCAACCGGAATCCTGCGCCGGTCAGCAATGGTGCTTCGAACGCTTTTGCAGGTAGCGTCAGTAATGGGATTAGCACACTCGCGTCGCAAGCTCTTGCCAGTGCTCCGGTTGCCCCTAATGACTTGACCGATATGCAAATAGACCCCTCTCTTCTGCAGGCTGCCAATGATCCGTCCTTCGCTGCAAACGTCCAGCATAGTACGGGGAACAATTTTGTATATGTCTATCCTGTACTCGGGTCTACTATTCCAGCACAAGTACCGGTTTACCTTGGAATTAGTCCCCAGAGTCAATTGCATGGGATATCCAAAATGTGGATTGGGAAACTGGTGACCAGATCTGTAACTGAGTTGCGACAATTAGTCCTTTCCAGGTTTCCGGACTCTATAGTCTCAAGAATTGAGGGTATTGAAGAGGACACCTCGGGAAATGAAATTCCCTTTCTGATTGATGATGACAGTGCGCTCGATGCGTATTTAACGCATATGCAAGGGAAGAAGGCATCATTTCTATTTTGCTTGGACCCTGTATGAATTAGCTTGGGATCCTCCTTTATGTCATTTAAACTGGGGCTGGGGTGTCTTGTAGAATTAGTTCGGTTGGAAGACAGTTGCTTCTGATTCATGATTCACACACTGGTTCCCCATCATCTATCAATGTTGATTATGGTCTACCCTAGCTTCGATGCATGGATGGATGTACGTCTACTGTTATAGGTTCAACTTTGGTTAGGCGCCTAGAGCGAGGTTTGATTCGGGATTTGATTATCAAGACATGTATGGCTTCAGGTTGTTTGGGAAACTTGAGGGGATGTTGATATATCTATGTTGGATTCCATAGCGTATATGGATACGGTGTGTATATTGCTAAAATAAAAATACAGCCATTGCACCGAATACCAACACTGGTTAAGGACTGCCTACATGCGAAATATAATCTCAACATATACCAGTTATGAACCGACGGCCTGACAGCGATGCTAGAACAATGCGAAAGATACAGGGGGGCTACAAAGTATCGTCAGTATGCTGTCCTAGATATAACTGACCCCTACGGTAACCTTCGGGGTCAGTTAGATATTCCACGCCATTATTATTGATTACGGTGATACTCCACCTCCAAAAAAGCGCACCAATGGCGTAAAAAAATCATAAAAATCCATATCCTGGAACACAAGTAATAATAGACTTAAAGAGATTCATTCCTATAGAATATCTATATGCATCTGCACAAAAGACAAAAGTTGTCACGTCTCCTGGCACCCTATTCCCCCCCACCTTTCTTTCATGGTTTTTTTTCCGTTGGCTACCCAAAAGTAGCAACCAAAACCACTCAGATAATAACCTCCGAGAGTACTGTTACAACCCAATTTGCTTGTTTGACCCAAATCATATTGCCCAGAAGACAGACACCATGACAGAATTGCCAATACTCAAACCATGTCCCTTCCAGGCAGTGCAAATAGAATTAAAGTTTGTTGTGAAAGATGTCACATATATAGATCATCAAGCATTATCCACCCTTGACTGGTTCCAGAATGTGCCATATGACCACAGATAAGACGAACCACTAGCCGAAGATAACTGTCTGCTGGCATTCAACCCGATCTAAGGTACTTGACCACGTCCTTGAAGAGAGCACCGACAGATGGCAAACTAAACGAAGCAGCGTCTCCAAAAACATTAGCCAATGCTTTGGTTGATAGAGACGCGTCTTCAGCTTCGACCGCAACCGCCCTCGCTGGCAGTTTTAGGTTAGAATGACCCGCGTGACTTCTGAACAAATTTGCAAGCCCGGACTTGAGATGAGAAGACGCGTCATGAGAGCCGGCTGTAACCCTAGTAGTGTTGCCCAAGCTGCCCAGCCGCCGCACGTTAGCTACAGCATCGACAATAATGTAGTCCCCAGAAACCGGGTCTAAGAGCAATGCCAGAGGACAGGTTCTCAGTGGAAGTTCGTAAAGAAGCGTCAAGGAACCCAGGTCATATATCTGCACATAAAAATTAACCTTGCGCCGCTTCTTATTGGGTCGACCAGAGGAATTTTCCCCATTGTAATGAGTGGTAACAGCAAATGTCAACGCATTGGGATCCACAGCCAATAGTCGTGGAGATCCTTCGGTCGATTTGTGTTTGGCAAGGTCTGGGGGCCCGATGGTTCTTACGGTATCGCCAACTGTATCCCAAGCAGACAATGACCGGCTTGAAGCGATAATCAAGTGCCTGCCAATGAACTTGATCGCACAGAGATCTCCTGAAAAAATCCCAACCCTACTATGACAAATTTCATGTGTGTAGATGTCAATGAGGAGCGTAATGTTGTGGTTTGAATATTCTGACTGCAGAGAAACACCAAGAACTGAGCCATCCCCGGAGAAGCACATGCAGGCTGCACAAAGCCTGTTGGCATTGATATTACCAATACTCCCCTTGAGGTCAACAATGTTTCGACATTTCCACGTTTCCAACTGCTGCTCTACATTGACTGCTTTCAATCCGCTCCGTTGCCTGGGGCTTGGGTACCAGAAACGCAACACCGCATCAGCCCCAATAGATGCGAATCCGTGATTGTGCGGTTGGGATGTGAGATCGAGCACAGGTAGTGTACTCTTTCCCAAGAAATGCGGGTTGTCAACTCGAGTAACTAGCTCCCACAAGCTGGATAAGCTATTCCACTTCCAGAATTTTAAAAAAATCTCCTGATAATCTTCACCGTTGTCATCAGTGGCAATGTGACTGAGTTCACAAGCCTTAAGGTCATCCTTGCTTGGACGCCAGCTGTCGACTGTGGCAAGCCACTTTCCATCATGTGCAACAGACAAATATTCGATATCCGGTGTGGTAATTTTGGACCCCTCCGGACTCATAGTCAAAGTTGTAGCATTGGTTCGCGTGAGAGCTTGGCGCGAGATATGGCTATTGGTACGAATATTATATGTTTGTAAAACAGGCGAATTGACACATATGTGTGCATCTCCAGAAATTTGCTGGGAGGCCGGGACCGCAATTAGAAGTTGATCTGGCTGCTTGGGATGCAATGAAGCTGCGGCACGAAAGTAGTGGTATGTGCCCCCAGTATATTGGCCTTGTCCAACCAATTGATTGGTTGGCGTTGGACATAGTTGTAAGCCGGTTATAGTTGTATGAGCCCGCAGTTCTCTTGCCGATAGTATCATAATAGAATTATCGGCAAGCTTGACAGCGTACGAGTTTCCAGTCGGAGAGACGACTATGTTGCAGATTGGGGAAGGTAGATGGGGTAGATATTGCTTCCTAGCCGTATCCAATTGCCATAGTACCATGACTGATTCATCACCACCTGATAATATGTAGTTACCTATTTAAAATATCAGTTAAATCCCCATATGTCCCTTCTCGGTTAAGTAGACATACCGTCCTTGGACCAACGCACTGCATGGACTGGACCTCTGTGCCAGTGTAGACGTTTGAAAGATGAGTTCTGTCTGCCTTGGTAGTTGACTTCATTATTGGTGAGGGAATTTACGGCATCGTAAAGAACTAGAATCGATCCCCCAGACTCCCCCAGCACCAGATCAACGGTATCCAAATGCCTCCTTGACTTTGAGCCAGTAACCTCGGTATTAACTGGATGTGTACCAAGACGAAGGTCCAAGCATGTTATGTTGACTGGTAGATTTACTTCTCTCCACGTGTATTGCCCAGAAACAGGTGAGATCGGGATGTCAACCTTCGCATTGCCGACAAGAAGGTGATGGTTGTCCCAAGCAACGATGATTTGACCTCGTCGTGCGACCTTGAGATTTGTTATCCGCCTTGTACTATCTAAGATGATAGTCTCAAGGGGCCTCTGATCGGCTAGACACATAGCTGATATCTGCCTCTTTCCATCCTTGTGTTCTCGTACAATGTAGGATATAGTGCGCATAGAGTCTTCAGTTCCATCAGAAGTCAAATCAATGGCGATCTTCTTGCAAGACATGTTCCAATATGTCATTCGTTTACCCGTAGCCCACTCCCACTTGCCTATGCCGCCAGATGTAAACACATAAAGATGCTCTTCATTAACTGGGCAGAGTCTGTATCCGACAACTTTGTGGTTAGATTCTACCTCCAAGGTACGGAACAAACGGGATGTTGAGACTGAATAAACGTGAACCGCCGTCTCGAGCCCGATAAAGATATATCTAAATGGTTACCGTTCAGATGTGGTTCCAAAATGAATAGTGGATGGACTCACTCTTCGTCAGCTGTGAATATGAGATCTAAATTAC
The DNA here is from genome assembly GCA_002976275.1 of Monascus ruber. Classification (NCBI taxonomy): domain Eukaryota; kingdom Fungi; phylum Ascomycota; class Eurotiomycetes; order Eurotiales; family Aspergillaceae; genus Monascus; species Monascus ruber. Next base: position 3,921,787 of record PSNO01000001.1, on the reverse strand, counting down.
TATATCGTCCAGCAATGGGCTGAGAAACGGACCAAAACGCGGCATGCAGCTTCTCCCTAAAACGAATTTCATGCGTTGGAGTTCCTTCGGGGCTGGTTACTGCAGGTTTCTCCAACCTATTAGGCATAGGCCGGGCCTCGTCTTCACCGTTATATGAGAAACGGCGTCGTTTCACCCGCCCCTTATCTGTGAGCAGTATATTATGGGGGGCTGCATCTGTAGCTCGAGACCTCTTTGAGAGCCGACCTGGCTGGCTGACAGCAGGCATCGCTGATCAATTGGTTGCGGTGGCGTAACGGTGGTTGGAAGGTGAAACTGGAATCTTCAAAGCTGCATCCCTCTCTTCCTTATCATATAATATTTCGTAGAAGGCGCGTGGGTTTGGTAGGAATGTGGAAGATTCTTGTCTTCATTCACGGTGTATTAGTATTAGGTTGCATCCCCGGCTTTGATCATCACATCAATTTTTTTTTTTTTTTGCTTCGGGAGGAAATGGAGCTAGTACATATACAGTTAGTTTGATATTGTTATCATCCAATAATGCCTCTTTCCCAACTGACTGAAAAAGCCTTGACCTTTAGCCCATCAGAGGTACAGTTCAAAGACATTATTCACTTCACAAATAAAAAAAAGGGCAGTCAGAACACTATTTTCATCAATTTTTTATTTTATTTTAATTAACCGCCATCACGTAATTCGCCCAGCAAGGCAGCAGTGCTCCTCCAAATGATCATTCCTGTTCGTTGTTTTTCCTGCGGGAAGGTAAGAGCCAGTAGTATGTTTCCTGCAGTCGCTCTCCAGCACTAATAGTGGGAATGCATATAGGTTGTCGGTGACTTATGGGAACGATACTTGCAACTGTTAGATGAGGGTATTGCAGATGGGTATGTATTGGGAAATATGTTTATTTCAACTCTAACGATTGTGATCAAGGGACGCCATGGACCAACTGGGTTGCAAACGATACTGCTGTCGGAGAATGATTATGACTCATGTTGATTTGATCGAGAAACTCCTCAGGTTGGTGGTATTATATCGTGAAGGTGAAGAGCAGGTGGGCCTAATATTCTCACAGGTATAATCCGACGGAGAGGGAACGAGCGAAATCTCAAATCTGATCACATATCTACTCTTGTGTCTCGAGCTGTCCGTGAGAATACTATCATGTCCTTGTTGCCAATACAGAATGGTTGACGTTGGTACGGCAAAGATCCCTACAGTCGCAATACCTCAGCGCCTTGGCGACGTTGGTCACCAACCTGATACTTACATTGATAGAACTTGCTGTTTTGGATTCACCGCTGTGCTTGGTATCTGGATATTGTTAAGACAAACTCCCAGAGTTTGTGGATGTTACACGGTGCATAACAAGGTACAGACAAGATATTATAACCAATATGATGGCAGTGGCGTTTATCAGGCGTTGGGACTTATATGGATGCATATACAATGTGAATGAATAATTATCAATGAAGGGTTATTTCAGTGCTTGTTATGACTCGCTGGCATCCTAACGTGGAAAACCTTTTGGGGGGTTGGTTCTCTTAAAACATAGGCCTAATATGACTGTCGCTTCTGCATGCCTTCTTCCTGGTTTCCTAGTTTATTTTTCCATGACAACCTCTTTAGTGAAATTTGACCGTCATCGACGGGGGAGTAGGAGAGGTAAAGGATTGGATTGACAAATAACCATAAGATCCAGGGGACCAGGGGAGGGGGGATATCGAACTAGGGGGCCAGTGTACATTCTATATACTTAATTAAGTATAGAGATAAATTTAAATATAATGGAACGCGAGGAATATTCGCTCCTGAGGCCATGGTAATCGCGCCTGAATAGTGTCTGTCGTTTTGGAAGTAGAGTCGGAAACTACGATTGCTTTGCTATCAATCCTACTAAATGGAATTGGGGGTTCAACTAGGACCGGCGAGTACTGTGTGGATGGAGACAGGTCATGACAAGTCACAATGCCAGGGCAAGCGTAGCTAGACGACGCTGTTGATAATCCCATGTCTATCAATTCTGACCGGCACCAGTCAGTTCAACACCGCAAATATATGCCATCAGTGCCATGCCACCTGACTGAAGCATCATACCCATTAGCCTACACCCATTAGCAAACGCGACTGATGGTGATTGAGCCAACAGTCCATGGTCCCATTCACTTGGTGTCAGCAAGAAAGAGGCTCCCGAATAAAACTTGCTTATTGGATTGTAAGAAAAGAAAGCCACCCACGTCTTTCATTAAGATTCATTGATACCTTTTTCATAAGTATCAAAAAAAATTTATTAGTTAAAAAATCTACTCCCTAGCTGGGAATCGAACCCAGGGCTGTCGTGTGAAAGACGACGATGTTAGCCACTACACCACTAGGGAAGTCTCCGAATCGCTTTTGACTAGCTGTGTTCCAAATGAGAATACGGCTTGGAACCACGATAATGTTTCGCCATACTGTGGGCAAAAACCACGAAATACTAGACATTCTGAACAGGAAAATGTCTTGAACCGAGGCTAGACATTTCGTATCCACCCAGTTAATACTGGGATCTGGTCTAGTATGTCCTCAAAAGTGATTTCAAAGCTCTCATAGTCTCGAATTAGACCCTTCAGCCAGTTTACTTGATCCTCCCCATCGAGAAACTCTTGGATAGGTGTTCATCAAAATTAGTCTCTATCGCGTTGGCCTTTGCTGCCGAAGGGTGTCAGTTCACAGTCAAATCCGTCAATCAGAAGCATGCCTTGTAAAGGCTGACTGCTTCCAGTTCGCCATCTTGAGCTTCAGCAGTCTGTGACATTATTGCCAAGCTACCAGACCTGCTAATTGGGTTATTTCCCTTCTTGCAGTCATGATTTATGGAAACCTTGAACTAAATCTGAATCACGAACTGGAAGGGAAATGCATAGTTCAAAGATTGGGGCATCGCCAAGTCCGGACCTCCATTCTTCTGCATGCCCCGCTTTGCACTGTTCATTTGTATCCTGGGGTATCTTCGCCAAAAAGGAAAATGTATGACTCTTCGTGGTTCTGTGTCCCGAGGTTGTATGCCCGCATAGAATGTGATGTCATGAAAAATTACACTTTAATACACCGCTTATTAGAAACAATCATTATGCCAGTTACCCCAATGATACCGGTTTTCGGTAAGTAGGTGCAAGTCTAACAACTTTCTTTATTCATGTTTATTAGCTGATGAATCAGGAATTCCCTAATGGTGTAGTGGCTAACATCGTCGTCTTTCACACGACAGCCCTGGGTTCGATTCCCAGTTAGGGAGTTTTTTCTTTTTTTTCTGCTTCCAACTGCTACTGACCCTGATGGTATACACTCATCCTGGCATCAATAGACTTGATATTTGGTTATTACTCGTACCAAGCCCACCTCAACATGTATTTTTCCTACTGTTTGTTAGACCTGTGCTATGGAGCCTAGGCTGGTCTAGGGATTGTGCGAGTAGTGTGCTAAGGCTGTCCTGTCCTGTCTTACAGAGGGGAGAGTTACCTCTTTCTAAGATGTAGCCCCTGCATGTGGTATCCATGAAGACTCCTGCTCAAACTCCTAAATCCACCACGACACCACCAAAATGGCAGATAAATATAAGTAAAAAGAAAAATGAATATTAGCAGCATGTGAAGCATTTAAATCAAACCCAAAATCCAAATCTATTCCCAAATTCGCTGCTGAATATAAAGTTCCTTACTAGCAACTCCTTCACCAAATCTATGGAGGGAAACCACAACCAACTTAACCACCTACAAAGAAAAAGCTTTTAGATGAGTAGTGTTACGGACCTTGCCAGAAGGGTTACATGACAGCCTATGGATAAGACAGGGCATGCACGAAGTGAGGTGTCAGGCTGACAATGCATACCACGTGACCAGGTGGTATAGTGAGTATAATGGTATATGATGAGGATATACTATTTCGGACAGTTGGATTATCTAATAATCCGATCCCGGATACGGAGTATGTATGTTCCGGAGGAAGGTCCAATATACGGATGTTGGGACAACACAAGGTGTAATAGAAAAGCTAGATGAAGCGCATCGTTTTAGAGCTTCAAGATGTACTAGAGACAGCAGTATATCGATATAGAGCGTTCACTACGATCCCTATGAATCCTACGGTATCCTTTTAGTATCTGGTATCCAGACGCCGCACCCCTGATCCACATCAGTATATATACTCTGTATACTCTATACTCCACCATAGTCTAGTATATGAGAATGTGGAGAAGTGTCATGGTTCGTGCTGACGTAGCCATTCCTGCCTGATTCCTGAGGATATATATGTGAGGGCTCTACATCCTAGTCTTTTGCTTAGTGCAGCGGTTAAGCTTCTGAATGCTCCCGGAGGTCGCACCGTGACAAGAAGTACCCGGGAGGGGTATATACAGGGAAAGATATATAAGGGCTGTCCTTATCCATCATGTATTTAGTTAATCTTTCTCTCTTCATATTTAATAACAATAAGTTGCTGAAGTATCTATTTGGAAATCTATATTTAATAGTATTTTTATAACCATAACATATATATACTAAGGGAGACTTACTTTTTTCTACTTTTGAGAGATTTATTCAATTATTGTATATGATTTTTATAGCATAAGGCCCTTATAATATAACAATATTGTCACTAGTTCCAAAAATATTAGATAAGTAGAGTTTATTAATAAATTTATAAATATAATTAATTAATTGCAGCAGCACATTAGTATTTTTAAAAAAAAACTCAAGTATGTGGGATTAAGATTTGACTACCTAAGCCTTTTAATAAAACTCAATCAAAGCTTCTTCATGTTATTACTAAATTAACTAGTATATCACCTATCAAATAAAAAAGATTTAGTGAAGAAGCTGATAAGGTTATTTATATTAATATATCTAATAGGACTAATATTTGATTAGTTTAAATTAATATCTTAAGATTATAATAGGAATTTTAAGTTATAAGATTAGCAAGACAATATAAGAGATATATTTAAAGATTACAATAAATTTAAATATAGGCTAAAAGTTCATATTTAGTAAAGATATTAATGAATAGATAAATGCTGAATAAGAACTTAAATAACCCTAATAGATAGGCTTAGTATTAGTTTATATATCTATGTTTATATAAATTATTATATATTTAGATTGGGATAAAAATTCTTATATAGTATAATTTAAAAAAAGACTGAAATTAAAACTTTAGAAAAAGCTACTTTGGAAAGATAGATCCAATAATCTACAATAATTTATATAAAATTAAAACTAATGGAGTTAGATGCCGTAGAGAAACAAGATAGTAAAGATTAAAAATTATTAAAATAATTAAATAAATATTTTAATTGTCAAAAACTTGAATATTATATTAAAGATTATAAAGAAAGGAAGTAAAAATTATAATTTAATAAATTATATAAAGATTTTAAGACCATTAAAAAATAATTAAAAGAGCTAAAAAAGCTAAACATCATTATAAAGGATAATAACCCCAGAGACCAACTATTATAGTGAATAAGAATGACAATATACCAACTAATAAGGGTCATAAATAAAGGGATAGATGACAAAATTTTTTAAAAAATAAAATTATAGTAATTATGCTAGTAAAATAATATGAGTTTAAAGTAAAATAGAGGTAAGAAGCCTTGAAATAAGTAAATTAATTTAAAGAGGGATAACATAACATTATCCAAAATTAATAAATTATATTCCATTAGATAGATAATCTGTTAAATAATTATATACATAATATTTACTTTAAAAAAACAATCCAGCATATGGGAAAAAAGCTTAATATAGATTAAAACTAAAAATTATAAAAAAAAATAAAGAGTTTTCGTTTATTATATGTCAATAAATGAATGTTATAATAATAAATAAATAGATTTGTATTGTAAAATAAAAGTTTAAGAAACTAAGAGTAGAACAACCTAAAATTAAAAAATTAATAAGAACAGATATTAAAGAATTTAAAAATTATTAAAATACTGACTTAATTAATGATAGTGATAAAAGAAATATATAATAATATATATATTATATTTAAAACATATTTAATGCTAAAAAGTATTAAAATATTCTATAAAAATAGATATAGCAGTGATAGATCCTTAATAAAAAATAAAAACTGATATAAGTGGCCATATGGATCTTAGCTTAAAAGAAACAGAACAAGAAGTTATTAAAAAAATTAAAATTATTAACGTAATTCACGGGTAGTTTGGCCACTCCTCAAAATTTCAACGCGTGTTCAACATGAAGCTCTTCAACATGAAGCTCTTCAACATGAAGCTCTTCAACCAGCAATTACGCCATGAAAAGCGCATCAATAATCTCAAAACTTGGTGGAGCAGGAGGGAAGAATACAAATTGCCATTAAAGCTTTTGAAAAATAATGAAATTTTAAGTATTTATCAAGCAGCAACAACTTCAATATCTCTTATTTAATACTTCAAAATCAATTACTAGGCCTCCAATTTCTGAAAGAACAGCGCCCAAACAACCTTAGGTTATCTAAGACTCAAGAGGCCTTGATAGACTGGATTATATCCAGAGATATGTGTGGAGTCTCTTAGATCAGCACATGTGGCAGAAATGGCAAATCTTTTTTTTTAATCAAATACCCATCTGTGTAGTAACTAGTTGGGAAGAATTAGATTACTTATTTTATTAAATAATATGATAAGATCAAAAATTGATTTGTATGAAGATACAACTATTAAAAAGTCAATGTGAGGATCTAAAGATTATCAGCTAGTGATTTAATTAATTTCAGAAAATCCAAATGCAATATGAATAATGATATATCTTTAATTTTGATGAAACTGGCTTTACTATAGGCCTAATAATAACTATTTAAGTAGTTACTAGGTCTAATATATTTAGATAGCCTTATCTTATCCAGCTAGATAATTAGGACTAGGTGATAACAATTGAGTGAATTAATATAAATAATTAGACTTTGCCTTTATGCATTATCTTCAAAATAAAGGCGCATATTGAAGGATAATTTGAAGAAGGCCTTTTACCATTAAATTAGAGGTTGGTTAGACTACAGATGAAATAAGCCTTTAATGGCTTCAAAAGATCTTTATTCCTTCCACTACTAGTTACAAAGTTGTCAATATCAACTACTTGTTATAGATGGTCACAACAGCTATCTCACATCTACATTTAATAAAAAACATAAAGATAATAATATTATTATTATTTACATACCTCCTTATTCTTTTTATCTTTTGTAGCCTTTAGATGTTGGCTGCTTTAGTTCTTTAAAACATATATATAAAAGATAGTTGAGGCAAAGATACACCTTAATTTCCACTATATTAATAAATATAATTTCTTAAAGGCTTATCTTACAGCTTATCCGTCAGTCTTTATATATATTAATATTTAAAATAGCTTTTGCAGCAGCTGATATATAATCTTTTAATCTTTAATATTAAAGTGTTAAAGAAGCTGAATATCTTATTAGCAACATCTACTCCTTTAAATTATGAAAGTACTCTTACTAGTTTATTAATATTAGCAACACCTCATACAGCTTATTAACTATATAAAAAAGCTTTTTTAATCTACAAAATAATTTAGGGATGCTCTCAAAGTCTTTTATCACCCTCAAAGAAACTCTTTGAGGAGTTGATAAAGAGATATAAATTTATTATGCACTAAGCTTCCTTTATGTCAAAGCAATTGCACGATATATAAGAAAGATAAATAAAAAAGGTTAATTAAAGAGACAGATACTTAATAATAGAATTTTTATAAGGAAGTAAGAGATCTAATTTTGTAGAAAAAAGAGTAAAAGAATAAGGAAAAGAGGTTCTCAAGTAGTTCTGCATCTTAAGCTTGAGAGGTATCAAAGTATACTCTATCAAAATGTTATTATTATTATTATTATTCTTCCATTTTTGAGAGCATTTTCCAGTCTAAGACTATGCATGCTCTACCCTGCCCCAATGAGGCAAGGATTTAGTTCTGATGCTTAAATACATGATTAGGTTGGCCATGGTACAGGTAAAATATAAAAACTTACAAAGAAGGGAGAGATGTACAGAAATATTGCAAGTGGTTATAACTGACAGATGATTGACAAAGTATGATGCAGGAAACATGATAGTATGATAAGATATATGATAAATATATAGTAAATATATGAAATTCAATAATTGATAGATAGATAAGAGACATAAGCAAAAGCTATATTTTTTTTCTCCCTTTTAGCTTCTAGCTAAGGCTAGTAGTAGCCACCTTCTAATAGTTATCTTTGTGGATTTTAAATATGCTAAAAGCTGTTTTAGCCCTGTGGAATTGTTGAATAAGTAAGACAGAGTCTGGTTTCTCTGGGGAAGACTAAGTATAGTGTCTTTTCTCTCTCTAACATATACTGGGCATGCCATAAGCAGATAATAAGGGATCTATTTTTATTCTTATTAGCAGTTAGGGCAGTCTTCTGTATTATAGTCTGGTAGTCTAACTAAATAAGACTTAAAATATCCATGCCCTAGCTTCAGCTGGGTAATTGTAGACCAAAGTTACTTAAGAAATTAAAGCTAATTTAATTTCTATTTAAGCCTATTGGCAAACTGAAGATAATATTGGCTAGCTTTATTTTTAACTAGCTGTAGTCATACTCTTATTCTTTTAAAGACTTAGCTTTTAGATCTCTCTTTATATAAGTATATGATAGAGAGGCTTAAGAGATAGGTTTCTGCTATTCTGCTCCATATTTAACAGCTTTATCTGCCTTTTTATTTCTATAGACTCCTTGGTGGCCTAGGACCTAGTGAAGATGGATCTTTAGGTGAGGATATGCCTAGAGTAGGTCTAATATAGCCTAAGCTATTTTTCCTACTCTAGATTCCTAATTTAGTAATTTCTGAAACTTCTATAATGCAGCCTAACTATTAGAGAAGATCCACACTTTTTAAAAAGCTATTTAGTGCTGGGCTTATTTCTTAGCTAATAGAATAGCTTGATAAATAGCATATAACTCTGCATCAAATACCTTATATTAGATTCCTAAGTTCCATGCCTGAGAGTTCTGAACCTTGAAAGAGGAGGTAGAACTAAAGATCCCAGCCTTATTAAATCTTTTTTGTGATTAAGAGCTATCTGAGTAGATAATGAGCTTATTATCTAACTTAGATATTACCTATTTTTAGATCTAAGCTTAGTGGTCTAGAGCTGCAGCCTCTTTAGATTTTAAAGAGATAGAGATATCTATCTTTTTTCTTAATATATTAGCTTATAGGGAAGGTCTTAAGTCTTTAGTTTTAGGGTTTCCCTGCTATTCCTGTTTTGGGTAGTAGGAGAGAAGTCTCACTATTTAGGTGGGATAAGCTCTTCTTAGATACCTGCCTCCCTTATCTGAGAAATTAGATCCTAAGGTAGGAGGAACTTGATTCTAGGTCCTCTCCTATTTTATCCAATCTAAATAGTGTGATATTTCTAAGTCTAAGTTCAGTTTTCTAGAATTTAGATAGGTGGTTAGCAGCTTAGCCCTAATTGCACAACTAATAGAGAAGGATAAGATCTTAAATATATATATCCTGCAGATCTTCCTAAACCTAATTTTAAGAAGTGGTAGGGAAGCCTCTATCTCCATAGCTTTGTAAGGAGAGATTTTAAAAGTCTTTAGAATCTTTCTTAAGGCTAGGTTCTAGAGTTTCTGATATTTATCAGCTAAGTGCTTTTGACCCTTCTACCAGATAAGAATCCCATAATCAGCAATAAAAGTAATATAAGCAATATATAATTATCTGATTGTTTAGAAGTTTAGTTCTTTTTCTGTATTAGAGAGCCTCTCTATCTAGTGAAAAACCCTGGTTGCCTCAGTAACCTTTTGCTTCACATGCTCATAGAAAAGAAATTTAGAATCTAAATAGATTCTTAACTATTTAATAATAGTACTAAGGGTAATCTCTAAATTATTAATTTAAACCTTGGCCTTTGCTATATCTAGCCTTCTTTTAAAGTAAAAATCTATTAAGTCTATCTTCTCGTCAAATTAAATGAATTAAGATTCTTTTTTCTGAAATAGCCATTAAGCTATCTGTTAAAGTAGTTGGCAGTTTTATTCTATAAATCTAGAACTGACTATTAGAGCTATATCATCAATATAATTTAATACCCTAATCTGGCTAAATAGCTCTTTAAGCTCTAGGTTCTCCTCTTTCTCTTCAAATTCAAAGAGGTATCAGATATAGATAAGGAAAAGGATTAAGGAGATAAGAGATCTTTATAAGATATTCACAAAGATTAAGGTATCTATTATTATATCCTTATCAAAAACTAGCTGCATACTTCTTCCAGATAAAAAGCTTTAAATCTAAAAAATTAGAGTTAAAGATAACTTTAATTTAAAGTATATCCTTAATAGCTAGTTCAAGGAAACATAGTCAAAGACCCCCTTTACATCAATAAATAGAATAGAGGTGGGCTTTTTTTGCTTCCTAGCTAATTATACATTATGTACTAAAGATAGGACAGTATCAATGGCAGATTTCTTGATCTTACCCCTTATTTAGTTATAATATAGTAGCTTAGATTCTAGAAATTTTACTAAATAAGCTAATCTTCTAATTAAGATCTTTTTAAAGATTTTTCCTAAATAATTTAATAAAGAAATAATTTTATATACCTTTGGCCTAGTCCAGTCTCTTTTTATAAAAACTGATTTCTTAAGAACTACCTCAGTGGCCACTCTCTAGCACTTAAGATGATATCTTTTCTTAATTAAAATTCTATATAGCTGGTTAAATCTCTTAAAGAATTTTAAATAAGCAGTTATCCAAATTAAAAGCTTTTTTTATAAAGCTTAAAAAAATAGCTTTTTTTACCTCTTTATCTGTTATCTTTGGCCATTCCCAGTCTTTAGCTTGGTAAATGGACCAATTTATAAGCTCTGATTAAGGGGGAGATTGGAATAAGGTAGAAAATAATATATAAGTTTTTTCTTAAAAGGTAATGGCTGTAGCTTCCTAGAAGCTTTATTCTTAATCTTAATATTTAAGGATAGGAAGCTTCTGAGACTACCTTAGCTTTATGTATTAGAAGGCTTTAAAAACCTCTTTATCCTGAGCTCTTTTAAGGAGTTCCAACAGCTAGTTTTGGCTAGTTTTATCTGTTAGAAATAATAGTTTCTTTAAGATAGATAATTCTCATAGGCTTTAGAGGTTTAAAAGGTTTTCTATATTTTTTTAACTATTCTAAGAGTTCTTCAAAGTTAGGTTAGGTCCTAGGTCCACTATGCTTTAGATTTAGAAGAGGGCTTTTTTTTAGGGATTGCTTTGTTAGCAGCCTATTAAATAATATATTAGAGAGATAAAGTTTCAGTATCTAGATTTTTTTCAGAAATTTCTTGAATAGGGATGTTGGGAGCTTCTAAGAGCTTAGATCTATATTGATCTGATTGATCTAGCTTTAGAAGTTCTTGACTAAATTGTTCCCAGTCTACCTTCTCTATATTATAGGGGGGTGTGGTAAGTGGGTTTTCCACCCTTTTCTCTAGGCTAATAGAGAATAAGAGAATTTTATAATCAGATCTTGAAGCAATTTATGGATCTATTTCCCAATATATTTGATATTTGTTTAGGCTGCTAGTAGCAAAGACTAGATCAATTATAAAAATATTGATTATCCCTTTTCTAAAAAAGGTGCCTTAATCTAGTGTATTTTAAAATTTAAATCCCTATTAAGTTAGCTATTGGACTAGGTTATTAATTTTTATAATTAAGGAAATAGCTATATTTTATTAAAAATAATAAGTATCAAAATCTTCTCCTAATATAATATTTCTAAAAAAATTAATTTTAATAAAAGCCCTTTCCACTGTCTATTCTAATATATCTTTTTAAAGTGACTCATTATAGATATTTATAAGCTGGAGGTTAGGGATAAAGGTCCCTAAAATATCTAATATTAGGAAGTTATTATTAAAGCAAATATCACTTCTTTAGCAATATTAAAATTTAGATAGCTTTTTATAAAAAATAGCTACTCTTGGCCTTTGTTGAGTATTTTTTAGAAGTATAATGGTAGAAGATAAATGTGATATAGTAATATAGGTTTTATTAGATTAATAAATCTATGGCTTTTAAAATAAGATAAAATTTATTTTAGATTCTACTTCTTGTTTTAGACATAAAATTATGATATTTTAATTCCTACCTATATTATTTTAAAGGAATTAGATTTTTTATTGTTAAGATCTTATAGCTTTAGATCTTGATTAAAGTCTTTAGAGAAAATAAGTTGTTTTAATTATTGTTGTAGCTGCTCTTAAGTATATGCTTAATATTTAATTTTAGGTTGGATCCTAAGCTTCTTTTTATATTAGGAGTAGCTAGCGAAGTGGTTCCTTTGGCAATTTAGATAGCAGATCTTAGTATATGAGCATATCTTTGCCTGAATTAGGCAGACAGAGCATGAATGGTCTGATATTAAATATGTCTTAGCATAAATTCTATATCTAGCTTCCCTTTTGCAGTGGATTTGGGGGTGTTTAAAGCCTTAACACTAATTATATTGGAGGAATTTATTATAAAACCTCTTTACCTAGTATTCTTCTCTAGCAATAAAAAACTTATTTACTTAAATAACTTATTTTACTATCTTTTAATTCTCCAAATAGACTACTATAGAGGTATAGAGCTTTTAAGCCCTAATTTCCTCTCTATATAGCTATTGGGGATCCTTACTAAGCTTTAGATATGGGTTAAATATCTTAATCTTTTTTTTAAGATAAGACAATCCTTCTTTTGAAGCAAAGGCTTTCCTATAGGATCTTGTGGACTACTACCTAAGCCCATTGTTAGTCTAGTAAGTATTTCTCTAATGGTAATAGGTGTTTTTAGATAGAGAGGTGGTCCAGGAGATATTAGGCTATAAAATTAGGAAGAGTAGTTGCAATTATAGAAAAATTTAATCTTAATTTTACTATACTAGCAACTACTGCTTGATCATAAGTTCCTTAAGCACAAATTTAATCATTAATCTGATCCCTTAAAAGCTTTGGGTTCAGCTGCTCTATATATTGGAGGAGGACCTTTAAGATAAGCCTTCTCTCTCTAGATACCTTTCTAGAGGTTAGTTCAATTGGGGATCCTATTTCCATTAAGGCATATTCGGCTAAATTTATGTTTGGCCTCTTTAGAATAATAACCTGTAGTGTTGGACATACTTTCTATGTCTTATTTCAGAGATTTTAAGCTACCTACGCATAGGTTAGCTTTTGGGGCTGGCCATACATTTTGTCTAGTATATCTGATCTAGTTTCTGATGTATATCTTTGAAGTGAGATTGGATTTTTAATTTAGATATAGACCCAGATGTAGCCCCAGATATAGGTTTAGAGATAGGATTTTTCAGATAGTTAGATAACAGACCTAGAGCCTATTAGAGCTTTGGTAAGGCTTGTATAGTGAGTCCAAGAGCTTGTATTAGGTACTTTTGGATTCTGTAATATAGTATTTTTTGATAATTCTGCTTTTTCTGTTTCCCTTCAGCTTTCTTAATAAAAAGCTGATCTACCTCATCAAGGCTCATAGAGCTGGCTAGGGAGAGCTTAATAGGAGATGGTTTTCTCTCTATATTAATTTTTTTTTTTTTGTTTCCTCTTTCTAGGTTTTTGGCCAAAAACCTCTCAAAAAGGTAAGGTTTATAAGGTGACCTAAAATTAGAGAAAAGAAGAAAATAAAAGAGCAAGATTTTAGATGACCTCTAATTATATCTAGAGGGTTTTAAAGTATCTCCATAACTAGGATAAAAGAAAGATGACAAAAAAAGAGTCTAACTGTCAGACCTATTAAATGAGATATTTAATAGGTAGTAATTTTTGTAGGGAATTATTAAATTAAGAAAAGTTTTTAGAGTTTTTTAGGAACTAGCTTTCTCTAATAGATAACTATAGGTTAGTCTATTTCTTATACCTAGAACTAAGGCAACTAGCCTAGTGCCCTACCTATTTAGATAAGGGACTAGTATGCTAATTCTGTTAGTCTAAGGAATAGAGCTAGCTTCCTCTAGTTCTTTAATTAGAGAAAAGTATAATAGTTATAAGGCAGATACTAAGCTCCTATTTTCAATGAGGTGAAACCTAGGAAAATGCCTACCATTTTTTTAAGAGAAGAGGCAAACTGAAAGGCAATTTCTTATTATTTATATAGAGAATATGCTTATATTAACTGCTTTGATGTGCACATGCAGCTAGTCCCATAATCCTTAGCCCCCAATAGGATTTACCTTAGACTATTATATAGTCTTAGAGAGCTTCAAGCAGGGATCCAATAAAATATAAAAAAACTTCACCCTAGCTACTGTACTAAATATTTTCAAGAAGCTCCTTTAAATAGTCTTAATAGTATTTAGATATAGATATATCCAGTAGAGGGATTAAGTTAAACTAATATTTATTAAGATATAAGGTTATTTATTTTCACTAAGAATATTGTACAAAGATATATCAATACATTCCTGAATCCAGTGGAAGAAATCGTTCAAGATACATTTGAAGATATTGATAGTCAGATGCTTGCACAGTATGGCCCAGAGCTTGAAGATGGATATCTAGGAAGGGGAAGAACTAGAGATTTTACAAAAATATCTCTGATGAAGCAATCGCAGCACTCCAAAAGCTTCATCTATATGAGGAACAGCAAGAAAAAGGCAGTTCTGCCTTCATATATGAGTTGGATAAGCATCAGAATGTGTTATGGGGTCGGAAGCTTCCTTTACAGTCTCAGAGAGACATTCGGAGCTATTTCCCTAGCTAGAAATATATTCTTCATATAACGAGGTTTTACTGCACCATGGAAATAATTATTAAAATTAAAATAATTGATAGACATTTTCTTATACAGTTAAGTAATTAGCGATAAATTATAATAATTAAATATATTAACATTATATTATTTTAAAGGGAAATGTTCATATGTAAGAAATATGAAGATCAGGCTTTATTATTCTAGAGTATTGAAGTTCGTGAGAATAAATAAATAATTAATGAAATATTTTTAAAATGTCTTCATTTCATTCACTTAATATGTATACTTTATTAAATATTATAATCAGCTTAAGACCTTTTTTTATTGATATATCTATTACTATACTTAATATAAAGATATAAAATGATTCAAAAGTCAGTTAACTACGCATAACAGACTATTTTTAATATGAGATCATATTAAATAATATATACAATTTTGATAAGGTAGGATCTATAACAGGCCTCGTTATAACCATAAAAATAATAATAGGAGTTAAATACGATGATGGATGCGCTTTATATTAATTTAACAATCGTAAATATGTGACAATTATTAAAATAATACATAGTGGCAGCACATAATCTGAAATATTAATTATTTTAAAGGCAACCCTTATTATGAGGTCTAATTTAACGGTTTTTTAAATGATTAGTGATCTGAGATTCGTTACAATAATAGACGGACAATTGATAAAAAATTATATATCAGCTAAAAGACTTATCTATTTTAGTGACTAAGGGTTGTATCAGAAGAAAAGATTAACTACGGATAATTATAACACTATTTCTAAAATATTATGATTTAATTAATTCTAGTATTTATAGCATCTATTACAACCTCTTCATGTAGGCTATTTTAGTATTTTAAAGTAGGCATATAGTCCATCCATTAGTTAGAAAGTAACTGACCCCTACCTTTCGCGACCCCGCCAACCACCCAAGCACCGATTTTAGAAATTCGTAGAATTCCAACCCATCAACTTTATATATAATTTAATCACCACCACCACGCCTAAATTTAAGAAAAATTACAAAGATCAAACGCTCAAAGCGATTAACATATTAATTAATATATAGCTTAAATAAATTAAAAGATATTAAAAAAGGAAAAAAGCATTTCAATAATTAACCACTTATTTGATAACATAATTTATCATAGATTTCTGAATGCTATCGGTTATTTAATTAATAGAAGTTTAGATTAATTTAATTGATTACTTCTTGTTGATGGTAGGTGGAGGGGTCTCTGAATTAATATAAACTAATTTTAAGAATAGAATTAGTACTTGATTAGATTATCTATATAATTAATTTTACATTTAATTGCTCTGGAATATTAATATAATGACATATAGTCTTTTCTCGCTCTTTTAATAATTTTATATTAGTTAGTGGTTATTTAAGTAGATTAAACTATCCTTTTTTATTATTTAACTTTATATTCATACACAGATGCAATATTAATATGTGACCTTGAAGGTAGTAAGTTAAGTATACTGTAGGGTGATGTCAGCTGTATCTTATTTACCTAAATTTATTGCAATATATTGCTTAGCAAAATTAAGTCTAAGTTTAACCTGCCACTTAATTACATAGAATTAGTATTGGGTATCATCTTCAATTGATTTCTTAATATAAAAGGGCAACTGTTAATAGTGGACACCAAGAGCCCCTTTTTCCTCACAATAGCTAGTACAATAATTTTATCAATTACCTCTACCTAGACCACTCACACCATTGCCATGGCGATAAATCTTATGAAGGGTGAATAAGTTAAAAGAGGTCTCTGCTTACTATAGCAAACTCAGAAAGCTATTAACAACTAACAATCTATTCTTTTAATATTCATAAATTCTTGTTCTTGATATATACTAATATAATTTACCTCCGAAAATTATAACTGTTTGGCGTTATTATTATTATTTTATAATTATCTTTTATTGCCTCTTTATCTGCCTATACTTTCTTTAATAAAATCCAGTTAAAAGTAATTAATTTATTAAAATACCATCTAGAGCTTCAGTCTAAATATTTATAAATATTTAGAAATATGATTATTAGTATGCAAAATGTGAATATCTAAAGCCTATTTAGAATTGATTATGCTCTTTATTAATATTTGGCAGAAATATAAAATTCTATATAAAGATATCTATAATATAAGACAAGACTAGATTTCATATAAATATTATATTAATTGCAAAAGTCATCTTAAAAATGAGAAAAAATAAACTGATGAAATTATATTCTAGAAATAAAAAATAAATTATTAAATTATTTATATTAATTCTGCTACCTAGCCTAAAAAAATTCTATATATATTATCTGATAGTATATTAAGACCTCTTGAGTTTGAGATAACCTAAGGCTGTTTGGACATTATTCTTTTAATGTAATCTATGAGCAGCTCTGAATTTTATGAATTTCACCCCCTTACAACTTATCACCATTTTATTTCAATTTTATCATCCCTTAGACCATGGAAAATGAATCAAAAGGAAGTTGAATCCAATTGGCATTGGATACTTATAAAAAGGGCTATTTGAAGACTAAAAAAGCAGCTGCTTTAACCTTTGATATCTTATAAATAATTCTCTGAAGGTATTCTGAATAAATGGAACAGCTTTATGATCTCAAAAGACTGTCACTTACTAGAAATTATCAGATACTAAATAATCTACTCCCTTATGCATTGATTTTAGATATAGATAAATGTGGCCCACTATTATAATTATTTTTTATTCACTATTCATCCCAGCTTTTATTTTTAGCTTATCTACCTTAACAAAATATCATTGAAGAAAATCGGTGCTATATTTAATGTTATAGAAAATTAAAGTTAAAATACACCCAAAGATATGATCACCAGCATGTAAAATGTGAAAATTTAATTTATTCAATGCTAGTTTATGGAGGGTTAAAAAGATAATTCAAAAATTTATATAAGATTTTGACTGAGGATCTCTATAATGAAATGACATTAGCTTTTAAATAGGAGTGACCTTTATTGAGATTGTGTCTATAGTACTAGGATAAGATAAATTTATATTAAAATTTTATAATTTGAAAATAAAGAATAGGTGACTGCTATCATCTTTATAAATATAACTAGATAAGCTTTATCTTTTTAAGTTATTTTTCTTACAGAGAGAATCAATTCCTTTAATATTATAATCTTCCTAATAATTATTATGTTATCAGTGTGAGTAAGAATGGTTGGATAATAAATGTATTACGATTAGAATAATTTAAATAATATCTATATCTTTATCTATTATGGATCTTCGAAGCTATTTGAAAAGCAATTAAATATGTTAAGATAACTATGTAGAATGCTGTCTTATTATAATACTAAATTAGTTAGCTTCAATTAGGGCTTCAATATAGAAAGAGGAGGTGAAAGAGGACCAAACACTTCATTCAAAATAGAGGAAGTTTAACTATTGCTGAAGGTAGAGTGAAGATTGAAAGGGAACAGATTCTTCAAGAAGATTGGCAACCTAGGCAGCGTCAGCCATGAACATGTAGTAATTGTAATATATTAGGACATACTAGGGTCCAGTGTCTAGTAAATAGATATAGACTATTTTTCAATGAAAAATATGCTTTTTTTGTGGTACTGAATTAGAATGGTCAAATTTGTGGAATTCAGAACCTCTCAGTGGTCAGTTGCATTATAGTTATATCTATTATATAAATACTCTTTATATATAAAAACAACTATCCACTAACCAAACTGACCCCTACATTTAGGGGGTCAGCGCCCTCAAAACCCATATCATCTTATAGCTTTCATTGGGCTGAATATCTCTCCTTATCTTCATTTTCTAAGCCTACAAATATCACCCACAAACCAAGTGCAAAAACAGGAATTTCCCCTGAAAATTTTGTTGTGGCATTCCATGGAATAAAATACAAAGACCCACACTAACCAACTATGTAGCTTTGCACCAGCCAATCATAACTTAAGGTATTAATAATCAAGCCCAAGCTACAATATCAACAACAACAAAAATAATAACAATATTATATCCATTACATCCTGAATAGGGGTAGAAATCTTAAGGAGAGAAAAGCCGCTTTGAATCTCATCCTAGAATCTACTGGCTCCTCATAGGAAGATTGTGAATCAAGAGCCTTTCTAAAGCAGTTCTGAATTGTTCGGCCAGATATATCAAATTCCCAGCTTTGCAAACCCCATCGAATTGCTTTCAAAACATTCATAGTATGCGTAGGATCACGGTTGGACTCAAATTCCTGAAGAATATTAAGTACTTAACCCAGTGTCTCTTCGAGTATGTCTTCCAACAATTGATAATGCCTTGGTCAAGGGGTTGTTGATATCGGCTTGTTGAATAATCTGGGAGCCAGATAATAAGAGTATTTTGAAATGATAAAGCAGCCACGTATTTCATTCTAAAATGGCCATTTTTATAGGTATGCAATAGAAATTGGATTTCTTTCTTTGATTCATCTTCCATGGTGTGGAGGGCAATGAAAAATTGGAATAAAAAGGTGTGGAATTTGGAGCTGCTCAGTTGTAGATTATATTAAATGTCTATAAACTTATTCAATTATGTTTTTAATTTTCAATAAATATAAATTGAGAAAGCTAAATATTTTATTATCAATATATACCTTTTCTTTAAATTACGGGAGTATTTTTACAAATTTATCAATTATATAGAAAGGCTTCTTTTAATTAAAATAATATTTTTATAAATACCTGCTTTATTCGAATAAAATCTTGAATTAATCAATAATAATAATATAAAAACAATTTATTATGTTAATAATTAGACTTTTATATTTAAAAGTTTGAAGTTGATTAAACCACCAGCTAATAATAATTTTAGATTTTTATATTTAGCCTTTCGATAACTGTATCTTTATATAATTTAAAATTTCCCACTTAATTTGATCAGTTTAGATAAATTTATGTGTAAAATATAAACGAATTTTATCTCTGGTTTTTTGAAATGATTGGATTTCAGAGATTGAAAACTTTTTTACAGATCTTTATATATTATATGTATCATGATTATCTTAAGCTAAAAGTTAGTTTATAAAAATAATCAAGATACTTTAATAATAAGTTAAGTCTATTAGTCTGACACGAATCGTACATTAGATATAAAGAATTAATATGGGTTTTTTTTTTCTAAAAAAAGCTAGATTAGAATCTTTCTTGATATTAATAATTTTGCTAGCTAACAAAAAGTTTAGTAGAAGATAATTCTTTAAAAAAAGATTTTAATTTAAATATATTGCATATTTTATTATTAATAAGTTAGGATTTCTTAGACTTCTTATCTTTATAAAAACATATACCTTTTAAGTTTTGTTTAGAAACTCACTTGAGATATAAAAGATAATCTAAAATTTTAAACTGTAAATTTATTAGGGACTAACTATTCTTGTAAAGAGAGAGAGAAGTTAAATTTTCATTTTAGATAAGAGCAGGTAAATTAATTTAAACATTTAAAAAATGAAACTAGTAGACTTAAAAATACTAGTGTGATTAGCTTTGAAATATATGGACCTAAGAAAAGATATGTAAAAGATATGTAAGATTAGAAAAGACAGATATCTTATTAGGTGATAAGTATGAGATCTATATAAAATTAGACAAAGAGATAGAGGTATAAGAGATAGTCCTAAAGACTAAGAAATTATTAATACAGGTTATATAGATTTTTGAAGACCATTAGTAATCATAATAGTATAGAAATTGGTAAAGGACTATAGAGATAAATAAAAAGGCTAAGATCAGAAACAAGTTATATAATATAAACTGTGTAATTAGATTTAATTTATCTATAGATATAGGAATGTCGTATATAATATTATTATAAATTAGGTAGTAAGTTAAAAGCTTACGTGAAAAGGGAACTTTCTTACTATATAAAAGAGTGAATGTCAAGCTACTAGACTGTATATTGCTAAAACACAATATAAATCAAAGTTTGTCATGAGTCTTAATGTTTTAGGTGAGCATAAAGAATATGTAATAGACATAAATAATAATCTATATATAGTGCGTATCTGTTTAAAAGATTAGTTGGGCCCTTATATCTATATAAGGCTTGACAAGTGGAGGTAAATATAAGATGTATAGATAGGAATAAGAGTATAACCAAAGCTAGTATAGATAAAGTTAGCAATGATAAGTATCATAACCCTTTAACTAGATATTAAGTTATTAAATAGAATGTAAACTAAAGGGAGTGAGATATAGGTACAGAACTGTTAACTTAATATCTATAAATAAATTTCAGCTAGATCAGCTGCTGCTAATAAACTAATATAATATTAATTAAAAATATGAAGTTAGAAATAAAGCAGTAGAGAGAGTTAGAATCTAAGATTTAAAAATATATACTGAGGCTAATAATGACTCTATATATAGTATAAAATGGATTATATATTTGACTTAACTTAATGCTTTCAGATTAGTCCCAAGGAAGTAGGCAAATAGTATGATTTTATTATATAAATAGGTATTTGGTGTGAAGATAAATATATACGAGGGTTAAATATTTTAAGCCTTGCTTAGTTGTTTATAGAAAGAAACAAATAACGCAATCCACAACTGAGTGGCTCCGAATTCTACAAAATCTACGAAATCTATGAATCCCATGAACTCTAGCCTTTTCAACGCCACAAACAAGCGCATTTTTCATTGAAGAATACTAAATCTATTTACTAGAATACTGGACCCTAGTCCTAATATATTATATTGCAATCACTACATGTTGGTGGCCGGCATTGCCTAGGTTATTAAGCCTCTTCTTGAATCATATTCTCCTTCTCTTAAATCCTTTCTTTACCTTCAGCAACTGTTAAACTTCCTCTATTCTTCTTTGCCTTCTCTTTCTGTATTGATTTTCTGATTGAAGCTAACTTGTTTGATATTGCAGTAGAACAGCATTCTACATAATTATCTCTACATTATTAATAATCTTTAAATTGCTTATCCACTATAGATAAAGACGTAATATATTTAAGACTCTTAATGCACTTCTTCTGTTATTTAAGCTTATACATATTTGCTAATATTTTCTTTACACCAAAAGACTGATTGCTGTGAGATAAGGATAGGACGTTAATATCTTTAATTGAATCTTGGATTTGAAGGCTTTTTTTTCTAAAGAAAGAGGAATTAGGTGTTACGCCCTGGGATCCTTCGTACCTCTGTATCGTTAGCTTGGGCTTTCGGTTGGCTCTGCTTACCTGATGTTTCTGGAACCGGCGACAACGCTGTGGTATCATATAGGCCTCGTGCCATGCTGACTGTGGAAGGCGATAACTTAATAGGTTTTGAAGAGGTAGAAGAAAGCAAGGCTCTTTTGGTACATATACCTAGGATTATAGAAGTGCTGTCAAATATAAATTTCCAAGTTGATACTTTAGTAACTTGATCTCAATTGAACGCAAAGAGAGAAAGAACAGAACTAGATACATGATGGTAAATGACAGTCCTTATATATCCTCGCCGTCATCTCCTATGACATGCTCGGCTCATCCCCATGGACCTGTTGGGTCACGTGACCTACACTGTCAGCCTAACGCCTCGCTTCCTACATGCCTCCGGCATATCCATAGGCTGTCGTGTAACCTCCCTAGTAAGGTCCGTAACATTAGGCCAGTTACTGCAAAGCCACTCTCCATATTTAATAATAATAATTCATAGCTTATTGATAAATTATTAAATATAGAGAAAACCCTCTTTCTTAATAAATAATCCTTTTTCAAATTGGATTCTTTAACTATAAAAATTCTTGAATAGTGAGAAGCAGCTTATATCTAATAGCTAAAGAAGATGAGAAAAATATGTAGACGTAAATAATATAATTTTTTTATATAAAATATTATTAAGTTCTCTTGTAGCATGACTGTTATATTTATTCATAATTAATAATTCATATTTGCCAATCATTTGTGAAGCTGTTTAAGGCTTAACATTTTTAAAATATTCAATCTACCTCTTCTACTTTTAAGCTGATATTTATTTACTGGTATTTTTTTATGCCAAAGACTGATTGCTGTTCGATGTAGATGATGGTGTTTGGTATTTTGAATTTTTGATGAACTCTCTTTAGAGAAAAAGGAATTAGGCCAGTTGCTGCAAAGCCGCTAGATATTTAATAAAAATAAAGCCTGTTGGTAGACTGTTGGATAGATATAAAAAAGTCCTTTCTTAATTGAATGGATTCCCCTTTAAATCATTTGCTAAATTTGCTGATCATAAAAATGTTTTAATAGTGAAAAGCAGCTCACATCTAACAGCTGAAAGAGACGAGAGGAATAAAAAGACATATATAATAGGACAATCCTCCTTTTAATATGACTGCTATATCTATCTATAATTAATAATCTGTATCTGCTAATTGTCTATATGTATGAGGCTCAAATATTTTTAGAGTTATTTAAGTCCTAATACGTCTGTTGTCTAACCATTCTTGCTGACACTAATAACATAGTTATTAAGAAGATCATAGTACCATAAAGATTGATGTTTTCTGTAGTAAGAATAATTTAAAGAGGTAAAGCTGATCTAACTATATTTATAGAGATAATTGCAGTTATCCATTCTCTATTTTTAGGTTGTAAAGGTTTTGCATAACTTTCTCTTCTGCTGCTTTTTTTGTTTTAAATTAGCCCTTTTAAAGACATCCAATGCTAGCTAAATCCAGTTTTCTTTGGCTTCAATTTCCATGTTGTGGTTGTGGTTAAAAATCAATATGACTGGTAAGGGGGTAGAATTCGTGGAATTCGGAACCGCTCGGTGGTCGATTACGTTACTTATATTAGATACAGAAAATACTTAGAATATAATTTAATATATTAGACAGTATGTCATGATAATATGTATGCAATATATTTATAATATAAAATTAGGAAACTAGAAGCCGGAATCACCATAATAAAAAAATTATTATAATAATAAGAACTATAAGTAACTTGGTCAAAAATATATCTATATATGCTTATATAAGTAAACAACATATTAGCAAAAAATTTGTTGATTTAAAAATAATAGAATACTTTATTAACCCAAAATTTATTATAAATAATAATTATATCCAAATAACATAGAAGAGAGATATAGAACAAATAATAAGACTTAATAAGAAATTATTAGAGAATAATCTAGAGTTTAAATCAGAACCTCTTACCTTGGCTGTAAAGGGACATATTAAAAGATTAAGCTTTAATATGATACTATTAGGAGGTTATGATATGGTGCTAGGGATAGGGCTCAGGTATCATAACCCTATTGAATAATAAACTGGTAGAAAAATTGAATCTTTCTGGTTTAAGAATTGCAACCGCCACAAAAAGTATAATATATAAAAATATATTGATCTCACAGTAGCAAAAAGTGGTATCTTCTAGGGTCCAATTGGCATAATTCCTGGGTAGTCCGGACAGCCACCCCTCAAAATTTCAATGCATATCCAACATGAGGCTCTTTAACCAGCAACTATGCCACCAAATGATATCAATGATTTCAAAATTTGGTACAGTAGGAGGGAAGAATACAACTTGCTATTACTGTAAAGCTTTGAAAAATAATGAAATGTTAAATATTCCTTAAGTAGCAATAACCTTTAATATTTCTTATTTAATACTTATTTCCGCAAAAATAGCACCTAATAACCACAATTTATTTCAAAATTTAAGAAAAGGCCTTAATAGACTGAATTAATTCTATCCAGAGATATATATAGTCTTTTCTAAATCAGTATATGTAATAGAAATAACAAATCATCTTTAATTAAATACCTCATTTATACAGTACCAGTTGGGAAAAATTGGATTATTTAATCTTATTAAATAAATATTATAACATAATCGGACACCGAGAGATACAGCTTTTTTTGCTGGGCACCATGGAATTAGCTATGGGTTTGTACAACTGTGGAATTATCAACAAATTCAAATATATAGAAATATACAGAATAAATCAAGGCTATTTAACAGGACATCTTAAGTAATTATGGCCAATCTAACCATAATTACTACATTTAACAAGCTTCTGCTGTCTCTGAGATAATTACTATTAAAGTAATTCCTCCTCTATCTACTGAATTTTTTGCTGGCCTTATAGACCAGTAAGACTTCTTTTATTTTAAATAAATTTTGAGGTGCTTTTTATTCTTTTCTTTTCTTGGACTGTATAGAGCTATTAAACCTTATTTTATAATAAAATTATATTTTGTATTGTAATCTCTGACTCTTAATCACCTTATCTATTATCTAGCTAATTATGGAAAAAGATATCTTATTATTTTTAAAATATTAGATTTATTAATTTTGTTGCTTAAGCTGATAAGGCATTTACTAATATTTTTTTAATATAAATAATTCGTTGCTGCAGGCTGTGGATAATAGTGTTCATATTTTTAGCTTAATAAAGAGCTTTAAAAGTATTATCTTTAAATTAAAAATAATTAATCCAATTGCTATAAATCAACTTTAAATAATAAATAATAATAATACATATTGACAAGCTAAATAAGAAAATCATCCTTACAGACTAAATAAAATTTTTTTATATTATTTCTGCAATATTTTAATTATAAATATATTTTAAAGGAGGAAAGTAGCTGACGTTGAGTAGTTATAAAAGATGTGAAGGATATAAAAATATGTGTAAAAAAATAATCTTTTTATTTATATGGAATTTATTAATATTCTGTTTTTAGTTTATGAAGCTATGTATTTTTCAAAAAGTTTTTAGAACTATTCATAACTAAATTTATTTATTATCTATCTATTTTGCTTAAGCTAATCCAGTAGTTTTATAGAACTAAGAAATATTATTAAGATTGATATTTCTTTCTAGCAAAAATAATCTATTTAAGGTAAAACTTATTTAGTAGAATTAACACAGACAATTAAAATTACTCATTTTTTATTTTTAGGTTGTAACTCTTTTATTTTATTTTTCTTATTTTTAAATTATATACAAATTTTTACTGTTGATGTAACACCCATTTAAAATCTAGTCTCATCCATATTATAGATATCTTTGTATAAGATCTTATATTTCTGTTAGATATTGGTAAGAAGCTTAAATCAATTTTGAATAAATTTTAGATCTTCACATTTTGCATGCTGATAATCATATTTTTGAGTATATTTAGATTGAAGCTTTAGATGGTGTTTAAAAAATTAATTCACCCATTTCTCACTAAAAGAGATAAAGATAAAGATAAAAACAAGAAAAGATAGTTATGCAGACAATAATAATTCTGTTAAATATTAAATAATTGCAACTCTTGGAGGTAGGCTATAATAATATATATCAAAAGATCTATATTGAAAGAGTAGATTCTTTAATTATTAACAGCTTTTTACAGTTTATAATAACATCTGTATAAGCAGAGACCCTTTTTAGCTATTTTTAAAGAATTTGTGAATTAACATCAAATACAGCTGCAGCTTTGGGAATTGACAGATATTAATCCTTTTTAAATGTATGGAAGGCCAAGAGAATTCGCCCTTCATGAGATTTATCTTTTATTGATAATAATGTAGGTGATAGAGGCAGTTAATTGAAAGAGTTGTGGTGCCAGTAGCAAAAAGCAGTATCTCCTGGTGTCCAGTATCTCTTGGTGACCGATTACGTTAATAAGATTAAAAATTAATTTACATAAAAATATAATTATTAAAAAACTAAAATATAAAGATCTAAATATTATCAGCTAGTAGTTTAATTAACTTTAAAAAATCTAAATACAAATATTCATAATGATAATATCTTTAATTTTGAGGAAACTAGTTTGGTTATAAACTTAATAACAATTAACGTAATTCCAGGGTAGTCCGGCCACTCCTCCAAATTTCAACGTGTGTTCAACATGAAGCTCTTCAGCCAGCAACCATGCATGCCACGAAAACTGCGTCGACTTGGTGGAGCAGGAGGAAAGAATACAACTTGCCATTAAAGCTTTGAAAAATAATGAAATATCAAGTATTTGTTGAGCAGCAACCTTTAATGTCCTTTGCTCAACACTTCAAGATCAATTACTAGGCCTCCAATTTTTAGTGCCCAAGCAACCTCAGGTTATCTAAAACTCAGGAAGAGGCTTTAATGGACTGGGTTATATCTAGAAATATGTGTGGAGTCCCTTTTAGACCAACACATGTGGTCTATAGAAATGGCAAATCTTCTTCTTCAATCAAATACCTCATCCATACAGCAACCAGTTAAGGATTGGGTTACCTAGTTTATCAAACAATCTATAATAAGATCAAAAGTCAATTGGTATGAAAATACAACTATCAGAGGGCCAAATGTGAGGATCTAAAGATTATCAGCCAGTGGTTTAATTAACTTCAGAAAGTCTAAATACAATATAGTATTTGTGATGATGATATCTTTAATTTTGATGAAACTAGCTTTCCTACGGGCCTAATTGTAACTAACTGACCCCTACGGTAACCTTCGGGGTCGCGCGTATTGCGCGACCCTGCCAACCACCCGAGCACCCCAACCACCCGAGCACCGATTTTAGAAATCCCCCTTCTAGCTTCAATATCTCAATGAATTCTATAGTATCTGGCTTCAAAATATATTTAAATCAAAGCTCTACTCTTCTGCTTGGGCCCTAGCACGCCGTTGCCTTCGTATAATAATTCCTCGTTGAATACACACATCCAACAGCTCCGGTAGGCAGTGCTTGTATTTAGCCCTCCACCTCTTTATTTCAGCCTGCTCATTGATATTTGCTGTATTTCGTTTTATAGCTTCAAGTTCTGAGCTTGATACTATACCTCCCTTGCGAATCCTGCGTCTGGAGGCCTGTGATCGAGCTGCGCGGTCCCTAGCAGCCTTAATATACTGGTCAAGCTCAGCTTCAATAGCAGCTGAATATGATGCCAGCATACTACCACCACGAATAAGCAGCTCTAGACCCTTATTGAATTCATCCTCATCAGTATCATGAATCTCCGATATTCTGTCACCAATCTCCCTAAATCGGTTGGCTTTTTTTGGTGTACTACCCCAGGAATCAACATCATTGTTGTTGGAGGTAGATGAAGAAGATGGATAATCTGGTTGAGGCATTTGATCGAGTACAATTGAGGGATTAAATGGTACAATGCCAGTCTTTTGGAATCCATGCCGAATAGTACGCTGTTTGAATGTCTTCTTGCGAATTGCCCCTAAAGCATGAAGAAATTCAACTTTAGTAAATTTACCACATCCTGAGTAAGTTGCATCTGCAACTGCTTCTGAATGCCAGTGCTTATATGCATGAAAAACACCAACATCCAATGGCTGCAAGAAATGGCTTGTATGTGGAGGTAAGAAGAATGTGATGATATTTGTCTTCTCACAGAATTCAACAAATTCATGTGTTAAATGGGAGCCATATCCATCACATATAAGAAGGGTATATTGGCCCTTCCTATATCTTTTAGTATGCCGATAGAATGACTGAATCCATTGGAAGGCAATCATATCAGTCATATAGCCATTCTCTGATACTCCAATTGAATATTCTTGCTGGATATCAGTAGCTTCAAACCAATTTGCAAGTATACAACTCCCACTCATGAGAATAAGTGGTGGGCAGGTCCAACCATCTGTGTTAACTGCTTCAACCACAGTAACATATTCACGATTTGAATTCATGCCAATATGGGGCTTCTTAGTATTGAAGTCCCTGGTAATAATCCATTGATCACGACCAACACCAATATTGAAGCCAGTCTCGTCAAAGTTGTAGATATCCTCCTTCAATATCCCATGGTTCTGAATGGTCCGATGGAGCTTCTGAAACCACTCCTGAATAACCTCATGATCCTCTGCACGCTTGCGGTCAAGCTCTATAGCTCTAGAGCGACGCTTCTTATATTCAGGATGCCTTCCTAGCCATCGGTTTAACCATTTCTCGCTGACAGTAGGTGGAGGGGTGTCTAGGTTGGTATGGGTTGATTTCAGGATAGAATTGGCACTTGATTGGATCATTCGTGCAAGTGGTTTCACATTTAATTGCTCTAGAGTATCAATATAATGACACAGAGCCTTCTCTTGCTCTTCTGACAATCTGGTGTTTGTTGGTGGCCGTTCAAGTAGATTGGACCGTCCCTTCCACCTTGCAGAGAGGGTTTGCCGTTTAACTCCATATTCACGCGCAGTTTTAGCAATATTTGGAGGCTTTTGTGTGTTTAATGCGTCAATGGCTCTGAGCATTTGATCTTCGTAATTTTTATTGAATTTAGGCATGGTGGTGGTGGTTAAATTATATGATAAAGTTGATGGGTTGGAATTCTACGAATTTCTAAAATCAGTGCTCGGGTGGTTGGGGTGCTCGGGTGGTTGGCAGGGTCGCGCAATACGCGCGACCCCGAAGGTTACCGTAGGGGTCAGTTACTTAAGTAGTTATTAAGTTTAATATACCTAGAAAGCCTCATCTTATCTAGCTAGGCAATTGGGAATAGGTGACAACAATTGAGTGTATTAATGCAGATAGTTAGACTTTACCTTCATGTATTATCTTTAAAGAAAAGGCCCATATTAAAGGATAGTTTGAGGAAGGCCTTCTACCATTAAATTAGAGGTTGGTTAGACTACAGATGAAATAAGCCTTTAATGGCTTCAAAAGATCTTTATTCCTTCAACTACTAGTTATAAAGTTGGTCAATATCAATTACTTGTTATAGATGGTCATGGTAGCCATCTTATACCTGCATCTGATAAGGAATACAAAAATAATAATATTATTGCTATCTGCATGCCTTCTTACTCTTCTCATCTTTTACAGCCTCTGAATATTGGCTATTTTGGTCCTTTAAAGTATGCATATAGAGGATTAGTTAAGGTAAGGATATGCCTTAGTTTCCACCATATTAATAAGTATGATTTCTTAAAGGCCTATCCTACAGCTCACCAATCAAGTCTTTACATATATACCAACATCCAAAGTAGCTTTGTAACAGCTGATATATAGCCTTTTAACTCTCAATGGGTGCTAGAGAAGCTAAATATCTCATTAGCAACACCTACTCCTTTTTTAAGCTGTAGAGATGTTTCTACTAGCTCATCAGTATTAGCAACGCCTCATATAGCCTGCTAACTATATAAGAAAGCCTCCTCAGTCCAGAAAATGTTTCAGAGACACTCTCAAAGTCCTTCAAAAGTCTTTGAGGAGTTAATAAAGGGATATGAATTTATTATGCACTAAGTTTCCTTTATGTCAAAGGAATTGCATGATTCCCGGGCACAATATGAGTAAGATAAGCAGAAAAAGGGTTAATCAAAGAAACAGATGCTTCCTAATAATGGGGTTTCTGTACAGGAAGCAAGAGATCTAATTATCTAATTATATTAAGAAAGGAGCAAAAGAATGAGGAAAAGGAGGCCTTAGGTAGTTCTGCACCTCAAGCTTCAGAGGCACCAAAGTATACTCTATCAAAGTGTTCTAACTGTGGAATTGTCAGTCATACTAGACCTAAATATCCTACACGCTATTCTGAATAGTTTTAATAGAAATATACATCTTTTGGTTGTTGGTGATAGCTTCAAGTTTCTAAGCATGGCCAAAATCAGAGTGGCCGGACTACCCGGGAATTACGTTACTTAAGTAATTATTAGGTAACGTATTCGGTAAGCGAGCGCCGCACCTCCTAAATTTCAGTCACGGTCGAAAACCTCACTGAATTCAGCCATCAACCATGCCTCCAAAAGCGCGTGAAAACCCAAGAGATTCAATTGAAAAAGAAGGAAGGGTCCTATTAGCAGTTTCTATTTTCAAAAAATCAGAAATCTCTAGTATTCAAGAAGCTTGTGTTTATAATGTTTTTGAAAGAACTATTCACAAGCAACTTCATGGTATTACTACATATCTCGAAACACGCACCAACAGCCATAAAATGACTCAAAATAAAGAGGAATCACTTATACAATGGATCTTTTCACTGGATCAATGTGCTCCACCTCCCCAACCTTCACATGTACAAGAAATAGCTAATATTAATAATATTTGTTCAGCATGACAAATTAATCAGTTAAAGAGAAATGGATACTTTGTTAAATAATATAATTAATTAAAAACCCACCGTACTTGCTGCTGTGATTATTAACATGCTAAATATAAAGACCCTAAAATTATTAGGAAGTGGTTTGATTGTGTACAGATGACTATAATATAACACGGGATTACACCGGAGAATATATATAATTTTAATGAAACTAATTTTGCTATAAGCTTAGTAGCTACTGCACAGGTAATTACTAGGGCTAATTATTATAGAAAAGTTTCTTTTGTGTAGTCAGACAATTGGGAATAGGTTACTTTTATTGAATGTATCAATTTTAAAAATTTCAAATTCTATATTAGTATAATTTAAATAATAATTAAAGATTAATATTCTATCTCTATTTTTAATTTATAAAATCATATATTTTTTTAAAGAGCTGTTGGAGCTATTGATAATAAACTTATTTATTGTTTATTTATTATTGCTAAGCTGATCTGGTAGTCTTATAGAATTAAAGAATATTATTAAAATTAATATTTCTTTTCAGCAAAAATAATTTGTGGAGGTAAAACTTAATAAAATTAATATAAATAATTGAAGTCATTTGTTCTTTATTTTTATATTGTAGTTCCTTTACTTTATTTTTTCTTATTTTTAAACCACATAATTTTTGCTGTTGATATAACACCTATTTAAAACTTAGTCTTATTTATATTATAAATATTTTAATATAGAATCCTATATTTCTGCTAAATATTAATAAAAAACTTAACCTAATTCTGAATAAGCTTTCAATTTCACATTTTGCACACTGATAATGATATTTTTAGATATATCTAGACTGAAATTCTAGATAATGTTTAATAAATTAATCTACTTACTTTTTATTAAAGAAAATAAAGGTAGTAAAAGATAGCTATACAAATAATAATAATCTTATTAAATATTAGATAGTCACAATTCTGAGAGGTAAATCATATTAGCATATATCAAATATCTATGATGAAAGAATAGATTTTGTATTTATTAATAGTTTTCTGTAATTTAGTATAATATCTGCACAAACCAAGACCCCTTTTAACTGTCTTTAAAGAGTTTTTTTGTATTAATAATCAAATGCTGCTACAACCTTTGGGATAGGTGGATATTAACTCTTTTTGAATGCATTAATAGCTAAAAGAATTCACCCTTTACAAGATTTATCTTCCATGGCAATAGTGTGGGCGGTAGAGGCAGTTGATAAAATGATTAAAACTATTGTACTAGCTATCATGGAAAAGGCGGACTTTTTGGTGTCCGGGGACTCTCGGTGTCCGATTACGTTATATCTTCATCAATGGAGATAATTGGGTCAGGTCTATTGGCATGATCCGGGCAGCTACAGGGAGATGATCGGAACAGGTTGGAGATGACAAAGGAGTCATAAGAACTGTCATTTATCACCATATGTATCTAGTTGATCTTTTCTCTTCGCGTTCAAGACCAATAAGTTAAGACCAATAAGTTACTGAAGTATCTACTTGGGAATCTGTATTCCACAGTACTTCTATAATCCTAAGGTATACGTACCAAGGGAGCCTTGCTTTCCTCTACCTCCCGAAGACTTCAGTTATCGTCAACGCAGTGGCGCGAGGCCTTTACGATATAACAGCTTCCAGTGACATTAGGTAAGCAGAGTCAACCGGAAGCCCAAGCTAACGGTAGGGAGGTACGAAGGATCCCAGGGCGTAACACTTTATAGATCAAGAAATATGACCATTTAATCCAGAGTACTACTTAATTTTTTTTCAAAGAATAATGCCTTCCTACTGAACCAAAGCTTAGGATTTATAATAGTAAATTAACGCCACCTTATCTTTTATCAGTAGTATCCCCACCGGTAGTACTACTATTGATTGGCTCTGAGTTCCAGTTAATAAAATTTGGAAAATAATAGATAAGGTGACTGACGAAGTTTGTAATATTATAGATACCCATTTATAAGATAGATTGAACCACACTTTTGGAAAGTCTTATTTAAGATAAACTAAGATAAACTAACATATTCCACAAACGAGCGGCCACCTCATCGCATTTTGGCCCCAGTCAAAAACCCCACTCAACTTAACCACCCACATGCCTCGAAAAGGGCATCAAATTTGAGAAATTCAACTGAGCAAGAAGCAATCTACTTTCTATCTCTATTTTAGAAAAGCAAGAAATCTGTTGCTGAAGGAGCAAGTTATTTTAATATTTATAATAAATACTTCAGAGAATATTAAATGGACATATTTGTTGAGTGGAAACACATGCTAACAACCATAAACTGACACAATATGAAGAGGAATCACTTATATGGTAGATTCCATCGATATATTAATGTAAAACACCTCCCCACTCATTCCATATATGACACAAGAAAAGAAAAACAATAGCAGAGTCTCACTCCTATATGATGGAAATGATACCAATGAGGCAACCTAAAAACCAAAAGTATGCTCGATTCTCAAAACTATATAGGGAAGAGGCTTGCCTTGAGTACCCTTCCACCACAGGCTCCACCATATATAAGTACGGCGGAGGCCGCGGCCCAGCAGTATCTAAAACTGGAAAATAGAAGACATGTGAGTGCCCCCAGCGCATTATATTCTATCTTTTTTACAGCCTTCTATTCCCCTATATCTGATATTCCAGCATGTTCGATAGAGGCCAAACTTATTTATAAATAAACCTGTCCTCCCCCATGTATTCTACCTTTTTTGAACTATTAGAATCATAACAAATCAATCAATAATAACAAAACTTCTCTTTTCTCGTAGATCCCTCTTAGGGGCCTTGGGGTTGTTCTACTTCCAATACGAACTGCATAGTATTAAGAACCATTTTAAGAACACTGCAAAGGGGGGTGTACGCGCGTTGTTCCCTGCAACAGGAACTAGGTTGTGATCAAGGGATCTTAGGAATGGATATACAAGATGATGCTGCTATACCTCACGGCGCTGAACGTTCTAGTAAGAAAATAATATAACAAAAGAAATATGACTGGAGCCTCACTCTTATACATCAACAATGCTAGTGAAGCAACCTAGAAACCAAAGGAACGCTCAATTTCTCATAATTATCTGGGAGAAAACCCTCCTTAAGTAGCCTTAGACCACCAAGCACTAGTCTAAGAATGAGCCTAATTTAAAATAGATAATAAGCTAACTACCTACCTGGATAACTCCCAATCTAATAAAATAAAAGATTAAATAAGGCTAGTATTTTATCTCTTATACTTTCTTTATTACCCAAGACTCTCCGGCATAGAATCTAAATAAGAGATATAAGATATTTAATATTCAACTTTATTCTATATACTATACTACAAAGCTAATTTAAACTGACTTAAGCTATAGCTTAAAGAACCCATCATTTAAAAAGAGATATGGTTCTTCTCTAATAACTAGGCTACTTTACAAAGACTTTAGGACCTTAGTAATAAATACGAAGGTATCCCTAAATCCATCTTAGACTTTTTGGATATCTAATATATCTCCATCAGTTTATACACACTGGGTCACTAGACATTAAGGGATATATGTGGGAGTAAGAAAGCTCATCAGACAGCTAAATATAGGGCTAAGTAGCTAAAGCCTATCTTTAAACACCCTATCTTATATATGTCAGAGACTTAGCATGGCTGGCATGCTACTTAAGCTGCTGCATGAAAAAGGCAACAAAGTGGTAGCCACTAGACTACTATGTTAGCTAGGCCTAACAATATAGCTTTATAGAGAGAATATAAAAAATGAGACTAGATCAATAGCAGTCAAATAGGGTCTTAATAGAGACCAGGTTTAGTATGCACTATTCCTAGTTCAATAGCTAGCTTAAATAGAACCTTAGCTCCTTAAGGCTTTATAAATAACTTTAGTCTACCCTTATCCAGCTTAAATTAATTGGTGCCAACTTATACTGAGTACTGAACAGGTTGGAAGGTAACTTTAGTTAGAAAAGCTCTTAGACCTCTCCTAAGGTGTTGTGCCAGGGGCACTGTAAAACCCTAGATTCCTCATATTTCCTATCCTAGAACGCTTTAGGGCCGCGGCCTCCGACATACTGATATATGGTGGAGTCCGTGGCCGAAGAGTACCCTAGTATTTAGGCTTAAGAAAGATATGTATATCTACCCTATCTCTTAGCCTTTCTAAACATAAAGATCTAATAATGAACATGTCTAATTGTCCCTGGCATATCACATCTAATATAGATAATAAGAGAAAAGCCCCATGGTCTGACTAAGGTATGCCTCTCCTAGATAACATAACCCACAAGCAAGTACCACACCAAACTCAATTTGCGTTGCATACGTGAATATACCCTTTTTAACACCAATTATGCTACCAATTTGCACTAAAAAGGCCAACAAAATCTACCCTCTTGCTGGGTAGAGCCTTACTAGCTATTAAACCTATCGAGAAGTAAGAAATCCCTTAATCTATAAAGTAACACCCTAATTTGATGTCTCTAAATATACTATACATGATTACTTTGTTGGCTAAACCTTTCAAGCTAATACACATATAAACAATTATATAATATACAATTGACTGAATTTAAAGAGCAGTCACGTTTACAATAAATACTCTTTCTAAATAAGTGTCAAAAAGAATTTAGACAAGTAATATAAGAAATAGCCAATCTTTTATAAAGTAGTTTAGTCTAAATTCAACCTATTAGTCTAAGTAAAACTATTTAAGCCCCCCCTTCTTTATTTTTATTTCTTTCTTCATATATAATTAGATCTTTTATTTCCTTTACAGAATGCTGTTATCAAAAAATATTATTTTAATTAGCCGTTTTTCTATTTATTTTCTTATATTTAGCTAATAAAAGATACAATTCCTCTAATATAAAAGAAGCGTAGTGGATTTTATAAATTTATACATTTTTATTAACTTCTTAAAAGCAAGCTTTAAGAGTGACAGAGGAATTTAAAAACATTTTTAAAATATTTCTTAGGCTAAAAAGCCCTTTTTATATAATTAATAAGCTGTATATGGTATTATCAATAATAATAAATTAACGAAAGTATCTCTATGGCTTAAAAAAAATAGATATCATTAACAAGATATTTTAACTTTTTTAATATATTAAGAATTAAAAGAATATATATTAGCTGCAGCAAAGCTACTTTAAATATT
Organism: Monascus ruber; assembly: GCA_002976275.1. Taxonomy (NCBI): domain Eukaryota; kingdom Fungi; phylum Ascomycota; class Eurotiomycetes; order Eurotiales; family Aspergillaceae; genus Monascus; species Monascus ruber. The sequence goes on along the minus strand of PSNO01000001.1, from coordinate 3,885,863 downwards.
AAGATATATAAAAACTATTAGTGAGCCATAAAATAGGTTTTTAAAAAATTATATTTGTCAGTGCAATAGAAACTAAGATATATCTTTAATTTAATTAATCTTTTATATATTCATGGTCAAGCTCCATAGCTTTAGTGGCATTTCTTACATTTAGGATACCTTTCTTATCAACAGTAGGTGGATGGGTATCTAAATTGATATTAATTTCAGAATAAAATTAGCACTCGGTTGGATTATTTGTGTGAATAGGAAACTTTCATATTTAATTATTTTGATATAATAACACAGTCTTTTCCTGCTCCTTAATAATTTGGTGTTATTCAAGTAGATTAGATGGAGGGTTTTGTGTGTTCAAGGCATCAATAGCTTGGAGCATTTGATCTTTATATTTTGATCGAATTTAGGCATGGTGGTGGTTATATTATATGATAAAGTTGATGGGTTGGAATTTTACGAATTTCTAAAATCAGTGCTCAGGTGGTGGGGTTGGTATTGCGCGATCCCACAGGTTACCATAGGGGTCAGTTACTATATAAATTAAGTACAGATTAATCTCTTGGGGTATTTTGATGTATCATGCTTCACAATTACTTTATTTTGGTCGCTAGGGTTGCTTTAATTATTGCTTAACATGCTTAGCTTACTAAATAACTTATTAAGCCTTTTTTCTCTTAATTTTTGAGGTCTTAAGCTCTTGTCAAATACCCTTTATTCTAAATCAAGTATTTAGGTTTCTGTTTTTTCTTTTTCTTTTTTTGGACTTGATTCTCTGAATAAAATTAATTGATTTTTTAGTAAAATAAGATAAGGGTATATATATATGTAATAATCTTTATATCTTTAATTATTTTTTTTCCTATATCTTACAGAAAGAGATTTTTAACCAGTTTTAATATTAAAGTCACCTTATTGTTTTGGATTATTGCATATCGACTAATTTTTTTTATTAAAATATTACTTGTTATACAGTGAGAATAATAATATTGATATTTTGAGTTCTACATAAAGTTCTTTGATACTTTTTTAAAATACAAAGAAAGTCAATTGCTGTAAGTCTACCCTTAATATTAGTTAAAAATAAGTATAACAGATTAAAGGATATAAGGATGGTAAAATATTTTTTAATGAAACTTTTGCTCTATTATCTCTGCTATTGGCTGGCCATATAAATATTTTAATAGTAAGGAATAGCTGATATTAAGAGGGGTAAAAAAGATAAATAAGGAGATATATATAAGGGAATTATCTTTTCTTATATAAGATTTATTAAATTTTATAATTATATAGCTGCTTGACTATCTAAGATAATAATTTATGTTTTGTTTGCAAGGTTGTAATGTAATCAGACACTGAGAATCCTTAGTTTTTGCTAGGCCCATGGAAATAGCTATGGGTTGGCAGAACTGTAGAATTATCAATTAATTCAATATATTTCTATATGGAATAAATTGAAGCTATTTAATAGGACATCTTAAGCAGTTATATAGTCAGTCTCACCATTCATTACTAAATTTAACAAGCTTCTGTTATTTTTAACGTGATTAATGTTGAAGCAATTCCTTCTCGTCTGCTGAATTTTTTGCTGACTGTAAATCAGTAAGACTTATCTTAAATAAATTTTTAAGATATTTTTTCCCCTTAAGACTGTACAGAGCTGTTAAATCTTATTATATTATAATCCCTACACCTTTGATCATCTTTATTACCTGGCCAATTATGGAAAAGGATATATTATTTTTGAGATATTAGATGCACTATTTTTGTTGCTTAATTAAACTAATAAATATTTATTAATATTTTTTAATCTAAATAATTTGTCATTGCAGGCTGTAATAGCACATTAGTAATATTTTTAATTTAATAAAGAGTTTCAAAAGACTCTCTAAATTAAAAAAAATTAATGAGTCACTATAAATCTACTTTGAATGTTGATAGGCGAAAAAAATAAAAAATAAGAAATTATTATTATAAATTAAATAAATTCTTCTTTATATTATTTCTGCAATAGTTTAACTATAAATATACTTTAAGAAAGAAGAGCAGCTGACGTTAAATGGTTATAAAAATATAAATAATCTGAAGATATGTATAAAAGACTAATCTTTTATTTATGTAAGATTTTTAAATTCTACAGCAATATTGTATAGCTTAAATAACTACTAAAAATTAATATTTTCATGTTCATCCTTTAGTTTGCAAAGTCGTATACTTTTTAGAAATTTTTAAAATTATTTTTAAAATTAAGCTTATTATCTATTTATTTATTCTCACTTCAACTGATCCAGTAATCTTATAAAATTAAGAGATATTATCAAAAATTTTTTTTTCGGCAAAAATAATCTCTGGTAACATTTATTTAGTAGAATTAATATATAAATTAAAGTCACCTATTCTTTATTTTTAAATTATAATCTTTTATTTTATTTTCTTTTATTTTTAAGCCACATATGACCATTGCTGTTGAAAGACCCATTTAAAATCTAGTCTTATTATAAAATCTTCATATAGAATCCTATATTTTGCCAGATATTAAATAAAAAGTTTAACCCGATTTTGAATAAGCTTTAGATCTTCAAATTTACCCACTAATAATCATATTTTTAAATATTCCAGACTGAACCTTCAGATGGTGCTTAATAAATTAATTTATCCCTTTTTTTTTACTAGAAGCGAAGGTAGTAGAGAATAATTATAAAAATAATAATAATCCTATATAAAGATTAGACAATTATAATTTTAAAGATAAACCACATTAGCACATATCAAGGATCTATGCTGAAAGAGTAGAAATTCTTTAGTTGCTGATAACTTTCTACAGGTGTTACTATAATATTTGCGCAGACAGAGAGCCCTTTTAACTGTTTTTAAAGAGGTTTTATATTGACATTAAGTGTAGCTGTGACCTTGGGATAGATAGCTATATATTGACACTTTTTAAATGTCTTAAGGACTGAAAGAATTTGCCCTTCATAAGATTTATCTTCCATGGCAATGGTATGTGTGGGTGGTAGAGGTAATTGATAAAATGATAAAATTATCACATTAGCTAGCTATCGTGCAAAAAGGAGGATTCTGGGTGTCCAATTACGGTATTAAAGGTTAAAAGGTTATATAGGACTAACTAATATGTGTACAAATAATTATTAAATATATTTTTTGATAAAAATATATTAATCCTAATACTCTCTATCTGTTAAAATATAACTTTCCAATTAGATTCTTTGCATCAACTATAGAAAAAAATGGTTGTCTACCTGCTCTCAATGCTTAAAAAGACTTAATCCAAAGTTTAACTAAAAACTAAATTTTATTACTAGAACTGTCCCAGTCATTGAAACAACCCCTAAATTAATATCAATAATCTTATAAATAAATAAAGGCCTAAAGAACTATAAGAAACTTTTAATTTAAATCCAATTCTCTCAAAATAATTAGCCTTGTATTAGATTATTAAACTAATGAGAAATTATTTAAGAATCTCTTTTTTCTCCTTAAATCCATAGGACTTAGAGTTTTAGAACACTTTTTCATTTTTAAGAGGGATGTAATAAAAGCTTAAAAAATAATTATAAATTTACTTACTCTTAGTTACCTACCTTTCACTATTATTCTAATCTGTGCATGCTTAATTATATTTTATTATGATGTATTAAAATTTTATAATACTTCCTCTTTACTATTATTCAAAGATACTTAAAATTTTATTATTGTATTATGAATTATGTCTTAATTATACAACCCTTATTAGCTATATTATCTCTATCTGGAAATAATTAATTATATATTAATATACTTTATCAAATTTAGGAAAAAGCATAACTTTATATACGCTATGAAATAAAAATACTTCGATTTAACTAAAGATTAAACTTTCTTATTAAACCATTAAACCTAATAAAAAAAACCTAAATATTTAAATTTTAATTATTTTAAAATAGGAACTGAAATAATATGTTTACCTATCTGATTCTTCACGTTTAAAGTTAAAAATTAATTATATATTAACAAAGTATAATACCTACTTTAATAGTGATATACCTATATTAAATATACTGGATCTTTATTAAAGTGAGGTCTTAATGAAATTATCTTCTCCGGATACATCATTTAAAAATTGATTTTAACATAATCAGATGGTAATTAAATAATTTGAACATTGGGATAGATTTTAAGCTTCTGAATAACTTTATCGAAGGAAACTTTCAAAACGAAATAACGAATTAATGTATTATACTAAGATAAATTAATATTAGATTATTAAACAAGAGATCGATCTTAAGTTCAATTATAAGATTATACATTTCTTATTATGCTATACTGTCTTTAAAAACATTATTATGAGATGTTTAGTTAATAATTATCAGGTTTAATATATCTCTTGATTCTTGATTTTAAAAGGGGTAGAAAAATATCTAAAAGTTTTATCTTTTCAATTATAAAATTTGTTTAGCTAGCTGTTAATACAAAAATCTTTAAAAAATATATGTTTAGATCTAAAAATTCATATATTGAAAATCCTATTAAATTTAACAATATCAAACATTCTCAGAAGGCTATTGTAATCTAATTTAAAAATAAAATATAACTAATCATAATAATATTTAAACAACTTAGACTTATTTAAATCTACTTAATATAATAGACTTAAAAAATAATGAAAATATATTCACTGCTAGATATTTATCATAATCAGAGAAGCTAGAGAATAAGAGAAATATATATATCGTTCTTAAATTTAAGGATTAATTAGCTTTTAGATTAGTAAATATTAATGGATGTACATCATAAAAATATGCCCCCCCTTATCAGCACCCGGCCACCGCCTACTAAAAATAATTATATTGCCGGTGAAATATCACCACCACACGGATTCTCTAATATCTTCGAATTCGTAGTCGAATCACTCAATGAATATAGTACTAAATTGGTTGATTTTTGATTGAATAAGTAGCCTAATATTTAATATACCATCCATCTGCTTCAATTACTGCCTTAATATGATGTGGTATCATATCAGACAGCTTAATTAGGACATACTCTTTAATAGCATGCTATGCCTCCTTTGCAGCTTCAACTAAATACTCATAAATATCTTTAATATCTTTTGTATACTTAAGTTCAGGATGCAGTTTATATATATGCTGCTTTATTATGTCTCAGAGATTCTTAATTGGATTCAAATCAGGTGAATAAAAAGGGGATCTCGATCAACCATGCAATGCTGTCTTTCGATTTCCTAAATCGGCCGCCCTAAACCATAACTTCAACACTTAACTCAGCCAAAACATCTTCCACAATATAAGCTCAATGTGGTCCTACTCCATCATGCATAAAGATATCACCAGGTTGCAGAAGATCAGGAAGAAAAGTTCTATATAGCTCTCTAATAATCCAGCCTATGACACCACCTTATGCAGAGTTTGGATCTCTATCTATCAAAACAAGACTTGTGCACACGTGCTCTTTAAATGCTGCTCAAAACATCTGTTTCACCCCTTTCCCACAGTGATATATGCACGCATTATGTTTTTAAAGCTGCTCAGATGGATATATAAAAAACTAGGTTAGTTAGATCCTAGCACCTCTCTCCACAGAGCACTTATCACTTTATTTCACATGTGCCTAATCTTATGGTGTAAAATACTCATATTTATGTGCCCAATTAAGTTGTTTCATGACATGAAGTTCAGAAAGTTTTGGTCACTTTTTTTACACCTATTTTTGGCATCTTATTTTATGTAAGAGTTATTGAATTGATTACTTCTTTATAATCTTATCAACTATGTCAACAAGATCCCTTATCTTGATATGTGGGTCAGATTCAGTATGGCCATGAATAAGATCACATTGCTTCTCACTAATTTTATGATGACAGCTAAAGTGAGAGTAAGTTTTGTTGTTATTGCAAATAGCTTCAAGCTGAATAATTGATTTAATTGTACTAAGTGGGATATCAGGATGTTTATTATGAACTTGCTTGGCTTCCTAGTAATTGATTTTAATTTGCATATCTATGAATGTATCCGAGGTGTTAGCTCCTTAGAGCCTTTCCTCTGAGCCATTTTGGGCTTGTCTTAGGGACAAAATGTGGTTTATTTCAATATAGCAGTAGGGATTCAACATGTTGATGCTGGACTACGCGAACTACGCGATGTTGTTGTTTCCTAATTAGGAAGGTGATCACCGGGCGGTGGCGTGCTGATAAGGGGGTCATTTTTTTGACATCCTACCGTAAATAATAAATATAAGATATTTAATATTAAACTTTGTATTACAAATTGAATTGGATTATGGTTTTGTAAAAAAAGAAATGTTCTTAATGATTATGTTATTTTGTCGAGATTTTAGAACTTTAATAAATTTATTATTAAAATATATCTCTCAATTCAATTTGGATTTTTTAGATAGTTCCTTGTATTAATTTACATTTAGGTTCCTAGACACCAAGAGATATATATAAGAAAAGAATAATTAATAAAATAATTAAATATAAAACATATTCAACACGGGATTTTATATGAAGATATCTACAATATGGATGAGACTAGATTTCAAATTGGTGTTATATCAACTGCAAAAGTTATATAGCTTAAAAACAAAGAAAAATAAAGCAAAAGAAGGATAAAGAAGGATAAAGAATAGGTGACTTTAATTATCTGTATTTAGATAAGTTTTATCTCTATAGATTATTTTGCTGGAAAAAAATATTAATCTTAATAATATTCTTCAATTCCACAAGACTACCAGATCAGCTTAAGTGAGAATAGATAAATAATAAATAATTTTAGTTGTAAATAATTTTAAAAGCTTTTTAAAAAGTATACAGCTTCACAAACTAAAGATAGATATAAAATATTAATCTTTGATGATTATCCAAGCTATATCAACAGAATTTGATAAATTTTATGTAGATAGGAAGATTATTCCTTTATATATATCTTTATATTCTTCATATTTTTTATAACCTAATGTCAGCTGCTTTTCTCTCTTAAAATATATTTGTATAAGACTTAAATTTTTTTTAAAATTAATTATTTAAGGAGATAAAGCTTATCTAGCTATATTCATAGAAATAATAAAAGTTACTCATTCTCTATTTTCAGAGTATAAAGCCTTAGCATAACTTTATCTTGTCTTAGCACCATAGATAATTTTAATAATTAAAGTTACTCCCATTTAAAAGCTAGTTTTATCCATATTATAAATATTCTTAGTCAGAATTTTATATTTCTAAATTGTCTCTTCAATTCTTGTAAAAACTAGCTCTGAATAAACTTTAGATCTGATATTTTTGAGTATATTTTAAATTTAATTCTTCATAATATTAAATATAGCAGTTGACCCAATAGCTAGTTGAGAAGGTAGACAAGCTAAAAGTAAAAGCTGGGCTAAATAGTGAACAAAAGATAATTGTAATAGTAGGCCATATTTATCCATATCCAAAATGAGTAGATTCTTCAGTATCTGATAATTTCTAATAATTGGTAGTCTTTTGAGATTGTGATGCTGTTCCATTTATTTGCCTTCAGAGAATTGTTTGTGGGATATTAAAGGCTAAAGCTGCTTTTTCGGGTTTAAAATAGCCCTTTATAAGTATCCAATGCCAATTGGATTGAACTTTCTTTTGATTCATTTTCCATGGTGTAGGGGGTGATAAAATTGAAATAAATGGTGGTAAGTTGTAAGGGGTGAAATTTGTGGAATTCGGAGCCACTGGGTGGTGGATTACGTTAGGCTCATATAGATTAATCATCACGCCTACTCACGTGATGCTACACGTGAGCTATAGATAGTTGTGCTCCTAACCACCGGAGTCTCGACGAAGACCAGCGGTTAGCTCTGTATCAAGGCTATACGCACGTTGACCCCTTCCATTCCATCTCCTACACGACTCTTAGAGCCCTTCATAGTCTGTATCCGCGCTACTCTAGCTGTGACGCCTGGCCTGCGTCCAGAAACCTAATAATTTAGCCGTGTTAAGTCTTTCTTAAGTGCCTAGTTCCATTATTAGAGAAATTGATCCCTAATTAGGGGCTTATATAGGTCCTTTATTTGATTTAGTCTAATTAAGCACACTAATTTAATATAGTTCAAATATTTCTTGATTTAATGTGAAGATGTGGCCGAAAATTAAACCCTAATAGCATAACCTTAATTAAAAAATAAGATTCTATGTGTAACCTATATATCTTCCTGAATCTAATTACAAGAGAGGGGTAGAGATACTTTATAATCTCATAAAAAAGGGGTTAAAAGCTCTTAAATCTTTTTTAAAATCTACTTTAAAAATTTGAATATTTATTAAGCAGATATTTTTGATATTTTCATTGTATAGGGATATTATTATAGTTTGCTGTGAATAATATAAATTGTATAAAATTATTTTATAGTTTAAAAGCCTGATTCTGCTTTTTAAGTATAATAACCAAGTTTAGATCCCAAGAAATGAATCAAATAATTTAAAGACATTTTTAAATATTTAATAGAAGAAAATTAGTATATTTTCACTTTATGTAATGACTTTGATTGATAAAGATTTTTTTAAAATAACATTTTTAACTATTCTTTAACATCTTAAATAATATTAATACTTTATGAAAAATTTATATAATTTATTAAATTCATTAAGTATATTTAAAAGAGGTCTTCTAAATTATCTTAAAAAGAATAGGATTAAGGTTGAATACCTCGTAAATAAAAAAGTAAAAGGTAACTTCTTCTATTTCTTTTCTTATTAAAAAAGTATGAGATATTTTAGGCTTAATTTATTTTTATTGGTCTAAATTTAATATTTCTTAGTTAAATACTCTTAACCTATCTCTTAGAGATAATATAACAAAAAATGGTCTCTACATATTTATTAAATAAGATAAAGAATATGTAATTTTATAGTCATATTCTAAATTCCATTCATTATCTGCATCAAATATTATTTAATTTGATATTGATTTAGCCGAATTGTAAAAAAATTTCTATCAATAACAAATTAATCTATCATCTTATATTCGTAAAAAATATCTTTAATAAAATTATTTCGAAGCTTAGTCCTCGCATTAAAACTGCCTAACTTAGTGGTGGTGTTAATCTTAATTAATATAGAAATCCCACAATTCTATTAAATATGGTATCACAATACTTAAATCTGGAAAGAATAGAGAATGCTATCCAGCTAGGCAGCTATTTGACAAAAGATCAAACATAAAGAAGAAAGGAAGATCTGTACAACAGTTAGAAATTATGTCCTTCATGGAATATATGATATAACTGAATAGTCATATGACTAGGGTCATGACATACGGTAAATATTAAAATTAACACATTAAAATCATACATTCAAAAGATAATTTTAGCAAACATTCTCTTTATTATTTAATGATATCCTCCTGTATTAATTACTTGTTATAAATATTAATAAACTGTAAAGAGGTGCATACGTGCGTTGCTCCCTGCGACAGGAACTGGGTTGTGATCAAGGGACCTCAGGGATGGATATACCAAAACGATGCCACTACACCTCGTGGCGCTGAACGGTCTAGTAAGAAGACGATATAACAAAAGAAACACAACGACGGAGCCTCGCTCCTATACGACGGAGACGATACTAGTGAAGCAGCTTAGAAACCAAAAGTATGCTCGATTTCTCGTAACTATCTGGGAGGAAACCGTCCTTAAGTACTCTCTGGCCGCGGTCCTACGGCGTTCTGAGATAGGAAATATGAGGAATCTAGGGTTCCGCAGTGCCACCAGCACAAAACTAAAAGTTAGGGATAGCTAGTATAAGTATATATTATTATTAGAATGTAAATTATAAAGAAACGACTGCTAAATTAGAAAGAGGAGCTATTAAATTAGCCATTTAAAAAGGCATCTATCTTCCCTGGATACTATCTCTTTTAAAAATTAGATTATTATTAAAGATTTTTATTAAAGCTGCTAAGTCTGTAAAAAAATAGTTTAAGCTGCTTTTTAAGGAGTTTTGGAGTTTAGGGTTATGTTTGGCCAACTAGGGGCTATCCTTCTATTTCACTATCTCCATTCTTATCTATCCATTTCATACCCTATCACTTTCTTTCATTTCATGCTGCCCATCTTGGACACCCCATACATCTCACAATCACCTAAACCATTTATCACCTATCTGACTCCATACTTTCTGTCTGTGGTTCCTACCACGTGATCTTCTACATTGCAAATTCTATACTGTGTCTAGCTAGCTGACTCAAACCCTTACCCTATTTGGGTGGGTAGACCATGCATACATAGTCTTAGACTGAAAAATGGTCTATAAAATGGAAGTCATCATCATGTTCACCAGCTAAGTTTCATGTTGCTAGTTTCATATAGCAGGCCATGTGTAGGACAACATACAATTCTCACATATATCTCAGTGCAAATCTCCCATCATATCCTCATCAAAGTCAAACTCACTTACTTCACCGCCAATGGGCATATCACTATTTCCTTTGGCGCCATTCTCAACTCGCCTTTGAGTCTTTCGTAAATCCTCAATATGCTCAGAGCTCAACTCCAAAACATGGTTGCTTTGCATGATATTATCCACAAGAAACCTCAACAAATGTGCTTCTCGAAGCAAACGCCTACGTGCACGAAATTCTTGTGCAGCAGAAAGCCCCGAGGTCTTCATCAGAAAGCGAAGTGTTGTCTTGCTGGATTTATCCCAGGAATGGAATAAAGTAGCATTCATAGCCCCAAATGTTATGAGTGATGCAAGGAATGACTCCATCTCCTTAGTGGAAATCGAAGAAAGTGACACATGTGCCGCTACATCTGACACTGTTAGGGCTGCGAAACTCCTACCAAGCCTGAGAATAACCGCACTGCGAAACTTTTCCATTACTTGGAAAACAAGCCCTGTGTTGTTATCCTGGATGTAACAGTCAATGACCCTTAGTATACATACATGCACGCCGATGACCACATTTAAAAAAATTAAAAAATAAAAATAAAAATACAAATAAAAAACGTGAGAGAAAAGGGGGAGGCGACCTACTGTTTGCCATATAGATCTTCCGACATCAATCTCAGTTTTTAATCTCTCATAGTTGTCTTCATCAAAGGAAGTCGCAAGGGCAATATATGGCCTTGCAAGCGAACGGTAGATCTTCGCCGTCTGAGCAGTGACCACATTCGGCAGGGCAATAGACTGCCAATTGACAGTTATTGTCAGCCAACAGTAGCAAACGCTAGACATACATAATCAACTACACACCTTTTTGTGTTCCAGGAGGCCAACTAAAATCCACTTCTTGTATGCCTCCACCATAACCATGCTGACTGAGTTGACAACGGGAGAGCAAACAACCATACTTAGAAAATGAAGGGCCTTGCGCCATTTTCTGAGAGCCATGTATAGCATTCCTCCATATAGGAAGTACTGCAAGTGGTCTTTATATGTGAGCTTGGCAGACAACTCCGAGTCGTCAGTAATAAAAGCTGAACTAGGCCCATGCTCTGCACATAATGGCCGGCGAAATTTAGATTGTAGATGCTCATAATTTATGGGAAAATGACAGATATACCTGTCAATGATTGGCAGTGCATGTGTGTATGCCTTCGCATGCAAGCAAAGTTTGACAAAAGCCAGGTGTGTAGATGTGAAAGTAACACATGAAGGGTCCAGACGAAGCATTGCATTTCTGACAAGTGGGACTGCAAGAAGTGGCTATTTCATGTTAGTCGAGAATGAGTCGTATATGCTAATTAGTTGAATGTATCTTGCCTTTGAAGCTGCTTCCGCGCTCTGAATCACAAGCTCAACAAGCTGACGCCATTCATGGCCTGCATACCTGATTTGAACAGGATCAAAATCGTTCAAAAACAGAGCTGCTCTCGACCAAATGCACCCACCAGGATGCAGGACATTGGGTAAGGTTTCATTGCTGCTATTTTGGATTGCAAGGAAACGCAAACGTAAGATGAACAAATAAGACAGACTGTGTATTGAAGGATCAAGAGCCTACATGTATCCAACTGTCAACCCGGTTCAGACCAAATAGCGTCCCAGATGGAACAGAATGACAGAACTTCAGAACGAGTCCACGAAAGATGAGAACCTAGCTTACATCTAGAATCCTGTCACCGTCAGATATGATACTAGAATTCTTATTTATAAGAAATTGTTTGATATATGTGATGAAATCTCTGATTTCACGGTCATAGGCCTCATCAGATTTATCCTTAAAGGATAAAGATGTGAGGGCTGGAAGAATTGCTGCCATCTCCATGTTTGTATTAGGTATCGGGTGAAATCGAGAGACAATGGAGTCGAGGTAATAAGAGAGGTAATAAGAAACTACTACCTCCTCGTGCTTCCTCCAATTATGATCATGATTCTCCTCCCTTTCAAGAAAGAAGGGGGGGAAGGACAATTTGGAGTAAAATGACGTTTCTACTGGCATATGGAGTACAGTGAGGTGTCCCTTATCGGCGCTAGTCCACCGCTCAGCAGTCACCTTTCCATATTGGGTATTATTGGGGGTTTTGCAGGAAAAAATGATTGTTTCTAGCAGGCGGTGTATGAAGGTGTCATTTTTAATGGCATCCCACTGTAATGTAATCGGACACCGAGAGTCCCTGGTCGAGGTAATTGAGGTAGCTATTGTGGAAAAGGGTCGGTGTGTCTGATTACGTTAGATAAAATTATTATCTAAGTTCATAAGATCACGTGATAGATAGTCGGACCTTAGTTTCAAGACCATACAGAATTAATACCTTAAACCAGACGTTGAATCTCTTGACAGTCCCCGAATATGTCGCTCACCGAATCATCCGCTGTTGACGTTGCAAGGGCTGCGTGTGAGGCGTCTCGTCACCTTGCAACATTATCCGACACCGCCCGTAACGAAGCGCTGACTGCTCTTTTTCATGCTCTCGAGAAAAATAAAGATGCCATTCTCGAAGCAAACCGCAGAGATGTCGAGGCAGCAACCCGTGCAACAAAGGACGGCAATCTCAGTAAAAGCATTCTCAAAAGACTTGACTTGGCGAGACCTGGAAAGTATGACGACATGCTGCAAGGTATCCTGAGCGTGCGGAACTTGCAAGATCCAGGTGTGTCCATATTCATAATCTAAGTCTCGTTTATTTACATGCTGATGACCAATATAAAGTCGGGAAGGTGACATTGAGAACCCTTTTAGATGATGGTCTTGTCCTGGAGAGAGTCAGCTGCCCAATTGGCGTGTTGCTGATCATCTTCGAAGCCCGACCGGAAGTTATCGCCAACATCAGTGCACTGTCTATCAAGTCAGGAAATGCTGCAATCTTGAAAGGTACGTTCCATAATAGACACTTAGCGGTCGGATATTTATTGATTATTTGGAAGGCGGGAAGGAATGCACGGAATCGTTTGCTGCAATTGCGAAAGTTATATCTGAAGCAATTTCTGGTACTCAGGTTCCTAATACGTCAATCCAACTTGTGCAGACACGAGATGCCGTCTCCTCTCTACTGGCGCAGGACTCATTAATCGATTTGGTTATACCACGTGGCTCAAATGATCTTGTCCGTTTTGTGAAAAACAGCACCAAGATCCCGGTACTGGGTCATGCCGATGGTCTCTGCTCCGCATATATCCATCCAGATGCGGACCTGGATGTGGCCGTAAAGGTTATCGTTGATTCAAAAACCGATTACCCGGCTGCATGTAATTCCTTGGAAACATTGCTCGTTCATGAAGATGCTCTGGACAGTATCCTTCCTGTCGTTGCGGAAGCTCTCTTCAAGAAGGGTGTGTCACTCCGTTGTGACTCATTATCGAAAGCTGCGTTGACAAAGAAATTTCCAAACATGCAAGGAAATTTGGTACAGGACTCTGATGAGTCTGATTACGATACAGAATTCTTGGATCTTATTCTTGCTGTTAAAACCATCCCCTCAACCCGTTCGCCGGGATTGGCTGTCGAGAAAGCCATCGCTCATATAAACTCTCACTCGTCTAAGCATACTGACATTATCTTGACCAAGTCAAGGGAGTTGGCAGACTTATTCATGAAAGGAGTTGACAGCGCCGGTGTTTTTTGGAATGCGTCTACAAGGCTCGCTGACGGCATGAGATATGGATTTGGCACCGAAGTTGGCATTAGTACGAACAAGATTCATACAAGGGGTCCTGTCGGGTTAACTGGCCTGACAATATACAAGTATCTGATCAGCGGAAATGGCCATGGAGCAGGCGACTATTCTAATGGGCAAGGAGGTCGAAAGTGGAAGCATGAGAGCCTGCCAATAGACGACAAATAGTTGCTTTGGTCGCATTCAAATTGAGCTTTTTCCTGTCCGGCTAGATACTAAGAATTGATGTAGAAACAGTTGAATCCCTCTCATTTCACGTTTACAATGAAAAGATAGCTTTGGCTACACCCGTCCCTAACTAGCTGCGCAACGCCAGTTCTGTGGGCATAAGGTCAAATGATTGCAAAGGCGCAGCGCTTTACAACCGCATGTGTTCTCGAACGGCAAACTACCCATTTCACACACACCAAACAATAATAGCAGGGCCCTGCAGTTGCAGAAGAGTGACCTAAACCTTGAAACCACGAGACCTTCTCCGACCACGGGCCCTCTCGAATTTCCGAGTCTTGCTGCCCTGTACGTATGGTTTCTGAAAGCAGTCAGTAAATGTTTCAACGAAGGATAATTCGTATGACAAACCTTGTGGCTGTGAGGACCAAAGCCAAAGTGCTTCACGGCCTCCCGCGAATTCTTGGGGCCCCTAAGTAGGAGAGTGTTGGCTCCAGTGGGAGCTCGCAGAGCAAGTTGATCCAGTGTCAACGTCTCCCCGCCAGCGTTCTCAATCCTGGCTCTAGCGGTAGAGGTGAAACGGAGAGCAGCCACAGAAACCTTAGGAATGGTAAGAAGGCGGTTGTCATCTGTAACCGTACCGATGACAACGACCGTTTTGCCCTTATGCGACTCATTGAGGTTCGACACAATACGCGAGAGAGAGACAGGAGGACGGTTGATTCTCGACATAAAGAGCCGGCGGAGAACGACTTTGTTGAAATTGGAATCCGTCCGGCCTGGAAGACATCGCGCTGATCAGTCACCTAACTTCGAACGACTTACGACCTTGTCAAAGGTCAAATATGAATCTCAGGGTAGCCATACGAGCGAGAAAACGGTACAGCTTCACCAAAACTTGCAAGTAAACATTGTCACTCTTGGGCGCCTTGCGATGGGTGCTGCGCACATGGTGACGGTCCAAGTCGATACCTATATATTTGATTTGATAGTCAGCTCAAATTCAACCTAGAAATTCCAGTGCCATGGTGTCAATCCATTCTCAAAAAAAAAACAACAATCATAGCCATAAGCCGTCTTTGATAATAGACATACCCATGCTGGCGTGTGTGACGGCTTCCCTTGGAACTCTAGCTGTCGCTCTGGATGAGAGATTGAAGCTTGCAGGGTATTTTAATCTACAAATTTTGGGTGGATGGTGTGTGCGGGTTGAGCCCTATCCCACTGCCAGTAAGGACCTTTGACCCACTCTTTGTGCTGGCCACTTAGGAAATAGAAATCTCTCTTACCTAATACAAACATTGATACACTCCAGACACTACGGGCAAGTACAGGTAAGCATTCCGTATACTATTAGTACGGGACTTGGAATACACTTAAGGTACTTCGGTCTATTAAGTGCATGTAAAGCTGAATATCAGATCAGAGTAGAGCTTGATAGTATCTACTTTATTTTAGACACTACTTAATGCTGACACAGAAACTTCTACTATATACTATGATATTATTTGATGGTTCTCATGAATACGGAGTAAAGCCTACCTCTGTAACATCTAGGTATTACGTATCCACTGTTATCATACTAGCTATTTCTACTCCTACTTTCCTTCTTTTGATTAATGCAACGGATGGAAAAGATGAACAGGATAATTGAACTATTCCTTAATCTTGCCCGGGTAGCCTTCAGACTACAGGGTAATATTGACACAGTGAATCTCAATGCTATTATCTGGTAAGTCCAACGACCCTAATTCGACGTCTCTCACCGTGTTCTACCTTCACACGAGCAAGTCTCTTCTGTGCTAATAACCCGTATTTCTATATTTCTACATTGGCAATTTGAACGGTGAACATTTCAATGTTGCTATAGGGGCAATGCCAGGATAGTAATAATTTTACCATAAGTTGAGCAATCTTCCTTGCGCCGGTGTATTGGTAGGAGAGGTTCATATAGTTGAGGTTTTAAGCTGTCGGTAAAAAAAACTTATTTGTAGAGAGTATTGAGTTTTATGTCAAATGAGATGTGTTTTGGACTCTCTGCAACTGTCTGACCGTGCAGTTTCATTCTCAAGAGGCTGCATTAATAATTCCAAATGGCGGCCAATTTGTATTTTCAACTCCTGTTATCGAGTCTGCCCTATTAAATTGGCCTCCAAGATAATCAACTATCAGAATGTACAACTCCCAAGGCTCATTCTCGTCCGATTCTACACAGAACAGGTGATCGTTATGTCAATCAGTCCCAAGACCAGACTTTCCCAAAGGGAAAAGCCTGGCATCAGAAGGGACAGGAGTTACACATATGGATTCCAAAGGAGGATGCAGGCTCGATTAAGAAGATTCGATGAGACGGTCAATTGAAAGGAAGAGGTACCTCCGGTAACTATGTACGATGTATGTAATATTACATACACTAGGCTAAAGCTAGTTCCTTTCTTCGCTTTTGGCGTGTGCGCTAACCTGTAGCCCTTTCTCCTATGCAGATCTTTTCGTTTGCCCTTTTAAATGTTTCTCAATATCCTCTCCTCGCGTCAGCCCAAATCAATTTCATATCCTCTAAATACGGAATACCCACACCTTTCGCATTACCAAACAGCACAGTCATGTCCAGGCCAGGTACCACTCTTTATGTCACCGGCTTTGGCCACGGGACCCGAGCTCGCGACCTTGCCTACGAATTCGAACGGTACGTGCCGCTCGTCGATATACACGCGCTACCATCGCACGACTTTGGCAATCCACCCATCCACGCAATTCCCTCCAACCAAGCCTGGAAGCCTTAGCGTCGAATCCGTTCCCCAAAGTCCCCAAGATTATATCGCTTGTTTGCGGCTTTCTGTCTTTCCTACGAATAGTTGCATGGCGGGCCTTCGCCGACAGAATATATCCATCACCACCCATTCATCCATTTTGTTCTTCAAACCTCTTCCTTTCCAGAATTATTTGTTTTTGTTTTTACTTTATTTTACAATCTTCTTTATGTTCTATTCAGAGCCTAACTTTGTTACAGATATGGACGTCTCGTTCGTTGCGACATTCCTGCACCGCGTACGCCTTCCAGCCGTCTGTAAGTTCCATCTAGCTATTGATTTCCTGGTCTTCTGATCCTAATGATGTGTAGGTTTGCATTCGTAGAGTATGAGAGTCGTCGTGATGCGGACGATGCATATCACGAAATGCACAACAAGCGTATTGGCCGTGACGATTTGCTGAAAATCGAGGTGAGCCTAATTATGTCCTCCTTCACCCTTCCCTATGTGACGTATAACTAAGCAATGGTTAGTGGGCGCGAACACCTCCCTCCGCATCATGGCGTTTTGACTCTGGTCGCGACCGGCGACGTGATCGTACCCCTCCTCGCCGTGGCCGTTCGCCATCTCCTCGCCGTGGGCGTGGCGATTATTCTCCTCGTAAGGATGATAGGTATGAAAGGGATTATGATCGACATGAGCGGGACTATGACCGCCGTGATCGGGACTATGACCGCCGTGATCGTGACTATGACCGCCGTGATCGTGATCGTTCCCGTGATCGTTCCCGCAGCCCTGATGAAAGGGACCGTGATGTCAAGGACGACAGGGAGCGCCGCGAAGATGAACGTGAGAGGCGTGAAGATGAACGTGAAAACGCCCCTAATGGTGAAGATAGAAAGGGTAAGTTGATCTAGCATCATAAGGAAACCTTCATTTATAGCTCACTTTTGATAGTTCCCCTGGATCCTCTCACTTCCGCTCATGATGAGCTTGACACTGCCGAGTAGGTCTGATCGCTGCTGTGCTCATTTAGCAAGTTCTCGCTCTTTCCCCTCGTATGCCGGATACCTGGAAAGAGATCCTACCGCTTCTAGACAATATTTCCCTACGGAAGTGGCCACAGGCAAGTTGAGGGGGAGTTTTGAGCGAGGACTGCAGACCGGTATTTGACCATAGTGCTATGTCGACCCTTTCTTTCCTTTCCCCCCTCTCCCCCTCCTCCCCTCTCTCCCCTTCGAGTTCGTCTTTATTGCAGTTTGGCTTCGGGGTTTTTTTAGCTCTGGCAGTGTCGGTGTCAGATTCGCGACCGCTCGTGCTTAGGGCTATTGTTTGATATTGGTATTTATCTTTTTCGGCAGCTCGAATTCGAACCGAACGAACGTCGGGCATTTTCCTTTCCCAGCCAGTCATTGTCGTCCTTCATCGCGATGTGTTCCGCCCGTCGTCTCCCTTTAATCGCATGTGTAATATGAAAACGATAAATCATTCCTTTTCCCGCATCCATACGATCTGTCGAAACCCACGAGGCCTGGCATGCCTTGGACATCGATTGTGGCGTTGGTGCAGTAGTTGTAAATCCATGGTACTGGTAGTCCTCTAATGATAATTTATGAAAGGAGCAGTAGACACGTCTGAATCGACCATGAAGAAAGAAGTATATGCTTGGCCTGCAATCCTACTGTATTTCTGATTCCAGCTAGTTTACTCGAGAATGAGCCTGTACTGGCTGACCCTGTGACTTGATTCCTACAATTGTGCCCACACCGCCGTTCCCGTAGCTAATATGACTGGCACATTTGATCGGATATGGTATTTCAACAGGCAAATGTGGAAGGATGGTGCTTTTATTATCGGAATTGCCAATGAAGGAGTATGGAGTAGGTCGACAAATCACACTAATTGCTGCCCCTGATATTAGTTTAAGATAAATAATGTTAAGTTGAATTGGGGTTTCTGCCATCTGTGTCGAATGTATTTGGAATGTTAAAAGGATTTTCAGCATGTACACAGTTAAAAACGACACGAGACCCAAAGCAGCAATGTAAGTAGGCAAACCAGAATCACTCTTCAAGACCTGACCGCAGTTTTAAAAGCCAACGGCGAGAAGCAAATATATCATCACCACATCTCGCGCTAATTCCAACTGCTCCTCACAGCTCTTCTCATTACATTTTTTCATAAGTAGCCATCAGAGAACCTGTATTAAATATTAGATAACTTATGTCTCAACATTGCCCAGTAGAGATTAACTCACCAATGAATGTTGTTACTAATCGTGAGCGAACCTGGCAAATATCTTCTGGCACCAACCAAATAGTTGCACCCAGCTTCCTCGCTATGCTGATGCTCAGTTTGGCATTTGCGTAGGCCTCTTCATCAGTCCTTCCTGGGTTTACAAGCTCATAGTCGACATAACTACTCTTCATGCCGTTGAGCACGTCAAGGAGGAAAATTCCCGATCCAATGGACTGGTCCTTGAAACTGCGAATTGTCGACGGCCTGCCGCCCTTTCGGGACATGTCATTTGCCCACCGAACCATCTCCGCATCGGTTATTTCCCGTTTCCCCATTCGCTTTGCTAAGCTAGAAAGCGTGTTCGTTATATCCCTTCGCATTATTTGCCATACCAGTCCCAACGTGAGAGTTCGCTGGCCATCGGTAATATCTGCTCCCTGAACGCCGACGAGAGAGAAACCATTATGCTTTCCAAGCTCAATAGCATAATTTGTATTCTCCACTGCTTTGAACCGCATCATCTCTCCACCGGATGCCGGTGGCCTGTTCACATGCCTCCAGTTCACACTTCCGGGGATTACCTTATCATAAGCCTGCAGTAAAACAGTGCCATCTCGAAGGTCATCGAACAATGAATTGACCAGCGGCTGCACGTCCAACGAGTTCAACCAAAGAGTGAATACCCTTGCTTCGCGCTCACCTTCAGCGTCGAAATCTTCCACTTCAAGCTTGTCTTCTTCTGTAATTGGGTCAAGTCCCGGATGCGTGTTGAACAGGTTCGCCACGAAGGCAAGATTGAGCTTCGGATTCCCCGCAACTAGCGAGGATGGGGTCAAGAACTTGCGGCAGCCTATTTTTTCTGCATTTGACAGGACCTGTTCAGCTCGGTAGAGGGGTTCCTGGGAGTGCAAGGGATCCAAAGAGCACATGTCAGGTGCCAGTTGATTGAGGAGAACAGTATAGTTTTTACCATCCTTCACATCACTCGAAAAATTCGACACCCTGGATAATGTAAGTTAGTGACTATAGGTGGATGCCCGCTTGGCATTAGGGAGTAAGTGAAATAGATAAACGGAGTCAAGAGGCAATTACCTTCTATCCCACTTGGCATTCCTTAGGTGATAATTGAACCAGCGGAGTAAAATCTGCTCTGGGGGCAACCTAAGAAACTGTTCAAGCGTCTCGTCGTCTTCTAGGAGTCTATAAAGTTCAGGGTGAAGCTTGATATCAATCTTCCCCAACAGACCGCGGCGAATAATCTGCCAGATAAGACCAAGGATGAGATGTTCCCGGACTTCAATAATATCACCGCTTCCAATATTCACAACAGAGCAACCAATACCCTTAGCAGAGTTGATAACAATGTTGTTATTTTCCGTCATTTGGAAAGTGTTTAGCTCCTTAGTCTTTCTCCCGGACTTATTTAGGACACGTTCATCAATTGTATCCGGGACGCTGTCGTTTATCAACTTTGCCAGAACCAGGCCATCCTTACACTCGTCGAACATCTCGAAAGTATCTGTAGGGAATGGGAGCAAATGGCCAATATCTGGATCACCGGCAAGAACAGCGTTGATGTGCCGTGTAAATTCGGTCCTTTCATCCTCATTGATGGTGTGTGTGACATTTGCAGAGGAACCTTGAACATGAATCTTTCCGCCGACACTACCTTTTGAGACGTGACGAGGACCGGCGCCATTTCCCTGGCCAGCCGCAATGATACTGGTGGTACCAGTAGGCCTATTCTGCACTGGAGCCGAACGAAGCTTAGAAATGAGCTGTCATAGAAACTAATTTAGTAGGTCTCTGAATGAAGGTTGTAGATAAATGGAAACTAACATCAACGTAGTCTTCGAGCTCCACACGTCGGGAGCTGTCAAGTTCCACTTCTTTCAATGCCTGCCGTACCACATCATAGGGCTGCCGCTCAGATTGCTGAGTAGCCTTGATGACAGCCGACTCCTCCAAATAGCCTTTGTCATCAACGTCCAACTTTCTAAAAGCATCTTGTAATGCAAAGATTTCGCTCTGGTCGAACTGAGGATACTTCCTAAATTGCCAGAACAGTTGAGTCCGCATACGGTTAGTGGATGGACTAACAAGAAGGATTTTTTTGAGATGGAATCATAAAGGAAACAAACCTTTGGAGTTTAAGGACATTCATGATTCTCGTTGGGTATATTACCCCAGTACCAATGTATGGCTAGGCTGAAGTATGTGTATGAGGGGCGCGGAAGAAGTCGTTATTATCCGTGTAAAGGGGGGGAATAGAAAATATATTTCAACGAGACTGTAATATGATACTACCTGGTTTCCCTATACAAGATAGAGTCCAGTTGGTGGAGGTAAGTCGGTGTAGCAGTAGTTATGGTATATGTTTTGCTGGTCCTCCGGGAAGGAGATGAAGTGGAGTGGGTGAAGGCGGGTGGCAGAATTGGTGGGTTAATATACCTGTATGTCTGCCCGTGTCATGATAGACCCTGTAAGACTAACATGCGGCAGTTTAATTTTGGTAAGTGATGCACATACATCACAGAATGCTATTATGATACAGTGAGTTATTTGGAATACAACATATACAATATCCCACACAGGTGATTGCTGCATTGACGTCACTTTGGTGGTATTACTAAATGATATGGAGTATAGCTGGGGACACAGACAAATACCAGAAACTAATGTGAAACTTGATGGACACTGGCTTTCTACTCTGTTATTACTATAAATAATAAATGGACTTTCATCTAAGGATGGAGCTGGCGATATTGAGAAAGTACTTTGGAACCTTGGAATGGGTCGTAATCCAGAAATAGTCAAGACAACATTGCTAATGTTACTACATACTATGTGAGTACAGAGTAGATGTACAGGTATGAAACAGTCTCTTGTGAGACCTGTAGGCTAGGGTACCTAATTTGAGTATAGCTGCAGCTTGCAGCATATATATTTGTAACAGGCATTGTTTATCAAAAAGAACCAAAGGGTCAAAAGACTTGATTGGTGCCTTTACATTTGGATGAGTTAGCAGATTTCAAGTTGTCACATTGGGTTTCTAGGAATATCTACATAATCAGATAACTATCATTACTCCTTATTCGGCATATATAGATTGGGCCAGCCTATGCTCTACTTTTATGCCAACCCCAGAGCTGTGCCATGTGCAGCGCTTTTCTTTATCGCCACGAGTGGCACCCACGGCTATTACATATAACTCATTCCTCTACCTTCTTGCCACATTGTATCATTCATATACTCTATACTTGGCTACTATGACAATCTAAACATCAATTATTCATTGTTTTTATGTCACAATCACTTGTTCTAACTACCATCCTTGCCCCATATTCTCTGACTGGCATCTAATCACAGTTTTAATAGCTGACAGGGCTCACATTTAGAATATAAGCATATTGTTATTACATCTCTACTCTTTATAGGTGAGTTTCAGTCAAGGATCCAATAATGTAAATTCTGACCCCTGTCTGCATATTTAAGTTATTGTTCTTGGTTACATTATTCACGTATTTCACCTCTGCTCAGCTCAGGGCTCGATGCCAGGGACGGATCAGAAAGTGTCATTTCTAGGGGTAATTTCTCAATGGGGTGGTGTTTCGAGAAACTCGACTTCTGAGCCTACCACATCCGACCACGTCAAAAGAGATGTCCTGCAAAGATCTCAAGGAGAAGACCACACCGTCACTCGGAGGTATAGACTGAACCAGCGCCATTACCCTAAGGATTGCCCAATATTGAGGGTGAGGTGGTTTTATGCAGTCGACTCTCCGAAGCGAAAACCGACACTGTCAGATCACAAGAAAGACAATAAAAAACCTCTCCCTTCCCCTAAAAAATTTGTTCCATTCTCTTCCGGCGATTCCCAGTCTATTGAAATTGCATTCCAAAAGCTTTCTGATCTGGAGGACAGACCTGGGGATGCGCAATTTAGTGAATCCCCCAAAGACATTGGTGACGAACGTGTCCGGGTCCCTGTCAACGAAGATTACCTTTTTGATGTGGATATTGAGCAGAGGGAGCTTAGCCCTGCATATTGGGCCGGCCCTGTGTATGAAGTTCGTCGTGGAACATGGTTTTTTCAAGAAGGCTCTACATTCAAACCTTGTGAGGAGAACCTTGCTACCCAACTGGAAGAAGGATTCTTAAAGGTGAGACCATGGCGGTTCGAGAATGCGCAAAAGACCTTGTCTCGGGCTACATCTAGTGCGAAAGGGAATGAGCACCATGGACTCAATGTGAGCAATCCTGAGTCAGTGTCTGGTGCGCCTATATCAACAAAGATTACATCTGCCTGCAATAATCCCGAAGGATCCGCGCCTAATGACGTTACTCCCGTGGCTGCGATAGAGCCCCAGAGTTATCGCCTATTTGGTGCCTACATGAATAGTATAGTAACCTACCAGGACTCCTCAACCGCGTGGTTGACAAGTGACGATTTCATGTCCCGCGTGAGCACTACAGTATACCAAAAACTTGGTGGTGTTCCGGGAACAAAGATCGTTCGGGGTTTCAATGAGACCAAAAGACTAAAAGAGCCGACAGAGACAAAAAATGCTATTCGAAAGCCCCCGAAGAAATGGAAGATACAGCACGAGACCTTTATTAACACTCAAACAGTCTCTACGAACATCGAGCAAAAAATTGACTCTTGCCCTCCGCGGCCACGTATTCCCAGTGACGGAGGTCCCGAAAATCGGAGTGTTGCGGAGGAAAACTCGAGAACAACACTTGAACGGCAAATGTCATCTCTTGCAGGGGAGCCGCAAGACATGGCTGATATTGAGGAGCAAGCCCGTAGACAAGAGGAGAAGGAGATGGAAGACTCTAGAGAAGTTGACAATGAAGATAGGGAACGGGAAATTGACCACCTGGTTCTTGTCACGCATGGCATTGGCCAGCGACTTGGGTTGCGGCTAGAAAGTATCAATTTCATACACGACGTGAATTCCCTGCGCAAGACGTTAAAGAGTGTATATAAGGCATCTCCGGGCCTTCAGACACTTAACTCTTCATTTGCAGACAACAAGAGGAATTGCCGCGTCCAGGTTCTACCGGTGTAGGTATTCCCTTAATAAGACCCATTTTTCTAAATTTTGTAAAAGTTTGCTGCTTTGTCTATTTTGTTATCAAGGTAGATTGCATCTTATGCTGATTCGACTTAGGTGCTGGCGACATCTGCTCGACTTTCCCTACCGAGGAGTTAGGCAGACTCGCAAGGAACATGACCTTGCTGACGCAGATTATTTGGAAGATGATGTGTACCCTACATTAGCGGACGTCACCCTTGAAGGCGTGTCTTCTGTTCGAAACCTCATTTCCGATCTAGCAATGGATGTGCTTCTTTATCAGAGCGCGTATTGTGACCACATTGCCACCATAGTGCAACAAGAATGCAATCGAATTTTCAAACTCTTTAAGAAAAGAAATCCTTCTTTCAAAGGGTCTGTCAGCCTATGTGGTCATTCACTTGGGAGTGCGATCTTCTTTGATATCCTGTGTCATCAGCAGAACAATTCCACCTCTGTTGGGCAGGACGCCAAGGCAGGACACAGGGCTAAGATGCAGATGGCACCAGGGGGAATGAATCTCTACCCACTTGATTTTGAATGCGAGGAACTTTTTTGTTTAGGGTCTCCGATTGCCCTCTTTCAGATGCTAAAAGGGAAAACCATTGCTGGGCGATCTACGCTGGGTTCTAAGAATGGTGGAAATACCATTGATATCCAAAGCCAGGCTGAAATTGTGCACCAGCCCTCTGCTCCACGCCATTCAGTTATTCTGGAAGGGGACCTGAACGACATACCCCCCACTGTGTCTTCTCCAAATTGTCGACGGCTATATAACATTTTCCATCCATCTGATCCGGTAAGCTATCGTATTGAGCCACTTATATCACCCGCAATGGCGGCACTTAAACCGCAACCTTTGCCTTCAGTCAAAAAGAGCCTCTGGACTGCCTCGGGCCAAAGTCTTTCGGTAATCGGAACTCGGGTGGGCCAAAGTGTGGGATCTTTATGGACGAATTTTACATCAGGTGTTGCAAGTAGTTTGCTGAACCGCAGCCTAGGGCTGGGCTCAGAAGACGCTCATCAGACTTCGACGAGTGTCAATTCGCAACCACAGCAGACGCAACCACCACCAATCACTGATTTGGCTCGCGAGAAACAGAGTCACCCTGCTTCCAATATCAGTGACCAGCAGGAAGATGATAACACTTTGGAGACATCTGTGGATCAAGAATTTGAAACTCTTTATTGCCGCTTCCAGGATTTGAGGAGCGGCCACAAAAAGGGGGATTCGCACTCCTGTGCAGTTGAAGGCACTGCAGATTCTCAGGAGATGGATGATCGTGCAAGAAAATTAAAAATCGAAGATGCCAAAGTGAGGGCACTAAATTCAAATGGACGAGTGGACTATAGCCTGCAGGAGTAGGTCCTACTGCATCCTCATTTGGACGCATACAAGAAACTGATTCGGCTCAGGGCTGACTGGCTTGATAGGGGTACTTTTGATATTTCCTTAATTGCCAGCATTGCGAGCCATCTCTCTTACTGGGCTGATGAAGATGTCAATCATTTCATGCTCTCGCAGATGTTGTCCCGGAAAAATTGGCATAAGAATAAAAAGCAAGTATCCAAAGAATGAAGATCCCTCATGGCCCCATTTTATAGCCACACTTATTGTGTCTTATTTCCTTTTGATATCTGATGAGGATATACTATTTCGGACAGGTGGATTATCTGATAATCCGGTCCCGGATACGGAGTATGTATGTTCCGGAGGAAGGACCAACATACGGATGTTGGGACAACACAAGGTGTAATAGAAAAGAGAGAGGAAGCGCATCGTTTTAGAGCTTCAAGATGTACTAGAGACAGCAGTATATCGATATAGAGCGTTCACCACGATCCCTATGAATCCTACGGTATCCTTTTAGTATCTGGCATCCAGACGCCGCACCCCTGATCCACATCAATATCCATCTGTGGATACTGCTGAATAATAGTAAAGTGGCTCAGTTCTGCTACTGTAAGGGCTGGATGACAGTGATGGCATGAAGAGATAATTCAATATACGGAGAATGCTAAGTGCGATAGTAAGGGAGCAAATGTAGGGTCCTTATTGCTTAAGAACTGATCGCTGACTTCGTTATGGTGTTGCGGAGTTCAGCTCCTAAGTGATGTACACGTGATCTTGTGTGGCCAGAGGCTGCTGTCTTCTCAGCCTTGCATCTCTGAAATGCTCAAGCAAGATGCATTTTGTCACTGCAAAATCTAGGTATATGGCTTCATTAATCATTTACTGTGAGTAGCTAGCAAAGCAATATTTGCCTACTTTTCCTGTTGTTTGCATGTAGCCATGTAGAGCAAATACTGCATATATTACACCTTCATAGCACCAGTGCAATTAATACCACCAATATACTGTATAAATATATAACATAGGCTTGGAATCGGCCAACTTGTCGGCCCTCCCTCGTAGAGCCTGTATGGAGTAGACTGTTAAGCGCCCCTTACACTTCGAGAGACTACAAGGTTACCACTTTCAACGCCTGTAAAAGAAGGGAAAAGACTAATCCTCTAGCTATAGGCTCAACCTGGAGGCAGTCAAAAATCCTCTCAAGCGCTTCTCGACTGGCGGTAGCACCCATGACACTTATAACAGCTTGAGGCAGTCCTTTTTGAACAAAAATTTTCCGTGCAGTTTCCCTCAGACGTTTCTTCTCCGCATCGGTTCGAGCTGAAGGAAGTCGATCACAGTCTGCCTGGGTTGGGAAAACTGTCTCGCAAAGTTTTACCAAATATCCCCCAAGGGCTTCGTCCGATGTGTGGGTATCTATCATTGAATTCTGTAGCAGAACGCGAATCGTCTCTAAATGCGGACTCCCAGGGCGTAGGATATATGACTTTGCAGCGTTAAGAATAGTTCGGCGTATGTTCCAGGCAGATGACGAAGAATAAAATTCATTGATAACAGCAAATAGTAGTTCCACGGCTACTTGCGTCTCTTCACGCGTTATGGGGCTATTCAGCGTCTGTTCAGCGTCCTCTGCGCCAGTCGGGGCACATAAAACTTCGGCTTTGGTCCCAAAAGAAGGCGAATGCGATGGGATATCCTCCTGTGTCTCACTTTCGCCAAGAGCTTGAAAAGGATAGGGCTCCTCTGGAGTCGCATTAGAATCAATGTCTCGCACGGCTTCTTCATCAAGCATCTCCAAGGTTCTCCCGCGGTCAGAGGATTGGTTTGGCTGTTCCTCTCTGGGAGTCCCAGTATCGCTTGAAGTATTGTCAAGGTGAGAGTCAAAACAAGAGTCTTGAAAGCCATTGGTAATGGGTGACGATGATGAAAGGTTTTTGGTGTCTCTATCAAGCTCGACTGTTTTGTGGTGCTGTAGATCTTTTAATCCAGCATGAGACTTTTCGCTCGGTGCGGAAGAGTTCCCGGAACGTTGACTATTACTGCCAGCGCTTTGGGAGAAAGGCTTTTTGCCAGTGCCAGCTACGCTTCCGAATACCCCAGACACTCCATCCAGAACAGCTTTGCTACCCCCAGCAACCCCTTTAGGAGCGCTAGTCAAAACATCAAGAACGCTCTTTCCGACATTCTCGAATGCATTTTGACTGGGAAATAGAAACCCAGATTTTGTCGACGCCCCTGTAGATCCAACAGCAAGACTCTCGTCCTTTTCCAGAAATCTCTTCATCTTCCCGCTTTCCGCAAACAGCTCGTATTGAAGAGCGCCCTGCAAATATCTCTCTAAGCTCCGGGCCAAAGCATGTTTCGCTTGGCCCTTCCATGGAGGCAATATAGGGTAGCGATCCGAAAAGCCATGGATTCTGTTTAACCTAGAAATAATGGCCAATGTTTCATGAAGAGACTCGAAATCAGCATATTTTCTGAAAACCATCCAGCCAGAACAATTAGATGACATTGGTTCAATTTGTAGCAGGTAGTCCCAAGAGGGTTTCGACCGGATTATTCCTTTTTCTCCAGGTTCAGAACCATCATCGACTGATACGCTGGCACCGAAAAGAGTCATCGGTGAGGTTCTATGACTTATGAGCGATCTCAACTGGGACTCTTCGGCAGGCGCAGACCGAATTTGTGACAGCCTTGCATCCACCGGTTCCGGGTGCTTATCAAAAACCAAATCCGAACGAGTAGTTGTTTGTTTTGTGTTCCTGTTCTCATTGTTGTTCCTTAGCATGCTAATAGAGCAACCAACAGCCTCAGTTTCCGAAAGTGGTTGCGTGGCCACTGGAATTGAATTTGTAGACAGCACTGATATTCGGCGGCTGTCGTGCAGTTCTTGTGTCGAATCTTGCCCGAGAGCATCCTGAGCCGAGATCATGTCGCTTAATCGTCTGGTTTCAATTGTGGCAACATCTGCTGTCTTGTTCTTATGGTCCGGACTTTCTCTCGGGGGCTTCGAAGAAGACTGTTTATCAAACCCATTGTCCTTTCCTATAAGTGATGTCAGATTGTTTGTGGCATTGGCCGTATTTGATATGGCCGCGCTTTGGTTTCGAGCTCCTTCCACGCCAGCATCAATAGCGCTCATTATCTCGGATTCTCCATCTCTGAGGATATAAATGATCCAGCTATTGATAGACTCTGGCCTTGAGAGACTGGAGATTGTAGTCTCAAGGACAGCGCCAGAGAAAATCTCACGAAGAAAATCCTTCAATATATAGCATCCTGAGACATTCGGATCTAGGAAATTGGATAATATATCATTTGCAGCAACGTCGAGCTTCTTTCGCTGCTGCTCGAATTCTAGAACATTGGCTAGGTTACTATCCGGGAAGAGTTCTAAGTACCGTTTGATAGTATATTCAGGTGATGTAGAGTTCCCAATGCATTCGAATGCTTTCGAGAATTCGTGAAGGAATATAATGAGGATAGACGATGAGTTCGTGAGAAATTGCAGGAATGCATCTGCCGTCCGCTTCCGAGAAAGATGTGATGATACAGAAGTAATGAAATGAGTCAATGCCTTTTGGCAGGAGAGAGGAAATGTTGGCTCGGAAGGTAAGATTTGCTCATACCAGACCCTGGACTGATGGTAAGTCTAAGGTCTTAAGTATCCGATTGCGTTATGTAAAGCATACAACTCACCTCACGTATTTGTCAATTATTGCATCAGTAAGTGACTTCAGTGCTGCAGCTGTTGCTGGCTGAAACGTAGCGTAATCCAGGTCTATTTTCAATACACCAGTGGTCTTCCTAACCGGGAAGCTCTCATTTTCAGTATGGTTTCGTTCGGGCCAGTCAATAAATATTCTGGGCCTCCACAAAGCCATATTTCTCTTCCTCTCTGCAGTGTTTTGGGCTCCTTGCCATGACGCATGCAGGATGACCCCTAGAGCGAGTCCGATAAGAAGTAATCCAACTCTCCCAAATATGATAAATGTTGCGGCTGTCGAAAAAAGTAAAGTGAGGAATAGAAATTCGTCGCTAGAAGTGGATAGGAAGTTGAGAATGAGGTCGAGCAGCGATTGCGCGGTATTAGATGTGTGGTTTTTGTTGTGATGATTATTTATCCGCTCCCCGGAGTCTTCACAAACAGGTTTCTTCTTGCTCTCGAAAATAGCAGCCCTAGAACCATCCATAGTTGCCATTGATGGTGATAACCGCTTGTGTTCCAAGAGGCAAGAGGGGAACTGTCA
This sequence comes from Monascus ruber, assembly GCA_002976275.1. Taxonomy (NCBI): domain Eukaryota; kingdom Fungi; phylum Ascomycota; class Eurotiomycetes; order Eurotiales; family Aspergillaceae; genus Monascus; species Monascus ruber. The sequence continues at coordinate 3,855,928 of PSNO01000001.1, read as the reverse complement.
TCCAGTAACTCGTTCAGTTAAGGAGGTCGCCAGTAAGTAGTATCCCGAGGTACCTCTGTACGCTGTAATACATCACCATTTCACCACCTGCCAAAATTTGATTATACTCAAAGAATATTGCTCGCGCCTATACCTCAGTCTGATCCGGAGTAGTCTATAAGCGCAATGGATATGTTTGATTTAAGTCCATTGATAACGTTCCATATAGGTCCGCTTATTTTGTCAGTTCAACAATCCCCTGCGGAGTACCCCATACAGGAAAATGCGTGGGTCTCATTGCCAAGAAATGTTGATGGAGCCTAGCTAGGGTCTTTAGTCATGTGATAATGACTAACGTAATCTATCACCGAGTGGCCTCCGAATTCCTCGAATTCTCCCCCTTACTAGCATACAGCATTTTTTTACCACAATCACACCATGGCAGATGACTCGAAAGAAAGCCGTATTCAGCTGGCACTAGATGCCTACGAAAAAGGCCTTTTCAAAACACAAAAAGCAGCAGCTTTAGCATTGGATGTCCCCCAAAGAACTTTTCAGTGACAAATAAATGGAACAGCTTCACAATCTCAAAAGACTGCCAATTACCAGAAATAATCAGATACTGAAGAATCTACTCTTTTATTATAGATTTTGGATATAGATAAATGTGGATTATTACAATTATCATTTATTCATTATCTAGCTCAACTTTTATTCTCTGCTCATTTGTCAAGATGCGGATTCAGGTGATCAGGAAACAGAGATAGATTGGAAAGAAGACACAGGCAGACAAGCAGGCAAGCTATCGTACAGGTAGGTAGACAGGACGTAGCCCCAAGAGCTACAACAAGTTAGTTATTATTTAACGTCGCTTGGCAGTCACGTGGCGGGTGACCGCGGCCTCCCAAAGGGCAACCGGACATGCCTCCCAAGCATATACTATCTAGAAGGATCTATATGCATGCGTAACAATCTAAATACATGTTTAAAGGAGACAAATTTGAGCACTGTGTGCTGTAGAGTTAGGGAAGTTCCCAGCACTACCCTGGCTGGGGCTTCAAGCAGTGGAAAGCCTGTTTTGCCTTCCTATAGGTGAGAGGGGGAGCCAATCCCTTTTTCCCAGGAAGATATGCTTGGACTGTTACATTACTCTGTGCTTAAGCAGGCCCAATTTGGGCATAATCCATAAAGAAAGATGTGTTTTGCACAATGCAGCTAAATTCCTTAGCCTTAGCAGCAGTCCCTAGGAGCTAGTCAATGGTTTTTGCTGACTTAGCTAATGTGTGTTTCTATCTCTCCTTCTAGCACTTCCTAGTATGTGGGCAGAAGAAGAAATGTACTGGAGTCTTCAGCTTCTTATAAGAGTAGGTTGCTAGGTAGTCTGTGTGGTAGAAGTGTTTATGATATGCTATAAAGTTCCTATGTCTAGTGTGGGCTACAATAAGCTGGTCTAGTACCCAATGTGGCAGTTTGTGTTCCTGGGCCCAGCTGCTCTTCATATAAGGGTTAGTTAGTTAGTTAGTTATTATTATTTAACGTCGCTTGGCGGTCACGTGGCGGGTGACCGCGGCCTCCCGAAGGGCAACCGGACGTGCCTCCCAAGCGTATACTATCTAAAAGGATCTAAATACATGCTTAAAGGAGACAAATTTGAGCACTACGTGCTGTAGGGTTGGGGAAGTTCCCAGCACTACCCTGGCTGGGGCTTCAAGCGGTAGAAAAACCTGTCTTGCCTCCCTATAGGTGAGAGGGGGAGCCAATCCCTCTTTCCCAGGAAGATATGCTTGGACTGTTACACTACTCTGTGCTTAGGCGGGCCCAGTTTGGGCATATATCCGTAAAGAAGGATGTGTTTTGCACGATGCGGCTGAATTCCTCAGCCCCAGCAGCAGTCCCTAGGAGCCAGTCAATGGTTTTTGCCGGCCCAACAGGTGTGTGTTTCCATCTCTCCTTCCAGCGCTTCCTAGTATGTGGGCAGAAGAAGAAATGTACTGGAGTTTTTAGCTTCTTGCAGGAGCAGGTTGCTAGGTAGTCCGTGTGGTGGAAGCGTTCGTGATATGCTGCAAAGTCCCCATGTCCAGTGCGGGCTGCAATGAGCCTGCCTAGTACCCAGCGTGGCAGTTTGTGTTCCTGGGCCCAGCTGCTCTTCGTATGGGGACAGATGCCCAGGTCTTGGTATGCCTGGGGTGCGTTGCGTATATACGCTGCCTGGGTGGCAGTACGGAGTTGTTGTTTCGCCTCTCGTCTTAGGTATGCCGGGGAGGGGGGGATGTGGGAGCCATCCATGGCTGCTCCCTGCTTTGCTAGCCTGTCTGCCAGCTCATTGCCTGCGATTCCAGTGTGCCCTGGTACCCAGGAGACCCGTACGGGCCTGCGGGGGGAGGCTAGGATGTACGGCAGGCTGAGCCACTGCGTGGAGAGCTGGTGGAAGGTGTCTGTGAGATGGCGTCTGTGTGGCGCGGGCCTGCCATCTGCTAGTAGACTGGCCGCTGCCAGGTTGTCTAGGAAGATGTTCAGCTGGTTGGCATATGCAGTGCATGGCAAACCCACTGCTGCCCGGAGACCTTCCACAGCACCCATGATCTCCGCGTCATAGACCTCTGTCCGGGGGCCTGATGGGCCCTGTCCCTGGGTGACTAGGATGGAGCCGTAGTATATGGCGTATCCATATCCAGCGCCTTGGCCCGTGTGGGAGCCATCTGAGTAGACTGATATGGCTAGTGGTGAGGAGATGTGCCCTTCCCGGTGGGTTGGCAGCATGCGTAGTGGTGGCAGCTGTGGCTCTACCCACCTGCGTTCTGGTGCTGGTGTGGGGATGCGTTGCAGGATCCTGGTGAGCCTTGTGTTGTACCCATAGTTTGGGGCTGCATGGATGCGTGCTATGGGGTGCTTTGCATCTAGGCCTGCGTATCTAGCAGCTGCCCTCTGGAGGGTGCTCTCCAAAAGGGCTCTTGGGTCTGGCAGGTCTGCCTCTCGGAGGAGTGCTGCTGTGGGTGTTGTCTTGTATGCTGGGAGGATTGCTAGGGCTGCTATTCGGAGTAGAGACTGGAGGGAGCTGACAGCCTTTAGTTGCTGTTGGCCAGTGTAAAAGAGTTCAGCTCCATACAATGCTGTTGGGAGGACACACTGAAGCACTGCAGCACGCATAGGTGCTACTGGGCACCCATGTTGGGTGTTGCTAAGTCTCTGGAGGTGCTGTGCTAGCTGCTTACCACGGCTGTATGCCCAGTTGATATGTGGTTTAAAGGTAAGTTTTGTATCCAAGAGGACCCCTAGCCAGCGGGTGTATGGTGTGGGAGAGATCTCACCCACACCAGGCAGCCTGACTGCTGGGGGAGGCTGCTTGAGTTTTCTAGAGAAGTGTTGTATCTCTGTCTTTTCCACTGAAAAGGGGAGACCTACCTCTGTTCCCAGGGCTGTTACTGCCTTGTATGTTTCTGCTAGTTGTTGGGATGTCTCCTGGAGAGAATCCCCTGCAAAGAGGATTCCTAGGTCGTCTGCATAGCAGAAGGAGGCTTTGTAAGTGGCCACTACCCTTGCTGCATAGAGCAGGAATAGGATTGGGGAGAGGGGGGATCCTTGTGGGAGTCCTCCCTTTATTGAGGCTTTGGCATTTGCCTCTCCAATCTGGACAGATGCTGAGCGGTTGGAAAGCCAATCTTGGGTCCATATGAGCAGGCAATCATCCCATCCCTGAAGGCGTAGGTATGAAAGAAGCCTTTGGTGGTCTACTGCGTCAAAGGCTCCCTTTACATCCATCAACAGTAGTGAGGCTACCTTTCCCTGTTGGAAGGCTTTCTCCACTCTATGAACTAGTACTTGGACGAGGTCAATAGCAGAGCGGCCTGGGAGAGCACCAAAGTGGCATGGTGTGAGTAGTTTTCCCTGGATTGCTTGTACAGCCATCCATTTTGCAATAAGACGTTCTAGGCCTTTGCCTAAGGTGGATAGGAGGCTGATGGGCCGCCATGAGCCTAGTTGGGTAAGGTCTCTCTTGCCTGGCTTTGGCAACATGATGATTTTTGCTGCTTTGAAGGTCTGCGGGAACTGGCCTTTCTCCAGGCTTTGGTGGTATAGTGCTGTAACTGTATCTCCTATAATAGGCCATAGGTTTCTCCATACAGATGTGGTAAGATTGTCCTCCCCAGGGGCAGATGGGGTAGGAGAGCAAAGGGCATTCCAGCATTCTTCCTTTGTTGGTAAAGGTATAGGATCTAGAGGTCTGTTTGGTGGTCCTTCTTCAAGCTGGTTTGGAAGGGAGGCTCCCTTTTCCAGGAGGTAGGTGAGGAAGGCGTCTGCTTTGCCCTGTGGGGTGGTGATTTGGTTGCCTTGTACAAGTAGGGGGGCGCAGCTAGTTGGTTGGAGGGCTTCTGCCATTTTGCTAGTGCAAAGGCTTTAGTGGGAGTTGTTGCCTGCTCAATCCGTTCCTTCCAGTAATTAGCTTTTGCCTTGGAAATTGCCTTCTGAAGAGGTTGGAGGTCTGATGGATGTTGTCTTGCTTGCCGGAGTAGGTTTGTGAGCTCTGGTGTCCACCATGGGGTGTGTGGGAGCCTGCGGGTGTTGTATTCTGATGCTCCCTGGATGGCTAGATGTACCCGGCTGACCAGTTCCTCTGCCAGAGTATCTGTTGGTAGGTTGGTGTCTGGGGGACCAGGAGTTCTCGAGCCTTTTCCCAGTTAGTGGAGCCTAGTTTGTGTTGTGGCTGTGGCTCCCTCCATTTTAGCTGTGCTAGGATGGTTTTATGGTCACTAAAAGTGCTAAGGTGGTCCTCTACTGTAGCCACCACTGGGAGGTTGGCAAAGACTAGGTCCAAGGTGTTGGGTCCGCGGGTTGGAGTGCCTGGTTCCATGCAGAGCACTAGTCCTTGGGTTTCTAGCCATTCTACCAGAGCTGTGGCTCCTGCAGAGAGGGTGTGTGGTTGGGTTTCTGGTTGCCATAATGGGTGGTGGGTGTTGAAGTCTCCTGCGATGATGGTGTTCCGTGGGACAGGGTATTGGAGTAGGGTGTGGAGTGTAGATATGGTGGATGAAGAGAGAGTAGCTGGGTCCTTTGGGGGCGGTAGACATTGATAGTTGTGAGGCCATCTACCTCTACTGCCGTGATGTCTGGGGAGGATGGTTGTGGAAGTGCGTGAGCTGGAAGGTCTTTGCGTACGTATGTTAGAGTTCGGGGCCTGATTTCCCAGTGGGGGGTTGGGCTGAAGAGTTGATATCTTGGGTGTGTTTTTGTGAGGTGTTTTGCCATATTGGTCCAAGGCTCTTGGACCAGGATGATGTCTGCTGTGAAGGATAGCAGCAGGTCATGGGAGGGGCCGCCCCTCCCTACATTGGCCTGTATGATTTTCATAGTTCTTCTGGAGAGGTCTGACTGGCTAGCTCTTGGGTGAGCTGTCTTGATGGGTGGTCTGTGGCCTGGTTTAGGGTGTGTGGGCTTGCCTGTGTAGCCTGCACCTTTCCAGCTTGTTGCTGGAAAGCCAGTCTCCCAGCTTTGCGTATTGCTGCTAGTGCTTCTTTAGAAAGGTGGGTGATGGTCCCTTTGCGGGAGATAGGCCGGGCTGGGCACTTTGGGTAGTCTGCTGCATGGGGGCCATGGCAGTTGATGCATTGTACACGGCAGGTATGCTCTATTTTGGTGGAGCCACAAGAGATGCAGCGAGTGTTAGAGCGGCAAGCTCGTGTGTCATGGAAATGGTGGCAGCGGGAGCATTGTAGTGGTCTTTGTTTGGGGCGTGTAGGTCTAGATAGGCCAGAGATGCCAAATAATTGTATTGCATGTTTGGGCTTCTTTGGGAAGGCAATGACTGCAGTGATTGAGCCTGCCTCTGTAAGGTGGTTTGAGGGCTTGACGTGACATGGTTTAATGCCTGTGATACGCTCCGCTTCAGTGCTGATGTCTTCTAGTGTGGTTTCTGTCCATCCCTCTAGGGACCAGAGCCTCTGGGGAATCCGGGGAATGACAATTTGGTGGTATTCTATTGGCATTTCAAAGTATCCATCTGCAGCTAGCTCTTTCGCTTGTGCAGAGAGTAAAAAGGCCTTGCCTTCATCTGTGGTTGTGATGGCATAGCCTGTGGGGATTATCTGTACACGAGAGATCCCTCCAGGGACCTTTCCTGTAAGGGCTATGCGGATTCCATGAGGGCCTATTTTCCGCAGGTTGGAGGGTTCTGGGAGGCGGAGGAAGATGCGGTTATCTATCCTCCTTGCCTGCTGCGGCTGCTTGGCAGGTTTGGGTCTGGTGGCTTGCCATCCCTTTTGGTCTAGTCCTGGGGCCACTACTGAGGCCCAGGATGGTGCTTGGGGTGTCTGTCCAGTTGGAGTGGCCTGTTTGGCCTGTACAGGCTCTGGAGTTGGTTTGGGGGAGCTATAGGAGGCTTTTCTGGTCCTAGCTGGGGTGTGCTGCCTTTGGCCAGAGTCAGGAACCTGGCTGCCAGTCCTTTGGCGAGTTCTTTGGGCCGGCCGTGGAGGGAGGAGACAGTCGAATCGAGCGCGTCTGCGAGCGAAGTTAGTGCCTGCCTCCAATCCTTCAGGAGGAGGAGCTGGTCTTCAGCTACCGCATTGATCTGCTGGCGAATTGACAGCGTGTTTGGCCTGCTAGGTGTTGGGCCTGAGGGAGTATCAGGCATCTTGTCCGGGGAGGAGAGGGCTCTCCGTTTGTGGGTGTTGCGGTGGAGGGGGGTAGGAGTGGTGGGTTCCGAAGGAGGATCCGACTTTTCGTCCCAGGAGGCGGTTCCTGGGTAGGGGACGACCGCCGGGGGGTCGTCCACCTCCATCCGGTGGAGGGTGAGCGCTATCGTGTAAGTAGTATCTCTCGATGTTGGTATATTGGGGGACAGCGTGTCGTCCGGTCCTGCTCGCTCGTGAATGTGATTGCTTCATATAAGGGTGGATGCCTATGTAACGGGCCAGAGCCCGGTTAGGATCACGTGTAATCACGTGACCAGCAAGTTATCTACGCGGACCGTCAAGCAGCACGTTCTTCCTCTCTTTGAAGCTTTTGGTAGATAGCATCTGGCATCGTTAGATTGAATCAAATCTTGCTTTAGCCCTTCACATACCAAAAGCTTCCCTTCAGAAGAAGTATCAGTTGAAAAGCGCACGACACCTTACCCAAGCAACAGTGATCCATCCCCTTCCCCAGCACAATGGCAGGACAGGACACGTCAGTTGACTCTACTCCCCCAATCTGGGCGCAGAGTTTGTTGCAGAATGTTGCACAGATAGAAGGAGCAATCCAGCAGTTCACTGTGAATAGAACTGCCCAAGAAGAGTGAATTTGTTGATTGGAAGAGATGCTAGCGCAGTGAGCAGACTCTATGACTACCCCAGCAAAGGTCACCACACCTCCAGCTGAGGCTAAACCAACGCAAGAACAGAAGCAATCAGATGTGAAACAACCCTGAGCACGCCTACCTGACCCAATCTTGTTTGCTGGAAATGCAGCAGACTGGCCAGCATGGCGGATCACCATGGAGAACAAGTTAAGCGTGGATAGAGAGGCAATTGGGACACCCCAGGACCAGTTCCTATACATCTTCTCAAGATTAGAGAAATTGGCATGGAAGAACACCGGAACCTATGTGAAGCTTTGAAGGAATGACACTACCCCACAGGAGCTCCTGGAACACTTAGAGAGCATATATGGGGACCCAAATACAAAGGCACACACTACCCAACGCCTGCACCAGATGCAACAATGAGAAGATTAACCATTTTCTAAATTCTTACCATTGTTGGAGAGGGAATTTGCTGATGCTGGTGCACTAGAATGGCATAATAAAGCAAAAAGACAGATCCTTCTAGGGGCCCTTAATTGAATAATGACCAAAGCATTAATGAATAGAGGCATCCCTCCCACCTTCTTAGGTCTGGTATCTTGACTACATGAAATCAGCACTGATATGGACGCTCTAAACATTAACCACCCATAACACGTCCACTCACCAAAGCCTGAGGACCAGATGGATTGGATGCCCCCATCACTTCCACCTATAAGGACTAACACCCTATCCTCTCAATGGAGAACTCGCCCTATCTACACCACGCAAGCAGACAAAGATGAACACCTGGTAGGAAAGAGGGCTAAATAGGTTGATAAAGAAGAATTGGACTGTCAACAACAGGAAGGGAGATGTCTTCATTGTGGAAGAGATGGCTGTTAGCTTTCTAAATGCCCATTGGAACCTGCTAGATCTCCTAATAGCCAGCCAAGATGAACCTATGTCACTATTGCTGCAATTGAGCAAAACACTTAAGGCAACCACACAAGGAACCAAAATCCCCCTACTCCCATATGGAAAGCAAAGACCACAGGAGGCTGAGACCTAAACAGTAAAGATATCTCCTCCACTGAAGAAACCAGTTTAGAAAAAGAGTAGCTCCTGTCTAAAACCATAGACAAGAGCAGAAAGGAGTTAAAAAGCTACTACAACAGGAGGAACCTCTTTTTTATGTTAATGCCCTGGTGAATGAGACACAGTTTATCCAAGCTCTTATTGATTGTGGCTGCCAGAGCTATGCAACTGTTAGTGATTCCCTTGTGAAGTCTTTTGATCTCCCACGTATCCATGTTTCCCTTAGAAGCTTGGAGGCTATTACAGGGGTGGCAGGGACTATTCATTTCATGACTTGCTTTGACCTAGATATACACAGTCACAGGCAATCAGCAGTTTACACTTATATTGTACTGGACCAGATAGACAAAATGATCCTAGGAAAACCCTGGATGACAGATGTGGACGCCATCTTCTCTTCCCAACATGGATATATGGATATTGTGGATGAACTAGGCAGAATAACACACTGCTGGAACTGCAGAGACCCATCAGTTGGCCCTACTGGAGTAAAGCATCTACAAATGGCCAGAGTGAGTGTTAAAAGGTTCTCAGCCATAATTGAAGGAACCCCAGCACCAAGACATCTTCAAATTGGTAAAGTCACCATGACAGATATTGATAAAGCACTCCAGAAGAAGAAGCCCATTAACCCAAAGATAAAACTCCCTAAGCAGTATCAGCCATGGCTCAAGGTCTTTAGCCAGAAGCTGGCCGATACGCTACCAAATCACTATCCCAGAGTTGACCATTCTATACTGATGAAGAAGGACGCAGCTGGGAACAAGGCAGTACCACCATATAGGCCCTTATACAGCATGAATCAGGAGGAACTACTAGTATTGTGGAAGATGTTGATAGACCTCCTAGGCAAGAACTTTATCTGTGTGAGCCAGTCCCCTGCTGCAGCCCCAGTACTACTAATACAGAAACCAAAGGGAGGAATTCATTTCTGTGTGGATTATTATGCATTGAACAATATCACAATCAAAGACTGCTACCCCCTACCCCTGATCAAAGAGACCCTACAGAACATGTCTAAAGCCCAATGGTTCACCAAACTAGATATCATTGCCGCATTCCATAAGATTCAAGTTAGTCCTGGTGAAGAATGGAAGACAGCCTTTTGGACCTGTTATGGCCTTTTTAAATGGCTGGTCACCCCTTTTGGCCTAACTGGTGCTCCAGCAACATTCCAACACTACATTAATTAAGTTCTACAAGAATACCTTGATGACTTTGTTTCAGCCTATGTGGATGACATTATTATTTACTCAAGCAGGACACTTAGTGATTATTGCTAGAAGATTAAATTGGTCCTTTAGAAACTCCTAGATGCTGGCCTCCAATGTGATATTACAAAATCAGAGTTTGAACAGGACATTGTGAAGTATCTTAGGTTTATTCTCTAAGCTGGGAAAGGGCTCTGCGTTGACCCAAAGAAGGTAGAAGCCATCTAGGCATGGGAAGTACCTAAGACAGTAAGAGATGTCCACAGCTTTATTAGATTTGCTAACTTCTACCAAACCTTTATACCTAAGTTTGCCAATATTGCAGTCCTATTGATAGCACTCACTAAGAAGAATGCAACATTCTAGTGGAACCAATCCTGTCAACAAGCATTCACAGACCTAAAGGAGCTCTTCATTACTGCCCCAATTCTAGCAAATTTTGAGGAAGACTGTGAGACTGTGGTAGAGATAGACTTATTAGGATGGGCCACTGGCGCTGTGCTCTCACAAAGACAGGAGGACAGCTCTCTAAAACCCTGTGCCTACCTCTCTCAGAAGCTCTCCCCAGCTGAAGCAAATTATGAAATTTATGATAAGGAACTATTAGCAATCATTAGGGCACTTTAAGAATGGCAAGCAGAGCTGAAGATGGTCCCAAAGTTCCAGATACTTACTGACCACAAGAACCTCTGCTACTTTAACAAGGCACAACAGCTCAATGAATGACAGATGTGATGGGCAGGGACCCTTGCTGAATTTGATTTTGATCTCTAATACTGCCCAAGGAAGCTAGCTCCTTGTCTAGATGCGTTGTCTTGACAGAGCTAGGACATGCCTTGTAGTTTAGCTGATGAGAAACTATCAAACTGCTTCCAGACCTTATTCCCCCTAGTGAAGATCAATACAGGCAAAATTGGAGAAAATGATATTCTCCTCAACTTCCAAATCCCTATCCTACTTTTTGATGAGTATAAGCTGCAGAAACTCTGGCAGAAAGCACAGCAAAGAGACACTACATATCATAAGATTTCAGAAGCCTTACAGAAAAAGGAGAAGCAGGTTGCAGCAGACACACATGTGAAAATAAGTTTATCAGAATACTATTTAGATGAATATGGCCTCCTGTGTTTCTGGAAGAGGATATAGATACCAGAGAGTGAACTCCTGCAGACTAGGATCATTCAAAAAATTCACAACTCCCACATTACAGGACATTCAGGATGAGATACCACCTACACAATACTCTTATGATGTTTCTTCTGGCCAGGCACAGCAAAAGATATACACAGATTCCTTCAGAACTGTACTATCTGTGGGAGAAGCACCATCTGGCAAGATACAAAACATGGACTCCTAAAGCTGTTGCCAATTCCCCAAAGAATCTGGGCAAAAATATCAATGGACTTCATCACAGACCTTCCACCAGCTTGTGGAACAGGTGCAATGAACTGCCTGGTAATTATGGACCACCTAACAAAGAGTGTTATACTAGTTGCCATGCGCTCAACTACTTTAGATTCCCTGGCTGAAGCATTTCTGGAACACTTTTACATGCACCATGGTTTACCACTAGCCATTACCAGCAATTGAGGTCCCCAGTTTGTGAGTGGATTCTGGGGCTGAGTATATGAAAGGCTATCCATCCAACGCCATTTATCTACAGTATTCCACCCACAAAGTGATGGCTCTATAGAGAGAGCAAATCAAGAAGTTGAATGTACATTATGTGTATTTACAACCTATATATAAAATAATTGGGCAAGGCTTCTACCTATTGTTGCAATTGCAATTAACAACTGTGATGCCTTTGTTACAAGAATATCTCCATTCTTCTTCACCTATGGATACTATGTTGACCCAATCAGACTGGATAAGGCTATAAAATTAAGGCTACACGCAAAAGCACCACAGAAGGCTAGTGACACATTTATAAGCTGCTTATAAGATATTACTGACTGGGCTATGGCTGCTATTGCTTTGGCACAGGACTGTTAACAAGAACAAGCAAATAAAATAAGATAAGCCGCCCTAGTATACCATGTGGGTGATATGGTCTGGCTGAACCTATGGAATATACCAACCCAACGCGCCTCTAAGAAGCTTAACTGGCTCCATGCCCACTACCATGTTATTAAAGTGCCCTTGTCACACACAGTTCAATTGAATATACCAACAGGTGTACACCTAGTATTTCATGTTGATTTGATTTGACCTGCTGCTACAGATCCGCTCCCATCACAGATTGTGGATGACTCCCAACCACTGCCAGTACTGGTGGACAACGAAGAGGAATATGAGGTTGAAGAGGTCTTAGATATTCGCACCAAGCGCCAGGGGCACAGAGCTTATCAAGAAGCCCTAGTCAAATGGGCAGGCTACACTGAAACAACATGGGAGAAACTGGATAACCTGCATGAATGTGCTGCCCTGGATACTTATGAGCAGCACTTTGGGCAGATCCCTAGCCTGCATGGGACCCGCCTGCCATCTGTTAGAACTGGCCGGGCTTCATATTTCCAACCCAGATGGATTGGTGATATTATGAATTAAAACTGTTACGATACTGTATCATCATGCCCAGGTGTGGTGGCCTACGCATAAGAAAGGGGGGGGTACTGTAACGGGCCAGAGCCCGGTTAGGATCACGTGCAATCACGTGACCAGCAAGTTATCTACGCGGACCGTCAAGCAGCACGTTCTTCCTCTCTTTGAAGCTTTTGGTAGATAGCATCTGGCATCGTTAGATTGAATCAAATCTTGCTTTAGCCCTTCACAGCCTAGGTCTTGGTATGCCTAGGGTGTGCTGCACATATATGCTGCCTAAGTGGCAGTATAGAGTTGTTGTTTTGCCTCTTATTATTATTATTATTATTCTTCCATTTTTGAGAGCATTTTCCAGTCTGAGACTATGCATGCTCTACCCTGCCCCAATGAGGCAAGGATTTAGTTCTGATGCTTAAATACATGATTGGGTTGGCCATGGTACAGGTAAAATATAAAAACTCATAAAGAGGGGAGAGATGTACAGAAATATTGCAAGTGGTTATAACTGACAGATGATTGACAAAGTATGATGCAGGAAACATGATAGTATGATAGGATATATGGCAAATATATGGTAAATACATGAAATTCAATAATTGGCAGATAAATAGGAGACATAAGCAAGAGCTATATTTTTCTTTTCTTTTTTTTTTTAGCTTCTAGCTAAGGCTAGTAGCCACCTTTTAGTGGCTATCTTTGTGGATTTTAGATATGCCAAAAGCTGTTTTAGCCCTGTGGAAGTGTTGAATAGGTAGGACAGAGTCTGGTTTCTCTGGGGAAGGCTAAGTATAGTGTCTCTTCTCTCTCTAGCATATGCTGGGCATGCCATAAGCAGATGGTAAGGGGTCTATCTTTGCTGATATTTGCAGTTAGGGCAGTCTTCTGTATTGTAGTCTGGTAGTCTGACTAAATAAGACCTAAAGTATCCATGCCCTAACTTCAGCTGGGTGATTGTAGACCAAAGTTGCTTAGGAAGTTAGAGCTAGTTTGGTTTCTATTTAGGCCTGCTAGCAAACTGAAGATAATGTTGGCTAGTTTTATTTTTAGCTAGCTGCCAGTCATGCTCCTATTCTTTTAGAGATCTAGCTTTTAGATCTCTCTTCATATAGGTAGATGAGAGAGGGGCCTAAGAGATAGGTTCCTGCCATTCTGCTCCATACTTAGCAGCTTTATCTGCCTTTTCATTCCCATAGACTCCTTGGTGGCCTGGGACCCAATGAAGGTGGATTTCTAGATAAGGATATGCTGAGAGTAGGTCCAGCATAGCCTAAGCTATCTTTCCTACTCTAGATTCCTGATCTAGTGGTTTCTGAAGCTTCTGTAATGCAGCCTAACTATCAGAAAAGATCCACACCTCTTAAAAAGCTATTTAGTGCTGTGCCTGCTTCCTAGCTAGTAGGGTAGCTTAATAAATAGCATATAGCTCTGCATCAAATACCTCACATTAGGTCCCTAAGTTCCACGCCTGAGAGTTCTGAACCTTGAAAGAGGAGGTAGAACTAAAGATCCTAGCCCTATTAAATCCTTTTTGTGATTGAGAGCTATCTGAGTAGATAATGAGCTTATTATCTAACTCAGATATCACCTGCTTTTGGGTCTAAGCTTGGTGGTCTAGAGCTGCAGCCTCTTTGGATTTTAGAAAGATAGAGATATCTATCTTTTTTCTCAATGTATTGGCCCATGGAGAAGATCTTAAGTCTTTAGTTTTAGGATTTCCTTGCCAGTCCTGTTTTGGGTAGTAGGAGAGGAGTCTCACTATTTGGGTAGGATAAGTCCTTCTTAGATGCCTACCTCCCCTATCTGAGAAATTAGATCCTGAGGTAGGAGGAACTTGATTTTAGGTCCTCTCCTGTTCTATCCAATCTAGATGGTGTGATCTTTCTACATCTAGTTCCCCTGGGTTTGGGTAGGTGGTTGGCAGCCTAGCCCTAATTGCATGGCTAGTAGAGAAGGATAAGGTCTTAAGCATATATGCCCTGCAGATCTTCCTAAATCTAATTTTAAGAGGTGGTAGGGAAGCCTCTATCTCCATAGCTTTGTGGGGAGAGGTTTTAAAAGCTCTTAGAATCTTTCTTAAGGCTAGGTTCTGGAGCTTCTGGTACTTCTCAAGCAGATATTTTTGACCCTTCCACCATATAGGAACCCCATAATCAGCAATAGAGGTGATATAAGCAATATATAATTGTCTAATTGCTTAGAAGCTTAATCCTCTTTCTGTGTTAGAGAGCCTCTCTATCTGGTGAAAAACCCTAGTTGCCTCAGTAACCTTTTGCTTCACATGCTCATGGAAAAGAAGTTTAGAATCTAAATAGATTTCTAGCTATTTAATGATAGTGCTAAGGATAATCTCTAAATTATTAATTTGAGCTTTGGCCTAGTCCAAATCTAGCCTTCTTTTGGAGTGGAAATGGATTAGATCCATCTTCTCCTTGTCAAATTGGATAAATTGAGATTTCTCTTTCTGAAATAGCCATTGAGCTATCTGTTGAAGTAGTTGGCAGTTTTATTCTATAGATTTAGAACTGACTATTAGAGCTATATCATCAATATAGTTTAGTACCTTAATCTGGCTAAACAGCTCTTTAAGCTCTAGGTTCTCTTCTTCCTCTTCAAGTTCAAAGAGGTATCAGATATATATGAGGAAAAGGATTGGGGAGATAAGGGATCCTTGTGGGATACTCACAGAGATTAAGGTATCTATTATTATATCCCCATCAAAGGCTAGCTGCATACTTCTTCCAGATAGAAAGCTTTGGATCCAAAGAATTAGAGCTAAAGGTAACTTTAATTTAAAGCATATCCTTAGTAGCTGGTTCAAGGAAACATAGTCAAAGGCCCCCTTTACATTAATAAATAGAGTAGAGGTGGGCTTCTTTTACTTTTTAGCTAGTTGTATATTATGTACTAGAGATAAGACAGCATTAATAGCAGATTTCTTGATCCTATCTTCTATTTGGTCATAATATAGTAGCTTAGATCCTAAAAGCTCTGCTAGGTAAGCTAGTCTTTTAGCTAGGATCTTTTTAAAGATTTTTCCTAGGCAATTTAATAAGGAAATAATCTTATATGCCTTTGGCCTAGTCCAGTCTCTTTTTGCAGAAGCTGATTTCCTAAGAACTACCCCAGTAGCCACTCTCTAGCATTTAAAATGATACTTTTTCTTTATTAAAATTCTGTACAGCTGGTTAAACCTTTATGGGAGATTTAAATAAGCTTTTTGTAGAATTTTAAAGGAGCAGCTATCTGGACCTAGAGCTTTCTTTATAAAGCTTGAGAAGATAGCCTCTTTAACCTCCTTATCTGTTATCTCTGGCCATTCCTAGTCTCTAGCTTGATAAGTGGACCAATCTATAGGCTCTGATTAGGGGGGAGATTGGAATAAGGTAGAAAATAATGCATAAGCTTTTTCTTGGAAGGTAATGGCAGTAGCTTCTTAGGAGCCTTATTCCTGATCTTGATATTTAAGGATAGGAAGCTTCTGAGACTATCTTAGCTTTGTATATTAGAAGGCTTTAAAAACCTCTTTATCCTGAGCATTCTCTAAGAAGAAGTTCTAACAACTAGTTTTTGCTAGCTTTATCTGTTGGAAATAGTGGTTTCTTTGAGATAAATAGTTCTCATAGGCTTCAGAGGTCTAGGAGGCCTTCTATATTTTTCTAGCTGCTCCAAGAGTTCTTTTAAGCTGGGTTAGCTCCTGGGTCCACCATGCTTTTAATCTTGAAGAGGGCTTTTTTCTAGGGATAGTTTTGTTAGCAGCCTATTGAATAATATATTAGAGAGATAGAGCTTCAATATCTAGGTCTTTTCCAGAAATCTCTTAAATAAGGATGTTGGGAGCTTCTAAGAGCTTAGATCTATATTGATCTGATTGATCTAGCTTTAGAAGTTTTTGACTAAATTGTTCCCAGTCTGCCTTCTCTATATTGTAGGGGGGTGTGGTAAGTGGGTTTTCCACCCCTTTCTCTAGGCTAATAGAGAATAAGAGAATTTTATGATTAGATCTTAAAGTAATTTGTGGATCTATCTCCTAATATATCTAATATTTGTTTAGGCTGCTAGTAGCAAAAACTAGATCAATTATAAAAATATTGATCATTTCTTTTCTAAAGAAGGTGCTTTGATCTGGTGTATTTTGAAGCTTAAATCCCCATTGGGTTAGTCATTGGACTAGGTTATCAGCTCTTATAGCTGAAGAAATAGCTATATTCTACCAAAAATAATAAACATTAAAATCTCCTCCTAATATAGTATTTCTAGAAGGATTAATTTTAATAAGAGCCCTTTCCATTGTCTATTCTAATATATCTTCCTAAAATAACTCCTCATTATAGATATTTATAAGCTGGAGGTTAGAGATAGAGGTCCTTAAAATATCTAATATTAGGAGGTCACTATCAGAGCAAATATCACTTTTTTAGTAATATTAAAATTTGGATAGCTTTCTATAAAAGATAGCTACTCTTGGCCTTTGTTGAGTATTTTTTAGGAGTATGATGATATAGGATGGATGTGATATAGTAATATAAATTTTGCCAGATTAATAGATTTATGGCTCTTAAAATAAGATAAAATTTATTTTAGATTCTAATCCTTGTTTTAGGCATAAAATTATAACATTCTGATTCCTACCTATATTATTTTAGAGAAATTGGATTTCTTGTTGTTGGAATCTTATAGCTCTAGATCTAGATCAGAGTTTTTAAAAAAGATAGGTTACTTAGGTTGTTGTTGTAACTATTCTTAAGCATATATTTAATACCTAGTTTTAGATTGGACCCTAAGCTTCTCTTTATATTAGGAGTAGCTGGCTAAGTGATTCCTTTGGCAATTTGGACAGCAGATTTTAGTATAAAAGCATATCTTTGCCTAAATTTAGCAGATAGAGCATGAATAATCTGATATTAAATATATTTTAGCACAAATCTTATATCTAGCTTCTTTTTTACAGTGGATTTAAGGATGTCTAAAGTCTTAGTATTAGTTACATTGCAAAAATTTATCATAAAATTTTTTTATTCAATATTCTTTTTCAGCTATAAAAAGCTTATTTACTTGGGTTACCTATTTTGCTATTTCTTAATTCTCCAGATAGACCACTATAGAAATATAAAGTTTTTAGGCCTTAATTTCCTCTTTATATAGCCATTGGGGATTCCTACTAAGCTTCAGATATAGGTTAAATATCTTAATCTCTTTTTTAAGATAAGACAATCTTTTCTCTGAAGCAAAGGCTTTCTATAGCACCTTATAGACCACTACCTTAGTTTATTGTTAATTTAGTGAGCATTTCTCTAATAACAGTAGGTGTTTCCAAATAAAGAGATAATCTAAAAGATATTGGGCTGTGTAATTAGAGAGGGTAATTATAATTATAGAAAGATTTGACCTAGATCTTGCTATACTGGCAACTACTACTTGGTCTTAGGTTCCCTAAACACAAAATTAGTCATTTATCTAATCTTTTAATAGCTTTGGGTTCAGCTGCTTTATATATTGGAGGAGGACTTTTAAGATAAGTCTTCTCTCTCTAGATATCTTTCTAGAGATTAGTCTGATTGGGGATCCTATTGGTGTTATTTTCATTGGGGCATATTCAGCTAAATTTAGGTTTAGCTTTTTTAGAATAACAATCTATAGTGCTAGATATGCTTTCTATATCTTGTTTTGGAGGTTTTAAGCTACCTGGACATAGGTTGACTTTTGGGGCTGGCCATTCAATTTCTCTAGTATCTGGTCTAGTTTTTGGTGTACATCTTTGAAGTGAGATTGGATTTCCAGTTTAGATGTAGGCCCAGATGTAGGCCTAGATATAGGCCTAGATGTAGACCCAGAGATAGAATTCTCCAGATAGTCAGATAGCAGACCTATAGCCTATTGGAGCTTTGGTAAAACTTTTATAAAGAGTCTAAGAGCTTATTTCAGACACCTTTAAACTCTTTAATATAATATTTTTTGGTAGTTCTGCTTTTTCTGTTTCTATTCAGCTTTCTTATTAAAAAGCTAATCTATCTCATTAAGGCTCATAGAGCTGGCTGGGGAGAGCTTGATAAGAGATGGCTTTCTCTCTATATTAATTTTTTTTTTTTTCCCTCTTTCTAAGTTTTTGGCCAAAAACCTCTCAAAAAGGTAGGATTTATAAGGTGACCTAAAATTAGAGAAAAGAAGGAAAATAAAAAAGCAGGATTTCAGGTGACCCCTAATTATATTTAGAGGGTTTTAAGGTATCTCCATAACTAGGATAAAAGAAAGATGACAAGGGAAAAGGTCCAACTTGACTTATTAAATAGGAATATTTAATGGGTAGTGATTTTTCTAGGGAATCACTAAATTAGGAGAAGCTTTTGGAGGGAGCTTTTTAGGAACTAGCTTTCTCCAGTAGATAACTATAGGTTAATCCCTTTATTTCTTATATCTAGAACTAGGGCAACTAACCTAGTGCCTTACCTGTTTTGATAAAGGACTAGTATGCCAATTCTCCTAGTCTAAGGAATAGAGTTAGCTTCCTCTAATTTTTTAATTTAAAGAAAAGCACAATAGCTATAAGGCAGATACTAAATTCCTATTTTTAATAAGGTGAAACCTAGGAAAATGCCTACCACTTTTTCAAGAGAAGAGGCAAACTAAAAGGTAATTTCTTATTATTTATGCAGAGAATATGCTTATATTAACTGCTCTGATGTGCATGTGCAGCTAGTCCCATAACCCCTAACCCCCAGTGGGATTTGCCTTAGGCTATTATATAGTCTTAGAGAGCTTCAAGTAGGGATCCAATAGAGCACAGAGGGACTTCACCCTAGCTACTGTACTGGATGTTTTCAAGAAGCTCCTTCAAACAGTCCTAGTGGTATTTAGATATAGATATATCCAGTAGAGGGACTAGGTTGAACTAGTATCTGCTAAGATATAGGGCTAATCCTTTCCCTTAAGGATGCTGTGCAGGGACTGTGGTGTTATTGTTGTTGTTGTTGTTTTTGTTGTTGTTGGTATTGTAGCTTAAACTTGATTATTAATGTTTTAAGCTATGATTGGCTGGTGCAGAGCTGCACAGTTGGTTAGTGTGGGTCTTTATATTTTATTTTGTGAAATGCCACAACAAAATTTTCAGGGGAAATTCTGTTTTTGTGCTTGGTTTGTGGGTGATATATGTAGGCTTAGAAAATGAAAATAGGGAGAGATATTCAGCTCAATGAGAGCTATAAGATGATATGGGTTTTGAGGGCGCTGACTCCCTAAACGTAGGGGTCAGTTTGGTTGGTGCGGAGTTGTTTTACCATAGTGTAGTGATTGTCATATTATTGGACATAAAAGATTGCAATGTCCTAATCGCAATAGTAACTAGCTTTTTATAATATATATGCTTTTGGGCGGTCAAAATATATCATACTTTTAGGTCATGGCCTGGAGTGGCCGACTTGCTTACTGATTATGTTAGGTCACGCACGCAAGCATGTATATATTAGTCAGCAGCCGTGGAGTCCACGTGACCTAAGGCGCATACTTGTAAGCCGCGCAGGACTCCGAGACTTGGAGCGCCAGCGATTAGTTCTTCTACAATATGACCCCCACTGTAACGGGCCAGAGCCCGGTTAGGATCACGTGCAATCACGTGCCCAGCAAGTTATCTACGCGGACCGTCAAGCAGCACGTTCTTCCTCTCTTTGAAGCTTTTGGTAGATAGCATCTGGCATCATTAGATTGAATCAAATCTTGCTTTAGCCCTTCACACCCACGAGTAGCGCCCAGATCCCTGACCTTAGCACGGTACTCGCATAAATCCTTGGACCAGCCTACGCTCTGTAGCGCAGGTCTAACATAATAATCTAGTTAGATATTAAACAATTGTAATCTGTGGAGGTAGATCATATTAATATATATTCAGAATCTATATTGAAAGAGTTGATTCTTCAATTTCTGATAATTTTCAACAATTTATAAATAAATTAGTATGTGCTGAAGTTCCTTTAATATGCCTATAAAAAATTTATTTAAAAATATCAAATGCAATTGCAGCCTTTGGAATAGAATGATATTGGCCCTTTTTATAAGTATCAAGGGCTAGAATAATTCACCCTTCCAAGAATCACTGCTCATTTTAGTAATAGGAATGATAGAAAAGGGGTTGAAGCAGTTGTAGCGTATGTGGTAAAAAATCAGCCACTCAGTGTCCCTGGCCACTCAGTGTCTGATTACGTTAGTTAATTTTATTTACCGTCATGGTGGTATGCAGCTAGAGCGAGAATGTTATGATACATCTAGTAATTTTATCACCATGCCCAGCAAGTGAAATATCTTGGGATTCACTCTTGATGCAATCTTACTTCTTTTTCTTTCAGACACTTTCAATTTCAATATAATTTCTGGCTAATTAAATACCTCCTATCCTCAATACCCTTTTCCCGCTCCCCTTTGTCCTTGTTCCCGCCTTATGGTACTGCTTTTTCTTTCATGGCTTTGTACTCATGAGGCCATCTCAATCTTGTCATCATTTTCAAGTCTATCATCATATCTACAGTATTGTCATGAATTTAACCCACCATCTCTAGCAGGCATTTACAGCTTGTTCCCTTGATACCCATAATGGCCGAAGATTTGCTTTCCCAGTCCACCGGTGACTTGACCAGCGTGGCCAGCGACGAGTCTTTTATGGTCTTCCACGATGCCCAAATGAAACTTGAACAGTATCTCCCAACTGACCCTAATGATGACACCGTTTCAGTTCTCCATGCATTCATAGACCATCTCCCAGAAGACAGGAAATTGAACATTCTCCACAGCATCCGGTCATCTGAGACTGATGTGATAAAAGGAATTTGCAAACGATCTCATTCAGTGCCTTTTATTCCCAATGAGATTACATCCGAAGACCCCTTCTGTCACTTTGACTCGTACTGAAAGAGAAGAATCAGTGGAAATTACCTCATCAGAGTTAACCAGACCAGTTTCCCGAGCTGACCAGAAATGACTCAAACGCGCGTGCCTATCTCGCGACGGACAGAAGTGTGCCATATTAGGCATCTATGATGAAGACGCTGGCCTTCCTGGAGCAGATATTGTTATATGCACTGAGTGCTCTCATATTCTCCCATTATGCCTTGGGAATTAGAACTCTGATGAGGAACATGATGCGACGGCCCGAATTTGGAGAAATATACATCAATGCTTTCCATCTCTGGGAGGCCAGATCGGTTTCACACAAGAATCGATAAATGATCCAAGACATGCTATTGCAATGGATCGCGAACTGAATTTTTGTTTCAGCAGATTTGATTTCGCTTTAGAACTTACAGACCAGACAAACACATATCGTATTGAGATATACAATAAGAGAATGCGCGTGCGAGACCTTCTCAGCCCTGGTATAGTCACCTTTATCAGCCACGACAGCCGATTTGAACTTCCAAGTCCCCTTCTGCTCCCTTCTGCAAGCACATGCCACTATAGCCAGAATTTTGCATGCGACAGGAAAAGCTGAAGTAGCCGACAAGATACACCAGGACAAAGATGACACAAGAGTTCTTGCCAAAGATGGCGGTAGTAATGTTGCAACCCTTCTCTCAGTTACATCACTAGCTGGTCTCTCCTTCCCCCTGTACCAAAGACAAGACACTTATCCACGAACCTCAATTGCAAGACTGAGTTTGAATGTCAATCCCAGTGTTCATTCATCTGTCAACGCGAAGAAGGGGAATACACAGGACAAGCTGAGGGGGCAGCCAGCTGGCGCAACGGAAGGAAATACTACTGAAATAAACCCCAGGGTCCCGTGGGAACGGATTTGAGAAAGGAAAACATACGTTGACGCCTTTCACCATGAAGTTCTGAAGAGTTTTGTTGGGTGGACTTTGATAATATTGGCAAATATTGGCACCTGTTATAGGATATGGTGTACTACTGGAAGATTACAGTGGCTATATGGACTGAGGGTATCAGATAATGGGAGCTTCGTGCATATTTCGATGAGGTGTTATCAGTGCAATTTGCTATATCTGGACTCATGCAAAGGGTCTCAGTCGATAGACAAAAGTTGATAGAGGACGGGTAGAGAGATCTTTTCCTATTCAAGAAAATATACTTTACCACCGCACATTGTGTTACCTTCCCTTTGAGCATACTCAACAATAGTAGTCATGAGCCTGGTTGGCTACAAAACCACGTTGAATAACGCCACGTATAAATATATACTCAAAGCCAGAGCAGTATCACATCTGGTTCACACGGACTAAGGGAGTTGTGGATGAGGACTTGTGGACCTTTTTCAACCTAGATTCCAATCATACATATCTTCCTCCTACTCAAATGATGATCAAAAAGGTCAATTTTGAAGCTAAAAAATCCTCATCTCAAACCAGATGAACGAATGCTTCTCCACCAGGCTTCCACAACCTATAATGGCGAGGCATCACACTATCACCTGTATACCAAAGCAAGCGAAGATTTTAGAAGCAATCCAAAACACAGTTCCCCAAGCCTTCTTACCTCGTGCCACCGATGATAATGCCAACAACTCCAGCTGGTATGCTATCCCTCAGTAGAGCAACAAGGAGGGATACGCAGCCAAGGTGTGGGCCTGGCACGTCCGCTGAGGACAGTGATGCCATTACAGGGTGGTGGCAGTAATTTTCCCGGTATGCTGTAACTGCTATATCAGGTTTAGCTCCCGGTGCCTTCGCCAAAAACGGCTGCTCCGTTCGCCAAATTCGGCGCCCTCGGCCTCTAAAGGTGTTTTTTCTGTGTTATATCGATATATAAAACATCCTGACTCCATATGTTCAGGATAGATTCTGTACAAGCAGAGTCATATGTTGGATATAAGCAGATTATAAGAGTCCTTTTTCTAAAATACTAATCTCTAGTTTTTACACGGATATTATATTGTATTTTATGCCATCAGAGAACTTATGATAGTAAAGCTAACTTACTGAAAGGGATTAATCAGCATAAACATAGCATAATAATTCAAATCTGAACCACTTATTCAATATCTTGAAAGGATGTTAAGATACAAGTGTTCAAAATGTCCTATTTTGTATGAGTATCTATCAGCGTCACTCGTTCAGCGTCTGTCACCGTGGCTGTGTCCGCCACGGAAAGCGTTGCCCAGCCACACAACACTTGGTGGTAGATTACGGTAACGTAATCGGTAAGCGAGTCGGCCACCGTGTATCCCATATAAAATGGCATTTTTCTGACCTCAATATCTCAACAACAAAGCCAGTAGAGGACGTGAAATTTCAAATACAGCATAAAATAGTGCTGCATTTATAGATATTAGGCAGAGAGATCCCTACAACAAATATTTCTTCAGGTAAGATAAATTATGGCTGTATTTTTGGTAGTTTTAATTACTATAGTATTTAAACCCAGAAAAATTATCTTAGAAAAAGAAATGACCTTCTAGAACCATTCCAAGCAGTTCTTTTCAGCTGTATTTTTCTACATCAATCAGTGGTTGAGATGTTGAAGTCAGAAAAATACCATTTTATATGGGACACACGGTGGCCGACTCGCTTACCAGTTACGTTATCTACACTACGCTGATTAAGCAGCGCTATGCTTAACTGGGAAGGAGTTGACAGGACAGGACCACCAACAATATACACAATACTTCCATTCAGGCCGCAGATGAGATCTTCTACTGCACTGTTAGGTATGGGTATCGCACAATCTTTTCATTATATGCTTTTGTACACCCAAATTGGAGGTCAAAAAGCCATATTTGATACCTGCTAGCCTCGTGCCACCTTTATTTTGACCACAATATGGCTCCCGGATCTCGAAAGCGAGCGGCAGAAGACAGCGAGGACTTGGGAGTCGGGAACATCAATTTCGGGGCTTCCTCCAAAAAGGTAAAGCCCAGTGCAGAAGAAAATTTTATGCATGTCCATTCCAAATCCCGTGTCAAGGTCGATGCAAACGGAGACCATTACTGGGAGATATCAAAATTGCGCCGCGTTACGGTCTCTTCTTTCAGAGGCAAAACTTTGGTCAACATTAGGGAATACTATGAAAAAGATGGCAAGGAGCTTCCTGGAAAGAAGGTAGGCCCCCACAACATGACAAAGATATATCTGTTTAGTATTTACTACCTAATATCCTTGGTTTATGTTCATACATATGCTAATGGACTTCTGTTACTATATAGGGTATCTCTATGCCAGTTGACCAGTTCTCCTCTCTTGTCTCACTACTACCAGAAATCGAGACCACCCTTCAACAATCTGGAGAATCACTTCCTCGTCCAGACTACTCTAGCTACGAGAGCCGTACTGGGGCTCAAAAGTCCGATGGCAAACAAGAAGGTGCTGTATCTCCAAAGAAGAATATTGAAGCGACAAGCGAGGAAGATGAAAGTGAAGAATAAGTGCATTATCACTTGAAACATTATGAGGGGGGCAGCAGTAGCAAGCTGATGCCAAGCTCTTGTGCTAATGCACTTTACCGCTTGTTTATCAGCCTTACCATCTCTCTAGTAAGCTGCCACTTTCTGATATTTGAAATCAATTTCATGCTTAAACAAAAAAATTCAAATTTGAAGTTTTAACTTGGGACATTTTACCACTGGTGTCAAGGTGCAGGTTCAGGAAGGTCGGGAAACAGGTTCAGAAGGTAGGTATCGATAAGATTGGACACTCAGACAGGCTATATACAGGCACATGGACAAGGTGTAGCTCAAAGAGTTACAACAGGATCAAAACAAAAGTTGGACATCTCTCTTGTGGGTCACGTTGGCGGGTCTATACTGGCAGAACAAGGCTGGCTATACGGCAATGGCTATCTTTTTTTCAGCGCCATAGGGATTATGACCAAATAGTGCAGCTAGCAGAGATAGATTTTCCTTTTCATATTAGTCAAATGTTCCAAGGTTGGTGAACACCGTCGATATTGCCTCACAATCATGATGAGCGCAGCTGTTCTTTCAAGGACAGATACTAGGAATCCCAATATTAACACCCACGTGATCTTGATGCTATAGGTAGGTATATTTATGCTATGAAGTACAATACGGATGAGGTTATTTTTTCTATACATCCGAAACACCCCCGATGATACCTATCTTGCATACTACAAAAACTCCTAATGAGTATTGAGGTTCTCGGCATGAATCTGCTCAAAATCACTTTCACAATGCTGGAACATAGGAAAATAGTATGCTATAAATCTACCTTAGGTCAAGATTATTATATCTTAAATTATGCATATATATGCTGCGCAACTATATTATCCTGTTCATGTCCCCCATCTCTACTTTGTAATTAGTTAAGAATAACTAACGTCTGACTATGATCTAAACAGATCCAAGCCACCATAGTGCCGCGGCTAATATATCATGCGGAGTCCGGACCATGTCATTGTTACAATTATTATCCTAAGTAATTATAGGTATTATTATTACCCCTGATCATGATTACAAGATCTTAAGTCATCATCAGCCAAAAGGCGCGGGCCTATTCTATCAATGCTCTTTATCTTTAGGCTTAGCTCCTTCTCTAGCTCAAATTCTGGGGACTTCTCTTTGCTCATATAAGCCTCAGCCCTCACAAGTGCCTTGCATTCGCATCTGTGTAATCCGCCTACTTAGTACGTGGCCGCAAAGGACGAGGAGGACCCTAGCGACACCAAGCCATGAACACCAGAATGACCTAGACATTCGTGATGATGCATTGAAACACAAGAGAGTTACAGCTCTATACACGAGATACGGTACTACAAACACCCTTCCCGGACGGTCTTCATCAAGCACTTCCCACTGGCTTTTTTACAGTATGGCCGCTGACAACCACAACGTCTCCTTTTGCACAGGCGCTGCTATATCCCACTCCCAACCCGTCTTTACCCTTCTTATATATCATACGCTCACCTGGTTTGATATTGCTCCTATCGACAGTCTTAGTAATTCCCTTCAATGACCAAGGCTCAGTGCTGTATTGCACTGAATTGTTTCACGAAACTCGTCCATATACGCAGTTCTCATCTGGACCAGGTAGGGTGTCCAACTGAATGCTCTCCAACAGATACACTATTGACAATATTAAATTTAGAATCTGTAGGAATTCCATCTGTCAACTCGATCGGTGAAAGATTATACCTCCCGTGGATGCTGGGGATTAGGTGCAGCATTTAAGTGCAGACCTTCATCCCCCGTTCAATTAGATTCGCCAGGCTCTTATATTTTGTTTATCAAGAAAAATGCTACAGTGCACTAGCCCTGCAGACTCTACCGAAGGACGTCCGGGTCCCATCTCGTCCGAGTCTTCTCAAACTAGCATAGGCAACAGAGGCCCCTCGTATTCTCCCCACCTTGTTTTACACCGTGCAGCTGCCAGTCGATCGATGCGGAGGTCTCCTGGACCGGAGTCCGAAGAAGAAAACTCGACAGCGTCGGAGGCTTCTGGTCAGGGAGATAGCGTCCTGGCATTCGGGAATCCTGGGACCGCCAATACGGTCCGAGAAGAACTCGGTAGTGTGAACTGGTCTCAGTCAACATCATCCAGCAGAACACCCCCCGAGTATACTGTTCACAGTCTAGCCGACTCCTCCAAAAAGTCCGGCGCTGGTGACTCTTACTTATTGAAGGTTCCTGTGAGCCCAACGAGGGATACCGCTTTCAACAAACCGGCGCAGGGCTCTACCCCTCCGACAGATCACAATGGAACACGGCTGGATAACTACAGCGTACAGAACCCGGCCCCAGGATTTGCAGAACAGCCAGCCGATATTGGTACAATATCCCCAACCCACGGACCGTTTCGCAGTTCAGACCGATTATTGACTCTACATTCAGCCATTCAGCAAACAGGTTTTACTCACGAAGGGTCTGCCTTTGAAACAGAAAGTGCTAGGCCCTTTGCTATTGACAGCTCGACCAACTATATTTCAAAACCGACAAGTCAAGCTTCTAGCGGACCCGGATTTGTAGGTCGAGAGAGATCACCTTCGCCAACTAATAGAGAAAGAGTACATGGAAAGCAGCAGCAGAGTTCTTCCCAGAAGGCAATGCTGTCGAAAGCGCTGCAGAAAGCAAATACCGCGGTACTGCTTGACAATGCAGCGAATTTTGAAGGTGCAATGAAGGCATACGATGATGCTTGCCAATTATTGCAGCTAGTACTGCTGAGTAGCAATGGGAGCCATGACGAGAAGCTAAAGCTGCAGGAGATTGTAAGTCTCCCCGATCTGCTCCTTGAGATGCTCACAGTTATTCAAGAAGCTGACTTGCATAGTGTGACACATACACGATCAGAATTACTGAACTTCGGCGATTGGATACTTTATTCCAGCAAAATGACATGAAGGCCCTCCCTGCACGTCCTTCCAGTGAGGAGGAGCCTTTGGATGATCTGCTTCTGCCACTTAGTGATGAGGGTGAAGAATTCCCCAGAGAGGACGTGCACTCTCCAAGAAATGATGACGATTTAAGGGCGATCAAATATGGTGAACTGAAGACATTAGCCCCCGAGAAGATTCCGCCACGGCGTCAATCGTTACTACATCCTGCAGTTGACAGTACTAATACGCCGGGGTTTGAGCAAAAGCGTCCCAACGCTATGTGTAAATCATCCTGGCAGACGTCTCAAATCGCTTGTGGGGATGAACGCCTTCTACCTGCTCTCTCCCCACGGAAACCGCAGTCTCATAATGTGTTGAATATGGAAGAATATTCTTCGAATTCTTCGCATTTTCCCCTGTTAGACACAGGCTCGATGGAGGCTAACGGCGAGTCAACCTCGTGGCTCGACACTATTGATGAATCTGGCGCATCTTCGCCCTCCACACACTCCAAGATGTCGTCCGTGTATCTACGACGAAAAAGAAGTCGTTCCCTCAGTTATGGCACAGAGGCCGAATTCGACGCCGCCTTAGACGCTGCAGTTGAAGCCGCTTATGATGAAGGTCTTGAGCCAGAAATGGAGGAGAATAGCAATGTCGATGGTGATGCCATTTCGAACTCTCTAGCCAACCTTGACTTAGAAAAGCCCAAATTACCCGAGGCAAGACGAGAAGCTGACATAGGGGTAACTGGAGATCGACGGATGCCGCATATTCAAAATCAGGGTAGGGTCGGATACTCCAGTGACCCTCAATTGGATTATCTCGATGAAGAATCAGAAGAAGAGGAGCGCCTGTTGGAAGAAATGACAAGAGACATCATCGTGGATGGCTTTGAATTTGGCCTACAGTCTAAGCCGACCCAAGCTAAGCAGCCAAGGTCAAAGGAAATTTCGGAAGTATGGAAAGAACCCGCTAGATGCCATACGATTCAAACGAGGGCAATGGCCTCTTCACTCGCTGAAAACACTTCACCGCTGCCAAAAATATCGTCCGAACCTGAAATCTTAGCCAATTCCCTTCCTGCCTCAACACCGACTCCGCTGTCAGGCGGCCAAAGTGTGCGATCACGAAGATTGTCAGGTCGACTGGCAAAGGAGCTGAAAATAGAAACAAGCACTCGTATTGATCCAGTCCCGGACTCCTCGGGGCCAGAGGCGTCATCATTTCAACTGCTTAGGCCGCAGCTACACCCTAGCGACAAACCCCAAATGAGTTTGGGCATTTCCCCGGGTAATCATTTGACCTGTGGCTCAGCCTTGCCATCTCCCTCGGCTCACCCGAACAACAAAGGTGACTCTGCCAACTTCCCGGTTGAGGACTTATCGGCCAATGTAAACGTCACCAGCCTCACGAGTCTTATTCAAGATGGCGATGACTCTGGATTATCGAATAACCAGTCACCTTCGCTCTCAATTGACAAAGTGCATTTAGCGTCAAATAGCTGGGATACGAATAGTTCCAGTCTGAGACTATTGCAGTCGAGAAACATATCCGTTTCCACCCCTGATCCTCCTAACTATCCCGGTACACCTTCCAGCGCTGCGTTCCCTAATTTCGATCTCTATAAGAGTGTAGCTACTGGCACCGTTCACGCTCCCCAAACCCAGACTGGCGCAGCTTCGACTCCGAATGGTTTACCAACCGGGGGCTTATATCTCTTTGATAGCGATATTCACTCGGCGACTAGCCCTGGATGCCCAAATCCGATGGCAAATAATGGTCCCACGCCCCTAGAACCGTGTCCCGAGTCATTCCTTCTTCGGCCTTTCTGGCTTCTGAGATGCCTTTATCAGACAATTGCTCACCCTTGTGGCGGCTATCTGTCGACGAGGTTGTTCGTTCCGCAGGACGCTTGGCGTGTCAAAAATGTCAAAATAAAAGCAATAGAGGAAAAGGTGTCAAACTGTGACTTGTTGACAGCTGCGTTGCTGAAGTTGGCTCAGGTAGACACCTACGATGCTGACGCTGTATTGGATGAGATGCAGTCATTAGAAGGAATTCTGGACCAGGTACAGGCCTCTTTATCGAAGAAACTAGGGAATGAGGTTGGATTACAAGGAGCAATGTCTCTTTTCAAATTGGCTCCCACCTCGGAGGATGCTACCGGTGTTCCAGATAATCTTCCCTCCAAGAGTTCAGGCGGGCAGGGTAAATCATATTTGTCGTCATGGCGCAAGTTGCGATCGAAAAATTCAGGATTTGTTACAGCAGCCATACCGTCCCAGAGTAGTAAAGACCAGCTAACCATCAACTCCCTTCCTATGACTTCAGCCCCCAGTTTCCGGTTTACCAAACGCACAGTAACACAGCTTCATTTTGATGGACCGAACGCAAATTACATGGGGGCATTGGCGCGGCTTTGTGATGCTGCTCAAGTAGTGGGTGAGTAACTTTAATATCGCATATACTAACGGCTAGATCTAACAATTGCTGACTTGAATCAGATCAAATTGCGCGGCAAGTGGAAGACCCAGGGCTAAGACATTCCTCACAAACTCTTGTTGGCCTAGAACTTAGTACACGTCATGCTGCGGAGTTCTTTGGTTTTTATGTATGCCGCTTTGTTTTGAATGATATTGGTATGATGCTCGATAAATTTATGAAACGAGGCAGTGAGTGGGTTCTTGTTTGATGTCACTATGACTGAAGCGCAGTGTTTGTGTCTTTTTTTTGGTCTCACGAGATACCATGAAGTTTCAGGCATATGCCATGGGAGTTTGCATAGTATATATACTCTAAAAATTAACCATTAAGTCTCTTGTGGTATATTATCTGCTGGGAAGCTTCTACCTAATGCTATCTTATGTCTGATTTGTCTTAATTCAGGATACAGTCAACTGTATCCGCTGTACTCCGGTCTCAGGACACAGCTGAGGTCGACAATCACTGGTGGGCCGCCACAAAAATTCAGGCCGCATTTTTCTGATTGTTGAACCCTCCAGACACCAGCCTCGTTGCTGGTTCTTAGCAGTATCTGAAACAAATGCTTCTACTTTACGTAGTGGTATGCGAATCGAATATTGTTCTGTATGGGATCGAGGCTGTGAAGTATTACCGTTCCAGAGATGACGCGCGCGGCATGACCCTCTAAACCCCAGAAACAGAAAAAGAAAAACAACGCGTCCGTCTTGCCGTGTTTCCCGTCGCGTGGCTTTCTGATATCATCTTGGTACCAAACACTGCCGTTTATTGTCGATTTGCCCTTGAATATCATTAAGAGGACCTGTTACGTACCCCATTTAAACCCGACTTATTATTGCTAACTGCTAGCTAATAAGGATTCTGCTACGGGGTACCTAATTCCGATAACTACTGCTGTCGTCAACACTCCTACTCTCTTTCAGCGGGCAGCCTGCGCAAGGGCTACCTCGGTGTTATGCCGCGACCAGCAGCAAGAAGAAATCGTCCGGTATGGGCGAATAATTCAAAATTGGCCGACCAGAATACGACCAATGCCCGTGAGGTCGACGAGCGTCTTCGATCTGAAGCTAGTACCACACACGATGCCGGAATTATTGATGGCCTGCAAAGCATCAATTCAATAACCACCTATGCGTCGCCATCAAAAGAGGATAATTGCAGCACCACAGGGTTGGAAATCAGACGACAAATGAGAAGCTGGACGCCCATTGGACAGGCACAAGAGCGAGCAATCGAATCCTCTCCTATGGGTGAACGTCTAGCCACGGGCAGTAGACCACCTACACGGGCGCGTGGTTACTCGTCGACTATGTCTCTTGCAGGACGAAGGGGCGACTTGAGCTCAAGGATCCCTGGAACACCCGCTTTTGAGAGTTCAATTCTCAGTAATTTTAGGAAGCGGCCCCGACAGCCTAGTATTCTTCAAATGATGCAAGCGGATGGTGAATCTTCTGATCTAGATGATGATGACTTTCTTGGTGACGTCAGCCCGCAGGACGAATCAACGCCCTTAGACCGTTCAAAAAGGAACCTGTGGCTGTTCGAGTCTACTCCAGTCTCGCCTTTGCTGTCACCCTCGAAAACGGAAAATGGACGACGGGAAGAGGTAGAGCCCCATTCACAACTTGCCGTAGCAGGAGACTCTCTAGGCTTCTCACCAGTCTCTGGGAGCCGTCAGAATAAGTCTTCTGTATATGCGGACATACATGAGTTCTCGGAACCATCAGAACCTCTTGGTAGGGCAAGCGCCCCCCCAATGAGTAGCAGCCCGCCCCGGAGCCCCCTCGAAGATGTCTCTGCATTGAGGATGGGACACCCACCAAACTCCACGGTAGAACGCGTGACAGAGTCAATAACTGAGGTGGCCGAAGAACCAAGCCAACCCCCGGTTCGCCTGCCCACTGCCGCACTCCAACAGAGACTGCTTCCTCGACGACGGCGACGGCAACGCAAATACGTTGATGCTACAGATTTTGAGCTTCAGCGCGATGAAAGTGAAAATGATTATCTTCACTCTGGGCTGGATGACGATGAACCAAACCAATTGCCTCCAACAAAGACATCAAGGTCGAGAATAAATCTTAGGACAAAGCCAATCCCATCTTCCAAAAGAGCTGGATTGGCTAATCAAGGGAACGAAAAGAAGAGTCGAATGCAAGGTCCTGGTAATGGAAGGAACAACCATCTTAGAACAAAGGCCAGTTCAGCCAAGCGAACCAACGCTGGAGGAAAGGTCACTTACTCTTCACACTCTCGAGATGTCGGCTTGGACAAAGAGAATCAGGAAATAGATACCTCATCGCCACTGTCTTCCTCTCTCAACTCCGATGCTCTTGATTCTGATTCATTCCGTTCCAATGACACTTCCTCGAAGAAATTTATCAGCCAAGAGTTACAGCTGCAGGCAATGAAATTTGCGGAGATTGATCGATGGCAGATGGAATTTGAAGATGTGACTGTACCTGCTAGTCAACCCAGTTCCCTGGAGTAAAGATGTCTCTGAAGCATTTCATACTTTAGAAGCGTCTTGAACTTCCATTGGCCACACCTAACCTGTGTCATCGAATATGTGTCTTTCTCAGTGCTCGTTGTGCAGCCTCTTCTTGACTTCACTTTTGACCATGGGTATTGTACAATGTAGATGTCGCTTATTAGTTGATTATTTCACTGTCACCAATCAATAATAGTAAGACAGCCCTGGGGTCTATGTACACCGTAGCACATACAGCGTAGTATTTTAATAATTCCGAGGCCCATGCGGTGCAACCCGCCGCTTAACAACCCCCCACTTTGATTTTGATTAACCGCATACACCAGGGCCAACTCCAAATTATCAGAGGGAGTGCGCTGTGAGTTGCTACGGACCTATAATGGCATCTTTGGAATCTATCCTGGCTGGCAAGTATCCGGCCAAAGCCCATGCACGTCGGGTGGCTGAATATATCCGCGCTCGTGGGCACGGAGAATCTGGGATTATCTATCTGGAAGCGCAGAAAACTCGTTTGATTGAAGATAATGATGAGCCAGTGCCTTTTAGGTACAGTATCCTATGGTTTCCCTTTTGCTTGGGCTCAAAGAGAACTCACTAGCTGAATACCACAGGCAACGTCGGCCATTCTTCTATCTTTCAGGCTGCCTGCTTCCAGATTCTTCCCTGACATACGAGATCAACGCCGACAAGTTGACTCTTTTTATTCCACCCGTGGATCCGGAGTCTGTCATTTGGTCCGGTCTCCCTCTCACTCCAGAAGAAGCTCTAAAATTATACGATGTCGATTGCGTTCTACCTACGGCTGAAGTTAATAGTGTTCTCACCTCTATTGCCTCAGATTACGGAGATGAAGCAGTTGCCTTCGCTATTGCAGAACAGATATCTGAAACAACTATCTTTCACGGATTTTCAGAGATCAATACTTCTATTCTGAAGAAGGCCATTGAAACTGTCCGTGTAGTCAAGGATGATTATGAAGTTGCTCTTATCAGGAAAGCGAACGATGTCTCTGCAAAGGCACACATCGCCGCCATCAAAGCGGCGAAGACGTCATCGAACGAGCGGGACATAGAAGCTGCTTTTATTGCGACTTGTATTGCCAATGGCTGTCGGGAGCAGGCTTATCATCCGGTAATCGCTGGCGGCGAAAATGGTGCAACGCTCCATTATGTGAGAAACGACCAAGATCTCTTCGACCCAGTGACGAAGCGGAGGAAAAACAATATACTTATCGATGCCGGTGGGGAGTATCGGACTTACTGCTCTGACGTCACGCGAGTATTTCCTCTAGATGGGAAGTTCACAGTAGAAGCACGCCAAATTTATGAGATCGTCCTGCAAATGCAAACAGATTGCATTGCGATCCTAAAGGAGGGGATACTGTGGGAGGATGTCCATTCGCTCGCGCATCGTATCGCAATTAAGGGGCTGTTGAGGTTGGGTATTCTACGTGGTTCAGAAGAGGAGTTGTTTGAGAAAAGAGTCAGTGTGGCCTTTTTCCCCCACGGTTTGGGGCACTACCTGGGTATGGATACCCATGATACCGGGGGCAACGCAAATTATGAAGATAAGGACACTATGTTCAGATATCTCCGTGTGAGGGGCCGGCTTCCTGCAAGTTCAGTTATTACTGTTGAGCCTGGTGTAAGTATCTATTACTTCCCAATAGCAGAGCCGCTGCGTATGTCTTCTGCTATTGTCCTTTCACACTGACTTCTTATACCAGATATATTTCTGTCGGTTTATTATTGAACCATTCTTGAATTCACTGGAATTGAACAAGTATATCGATCCCAATGTCCTGAAGCGCTATTGGAGTGTTGGTGGAGTGCGTATTGAGGACAACATCCTCATTACTAAAGAAGGCTATGATAACCTTTCCACCACACCGAAGGCTATTGAAGAGGTGGAAGCTCTAGCTTCATAGGATTTTAGCTGTCTTTGAAACTCCAGACATGGTTGCCTTCACAGAAGTGGCTTTCGATGCTCTCTGCACATTTATTTGTGGATCAGGATGCAGGGATACTGGTATCATTAATTTACCTGCACTTTATTTAGAAGAAATAACTGTTGGCGGCAAAAATGAAACTTCATTGCGTATAAAACACGGGGTATTTTAAATTACATCGAAACATGTCAGCATGGTAATGACACCCATATTCTGTTTAAAGTTACAGGCTACTCCTTAGTCTTTTTCTACCGCTTCCCTTAGCACTGGATTCAGCCTCTGCTCTCTCTTGAGTACGCTTCTCTTTGTAGTCAAGAACGAGACTAAGGACATCAAATGCAAACTCAGGAACGTCGAGACAAAGCGCCCTGAACTCATCCTCGGCCTCATGCCGCAGAACTTGGCTCCTACTTGCCCAAAATCTTGCCACTGGCTTCCGGATAGTGATATTTTCTGTGGGTGTGTTTTGATATACGTAACGCGCGTAAGCCATCTCTCCACGAGCAGTGCTGTTAATGCAGTGGATTTTGGAATGCGCCAGCGTCTTCAGGGCAGGAACGCCCAGTTTTTCTGCAAGGGTATAGACATGTGCGTGGTTGAGTAGTTGTTCACCACTATCATCGATGTCTGCTGTTCGAGTGCCTTGTTCTGGTGTCTGTAAGGGCGAGTAATCTCCAGTGTACAGGAACTGTAGAAAGCATCCAAAGGCATCCACCCTTTCGTCAGGAAGATCAATGTGGCACTGAGGCATTTTAGAGAGGTATTAACATCAGGACTCTTACAAACAGTAGGGACGGATAGCCGTGAATTCCGGAGGGATGTGATATGGCTTACACGTCCGGATTCACTGAATTTGGTGACATTTTCAGCCAGGAATGGGGATTCCATCAGCAGCTTCTGGTGAGCTGTTAAAACGCTTTCTTCGTCGCCCCTTCCAACTCTAATTTCCACCATGGGAGACGTGAAGTATCTGAATGAAGTAAGCTTAGAAAGGTTTCACTAATTGCGGAATGAAGATGCCCCTTGGCGAGTGAGTAGCAGGTAGTACCGTCTGAGTGCCTAGGGAACAATTCTTACTCGAGAAATTTAAGGCCCAGGTCTTTCTTCTCTGTGGCGAATGACTGTTTCGATGTCTGCTGGGTCGATGCTGGTGGCGGATCGGATTGCGTTACAAGGTCTTCAGCTGGTTTTGCGTGGGTGCTCTCAACCGTAAGTTCCTGGATGGTTCGGGAAGTGGCAGTTCTTTGAACACCAGCCATTTCTACATCGGTATTTTTGACCCCAACACGTACTTGAGGAGGGTCCATTGTGTGAGACCTGAATGTATGTTATGGCGGATCTTTCTTCGAGGGGGTTGAAAGGGAAATAGGTGAAACTCGAGAATCCTATACGAGTTGCAGACGCGCTAGGGAGACCTCGAATCTCCATTGAAGGATAAAGGATCAGTTATATAGAAAAATAAAAAGATCCTATCCAGAATAATATTGAGAATCACGATTCTCGGAGAGTGATTCTCGCATGGCTACCTGATCAGTCTCTGGTACGAAATGCTTGACCAAGTATCTACGGATGGAATAATTCGGAATAAACACAAAAATACGGCTCTTAAGAGTCTTTCAATACCTTAGCATAGGAGCTTCCCAATCTCAACAAAAGGAGCAAATCTAGAAAGACAATTCTAGTTATCTATAGTAACATAGTGAGAGGGGACATATTCAAATTAAACATACGGATAGAAGTTGCTGCTAGGCAAGCAGTTCTACAGGTGTTGTACCTGTCGATCCTATTTCGGATAGGTGGATTATCTAATAATCCGGTCCCGGTATACGGAGTATATATGTTCCGGGAGGAAGGACCACCATACGTGTATCCTGGAAGTTGTATATAGAGGGATAGGAAGCAATCGGTTTAGAGGCTTCAAGATGTACTAGAGACGGCAGTATATCGATATAGAGCATTCACCACGATCCCTACGAATCCTATGGTATCCTTTTAGTATCTGGTATCCAGACGCCGCACCCCTGATCCACATCAATCCAGAAGGATATCACGTCACATGATACGCTTGCTGCACAGTTATGTCATAGAGAATAGTAATGGCCATTATCTCTATTCTACAACATAACATACACAGTGGCAGTTATGGTGCAAGACATGATTTGGAAACTGGTGAGAGGTCAAAATACCAGTGTGGGGGTTATGCTCTAGCGAGGTTGTTCCTTATTATTCCTGTACACCGTCGGAGTAGCTGCGAAAAACGTACCACCTTAGGTAGTATCTACAGTCTGGATACTACCCCTCCAGATCCACGCACGACGTACGGATATGCTGTACGGAGAACAGTGTTGTATATATATGACCTTCACACTCCTACATTTCTGGCGGGCCAGCTTCCCCCGAGTCTCCACGTCAAATTTTTTGGTTCAAGTCCCCAAGGTTTCACGTCAAATGCGTACGATGGCAACTATCATTAATTCTCCCCGCGATCCTAACACGCTCAGCAATTATAACAATTGGCGCTCTACCCATGTCACTGCCAATTTCGATATACTATTTGACCAGCGGAAGCTGACTGGAAACGTCGTCCATCAATTCAAATCAATCACGGACAGGGAATCGAAGGAAATAATCCTGGATACAAATCACCTAGACATTAGCGATGTGAAAATCAATGGGGAACCATCCAAGTGGGAGCTTCTCCCTTCTCTTGGGCCCTTTGGCAATGCATTAAAAATCAGCATTGAACATGGCGCCGAGCTTAATGCGATTGTCGAGGTTGATGTACGTGTATCCAACATCTTATTCTTGATCTCATCTGATGTTGTTTTAGATCTCTCTTGCAACCACTGAAAAATGCACGGCTCTCCAATGGTTGACGCCTGCGCAGACTTCCAACAAGAAGCACCCTTATATGTGTGAGTAATGACTTTGATTTTGTTTCTTGTTGCTACCATGAATGAAATGATAACCCCTATTAGTTTCCCAATGCCAGGCCATCCATGCTCGCTCTATCTTTCCTTGCCAAGATACTCCTGACGTAAAATCGACATTTGACTTCAACATCACGTCCCCTCTTCCTGTTATTGCCAGTGGGTTGCCTATCCGGAAATCACCACCAATTTCACAGCCTGGGAAACATTTGTATCAATTCCGCCAGAAGGTGCCCATCCCAAGCTATCTATTTGCTCTGGCCAGTGGGTGAGTAGTACCTCCGTTTTGCACTGCGCTTACACTAACCTTTGTTAATCTGGAAATAGAGATATTGCAGAAGCGGCTATTGGTCCCCGTAGTGTTGTTGCGACTAGTCCAGACAAACTTCATGAATGCAAATGGGAACTTGAGGCCGACACAGAGAAATTCATCAATGCTATCGAGGTTCGTTGTTGAGTCTTCTGGAATTGACGGTGCCTTTAATGACTTGGAATTCCAGAAAATTATTTACCCCTACATCTGGGGTGAGTACAATGTGTTGGTTTTACCCCCCAGCTTCCCATATGGCGGCATGGAAAATCCAGTCTTTACATTTGCAACACCAAGCATTATCTCTAAGGTATGGAATCCAGTGCAATACACCAATCCTTCTCTCTTTCTCTGTATGTGTGTGTCTCTGACTGGCAGCCACATTAGGATCGCGAAAACGTTGATGTCATCGCACATGAACTTTCTCATAGCTGGAGCGGCAACCTTGTTACCAGTGCTTCATGGGAGCATTTCTGGTTGAACGAGGGCTGGACAACTTATCTTGAGAGACGGGTTTGTCCTTCCTTCTTTACTATATCCTGTGTTTACTCCGTTATGCCTGAATGTCTTGCTAATTGAATATAGATATTGGCTGTAGTGTAAGTATTCAAGAAATTCCTCATTTTCAAGTCATACTCACTGCTTTTTCGTAGCCACGGCGAGCCATATCGGCATTTTTCGGCCATTATCGGCTGGAAGGCACTCGAGGACTCTATAGAGCACTTTGGCCACGACCATGAGTTCACGAAACTGGTAGTTGATCTCAAGGGAAAGGATCCTGACGATGCTTTTTCAAGCGTGCCATATGAGAAGGGCTTTAATTTCTTGTACCATCTAGAAACCCTCGTGGGCAAGGACAAGTTTGACAAGTTCATCCCTCACGTATGCCGACCCATTTCCTGCTTCTTCCCTCCGGGAACATACACTAAGTGTCTCTAGTATTTTACCACATTCAAGGGAAAATCACTTGATTCCTATGAATTTAAAACGACCGTGCTGGAATTCTTTGCCTCCGATCCAGAGGCTTCTAACCTCTTAGGTGAACTGGATTGGGAGGCGTGGTTCTACAGACCAGGGTTGCCTCCGAAGCCGTCCTTCGATACTTCGCTTGTTGACGTTGTATATGAGCTTTCTCGAAAGTGGCAATCCCTTCCTGAGTCATCTTTCAAGCCTTCAGAAAGCGACGTCGAAGGTTTAACGGCGAATCAGATAGTCGTATTCCTTGAGCAGATCCTTCAATCAGAGCGTCCGCTTACTTCCGAATTGTCAAGGCTTATGGGTGAGGTCTATGGACTTTCAAAAAGCCAGAATGTTACTGTTGCCAATCTCTATTTCCAAGTCGGTTTGAAGGCTGGCGACGAGAGCGTTTTCGAGCCGACAGCAGCCTTGTTAGGCCAGATTGGGAGAATGAAGTTTGTGCGGCCTTTGTAAGCTCAACCCCATCGCCCTTATAGGTTTCTATATCTTTTATGAGACTAATGTGACTCAGGTACCGAAATCTACTGAAGGCAAATCCTGGCCTTGCTTTTGCAACTTTTGAGAAGTACAGAGATTTCTATCATCCCATTTGCCGAGCCATGGTGGAAAAGGATCTTTTTGGGAAGAAAGATCAATAGGTGAGACTAATACCTGCTTCACCGTGATAGTCAGGTTGTTTTCAGCTTAGATAGACTGAGGGAAATGGTCGAAGGAAGGATATCTTCTGCCTTTGTGTTAAGAGGCCAAAAAAAGACTACCTATATATGACTATCCGCAACATTGGCCTCACCTCTTGACTTCCATATCTGTAAAACAGCCTTTCCAGATCCTCACCAAGTCCTCATGATATCATTTCTTTTACTCAACAAGTTTCTTATCCACTTCACGATGCCCAAATATGCCTGGTTTTCCACCACTTCGCCCTAAGGCAAAGACAAGATCAGCCTCATTGACCTTAGAGAGTTCCGACAAAACACGCCGCATGTAAGCCACCACACGCGCGACCTTCGTCCAGTCCAAATCTTTACCGTCGGGGCCCGTATAATTTGCTTTCCATAGATTTCTCCAAATGGCTGCACCTAGTACAGCATCACCTTTAACAAGGCCCTCATCGTACGCCGCCAAAATTCCTCGCCATTGGATGAATAGATCTTTAAGATATTTGTTACGGATTCCGCGACTTGTTAGCCCATGGAGAACATCCATGCGATATTCAGCGTTGTGGGAGAAGTGATCGATCAAGTGACGTGAATACGTCCGTAGGCTCTCGCGCGATGGCAGCGCCCGCAATCTAACTGTCAAAAGGTACATATGCAAGAATGTAACCTGCGACCAGGTAGAGAAAGTAGGAAGAAGTCCGAGGTCTAGAAGTCGGCGCCAGCTGCAGCGTTAATCTTATGTCTTCGAGTAAAAGGCATGCAAAGAGATGAATCTGAATAGCGACGCAGATTACAATTGTACGAACCTTCATACCACCATCCTTGCCCGATACCAAGATCCTCACCAGTCTCTATTTTCGGAACCTGCACGCCCTTCTGCGACGCCTGGGGAATTCTGTAGTCGGCTTGGCTGGAGCAAGCCTCAAACAATTTCTGTGTTATGCCATATGCGACATAAGTCTCCGCGGTACTCCCAGGATTCAGCGCCAATGATCTCGCTAATCTTGAAGCCGGGCGGTATTGTAAATATGACCCAGGAATGGCCAATTTGTTAACAGGTTGATGCAAAGTCAGCGAAGCGTGAGCAGCTGACCATGTAGTCGCAGCATTTCGGGTAGTAGAATAGTTTGGTAAGGGGCAAGGTGAAGAATTGCTCGAAATAGATAAATTCCGGAAATAATGACATTTCTGCATATCCCTGTTAGCATGATCCTTATATCTCTTGTCGTAATTTGCGACTCAAAAAAAGAAACAAAGTTACCTGGGACAGTCGTAGCTCTCTGAGCCAGGAAATTCTTGGGCGTACGTGAGACATTGCTAGGATTATTTTTCACATAAAGGAAAAAGAAAGAGGTAAGTAATACATGGAGGAAAGAAATAAGAAAGACTTGCGCCCGTCTATATTTTCAGTAACGTCAATTGCAAGTCCGTATTGGACATTGTACTCCGTAACTACTATCCTGTCTACTCCGTACTCCGGAAGGATTATTATCCCAGGTTTGCATTGTTTGTTTGCAAACCCTAAATAACTACGGGATTTGATCTCGTCAACTTCTCACCCTAATTAACTAAGAAACCATGTCGCTTTACCATTGCCGCATGGATCGTGCGGATTATAGCCAATGTAGTGATATTGGTTGTACATTCTAGCCCGAGGCGTAATATTCTCATCCACCGCACATAGATCTGTACATAGCAGGGGTGGACGACATTCGATCATGTAAATTTGCAACTTGGACTATTCAGGAAGAACCACTCGTTCTAATTTTTTATCCACAAGGGGAAGCATATCCGCAAGATGATTCGGGTCTCTCATAATGGCCTGGATATCGCCTGTATGTGCCAGAGTCTTGGGGTTTGTTAGTAGCCGCAAATAAACCAAAGATATGGGCTTAGGGATACCTGTCGAACTGTCCCATAGTCACATTCTTTAGATTGATATTCTCTCGTCACTTGCCGACTTTCAAAATCAATGTATATCCTAGTATCTCGAAGTCGAAAGAGGACATTATCCAGTCTCATGAAAAATCTTGAAAGAAGTAGCATCCTTGCAGGCATAACGCGAACCTTGCATGATAACATAGAGACGCCATTATCGGCAAGTTCATCTTCATATAGAATAACATTATCAAAGAAAAGAATGGGATCTGGTCGTTTCAGGAGTTCGATAGGTATTGGTTCCGTTGTCATTTCGAATTTATGACCACTGCTATTAAGCGTCCCCTTATAATCAGTGGTATATGACCAGTCAAAAGGCTTTACAACTTCTTTAATCCCGTCATATGTTCTTTCCCTATTTCTCGCCAGCTCAGCGTCAGCGGGGCACAATCATGCACATGTATATACATGAGATGGGGACTTTGCTACCTGCTTTTTTGCCACTCTCTCGAATATGCAACTTTGAGCATTGACTGGCCTGTTTTATCAACGCGATCAAGTGCATCATAAGCGTTAAAGGTGATTCCCCATCCGCTATTTTCGTGTTCGATCGTGACATAATTATCCCCGAAGATCATCTCGGGAGGCGCAATTCCCAGTTTTTTGGTCATTTCTTCAATCCCACCAGC
Organism: Monascus ruber; assembly: GCA_002976275.1. Taxonomy (NCBI): domain Eukaryota; kingdom Fungi; phylum Ascomycota; class Eurotiomycetes; order Eurotiales; family Aspergillaceae; genus Monascus; species Monascus ruber. The sequence continues at coordinate 3,814,207 of PSNO01000001.1, read as the reverse complement.
CTTAAGAATCGGTAACTGTTGTGTGATAATCCGGAAACCTCTAATAGAAAAAGACTTGGGCTTCTTGGTGTCTGGAGACACTGTTGCATTGCCCGTTCCGGAGATCGACGTTGCGTAGCTCCGTGGAGGCATTGTCAGGATCCAGAGACAATGCAGCAAGAGAGCTTAATTCATTGTCTGGCTAAAAGATCAATGAGGATTAATGCGAGGATAGAACGTTCCTTTTTTTTTGCCCAATGCGCCAACTCGCTGAGAACAAGCATAATACGTAGCTACTCCGCACTAGGGCCGGAGAAAGACGGGGTCCGGTCTGTTGCCAGGACAACCCATTACGACTGGTTCGGTAAACAACATTCTACTAAAACACTCGTGCAGCAACCATACTGTTGTTCCTTCTCAGAATCTGAAGAACAGCAACTGACTGTGATCGCTTCATCCACTACAGACACTAATTGATCATGTTTATAACTCCATAAGCCTTTATTATCAAGAGGTCTGCTTATACTTACGCCAAGCTCTGACATCGTTATCATCTCTCTTCTCTCATCGACACTATGGCCACGAAGACGCTGGAGTCCCGCTTTGAACACTTGTCCGTAAAGGACGAAAATGAGATCAGCGGAGGAAATTATGGTAAACATAAGGTATAAAGGGAAAGAAAATTTACGGAGTTCATCAAGTTGACCTCTATGTAGGGTTCGCTCTCGACAGCTGTGTCTCTTTCCGGTCTCGGGGCGGCAGCACAGTTGAATTCAAATCGTCCAAACTTGTTAAAGTTGGCTCTACACAATACAAACGATGCCAGAGTAAACGCAATAAGCACTAGCTCTTCACCCCTTAAAGGATCCCAAGCAACGTCATCGGCTACCGGGTCTCGGCATGCAGAGGAGAATGGGGAACAACGCCTATCCACGCCGCTCTACGAACAGCCTGCGGCCCCGAAAAAGCTTCACCTTGGCATGTTTGAAATTGGCAAACCTCTGGGCAAAGGAAAATTTGGCAGGGTCTATCTGGCTAAGGAGCGATCTTCCGGTTTTGTCTGTGCCCTCAAAGTTCTACACAAGTCGGAGCTGCAGCAGGGAGGAGTGCAGAAGCAAGTTAGGCGTGAGATAGAGATACAGAGTAACCTACGCCATCCGAACGTTCTGAGACTCTATGGTCACTTTCACGATAGCAAGCGGATCTTCTTAATCTTGGAATACGCAGGCCGAGGCGAACTGTATAAGCACCTTCGGAAAGAGAATCGGTTTCCGGAGTGGAAGGCAGCTCAATACATTGCCCAAATGGCCGCAGCACTGAAATATTTGCACAAAAAACATGTTATGCATCGCGACATTAAGCCAGAGAATATTCTCGTTGGAATTCATGGCGAAATCAAGATCAGTGACTTTGGATGGAGCGTTCACGCTCCAAATAACAGAAGGCAGACGATGTGCGGAACACTAGACTACTTGCCCCCTGAGATGCTGAAGCCTGGATCCCAGGATAACTACTATAATGAGAAGGTCGACTTGTGGAGTTTAGGAGTTTTGATGTACGAATTTTTGGTTGGAGAAGCGCCTTTCGAAGATACACCAGTGATGACGCAAAGACGGATTGCCAGAGCAGACATGACAATTCCATCTTTCGTAAGTCCTGAGGCTAAAGATTTGATAAAAAGGGTATGGTGAGGCACTCTAGTGGGTAGCTCGTTTACTTACTTTCTACAGTTGCTCGTACTCGACCCCGAAAAGCGGATCCCGCTTGATGATATCCAGAGGCACCCTTGGATTTTAAAGCACTGTATGAAAGATGACAGAGTGAAAAGCAATTCTGCCTCTTCAAAAGATGGAAGACCCTGACACCAATGCTCGCACGTCTTATCTTCCGATTGATTTTTCTTCTCTATGTCAGTTTTATATGGTGTTCTGGAGTATCTGATCTAGGAGTTTGGGTTTGCCGTGGAGTATTAATTGCTACTCAGAAGCGAAGCGTTCATTTGGGGCGTACTATTATAGCATTGAAGACATGTGATAATCAGATACAATTCTTCTGGAGAATTATGGAAGTCTGAAGTTGATTGTGTGCAATATGGTGCTATATATCATCGATATATCTCGTCGAAAGGTCGTGTGTCCCTGAAACAACTATCCCAGACTTCATTCACGACTCTTTCCGCATGGGCTTCATCTTTGCAAGCAGGCCTTGCTCTTACTGACAGAATAGCTCTCCTCCGCACGCATTCTTGATGTTGCTGTGTGAATTTCCACTGGCCTCTTCGGAAAAATTCTCGTGCCCATCTGCACTCCCCACTAAGCGAACTTGCTCGGATCTGGGAAACAGGTTAGCCTTTAAGTTTTAAAATGCCCTCCTCCTCACTAGCTTTTACCTCTGTACAGGCGGCATGTCTTAAGTCGGCTGTCCAATCTACTTTGAACCTCAGATGGTCATAGGCATGAACCATCTCATGCGAAAGGGTATCCTCCAGGTGACCCCTGTCTTTCAATTCATTGGCACAGAGTAGTATACCATACTCGGGGTCAAACCCTCCAGCCTTCCTCTTCGTACAGCGGCGGCAGTAAATGTTATGGCTCGAGAGATCGCCTCCGAGTTGTCGAATGTTGTCGCTGAGAAAGCGGATTACCGGACCTGGCGCAGCTTTAATAAATAACCAGTAAATTGTAACGGTCTGGTATAGAAGAAAGGACGCCATACTGTACTGTAATAGATAATCCCTGTGATCTTCACAACTCTTGCAATCTGCAGCTTCATTCCGGATATCTCTTGCGACACGGAACTGTTCCTTCCCTTCGTCGGTCATCTTCCCCGCGAGTATAGCAAAGATATTCCGCCATTGCGTCCACGCATCATCGCCTGGCGTATATCCAGTGGCAGGATTCTGGGAGGTTGGAGCGGTCGCTGGACCAGACGACGATTGCGAATCTGCCATTTTGGAAGCATTATTTACTCCGAGCAAAGTTATCGTTATCGGAAGACATCAGACGGAGATTTCTCCGCAGCCTCGGCGGTGTCTTGCGGCAGAACTGCTGTGACTCAAAAAAAAAAAAAAAAGAGTAAAATTCTGGGCAAGGATTGTTTTGCAAGACGCATTTCCCCTTGACTTTTATACGTCTTCCTTTTTCAAAGAAGTTTGCGCATGCCCTCCAAGTGGGCGTGAAACGGCTTCGGCACTATGACTGCCTCTGAGAGTCTCACCGTTGTGATAAAATTAGGTGCGGGGATATACACGTGGATAGGCATACATATTGTACACATATTTACTTTTTTTTTTTTTGCAGGCACGAGCTCTATAGTAGACGAAAAGACTCATGAGCCCAATCTCTCAATACTCACATTAATTGTCGAGGCCGCCGCGAGGCTTCATAAAGATGGACACAGAGTTGTGCTTGTCTCCTCGGGTGCCGTTGGGGTTGGGTTGCGGAGGATGGATGTAGACCGAAGGCCAAAAGAACTACCTCGCATACAGGTACAGATAAAGTCTTTTGGATCTTTAAAATGCTTTGGATAACCCTGGCTAATTCCGATTGATAGGCACTAGCAGCCGTCGGCCAGTGCAGACTCATGAGTCTCTGGGATAGCCTGTTCTCTCATCTCCGTCTCCCTGTTGCGCAAATCCTCCTGACGAGGAATGACATTGCAGATGTAAGGTCCAAATAGCGGCAGGTTCCTTGTCTACTGCTCATGTCTAACACATTTATAGACAACGCAATATATAAATGCCCAAAACACGTTCACTCAATTGTTTGATATGGGAGTGATCCCTATAGTAAACGAAAATGATACCCTAGCTGTTTCTGTATGCTATTCTCTTTCTTCTTCCCATATTTGCAGACCAGGTTTAACTTTCAGATCTACAGGAAATCAAGTTTGGCGATAATGACACTTTGTCTGCCATAACAGCGGCGATGGTTAAAGCCGATTACCTCTTTCTGATGACTGATGTTGATTGTCTCTATACTTCCAATCCTCGTACAAATCAAGACGCGCGACCTATTGAAGTTGTTTCGGATATTTCTTCCTTAACAGCTGACGTGTCATCTGCTGGATCGTCTCTGGGAACCGGAGGGATGAGCACAAAGATCATTGCCGCCAAACTGGCAACCAGCGCTGGCGTAACAACTGTTGTCACCAAGAGCTCGAAACCTGGGAATGTCCGTGATATAGTGAAATACCTCCAGAGCATTGAGGGAAATGCCTCGGCGGCCACTACAGGGACAACGTCACCGGGCGCTGAGAATAAAGAATTCTCAGAGACTCAGTCACCACCTCTTCATACGCGATTTCTTCGTTCTGAAACCCCGATTCAATCTCGGTCCTTTTGGCTATTGCATGGGCTGAAACCACATGGAACAGTGTTTATCGACCATGGTGCTTACAATGCACTTCAGAACAAAGCGGGTCTCCTTCCAGCCGGGGTTGTGGCCGTCGACGGTCACTTTGCTCAACAGGAAGCAGTGCGATTGATAGTCGTCGGGAAACCTTCTCCGTCTGCTCTCAATGGTGACTTCCCTCATCACGGAGAGGAACCGAAGGAAGTTGGTCGCGCCCTTGTTAACTATGGGAGTACCGAGATCGCTCGCATAAAGGGCCATAGGAGTACCCAAATCCAATCCTTGTTAGGATACGCTGACAGTGAATATGTCGCCCTACGAGAGAATATCTCTTTCTTTCCCCCTGGTAATAAATGAAAAAGAAAGGTCTTGTGAAACAGACGTACATAGGGGACTTGAATAAAAACCAAAAGCTATTGTACATACAGTTCGGTATAGAAACAGATCTAACTGGAGTTCTGAGGCACACGAGAGGCTATCACTGTTGGATGCTGAGGCGCAGCAGGACAGAGTACGAAGTAAGGTATGATATCTAGAAAATTGCAAATCCGAAACGCCATGCCCATGCAAAACAAAACAAGACGAATGTGGTGCCTGGGAACCAGCTCCCTGGAGACGCTCAACCACACAACTCCGCATAGAGACAATGAGGTTTCAATCCTTCCATCTCTCTAAGAACCTTTCCATTTTCGAATCAACAGTAGCTTGCGAAGCGGCAGGGGCCTATGCAAGATGAGGTTGATTAGCGAGCGACCCTGGACGAAGGAAATAGGGGGCCATGAAAGACTGTACGTACCGTGTTCTCAACACTGGAGACGCTGTATGTCGCAGTGGCTGAAAGAGTGGTCTTAATAGTGGCCTCGGCGAAAAAGGTGGTAGCAAGAGCGTAGGCACTCGTCGGATATTGTGGAGCTGTGACTGTCGCAGTGATGGCAGTTCCAGGTCTCTTGGCCATTGGAGCATATCTTGTCAAGCCAGACTGCTGGCCATAAGGAATGGTGTATGCTCCTATATTCTGTCGCTTTCTAAGCTCTTCCCGTTCATGATGCGCTCTGATCATCTGCCCGCTAGGATCAGAGATCGACAGAACGTTTTCTTTGATTTTATCTGAAAAGGAACCAGTCGTGTCGGAAATGGTAAAACGGTCCGAGAAATTAATGATAGAAGTCCCTGGCCCGGAAGATACCATCTTGAGGAAACTGTATGAAAAGGAGGTCGGGGTTGTTAGCAAAAAGACTTCAACCAAGCTAATAAGAATGATGACCATACTATGCATTCGCATCGTCCCCACCGACGCTTGGACTGATCCTGAAAGATACCGAATTACCTCGTTCAAAAACGCCATTTTTTATAAGTAGTTCCGCTTCATCCTACAATGGTAAATAGATTAGTGAATGGAGCATGTGTTGGTATCGGTAAGAGGGGACTCACGTAGGAATCTGGTGTATCCCCGCCAGCGCAAAGATAAAGATCATACTGCGCAAGCTCCGAAATGGTAGGATGATTTCCACTTTCCTTCCAGTGTACCGTTATGACATCCCCAGCTTTAACGGTAGAGCCGGCTGGCGGAACGGTGAATTCAACGTCCGCAGAGACAGCGGACAGGAAAGTGAGGAGAAGAGGTAACGAGCGGATAATCTTCATTTTCAGCACGCAAATGCTGAAGATTGAAAGAAAACGACAGAAAACGGCTGGAGGTACAGAGAGCGAATGACCGAAGTGTAGAAGCAGGTAGTATGGAGAGTACAACTCGGAGCGATTCCCTTTCAACTACTACGGAGTAATATTAGCGCCAAGCCATCAATGCCTTTTTCTCGGTACCGCAGAGCTTCCATTCAATAAAAGAAGCTATTTCCCACCTCCAGCTTATAGTCGTTGCCTACTACCAGTTTCTTTCGTCGTTTCTGTGAAGATGGGAAGGCCAGGAGGATGGAACTCGCAGGCTGGTATACTCACGAACCTGCTTGACGGCAACGTCATTGCCATTGTCCTTGCGGTGTTTATCACTTTCAGCGTGCCCCTTCTGTTGCACTACATTTTCTATCGAAGAGTGGCATCGCCAGGCTGCAGTAATTTCCTTCTTCTAGGCCCGAGTGGTGCTGGCAAAACTGCCTTGTTCTCACTGGTAAGATTCTGTTCATTTTCCTCTGCGTGACACGCGAGCTGGTATTGACAGCTCAGCAGCTCGAGGCCAAAACGTCCCACCTCTCAAAGAGGACTTGGCAATTGACGCATACGTCTCAGACGTCTACAGTAGCTACAATTGCTCTCCCACCTTCAATTCCAACTGCCTCCAATCGCTATCGGTCTGTCAACGACCCCTCGCTGAAGGAAATATCAAGGAACCCGATCAAGTATCGCCTAAAGGATACTCCCGGCCATGGAAAACTACGCGAGAGCCAAGGTCTTTCGCAATTACTGTTAATGTCAAAATCAAAGGAGCCCAACACGAGACTGCGTGGTGTTATCTTCGTGGTTGACACTGCCGCTCTTTCCGAAGATGAGGCTTTGAGAGATACGGCCTCTTATCTTCATGATGTCCTTCTAATCCTTCAGAAGCGTGCTTTAAACAGAGGCAAGTCCTCATCGAAACTGGCAACAGAGATTCCTGTCCTAGTTGCAGCAAACAAGCAGGATCTCTTCACCGCGTTGCCTCCGGGTTCGGTGCGGGAAAGGTTGCAAGCGGAGATTGACAGGATCCGGAAAACCAAGAGTAAGGGATTGATGGATGCTGGGGCTGTCGACACAGAAGAAGACATACTGGGGAATGATGATGGACTGGATAACTTCAGTTTCAAACTGTTAGAGGACGAAGTCGGTGTAACTGTCGATGTCATCGGGGGAGCTGTCAAGGAAGATAACAAGGAGGATCTTGGATCTGGTGTACAGAAATGGGAGGAATGGATTGGTATGTGTCTGTGATCAAATTATCCAAGCAACTTTGGAAATCTCGGTTTCAACTATTGGAGATGCATGATACTTAATTTTCCTTTCCTTTTGCTTTTTGCCATGATGTTTCTGTTGGGTAACCAGTCAAAGAAAACTGTACCCTCTCACTGTTCTATCTAATCTTGTGTAGGCTTTTGGCAATGTGCACACTCACAGCCTGATCTATTGTCCTTGCTTTTTGACGCATGGCATCTGGAGAGCTGTGCAAAATATGTATCTATATTATCTAGCAAAAATGTGAGAATCCTATCGACATAGAATGCACAGGCTAAATATTATAGAATACGTCCATCTCATTATTCATATTTGCTTGAGTTAAGGGACTCCGTGATAGCCTCCCCTTTCCTGTGCCTGCTTGTTTACCCTCATCTGGAAAACTATGAGTGGGTTCTCCCTTCTGAGTGTTACCTATATAAGATAAATATACCGGCTATCTCTATTTATGCTCTTCCATCTAAAGACTCTGAGGTGGAAAAGAACTTCAAAATGCAGTGGAAAACCGTGTAGACGCAATTTGAATCAAAGTTAAATGGAATGTGAGATGAGAGGCGATGGACTCCCAGAAATTGCTAGAAATTGCCGAGGCAGCGCAGCTTTATCGTTTATCTTTCACGTAAGAAAGAAGCAGCCATGGTGTTTCTAACCCACCTGAGGAATTCTGGTTCCAAGGGAGCATAGCAGAATAGTCCATCAGGGATAGTCAAGAAATCAGATGGTATTTTCATGGGATATTGCTTTCGGAACTGAAGGGGCCGTGGAAAAACACTTATGCGGTGTTTTTAGAGTGGTGGAGCAGCCAGGTGAGTAAGTCAACCTTCGTAGCAACAGCGACAGGTTTAATCACTCCGTGATCATCCCGTTCGGTCACAATTGCGGCACTATTCCATTCGAAGAATCGATTGAGAATACTTAAAGGAGTATCCATGGTTATCTCGAAGAACTTGCGGCCCTTAGCCTGTGGCTTCAATGGCCCCACCCCACTTTCTGTAGTTGACTGGGAAGCTGGGAGGCCCAAATCTCTTGGGTCAGTCACAACCTCAGAGATCTTTGTGAAGTCAAACATGATATCCGAAACTGGGCTTTCCGCGGTGACCTGTCCATGGGTGAGTCGACTGAGGGCGTTCCCTAAAGTAACCAGCCCGACTAGCTTCCTTCCAGCAGGCGCAAGAACAGGGAGTTGGTCGAATCCCTTATCTCGCATGATCTCAATCGCAGCTTTGCATGGCATATTGGAATGAACAGTCGTGACTGGTTTTAATCTGAGGGAATTAACTTTTGCGCTGGAAAGATGATCCGCAGATTCTTTCGGCTCCAGCGGTGAGACTTCAGATGCTGGTAGAAGGTCGTTTGCTGCAAGCCAGTCGTCATCCGCAAACTAAGAGCAGTTAGAATCAATGGACAGAATACCCAAATGACGATAGGGGGAAAACTGTATATTACCTTGGTAAGGTAGCTCCGGATGCTGTCTGGTAGGATCACTACCAACACATCATCCTTACTAAAGCCATAGTCCTTGACGGCCTGCACCATCGCGTCAATTGCACTTCCGCTGCTTCCGCCAACGAGAAGTCCTTCTTCAGCAATTAAACGCCTAGCATATTGAAAAGAGGCCTTGTCGCCGGTCTTATACCACTTATCAACAACCTTCTGGTCGAGGACCTCGGGGATAAAGTCATATCCAATACCTTCGACTTTGTAAGGTTGATTGATGCATTTATCATTGAGGGAAGCGGGGAGAGCCAAGATGGATCCGTAAGGATCTGCTGCAATGACTTTAATTTCAGAATTGTGCTTTTTAAGGCCTCGAGCGAGACCGGTAATGGTTCCACCGGTTCCGGCGCCGGCAACAATTGCCTTGATCCGACCGTTCGTCTGCGTCCAGATCTCTTCTGCCGTGCCAAATTCGTGAGCCAACGGGTTGTTCTCATTCCCATACTGATCTAAGATGTGTGCGTTAGGCAATTCTTTCTCCAGACGGCGGGCGACTCCGATGTGCGATTCTGGAGAATCGTAGGCAGCTTCGGTGGGGGTGCGGATAATTGTTGCATTCAATGAACGTAACACTGCAACCTTCTCGGCAGACATCTTTTCGGGGAGCGTAATAATGGTCTTGTAGCCTTCACAAAACTGTTATTCAACGAAGCTAGAAAGAAACAAGGATGGAAGAAGGTAGCTTTATTGACCAACCTTTAACAGCAGCGACAAGCGCCAATCCAATTCCGCTGAACAAGTGAAAGAAAAAATCAGATGCCGCGGCTCATTACATACGCGATCGGGAGGATATTTAAGGGAGGAAACCAACGTATTGCCACTGGTAGGCTCGATGAGTGTATCTCCGGGCTTTATGCGGCCGGATCTCTCTGCCTCCTCGATCATCCGCAATGCGATTCTGTCTTTGACGCTTCCTCCAGCATTGAAATATTCCAATTTGGCATACACCTGTGCTTCAATTCCGAGCGCATGCGGGAGCTTATTCAAGCGAACAAGAGGAGTATTGCCGATCTGCTGCGTGATCGTGTCGATGGCAGCTGGAGGCAATGCGGGGTCTCTCGTAGATGGCGACATTGTGGTTGAGAGCTGCAGTCAGCTCAATGCATGGAAATACAAGTAACAATGAGAATTACAAAAGAGTATTTCTCCGGGAGATGATTCTAGGATCCTTGAAGAGGCTGGAAGAAAGGAGGAGGAAGGGAAGAAGAAATGGAAAAAGTTCTCTAATGGCGTGAGGCAGAAGGCGGGCACTACTGACGACATTTCAAGGGTTTGGCCCCGATAATAGCCGCCAAAAACGTGCGGCCACAACAACCTATATAGCAAGAAATTAGAATTGCAGATAATTCGGTGAAGACATCTCCCTGTGTACTAATATGATTGCAGCGTTTATTGCCTATGTATTTAGCTTGTGGGGTATCCTCTGCAGAGCCAAAGAATGGTTGGCATTTGCTAGACCAGGACCTGGAAGAGAAGCAAATACCTAGTTATTATTATTACAGTAACTTTTTAACTTGGCTTACTCGCATTATACCTTACGGCATATCTCCTTTACTCCTCGAGGGTAAGAAATTAGAATCACACAGCAGCATCCGTAACAGTACTAGGGCAGACAGTGTGGCTGTGCCGGATGGTAGTGCACCAACGCCAACAGCTGCTATTTTTTGCCCTCCAGCTCCTCACTCGACTTTTTCTCCTGCACTGTACTTGCGGTGTGATTTTCGATATTTCGCCATAATGAATGCTCTTCACCTTTGAATTCTTCCAGTTTTATTGATCATGGCAGCAGCTATGATGGCCCAGGTCAATGGCTTCAGGATATCTATCTGCCTGCACGTACATGCCGGCGTCCGCCACGGACATATTATAATCTCACCTGGGAGAGAAAGAATCATATAGCTTGATGAATAGGGACTGGCCACATTGTTGCCAAGCCTTGGCAGGTTTGGAGCTAAAGAATGCTTGTTGGCAACTCGATTATGATCCCTATAATAATATGGCCAATTCTGCAGCTCTTTCTTGTTTTATTTTTGTGCCGTTGGATGGAACCAGCTCTGCCTTTCACCATATATATACGAAATTGAGTTGGTTTGTTTTAATACTGCTGCGTATTGTTTCCTTTCCGTCAATATTTGTATCGCAAAACAGTTGGACATATCGTGCACATTTCTACTCATTGGGACCCTTGCTCTTAACCTCCCGTACTGACCTCTGAGGCTCACGACTGTGCTTGCATCTTACGCTTTGTGACCTAATCACAATAAACCCACTGAGCTGGGTTCCTTTTCAACTGCGGGATTTGCCTATGCAGGATCAGTTATCCAGGTTTCGACTGTGAAAAGGAAGGCTGAGATGTCACATTTTACAAAGCTGCATACTTCAGGACAAGATTTCAATGGTGAAGCGGTTGAAATGTTGTCTACTGCTCGCTCGACGTATAGAGAAGATGTCTCCTCCAAACTTCCGGTACACAGCAAGAAAAATAGTGACAGCCCACTGTTCAGCGTGAATCCCACCGCGCGAAGTGAGCGGAGTGGATTCAATCCTCTCCATTTTCTCAGAATCTGCTTCAAGAGTACTTGCACTTCTTCAATGATCGTCAATATCCTCTGGCCCTTCGTTCCAGCTGCTATCGCCGTCAGGTTTGCCCGCCCTGATTTGCACGTTTGGGTTTTTGCTCTCAACTATATAGCGATGATCCCCTCGGCAAACTTGCTTGGGTTCGCAGGTGGCGAGCTGGCTGAAAAGTTGCCCAAGGTCTTTGGCGTTCTTCTGGAGACCACTTTGGGCTCGGTGGTCGAAATAGTGCTCTTCATGGTTCTGATAGGCAGAGATCACGACGGGAAACTGATTCCTGTCATCCAAGCCGCTATTCTTGGCTCGATCCTAGCAAACCTTTTGCTTTGCCTGGGTTTATGCTTTTTTTTTGGCGGCTTAAGACGCGATGAGCAGGTATTCCATGAGACTATTGCTGAAGTGGGCTCTGGACTACTGCTAGTTGCTGGTTTTGGCTTGTTGATACCGAGTGCCTTCTACTCGGCCTTGAAGGGGAGCACGAGTTCTACACTTTTCACCCCAGAGAAACTAGTCGACGATGTACTCAAGATCAGTAGATCTACCGCTGTTGTTCTTCTTGTTGCTTTTTTCGTGTAAGTCAACCCCTTACCATACGCAGTTTCGTCGTGACCCGGCATTTTCTCACTTCTTTGTAGTTATCTATGGTTCAATCTCCATAGCCATCATAGCATCTTCGATGAAGTCCTCGAACTGGATGAACATATGGACGAGGATCGACACATCGATCTTATGAGGGAGAGGCTCACTTTCGTAGAATGCCTTATCGCGATACCAGTTTCTCTCGCTTTTGTGTGCATGCATTCCGTTTTTCTAGTTGACGAGATACCGCACATTGTTGCGAGAGGCGTCTCGGATAACTTCATGGGTCTGATCCTGGTCCCTCTGGTTGAAAAGGCAGCAGAACACTTGACTGCTGTGGACGAAGCCTGGTAAGAGACAATCTCTCTACCCGGTTTTTTTGGAGCCTGTCGTTGACTTCAACAGGGATAATCAAATCAATTTCGCTCTTTTCCACTGTCTGGGCCCTTCTATCCAAACCGCCCTCTTGAACGCGCCCCTTGCAGTTATCGTAGGCTGGGGTTTGGGGAAGGAAATGGATTTAAATTTCGAAATCTTCATGGTAGTGCTGCTTGTGCTATCCATTTTGGTGGTTGGAAATTTCTTACGGGATGGCAAGTCGAATTACCTCGAAGGTTCGCTCTGCGTACTTGTTTATATCATCATCGCGGTGACCACTTGGTATTACCCCAACCCGGAGGATGTCTTAACGAATCGAGCAGGGGAAGGTAGTGAGGCCTAATGGGCTAGTCTGGTGGCGACTGCGCCGTAGAAGGATAGAATAGATTAAAAGAACAGAAAGTGAAGATCGAAATGAAGGAGGGAATACAGAAGAGAACACGCGATCAGAAAACTTCCTGGATCCTTTCGGCCCGCAAACTTAATAAAACTAATCTTTTTACCTCCCGGGCCGCCATTTGATTACTACGTACCTAATTGTAACTAGCATCGTTTCACCTAGCTTACTTCATCCAACCATGGGAGGGCCAGGAGATCCAGCAGACGTTGCTCTAGCTGCATTTGCAGAACGCAATATTCCAGTTAAACGAGAGGAACTTGAGTTAATATTTGATAGGGAGCCTAGCAGCGCGAAATGGGTGCTGGAACATCTCGGTAATGACACGCTCCTGTCAAAAGAAGAACTCTCACTGTGTGTTCGATTCTGCCTACATGAAAAGCCTCACAATAGCTAAGTTCTTTAGGCATTCAAAACTAGGAGGCTCTGGCGTCATAGGAAACTTCCTCCGTTGCTCCGATATCAACGCGTCTCGACCATTCTTGGAACAAGACATTCGGACCGCGATCGAATCCTTGGAGACCTCAACTTCTGCGATTGAGAAACAAACAAACATCTTGAACCTACAATGGGATAACCTCGGTAAACAAGTTCGCCTTCAGAATGATCGAAAGCAGGCTCGAAGCAGAGATAGCGCGCAGCTCCGCAGCAAACACGAATTGGGTAGGCAGAACATTGCAGCCGCAGTAAGAGTTGACGTGACCTTTGGTATAAGCTTATTGCTAAGAGCATACAGTCTGATGATCTGGTTGATGGAATTGAGGTGTGTTTGAGAGATGAAACAGAAAAGGTGACAACGGAGGGTAGAAGTGTGCTCTCTTTGACAGCAGCCAAACTCAGGGATGATGATAAGGCTCTTGGAGCTTTGGAGAGGCTCGCATCCAGTTTGGATTCTGCTGGGGATAGTGCTGCTGCTGTGAGACGCGCAACGGAGCTTAGCGCGACCTTTGAAAAGTATGTCACCGAAGAGATACACTACCGCCTCGATCGATTGTTTCTGGAAAGCATGCATGATGGCCATCTGGATTCCGACGCATCTTCGGGGATAGGCGATGAAGAGGATCTTATCACTGCCTTTGAAGGAGAGCTGGAATCCTTGTATCCGGAAATCGAGGTCTTGGCTGAAATGTCAACAAGGAAACAATTCAGTGAGCCCATTCTCCGAGAACTGCAAAACCATCATGATAAACTGCGCGTCACCTCCATCGGAAAACTAGAATATGTATGATTTGCCCAGGCCGATCCATGCTATTCACGGCTGACCTGTTGGAAGATCGCAGACAAAATAATCGACATGACTTCATCTACCGAAAATCTTACCGAACGCCTACGAGATCGCAAATCCTTCAGGGTGACTCTTGAGGCACTGGCAGACCTCTACCAAGCAGAACGGGGCGACCGGTCTTCGGCTAAGCCTGCGAGACGAGAAACCCTGCAGAGATATTCACTTCAAGCACGTATGCTACAAGCGACTCCGAGAAAGTCGGTTGTCCCGTTTCCAGAATCGTCGGCCTTCGAGAGAATTTTGCGCCGCCTGGGTATATCTTCCGACTTAGCCTTCCAGCCTCCAGAGGAAAATAGAGAGCCCCACATACTCTACGAAAAGAAATATCACATGCTGAACTACTTACATAACATGGGCACCGCTGTCGATTCTCCCCTAATGCCTCAGCTGACTCCAATGGACTCCGCATCCCAGCTCCTCTCATTCTCCCTTCACGCAGATTCACCTTTCGAGCGCTCCCTTTCAAATGCTGACCAGGAAAGGAGACTTGGTGCACTGGAGACGCAATTAGGCCAGGTTCAGAAGGGGATTGAGGGTCTCAACCTGGATATTTTCTACCAACGGGATAAAGCTCAAGATAGATTTTTAGAACGGTGGTTGTAGTGGCGCGCAGACCGGATGAGCGTAATCTCCAGACACATTCCTACTCAAGTCCAGGGACCTTGGTTATCTGCCTCTCTTGCAAAATAAAATGCTAAGCCTCGCAGCATCCAAGTTAGGCTATCAGAGAAGCTTCTAGGATGCATCGGGTGTGGCGCAGCATGCTGTTGATGCTTGTTGACCAGGCAGACATTTTGCCCACGCCGTGTTGTATGGATTGATCCCTTTTGAGGCTCATAGACCATTTGCCAAACAGAGAATTAATTTCTGTCTGAATTCATCGGATCATTTCCCCCTTCATAACCCACTCAGTTTGTGTCCAAGGTTGTCATTAACCTCCCCAGTTGACCCGGGTTTCAACCGGCTGACTTCGATTGTGCCCTGTGACCGTGGTTGCACACCCTACTTGCTTATTTTCAGCCCATCCATTATGGGCTATATCGTGAGATTTTTGTATCTGCGCTGGGAAACTAATGGAAGTAGTAACACTTTTTGTTGGGGATTAAAAGGTTCCTGTTGGCTTAAACATCAAGTAACTGGGCTGATATACCTAACAAGTATAGGCAGTGTTGTTCATAGCCATCCCATTAGTGTATATATTCTTCAACAGGACTCCTTCTGGGCATTTTCCGAGTACTTCGGCTTTCTACATTGAAGTTTCCCTTTTGCCAAGTAGAACTCGGGTTCTCTGCTTCCTTCAGATTGAGCACAGCTTCATAAATATGTATCAGCTGTGGTGAACGCATGACACTGGCCTTCACTTCCCTACAAATGCTACCTTGAATTGTATAATCTTGAGGGTAGAGACAAGAAATATAGTATGGGATACCTATTCTGGGATTTCATTCCATTGCCTTATTATGCATGATACATATTTCTGGTGTCATTTGAGAATTACATTCATGCTAACATGCAATTCATCCCATTGCAAAACAGCACCCTTACGAGTCCTTGCAAACCCTCTTTTCGAGCGACAGACCTTTCGTTGACTTAGCAATTTCACCAAGTCTCGATGTCCCAGCAAGTGGAGGGGCTAGAAAAAGAATGTGTCTGATCGAGAAGTTCATCGACGTGTACCCGCAAAAGGCCCGAAAGACAAAAATAGTCCATAGGTGCCCGCTCAGTGACGGCAGGAAAACTTGCAATCGTACTCCAGTATACAGTTACGGCGAAGTCTACCATAGAAGCCATTTTCGGCCAAAAAATTCGTACGAGAGAGCTCTGAAGTTGCATCAAATAATAGAGCCTGCGGACACAATGGAGCCAGAGGATCCTCCAGTTGTAGCAACTAGAACGCGAGCGAGAACGAGAGAGAGAAGTAACTATCACGCATTTTCATTTCTGTTTCCATTCAGTAGAAGAAGAAGGGATGGAAGTAGGGACAAGGAGGGAGTTCGAGAAAGATCACCACGTCCGTACGAGGCGCGCTTTCCGGAGGCAAGGGCTCATGCAGGTCAAACGATGCAAAAGCGATCTCCTCAAAGAGCTTGGTCCGCTCCATCTCGAACGGACGCGGTGACAGAAATAACGCCAGGTCTCGACCGGCAATTCCACACCCTGAACAGACCATCTCCGAGTCAGCAGCAAGAAGCACCCCCAGGACGACGACGGCAGAGGAAACGGACGCCTGTCGAAGAATGCAGGCCTCGTAGGGGAGAGCATCAAAGGATTCCGGTCCAAATTCACAGTCATCGACCCAATGAAGAGCCTCCTGTGATCTCAAGCTGCAATCGAAACGACCAGAGAAGCTCCCGGGCAGTGTATTATATCACATCTAGAAACGCATATCAGGGTGACAATAACCATGGAGCATACAGAAATGTCACAAATGAAAGAAGAGAACCAGGCCAAAGCTATAGCCATGCATTTGCTCGCGAAAATTCCGGCCAAGATAATACTTGCGTCAATGAACCGGAGCACACCAACGGCGAGGTAGATCGACAAGAATACTCACATGGATACATACCATGGTATATTTCGCGCCTAGTAAAGCGCAGAGAAGAGCAGCGCAGTTGCACAAGATGGAATGCACGACATGCTCGACCGCAAATCATTCAAGAAGGTCATTGCCAGATGGCAGCTGCAGGAAACAGAGTCTTCACGGAAGCCCAGGAAAGGCAAAGCCAAGAGACCATCGTATGTGACTTCCGGCCTAGTCGAAGGCCATGGAACCGCCGGTACGACCACTCTCGAGAGCCCGCCTAGGGAGAGAAGAGAAGTGTTCACGGTCGAAGGGACAACTGCAATGGCTGGTGCCTGGTGAGGCGCTCAAAGCAAAAAACATCCGGGCTTTTATCCTTCAACACAAATTGGAGAATCAAATCCATAGTGCAATTCCCTGGCACTATCGGTGTCAATCATTGTCGTTTCGATTATTATTGATGCGGCTCAAAAGAGAGCAATTGGCGAGCATTGGCTAATGTGCCGATGGTTGAGACACCCGCGGCGGAGTCAACCACACCGATACTTAAGCCAGTTCACCACCGCGATAATTAGCGGCCATGTTATGCTCCATATTTCTGATGTAACGGTTTGATTTTCGTTATTGTTACCATTCTCGATACCACGCGAACATTTCCCAGTCGCTGGCTCGTCCAATCGTTTCGTGTCCTGCGTACGTGTCCAGCTGGCGCATTTGGCCTGAAGACCTCGAGGTCGAATGCTGACCTTTCACGGCAACGGTGGTTAGTGGCTACTACGCGAAGAAGCATACGGACACCTAACCATTCGTTATCGAGAACTCTCATACACATCTTTTTCCCGTATGTCATTTATTCGCCAACATACGCCCATCTCCTCAAAACTTTGCATACCTGCTTGACCAGTATCGTCTCGGCTACTCTCCACACCTGGCGCTGTTTCACGCATCGTTGTGAGCTAAAGCCTTTTTGTTTCAATTGAATACCGCTGGGTATAAGTGAAGGTGGCAGATTTGGCCCTACAATGTTTCTGTTATCCCGCGGGGCAATTGTCACCTGTAGGTTCAGGTGTCTCTTCCACATTATTGCGCTTTGGAAATAACAAGTCTACCGTCTACTGCCTTTCGTGATGAATGAGGAGTACCCAAGTTGGGGGGACGAATCAGTTAGGAGTACAGTGCTTGAGAACTCAAACCTGACGCATACTTTAACTTCCTTCGACGGCAATGAAAGCAGCCTATCCATGCCAAAGACGGCTTCTGACGATGTGAGAGAGCTTTTTGATATCTCGCCAATTGCAGCACTGGAGTTACTATGCGAAAATATTGATAAACTTGCAAAGTCCGTGGGTGAATTGGCTTCGAATTTATTACTGAGACGTGATTCGGCTTCCGATAGAACAGCACGGAAGGAAAACGAGCCAAACACGGACCAAGGCGCGCCGCCGAAACCCACTGAATTGTATTCCGTTGGAGTAGCAGATCATATGGGAAAACAGGCGCAAGACGAATACACCCAGCAGAGCATTTTGGTAAGGAGGTTTCTATCGAAAAAGGAACCCCCCATATCGTTGAAAGATTATCTACTGCGGCTCCACCGGTTTTGTCCGATGTCTACAGCTGTCTATCTTGCCACGAGCGTTTACATCACCAAGATCGTGGCTATCGAAAGGATCCTATCGGTTACTCCGAAAATTGTTCACCGTCTGGTTCTCGCTGGTCTCCGCGTTGCCGTGAAGGCACTCGAAGACCTTAGCTACTCACATAGTCGATTTGCGAAGGTTGGCGGAGTCACTGCGCGCGAACTTTCTAGACTTGAGATTGGCTTCTGTTTCCTGGTTGATTTTGAACTGCGAGTTGATTCCCAAATGTTGATTCACGAAGCAAGATCGATACGAAGCAGTACAGGCTCACACAGGTATAGCGCTGGCTCTACATATGATTCTGCTTGACATATTACCGGCATCATTGACGGCGATAATTTGGTTCTCCTTATTGTCGAACCGGCGCAAGTCAAACAACAGCTGTACTGATTATAAATATATACATTCATCTCCGAGCATTTTTGGTTACTATGCATATTGTATTGGAGATTAGGATATGTCTTTCTTTCTTTCTTTTCTTTTTTGACTTTGATATCGTTTTGTTCTATGCAAATAACGTGGCCATTTCTCAGACTCAAATTTCCCTGGGTCTGGACCACTTGTGCGCATACAACGTTGTATATTTGTCTACATAATTGGACCATAATGCAAAATCGCAGGTAGTGTTCTCATGAAGTGATCTAAGCATAGGGATTGTAGGTATGTTATACGTATATGTCAGTGTTGCCTCGTAGACATTGTTCCCATCGACTCCGAATACACCGCGGAATAATGCAACTGTCATCGGACGCGGAGGCTAAGGCGTGAGCTGGTTCGTGCTGGGAGATTAGGCCAGCACATCCCATGTTCCCAGCTTATTTTTTTGCTTTCTGCACTGCGACTTTTTCTTGGCCTATCTTCTATCTTTTTTTTTCTTAACTCCTTTAGACTCCATTCAGAGGCTGCGGCAGGCCCTTGCAACTTTTACTCGCGTGCCCACCGGTCAGTTGTTCGCAATGTTTCTCTAATTCGGCGCGTGCACGCAACGGTTAATTTCACGCTACCTTCGCCCATACAACCGGAATATTCAGAACAGTCGGGATTTGGAGGCGTCGTTTCTTTGTAAAATGTCTTCGATACTGCCTCAAAGCAGCGATTCTGCAAATGCACAGAGGTCGAGTCCAGCCTTTGCGTCGAACGGGAAGGCGTCGGCGGTACTTCCGACAGTTACGCACCAAGCTGTCGAATTGAAGAATATGGCATCTGGCTCACAAGGCGTCAAGGGGTCGATTCCCTTGGGTGAAGATATCATGCAACTTGCCCGGATAGGAGAAGTCGGCCCTATGCAGAAGCTGTTTGAAACCAAGAAGCTCAGCGCGAAATACACAGATGAGGAAGGGATCACACCGTTGCATGTTTGTACCCCGATGCATGTCTTTGGAACGTCAATTATGCGCTGACTCCTGCGAATTTCTACCTTTTTAGTGGGCGGCAATTAACAATCGGTATGCAATGTGCAAATTTCTATTAGACTCCGGTGCCGATGTGAATGCAAAAGGAGGCGAGTCTGTGGCTACGCCAGCGATGTGGGCTGCTCAGCGTTGCCACTACTACATTGTCAACCTTCTACTGCAGCATGGAGCCGATCCTCTCCTTACCGACGCCCAAGGGTACACCATTCTACACCTGGCGACCATTGACGGGAATGCATTCTTAGTCGTGCTGCTATTACATCAAGAGATCCCAGTCGACATTGCCGACCCGCAGGGGCATACAGGGCTTATGTGGGCAGCATATAAAGGATATCCTGCATGTGTAGATCTAGTCCTGCGCTGGGGCGCGAACGTGAATGTTGCCGATGACGGTGGTCTTACACCCCTGCATTGGGCGTTGGTGAGGGGGTCGCTGCCCTGCATACAGAAACTTATAGAGTATGGCGCAGATCGGTTTGCGAAGACGAATGATGGCAAAACCCCGGCCAAGGTAGCCGAAGAAATGAATACGCTGCCTCTCTGGCTCCGTGCACTCGATGAATGTGGCTATGAGCCCGATGGAAGCCTAAGGATCTTTCCTCTAGGCTTGACTGGTTTCCTACGGAGCAAGAGTCTTATGTGGAAATTTTTCTTCTTTTGGCCGTTCTTCATGGTTGCAGCCGGTGCATGGATTTTCAGCAACCTGACAATATTCGTTGCTGTCCCTTTTGCAGCAGTCGTACTGTTCTTACTGCAGTGGGTAGCGCAACAGATTGCCAGTCGAGGCCCCGCGGATTACAGGATACTTCAAAAGACAGTAAGTAAATAATTTAAACTTGTTTCCAAAGCGTAGTCCTTTGGTTTCTAACTCAGAGATGGCTGCAGCCGTATCTATCAGGTATCTTTGCGGGATCGTTGTTTTGGGTCGGCGTCCGATACGTTTTCAAGGTTCTCCCAGGTCAGTTTATTTAACAGATCTCTACTTTTAGAATTGCTTTGACCTAATGGGGTGAGATCCAGTGACATACTCTTTATATCCGATTTTAAATATATTATTTACGACCTTCTTCTGCCTTACGACATTCTTTTTTATCATCTCAATGACTGAAAACCCTGGATTTATCCCCAAACTTGGCAGCAGGAACCAGGAGGGAACAGTGATCAAGGAACTCTTTGATCTGTGGAAGTTCGACGAGGAAAACTTCTGTGTATATTGCATGATTAGGAGGCCATTGCGAAGCAAGCATTGCAGGCGATGTGGATACTGTGTTGCAAAACATGACCAGTAAGTATTTTCCATTGCAATGTAATTGTGAAATGCCTCAGGGTGCTAACATGAGCTCAGCCACTGCCCCTGGATCGACAATTGCGTGGGAGCAAATAACCTACGCCATTTCGTGTTGTACATTACTTGTCTGGAAATTGGCATCATTCTTTTTGTGCAGTTGACCGTGTCCTGTGAGTATCTAATGCTTGTTTGTTAACAGATGTAAATGATGAATTTTTGACGACTAACTTTTTGTTGGTAGATATCAATATTCTGCCGCCACCCGAGCAAACTCAGTGTAATGTTATCAATGACACTCTGTGTAGTTTTATGCTCCGAGATACCTTCACCATCATCCTGGTCATCTGGATAACGCTGCAGCTGGTGTGGGTTACCATGCTATGTGCTGTCCAACTCATGCAGGTTTCAAGGAACTTGACGACATACGAGAATATGAGAGGTCAGTCAATTGACAGGGCATATCCAAGCTCGCAAGCCCTCGCCTCTGCTTTGACAGCTGGGACAACGTCACTAGAGGCTGCTGGACTTTCAGCAACCGGGCAAGGCCCCAATCCCAATGTTTCGCGGGCGGCTGCTCCTTACGGTCATCGCCATGCAAGTCGTGGCTGCTTCCAGCAGCTGAAGACGGTTCTTGGGATCGATGCATTCTTCGCGACGGCACGAGGTGGATTCAAGGGTGAAGGGCGCACTGGTCGACACAAGAACCCGTTCTCCCGTGGCATTATGGGAAACTGTCGCGATTTTTGGTGTGATCCGGCTCCATACTTCGGAAATAGAGACACGGGTTCGGGTATGCTTGATGGTGAGGTAGTGGATTACTATAGGATGTATGAGGTTCCGCCGCGGCTGCGTAGTGGCTACCGCAGTGTGGTGAACGGTGACCCGGAGGAGAATGTCTGAAGTATTTTTATTATTTCTGTTTTTTCTTCTCCTGTCTTCAATACTTTTCCGATCCATGCCGCCATGGTGCGACTTGATTGGTTTCTAAAGCAACTTAATGATTTTAATGTTAATGATCTTACGGTATATATCAAAAGGATACAGGTAAATGGGCATTGGGTGACACGGACAGGCCAGCGTACGGGATTGATGGTCTGATGGTCGTAGAAAAGTGTATGATAACTACGGAGGATATTGCCATCAGATAAAAAAGCTCTCGAGAGCCTTATCTGATGGTGCCATTCCCGAAATGAAATGCACTAATTTAGCTCCACCATTTTCTCTTCAAGAGCTTCACAAATTTCGAAACCCTCTCATCTAATTTCTCCCGCTTTTGGTTTTTCTTATGCCACCTTTTGTTTCCCGCATGGCCTCACCCCTGTCTTGCACGGCCCGATGCCCCAAGGTAGGATTTGCTAGTGTATGTACGGAGTACACTTTGAAGTTTGCAGAGCTCCATCTACTGCAGCTTTTCAGTCAAAGTCGCATTTTCCATAAACAAGTGCCCCACTATTGAGACTCTACCTGAAGTGGTATTGAGGACGTCATTAAGAAACTTATCTACAAAGTGGGCTGGTACTGGATCTCTTATATGACCCGTTGGAATTGCTCATAAAAATAGACTTATAACTATGCATTACACGCAGTCATTAGATTTTCACAACAACAAAAGAAAGAAAGGAGGGAGGAGAGAATGTACCGGATGGACTGAATGCAAGAATGAGTGAAGCACGCAACTTGGTTTTCCGACTTCTACTGGCTGGCATACAAGGTTATAAATACCTTCCTCTGCTCATAGATTCTTATCCCAGCTAGCTAGCCTGCAAGTCCTGTGGGCCTGAGTAACTTCCCAGAGGCTATTTGGTATCTTTTCAGCTCAATACCGTTGAAAACTAGCCTTTGACAGAAACACAGTCGTTCGGACGCTCCTCCTTCCTCCCCGCGTCTTCACGATGCTTTTTACCTGACTTGCCTGGATGGTTGCCTGCTCAATCAATCCTCTTTCCTTGAACCCTCCAACATAGCCATACATCGTATCACGGTTTCTGCAACGCCATATTTCCAAGATGGAGCATGCTTAAGACTTACTTGCCATCGCTCGTCTTCATTGATGGAACATATAATCCATCGACCTCGACCGAGTGCCATGGACCACGTTCTATCAAGATATTCTCACTGCACTTGAAGGACTTGACCTTAGTGACTCCATCAGTCTTACTGACTCGCCTGAAAAAGAACAATTTGCGGTGGGGACTGAGCTTGATCTCACGTCTCAATTCAATCGGAACGTGAGTGATGCTGTGTCCAAGACGCTGTCGGTTTCAAATCAACGGAATATCCGTTTTGGGGCCCTTCATTTGTCACACAAGCACCACCAGAATCCCCAGTTGTTGTTGCTCTGCTTCCCCAACCCGCCTTTCTAACCTGAGTAGAAGGTAAACCCATCACTGTGGGGAGCTCAAGACATTCTGGACATTCCCACTCGAAGTCTATCCAGTAACCTCTTCAGTGATGGAAAAACGCCCTCTGGAGCACCCTATAGGCAAGCAAATCCAGTTTTACAGCTGACTCAGAAATGGCTGACCGTATAATTGTTAGGCTAGCTTTTGTCTTGCATGAGAGCCTGTTTCTTGTCCACATATAAGACCGCAGTCTTCGTCAGACGTACCGACAAATATTGCTTTGAGCTCTCACTGCCACTCGACGGAAGCTCGACAGGCCCCCCAGGACGTGAACAATTTGCTATCGTTGGCTCTTGCCGCAGTCGGCAGAATATTTGAAGAGTCCAATTTCAACCCAGCTCTCGTGAATAATTTGATTCCGTTCGACAAGGCTGATAATAATAAAAGAGTGTCTCAGTTATATACTCCAAGTCCCACTGCCTCAGCGCAACAAGCTGCCCTCTCTACCGCAGCGATCCAGCAAGGCCAAATCTATGAATTGCCGACTTTGGAGTCAAATCTAAGCGCTTTTTTTTTGCCAGTTACAATGATGTCGCTCGCTCTTATGTGAAAGCTACCAGGTTTTTTGAGTGGATCACCTTCATCAAATGTTGTGATAGAAGTTAAATGGGATTGTGTCAAGGTCATTGCAAATTGTTGGACAAAGGAACACTTTGAAAGGTATAGCCCCATCCCCGATACTCCCAGGATAAATACTAATCAGTTCCACTGCAGCTATGCGCAAGAGGTCTGGGTGTGAATTTTCTCTACCAGCAAGAACCAGAAAGATTCCCCTTCTTTCCCTCTGTGCTTGGATATGGCGATATCATATGTTCGTCAGTCTTTCCCGTCGGTTATGTCCTTATCTCTTTCGTAGAAGGTGAACAACTGAGCAACATCTGGGACCAGTCAGCCATGGAAAAGCAAGATATTCTCTTAAAATGTCGAGAGGCAGTCACTGTGCTTCGCTCCTTAAGGATCCGTGTGCGAGACTCAGGAAAGCATAATGACCTATATTCCCGTCAATCAAAGAAGGCCAAGTTGATTGACTTTGAGAGCGTTGGCCAGCCAATGCAGCGGGCAAGACGCGCGCACTCTGGGACGCACCAGAGCTTTTGACGATCTTCGGGAGAACTCTAGGTCAGCATAGGTCGTTGGTGGTTGATCATTAGTGTTGCGTGAAGCTCAGCGTTATCGTCTTTGCTCTGAGGCGCTGTGGGAAAAGAGAAGAAACCGCTATATTTTATTAAAAGAACTTCTTAATCGGCAGATCTACTTCTTCTCATAGTTTAATGATGATTCCCTAATCACTTATGTATCTAACCAGATACCAAGTGATTATCCACTCTAGACCCAATAGTCAACCCAGATGAGAGGTCTTAAATGTTCAGAGTGATGCCAAAAGTGGAGTTATAATTAGCTATGTAGCATTATAAAACTGTATCTGTCTACATGCTATGTACAAGCAGATTACTGACTGATTCTAAAATCAGATAGTTTATAGCTAAACTCACCACGACATATTGCCGATCATAGCTTCTGCGGCCATCTCTGATGGGGTCTTTTTCCATAGTGGCCATATCCAAATATCGAATTCACCATCTCCTCACTCCGCGTCGCCAGCACAGACAGAAGACTGTCGCTAAGACCGTGGGTGCTCTCGTTGCAACCCTGGAGCCAGATACCGGCTTGCGCACTCACCTTGTTCCGGTCTAATTCCACCCGGTAGTCGCGCGTCAGCTCCCACGCTGTCCGGCCGGTAGGTCGTAGATGCCGCATGTCTGCCAGTAGCTTCTCATGCCCGTTCCGGACGTAGCCAGTGCCGATGACGAGCACGTCAACCTCCATGATTTCTATTTTGGCCTGGCTCTGCGCGGCGGCATTTGCAGGCTCGAGATGAATTCGGATTTTCTGTGTACCGGAGTCCGGACGCTCCACCCGGGTGATGTTGCGTGAAGACAGGATGCGGTGCTGCCACTCCGCTTCGTTGGAGTTCTGGACCTTCTGCACGTACATGTCGTGGTAGATCTGCTCGATGAGCTCCGGATTCACGACGCTGTAGTTGGTCCCCCGATGGACCTCGAGGAAGCGTTTACGTTCCTCGGCTGGGAGGTTATAGAAACCGTCCACACGTTCCGGGTTGAAGATCTCGTTGACACTATTATTGTGGCTGGTCAGTGAATTTGTAAATCCGTGGTTCAGTGGAGTTGTGGGGGTCCACTCACAACGGGGTATCATCGCTCGGCCGGAAAGCCGAGTCTCGCATGATCAGCGTTGTTCGAGAGTTGGGATATTGCTGTTGCAAGTCGTGGAAGATCTCGGCAGCACTCTGTCCGCTTCCAACGATACCAATGCTGTAAGACTTTGAATGATCGTCCAGCAGAGTTGGCACAACAGTACAATACTGGGAGGAATGAAGGATCTTGGGATCCTGAGGAAAGACAGGAGGCACATTGGCGAATCCACCGATTGCAATGGCAACCTTGCGTGCCTTTCTTGAAGTGACTATACCGGTATCGACATTTCGCGAGATCACTGTGAAGAAGTCGACCACGGCATTCTTCCCTCCTACACCTGACTGTCCTGGGATGACCTTGACAACCTCTTCGCCGTAGGCGACAAGGTCTTCGAAGCTCTGCGCACACCAGCGCATGTAATCTTCAAACTCCACGCGTGGGGGCAGGAAAGTGCCGAGGTTGGTGAAGTCGATCAGTCGACCCTTGTTATGAAGGTAGTTCAAGAAGGTGAAGCTGCTCCGGGGATCGCGAAGGGTCGCCAGGTCCTTGATGAAGGATATTTGCATCTTAGACCCCGGAACAAGCATTCCGGAATGCCAGGCAAACCGCTTCTGTTTCTCGACGAAGCCGATCCTGGGCCGCCAACTAGGGCTGGGCGCATTGGGGTTCAGGCGCGGGTCCAGGGCATCATGCAGTGCTATTGCGATTGAAAGGGATGCAGGACCAAAACCCACGCAGAGGAGGTCAAGGATCCCATTCTGGTCCGAGGGAGTCAGTACAGATTGCCTTGAGTTGGACGAGGATACCGCCGCGGGAGATATCATTGTCGAGGGTTGAAAGTCACTACGGCCTCGACAACGCTCAATTTGAGTAAACGAGCAAGCCAGATGGTTAGGAGCGGACACGGAGTGGTAGCAAGATGGTTTTAGAAGAGAAGATAATGCGAGTGTAGAAATTCTGCAAGCAGAAATATCCCAATGGAGGGGTCAACGGGATATATATACATGGAAGCAATTACGAGATACGCCTCGTCTCTAAAACTGTCTGAAAAAAAAAAAAAAAAAAAAAAAAAAGAAAAAAAAAAAATACAACAATAATGATAATAAAAAGCCTATACAGTCCGAATCTGCATTCACTAGTATCGCTAGCCTTTTTCCTGTTCTCGTAGCTTGAAAATCAAATCAATAATCAATCATGGCTACAATACGAGCGTTGCATGTAGGTTCCACCGACACGCAGCAGCGCGTAAGACAGCCGAATCGACTTGGCCATGACGAAATCAAGAATACTGTGTCTGCTCGAAGCGCAGGCTTTCCGAGGATCCACCAAAATCAGTCGATGCAGGATGGAGAGGCAGAGATGATAATATTACAATAAAAAAAGTAAAAAGTAAATGAAAAGCATCATCCGATGTCGGGAGACAGCGATTATCTGATGGATCGTCAGGATCAGATAAAAATCGGTTTCATACTCTAATAACTATGCGGCAATAATGCTCTGCAGTCCCATCATGCCCTACTCTGTGAGTCTGTTCGTGGCGTGAGAATTTCCACAGCCTTCCAAAGGACTCGCCGGACTGTCTCCGATCTCTCCTTTTCCCACCAAGTCGCGACAGTCTGTCGGAGCCGTTCTGGCGCCATGTATCCTGCCTTACTGAGTTGTGCGTATGCCAGTGTTGCTTGTGCCCGTTCCTTCCGGATTGCCTCCACCGAAACATCGACTTTGCGTAACAACAGTTCTTCCACCGAGGATTCTAAGGACGTCTGGAGCTCGGCTTGTTTGAAAGTGTCATCGCTCTGCGCAATCCACCTGTCCAGCCTCGTCAAGAGCGATTGTAGTCCCTGGAACAATGCAATCTGTACACTTCTGTCACCATTGCCCAATGCCTTATGGACAAGAGAAGTCATTTCCACCAGGTGATCTTGTAAGGCTGCGTGCTCTGGGTTAGCTGCTTGTCATTGGAATGGCATGGCACTCAGGGGACTGACTTCCTGCTGGTACAGTAATTTCCGGGTTGATGCACTGCAGAAGGCATTTTACACATGCTGCCAAGGTATCTGAAGGTCTAAGCTCGAAAAAAAAAAAAAAACGTCAAAAGTTGATCGGCGATCAAACATTCACATAACCTTCGACCAGACTTACCCAGATCTATAGCCGCTGCCTGTATCGATATCCATCCGGTCCCCGTCGCTCTCCAGGATTTCATCAAGAACCCCACGCACGATGGCCAGAGAATCCGGCATGAAGTCACAGTCATCCCGCAGCTGAGAAATCTCACCCAAAGCCGTAAGAGCATGCGGTCGATATGTGGCATTGTTCCGCTTTGCCTCTCGAATCGCAATTGCCTTCACAATATTTGTTAGGGCAAATGGCCAAGGGGGAGAAAGAGGTAAACCCACTTTAATTGAATTGCCAATCTTCTCTTCTTGCCACAGACATTTAGCTTGGCTAGTAAACTTCACAAAAGCTTTCAGTACAACCTCTTTGCCAACCCAAGTCTTTCCCACCAGTGCCTTCTCTAGAACCGGCCATACTAGTTTACTGGTAGAAAGATCGAGATCCTTATCAAGTAACATGACTGTCTTCGCTACCGCAAGCGCTGCCGTGTGCTTGATGACCCAACGGGGGGAGTCCAAGTTGTCCGAGACCAGATCCACGATCTCCCGGAGATATAGTAATACCGTACGGGTGCCGCCTACATTGTCTTGCCAGGTCTTCTCAAACACTTCCCTTACATGCTCATCCGTATCATGTTTGCAGACAAAGACAAAAGGCAAAGCCGTGGTGGCAAAGGCCATGAATCGATCATTGGCCAACTTGGACATTGAATACAGGATTTCTGCTACAATTGCACGACGAGAAACGTTTTCAGACGTGAAGTAAAGGTCCTTGGTATACTCCATCGTTTTCAAGACTTGATCGTCCGAGGCCAGCCGTGTAAGGTACCCCATAGAGGTAGAGTAGGAAGCGCTAACAGTGTCATTGCGGTCGACCACATGCTTGCTCATCAGCCGGATAAAATGATCCGCGTAAGGCCGGAAAAGCATCGACTTCATGCTTAGAAGGGCGAGCACACGGCTACATCCCACCTTGGACGGGAGTCCAACTGAGTAACGAAGAACACGTTCGAGTCTCGTTGCGAGGTCCTTCATGTTGCCTTCGTCTAGACTGTCTATTAAGTAGCGCTCAATGGCTTCCATCATAGGAGACGAACGGACGCTCGACAATCTCATCTTGTCAATTTCTTGTCCGGTAAGGCCGTATTTCTCGGCATTAAGATGAACGTAATTAACCGCTTGCGGTTCCAATGAGCTCAGGGAATTCAGGAAACTCTCCAATATCTCAGGTACAAATGGACGAAGCAGGTCACCGGGACTCTTTTTGGCCATCCGTATCAGGGTGTTAATAGCAAAGGCTTGAGCTTCCTGCACGCTAGATTCAATCCCCTGGTTGCTGAGTAGGAACGGAATGACTTTGCTTAACATAGCACTGGCCCTTTTCACATTCGTGTCTCCTGCTTCTAAAGTACGAACGATTGCATTGGTGATAGTTTGACAAAGCCCAAGAGCTGCGAGTCGAACGGTCTCTTTGATATCATCCAAAACTCGGAATGCTCTTGTAAGGATTTCATCCACATATTTGGCGTATGTCTCCGGTTGGCGGCCCTGTATCAAGTCTGCGATGGCAGTGCAGCTAGCCTGCCGGACCCTCCATTCTCGTCCTGTCACCATGCTTTTCAATAAGTCATCCATAATCTCGTCAAAATGGGCAGCGATAACCACCGTGGAGTCCTTGACAAGCGCATTCCAGATTGTATTCATGGAACGCTGTACGTTTGGGTTCGGATCAAATCGATAACGGTATAGTTTAGGATAGATCTTAGGATTCTTTGCCAGGTAGCCATTCACGCTAGAGTCAGAGAGAATGTTGCTGATACCGAATCTTCCAAAGGCTGCACGGTTCGTCCAGATGGCATTGTTGGATGCCAACGACATGAACCTGTATACCAGAGTCGGATCCCCAGCCTCGGCGGCGAGGTTCATTATGTCCTTGTAAGTGTTAACTGATGACCCTTCCCCGGTAGGTAAAGAACCCCGGTCAAAAAGCTCTGTTTCGGCGTTGACCCTGCCTCCCCCGAGGCCAGAACTGCTTGCTGTGAAAGAGTTAACCAAGTCCCGCACCAAATCATCCTTGAGTTCCTGATCCCCCATGTCGTAGACAAGCCCGAGCCCCTGGGCTCCGGATTCTTGCACCACTTCATCTCGGTCTCCAAGAAGTCCTGCGAATGTAGCTTGGCATTCATGCAGATGAGCCTGCATTTCTTGCATGTGACCGCAATTCTTTACCAGAGATAGTAACCATATTGCAGAAGCCTTTCTGAGCGATGGCTTCGACTCGCCACAACCAGATATGACTTTCTCGCACATTTCTGCAAGCACTGCGTTAGGGATGTTTGACATAGGGAAGTCTTCATCCACATCAAATTCCTGGATCAGTGACTTGGAACTCCACCCAATAGCGGCTGTGCTTAATGCTTCACCAACCGAAAACTGAACTTCCGGGCTGCGGATCTCATGTAACTTGTAAATGGAACGTAATACCTCGTTAAATTGTAGCCCGTCGCTGTCACTCTTAGGATAAATTAGGGAAACGAGTCCCAATGTCTTAATGGATATTTCACTTTCTGACTTTGCTTCCTTCACGAGTTTTTCTATGACCTCTTTCCACTTAGACTCAGGCAACATGGCAGGCGACAAGATACCGAACAGACTGAATTGGCCGACCGCCACCTCCGCGCTTCGCCGGAGAAAAGAGTCGCGAACACTAAGAAGTATAGAAAAGACATTGTCGACAAATTGCTTTCTCTGTACCTCTGATACCTTGTACAGTAAGTTCCGAGCAGCAAGTCTGCTTAGCAGATATGACATTGCAAGGATTGCGCCTCGGACCTTGAAGGTGGTCTCGCCAACGGCGACTTCCCACTCCGTACAGCAACGGATCAGATCCGTCACAATCTCCCTCAAGCCATCTTCAGAGAATGATGGATGAGACGCCAAAATTCCAAAGGCCCTTGCTGCCGTATTTTGTGTCTCTGGGTCGCTGCAATATATAGGATCCCTCAAAAAAAGCGACCGAAAAGATAATGCCCCAACAATATCGTTAGAAGCCAGAGAACAAATCTCAACAAAATGAATACCACATTGCCGTGAGCTTTCTCTTTCGCCCCTGACAAGCCCGTCGAATGCGCGATTGAGAAATACCAACAGTGACTCTTTATCGGATTTCTTGATATATTGTTTTAACGACGCTCGGGCTGCCTCATTCGAGGAAAGAAGCAAGTCAAGTTTATAGTCCCAATCCTGTTCCATTTCAACAGAGATTGTGAAAGAGCTTGAAAATGCCTCCCAAAGAAGGATATTGCGAACGAAGGAAACGGCAGGGGCGAATGCCTTTCGATAGTGCCCCGATAGTTCTCGCGAAACAGTTGAACCCTGCGAGCTTGGCGCAGAGTCGGATGAGCCAAGAAGAAATCGTGCAGTCTCTGAAAATCCTGGGAAGGCGAACCAAGAATCATCTGCAGATGGTGAATGGTTCAATTTCCGGTCCTTGCTTGGATTGAGCAATCGATACCAGTAAGGATGAAGGCCTTTCCTCCCTTCCTCGACGACCTCTTGTTGTCTTTCTGTGTCACAGGATACGGCCATAAGATCGACCCAACGTGCCACAATATCGCTATAGGGAAGAAATCGATTAGCGAATCGTACAGCGGCGTAATGACAACTTCGGATGATCCTGAACCCCGTCGTCGGATCGTCTTCTCCAGGTCTGTTGCTCATCTTCTCAACTAAAAATGGACGTAATTGCTCCTGAAAATGGGAGCTTCCACTATCTAGAGAGGAATTGAGGATGCTTCCTAAAGCCTGCTCAATGCTGACAGAGATCTGACTACTTGAATCGTCCGAGCTCAGCGACGTAAACAGCCATCTGATCAATTCGAATTCGAAGTTTTCCTCATGACAAGCCTGTAAACTGAAGTCGATTTTAGGTAACAGGATACCCATACTTTCGTAGGCAAGGCCCCGTAAACTCAGATCTGTTGAGGGCAACTTCTGTCCGCTCGCCGCTGAACTTGGCCACCCCTGATACTGGATAAAATCCCTCAAGCCCGCTATGATCTTCGGTGATATGCTCTTCAAATCAGTTGGAGAGCCCATACGCACAACCCACGTTGTAAACGTGAAGATTTGAGTTCTTAGTTTGGCGGCCTGTAATCCTTGAGAAGAACTGGCAGATTCCGATAGGAGTCCATCCTCAATTAACTTGACTATCTTTTGCGTATCGGCGGTCGCTTGAACTGACTTCCCTAGAAGAAGTAAAAGTCTGACCTGAAGCGAGGGCCGTGCCGGGGGGGTCCCGTCTGCCTCCTTGCCAAAATAAAGGTTATACAAGGATTGTACAACATCAGGATTTTCGAGGTCAGGAGTAAACCGTTTTAAGATTTCTTCACCAATGTCAGAAATGCGAGAGTTTACATCGGCAGATGCGATTACAGCAGGCAAGAACCTCTCGAAATCTTCAAAAACGCCGCTGGCCAAAAACCTCAATGCCGTAGCCTTAGTCTCAGTGAGGTTTAAGCCGCCCTCAGCAATGGGGTTCCATGTTTGGCTTAAAGGTGCATCCTTGTTGAGAAATTTATATTCTGCAGGAGATAGACCCGGGCAAGTCGCCGAATCTTCGCCAGCAGGCGAGAGTAGAAGAAGCTTCCCCAGCCATTCAGACAGAAAGTGAGTGTCCTGGTCGGAAAGACCAAGATGGTGCTTCAACTGCTTGTCATCCTCCGAACCCTTCTGAGGTAATTTCAACAGGGGCAGCAGCCGTAAGACAAGATTGAAGATGATGGCACTTTCAGTCGTAGAGCTTTCGATCTCGAAGACCCCTTGGAGCAAAGGAATCAAGACCTCGACCCTTGCCTTGGAATCGAGTCGGTCAATGCCCAGTTGAATATATCGCAAATCAAAATGTCTAAGAAGCTGAGACTTTTGCTCCTTAAATTGCTTCAGCAGGGCGGCAACGGGAAGTCGAATAGACGGCGATTTGAGCCTTGTGTTGATATGCTGACAAACTGCAATGACCTTGTTGCGCACAGCAAGACTCTCAGAGCAAAGCTTCAACAGCAGAGGAGCCAGGTATGTCTGCAGAAGAGCTTGGAGTTTCTCATCCGAATCAGCGAGAGCAATTCTAAGTTCCACCTTGGAGATTAAGCTCAGCTCACGAGTCTCGGAGCTGGCTGACGTGGAATCTGAGGACATGGCGAGAACAGAACGAGATGTCCCACTTCGCACATTAATAGCAAGATATTTATTTGTCTTTTCTTCTTCTGCTTCCCCCCCAGACAGAGACAGCGGCCATCCGTGCTGCCTGGGCTGAAAGCAGAAGCGTCGGAGTGTCGAACGGGCATAGTCTGATTAGTCAGCTTATTCCCCGACCACTAACGTAATCAGACACCGAGTGGCCGGGGACACTGAGTGACTGATCTTTTTACCACATACACTACAACTGCTTCAACCCCCTTTTCCATTATTCCTACCACTAAAATGAACAATAGTTCTATGGAAGGGCGAATTCTACTAGCCCTTGATGCTTATAAAAAGGGCTAATATCATTCTATTCCAAAGTCTGCACTTGCATTTGATGTTTCTTAATAAATTTTTTATAGGTGTGCTAAAGGAACTTTAACATACACTAATTTATTTGCAAATTATTAGAAATTAAAGAATCAACTCTTTCAATATGAATTCTGGATATATATTGATATAGTTTACCTCCACAGATTACAATTATTTAATATCTAGTTGGTGTCATGGTGCGTGCTGACGTAGCCATTCCTGCCTGATTTCTGAGGATATATATGTGAGAGCAGTGCAGCGGTTAAGCTTCTGAATGCTCCCAGAGGTCGCACCGTGACAGTAATTAAGGGGGCAGAGAAGAATATGCAGGAGGCTATTCTAGTGAAACACCAACTCCAGCAGTTCCATACAGTGCATGAGAAACAGAAGAAGAAAGGGGCACGCAGGTTTATACAGGATGGGGGTAGTCTTACTGGCTTTGAAGGACAACAGCAAATTCAGCAGGAACTATATAGGCAACAGGAGGAACCACAACAATGAAGGCCTCCAAAATGTGGTACTTGTAATCAACCAGGCAATAATCAGCTGAAGTGTCCTAGAAAATAGTTTAATCTCATTTGTATGTCTATATCTATTGGATCCCTGATTAAAAGTAATGGTGACGATGATGCCTGGATTTGCGGCGAAAAAATCGGCCACTCGGTATCCGATTACGTTAGTTTAAGTAAGCAGGAAAAAGATCTTCAGAAAGAGCAGTAATAATGGCACACTACTGCAACCTTCTATCATCGAAAAGAAAGCTAGAAACGTGTCCCTAAGTCTATCTATGTACAAGGAACAGAATTTTCCATAGCACCTGATAGCTAAGCTAAAGTGTATATCATAACATATAAATAACATATTATGGCGAACTCGCAGCTCTCCTTTCCTCGGCAGCTTCGCCTCTCAGAAACCTTCCAATCTCCTGTTGAGCTTCGAGTTTCTGTTC
This sequence comes from Monascus ruber, assembly GCA_002976275.1. Classification (NCBI taxonomy): domain Eukaryota; kingdom Fungi; phylum Ascomycota; class Eurotiomycetes; order Eurotiales; family Aspergillaceae; genus Monascus; species Monascus ruber. The sequence continues at coordinate 3,780,125 of PSNO01000001.1, read as the reverse complement.
CTTCTTTGATCTTCTGCTTGCATTTCCGAAAAGACACTCCCATAGATCGTCCTTCTGGACCAGCTCTCCTCCAGATGCACCACCGGCCATTAGCTTGGTGAGAGCGGCGTCTTGCATTTCTCTAGAGTTCGCCGAGTCGATGGCTGTCTCAGTGAGACTTTCGGCTATGACATCATCTTTTGTCCGTGATTTCGAATTTGAAGTACGGCTATCCAAATCCTCTACTTCCTTGACGATATGAGCTAGACGGCGGGAGACTGAAAGATCGTAGATCGATTGTTCGACCGTATCGGTAACAAGGTACATCCAGACCGTTGTCGGACGTTGCTGGCCAATTCGATGCACCCGAGCAATAGCCTGAAGTTCGATCGCGGTATTGACGAGCGGCTCACAAAGAAAGACATGAGTCGCGTTGACCAGGTTCAGGCCTGATGAATGGGCCTTTGCGTGTAAAAGAAAGCACTCGATCTATTTCGAAACGGTCAGCAACAGGCCCATAAACTTTGAGGGGTTGAAACCGGCATACCGCAGGGTCACTTCTGAACCTCTCGATACCGTCTTTATTATCAATGCTAGTATACCCTATCTTAAAGCGAGAGAAGGCGCTTTCCAGAACCCCCAAAAAGTTTTTAAATTGTGAGAAAATAATTGACTTTGCACCAGGATCATGTTGGCGCAGCCAGAGAATGTGACGCGACAGGGTGTCAATCTTCGTACCGAAAGAACTGTCAAGGTCAATAGTCTTTATCTCACTCAAGTCGCCTGAACTGATATCCTTATATATAGAGTTCTTTGAACGGCATCCAGGCTTAGATTTAGAAGCCGCCCTGTCCTCCGACGGCTTCTCCTCTTGCACAACAAGATCTTGTGGCCTGTACGTGATTTGATGAAGCCCACTGGCCTTTAGGTGCGTTTTGCAGCTCGGGCAATTCCGATGCTGGCGCCACCATAGGAGTAGACAATCCCTGCAGTATTTGTGGCCACACACAGTCAAGACGCCTATGAACCGCGTTAGAAGAGCCTTTACACTCCTACAAGAGAACTGGAGAGCAACTGACCGATTTCGAAACTCGACTGGCAGATTATGCAGATCCTCGATCCATCGTCCGACTCAGGTTCATCCCTAAGATGGATCAAATAACGACGCTTCGCTTTCAAACCATAGATTTTCTTCTCTATATGGGCTTCGTCCTGTAGCATTTTAGTGAACAGTCGTTCATCGAGGGGTTGTCCGACACTTTCTTCATCATAAGGAGCGACAGTGTCTGAAATCTGCTGCAATTGGCGATAGTACTCAAGACGGTTGTTCATCGTGTCCCGAAACATCTCAACTTCTCTTTCGAGATTCACCAAAGCCTTGCTTCGTTCAGCGGCCATGTGGCTTGCATTATTGAGCACCGCATTAATATTCTCAAGTTCGGCACGCGCTCGGGAACTCCCTCCACTTTCTTGCCACTCGAGTGAGGTTGCAAGGTTGCGAAGCTCACCAATTATGCCACGGAGAGGGCCGATTTCAGGGTCAGGCATGAGATCTCTGCGTGTCCCCATTATCTCAAGGAAAAGTTTTGGGGAAGGCCCCTCCCCTTTTTTGGCTAAGGCAATCCCCGTTTTGACTTCGTGATCAATGAGATTATTTCTCTGACCGGTAACCGCATGGGTCAGATCAGCGACCATAGCACGAAGTGCTTCCATATAGACGTACATCTCATCCTGGTGTTTTGTTGACTTTTCATACTCATCTCCCTGGAGCTCCTCGTCTTCTTCTTGGTCCACGAGCGGCTGTAAGAGCAACTTGATCATGATATCACGCCACTCCTGGTACTGGGAGGTGGCAGAGTTCATGGCTGCACAGAAGTCTTCGAACCTGTCAAGCAAAAGCCGGCCCTCAACGCCTTTAGCGTAGACGCTAGGCTTCATTGGAGGCATGTTCACAACCATCTCCTTTTTTATCCTATCCTTGATCATTCTCATATGCCGGCCTACCTTCCCGGAGACGTCGGCTAGAATCTCTTTTCGGATAAGCTTTGCAGCTTCATAGGCTTCCACTTCGCGCTTTTCAAGATCCCGAAATTCTTGGGAATCGGGAACAGTCAGTTTAGGATCAGTCTTGATCTGATAATACACATTGCCAATGAAAAATGTGCAGATGTGCTGAACTTCAAGAGCAGCCCGGAGCCTATTACGGGAGATCCCTATGCGGGTATTCTTTTCAATTTCGTCATCATCAACCAGAGTGTCGCCAGTCACCATATCACCATCAGTTCCAACAGCGCCTGTTCGGCATCTGTCAAGCTCGGACTGCAGTTGGTCTCTACAGTCTTTCACTATTTCACTCGCACGCTGCAACGCTGCCGTCCAAATGTCGAGGGCCTCTTTGCGGCGCATAGCATTCTCCAACAACTGCCCGCGGCGAAGCTGAGACAGTAGAAGAGTGCGCTCTTCCGAGCGTATTTGTGTGTCATTTTGGTCAAGCATTACCTCAAGGACTTCAGCAGCAGAACGAAGCGGATTCTTTTTTGCGCCCAAAATCCGGTCCTTACCTGCTACCATTTCTGGATGAAGACACGTCTGACGGAGCCGCATCAGCCAGCTTTGCATTTTCTCAACAATAGCCGCATCACTAGGGTCCCAGCTATCTTTAAGCGGCAATCCAGTGGCATTAAGGCCACAGTCTTCGCACATTTCATCGTACAGCTGTTGATAATGTTGTTCCTCAACCGCGCTGAAAGGTATGGTTATGACGACTCGTTTCTGGGGTGGCAAGTGGAGCTGGCCACGGATGTTGTCTTTGCTATGTCTAAGGGCTATTTTATTGATAATATCCGCAAACGCTGGCTTGAAATATTGGTGTAACCTATTCCAAATGCCAGATGAATCGCAGATTGGCGTATAATTAAGAAACACAAAGAGGCCGAAAAGGTCACTTATATTGCTTCGAAGCGGAGTTCCTGTCACAGCCCAGGCATTCTGTCGAGGAATCATAAGAGCAACTTTTGCAGCATTGCTGACTCCGCTCTCGACCATCTGAGCTTCATCAAGACAGACGCGCCACCAAAGTATTTGAACAAGGGGCGTCTTCTTTTGTTCAAATTTTTTCTCATGACGTAGATTCCGCTTCGGAGGGTCCGCAGAAAAATAAACCTCTCGTGAGAGAACATCATAGGAAGTAAGAACGATATCATGGTCAGAGATCATATCAACTAACTCTTCGTTCGTTAAATCTGGACGATCCCGGAAGCCCGTGTAATGAAAGACATGGAGGCCAGCTGCGTGCCGCTTAATTTCCTGCTTCCATTGCTCCAAGATTGCTGGGGGGGTTATAATTAAGGTTGCCCCTGATTGCCTCAGATCATTAGCTGAGACACGCCCGTTTTCCTCCTTCGCTCGCCCTCCTTCTTTTAACCGATTCAAGCAGATCAAACTAATTATTTCGACAGTTTTTCCAAGTCCCATCTCCTCCGCAAGGATGCCGCCCTTCACGTAGTTGGCGGCATCGTTCCAGCCAGAAAGGTCGGTAGTCATGATCGAGTAAAGCTGGCTCGAAAAGCAAGTCCGCCCATTTAAATCTTTTATTTCCACAAAGGAGGCCGGCAGATGATTGCTTTCTGTTTTCTCAATAGGAACAACTCGCCCGTCTGGTTTAAGTTCCATGCCTTCCCTTTGCAAAAGCCATCGTACCGCTCTTCTCTGAAAAGGAAGAAGTTTGGCTCGGATCTGGTTAAATTTTATTTCTGATGAAGAAGCAGATGTATCTTCTGGGATGTGCACATTGTCATAAAACTCACGAGGTGACCACTCAACGGGTCGTAGCTTTGGTGCACCACGCGGGGAAAAGTCCAGCTGGGCGTTTGGACGGCCCTGTTCTACAAACTTGTAGTGGGCGAGTCCAATACGGGAAGTTATTTGACTTGGAATCTCCAGCGAATCTTTCCATAGTATCGTCGTTTCTAGGCGGAATGACTTTCTATCGGGTAAGCAATGCAAAGTTGATTGATAACATACAGCAGGTGGAGAATTTGAGCTGTAATTATCGATGGAAACAAGCCAGTCGTGTACATAGAGACGTTTCATAAAATCAATGGCTCTTGGCTCAGAAAATTCGCGTCTAAAAAGAATCAACTTTTCTGGTATCTCCTGCAGCGTTAACGTGAAGGGGACACGTTTATCACTCATTCCGAGGTTTCCGTGGGCGTTTATCGAAGTCAGAATAGGTATATGATGAGGTAGATCAATATATCTGAAAACTGAACCAGGACTTGCAAAATTCTAGTAGAAGAGCAAAAAATCAGTTGTTTTGCTCTATAACTATGGCAATTAGCATAGTTTCTTACTAACCAGGCCTAGAGTAAAATGCGCCAAAGGAATATAGCCACTTGGTATGCGTTCACCAGATGCAGTACTTCCTTGTGTGACGATTACATGCGTCTTGGATAATTTGCGACGCTTATTCGGACGTTGTTTTACCTCCTGTTCCTCGGTCCATTTCTCAAGGAGGCTGGACAATGGATAAGGAACAGGGCCTGGATCGCAGAAATAGATAGTCAGCATTCGATTTCAAAGATAAGATATTAGAGCCAGCAAATACTAACCCGGTAAAGAAACTTCTGCCGTCACAATACTCATCCTGAACCTGCGATGCCTTGCGACGATGCTCTGGAGAGAAGATGGGGGAGACGTGAGACTGTTCGTTATCGATAACTATCTGACAGGTGGGCCGCAGTTTGCCTCTTCTTAGCAAATGCTTTCTTGGGCTAAGCCATAAGCAGTAAGTGGATCACGTTATAGATGCACCCTAGTGGGTTCTGCCATTTCAAACAAACCGCCCTTGTCTCCGCCCACATTAGTTTAGTTCTCCCCTAGCTACCATTCCAATGGACAAGGATATCCTCCAACACCTTAGAGACTGACAGAGTACTGTAAATACGATTAAATGGAACCCATTATTAAACCGTATCAATATTTAAAATAAATGAGACTAGAGTTGCCGTAGCTTCCGTAGAAAGAGGTTGGTAATTGCAATTCCAACAACCAGTGCTGTTAAACTGGCTTAGCCTAACAATGTTTCACTTGGCCCTCTTCCCAAGATACTTCTAATACTGTCTCTGCCTGGTCCTTGTGACACAATTCTGGGGGAATATCCCTGAGGTAGACCATTGATCTCGATGACGCTGCCATTGACCGCCCTGACGTGTCTGTGGTAACGTTCTCCGTTCGCGAAGCTCTCAAAATCATCGATAGTGTCACTATAAGTTCCGGTACTTTGTTGAAATACTTCCCCAGATTGCGTTGTATGTAGCCATGAAGGCCTTGAAGCTAATGTATATGTGGAGATCCCCGGAAGCCCAAAGGCCGAGAAGTGAAGACCTCTCTGCATCGTAGCATGAATAGTAGTAGTACCATTGACAGTCCTATATGTCGTATTAACACGCAAAGGATAATGAAAAGAGACTTTACTCCCATTGGGCCCGTGTCGCACCAAATTCTCCCCAGTTGTTATCTGTGTGTTTACTTGGCTGATACCTTCCTCCCATAACAGGCCAATGTTGGAGTATGTGAGATTCTGACTCCATGAGAAATCAGAAGATGATATCTTGAATGTTCTTTGGACAGCCACTGAGTATGAGAGCGATTCATTTACTCCTGCCTCGTTTTGGATGAGATCCCGTGTAACCTCAAATCGCGGTGCTGGCGCATCTACTGTGATGGCTTGGCTAGGGTGATTCGGCGCAGAGTCCTCGTCCAGGTAGAGAAAAACAGTCCCGGTGACGACCCAGTACGAACCCACTGAATCTGACAGAGTAGCAGTCCCGTCACTTGAGACGTTCAGACCAACTACCCTTATTTCAAACAAATGCTCTTGTCCGTCGGTGAGCACAGGAAGAAACGGCGAAATATCAATCTCTGGCTGCCTAAGATCAAATGCATCAATGCCTACAATGGGCCGCCAAAAACCAGGAGCAATCCCTCCGGTAAAAATTATGGGAAATGGCCAAACAACGCCTGCGATAGTTCCGTCTATGTAGAGCTGCACTTCACAGAACGGGGAGTAGCCATACAGCGGACCAACTGTGCTGCGAAATGTATTTTTGTCAGACGATAAGACATTCGACCACCAAAATTCTTCTTCCGATTGTCCACATGCCGAAATAGACACAACAGCCCGCGAAGCAGTAGCGGGGATCTTGTATCCAACAGCAGCTTTACCAGACGGTAACGAAAACGCGCTCGAAGAATTGGATGCGGACTTCCTTGCAGATATTGGCAGGATGACATTTGGGGTTTGAACATTGTTCTCGTATGAGAAATGTGCCTTCAGAATAACGGAGAAGGATCCGGTGTATATATCGTTCACAAGGTTACCAAGGTCGAATATGAGCTTCTGCGGTTGCTTCCAAAGCGAAATGTACTGCGATACCTCCTTGACGTATGTCCACAGTATCCCGTTAGCCGTAGGTTCAGCAGTAGATGTTCGGAATACTTCAGTGTCCCCCAGAAACATCAAACCCAATCGATCAAACTGGCGACCTTTCGAGGTGACTGTCAATTTGATTCGCACTGTATCAAAATCACACTCAGGAGGCTCATAGCTCCCTGGAAAAGATGACCAAATTAGCTTAGAGGCCATCAAATTGCAGGCTTCGCTTTACTTGCCTACAAAAGGTTGACCATAGCTATAGGCAAACTCATGTTCCATAAGAAGGAGAGTTATATTGCAGCGACTAGCACCATCATCTGCAAATGGAATAGGCTGATACACCTGGAAGACATCAAGGACTCCAGTTGAATTAGAGGCTAAGTGGTTTTGTTTAGAAATATCCAATGGTAAGCTAAGAGAGGATGCAGCTTGAGAGAATACAATCAAAAGAATGCAGCAGTAAGCTTCAAAGAAGAATATCATGGTGTTTTCTGGTTTGTGTATGTGTGTGTGTCCCTGGGCAGATAGATACCTGGGAACTATCAAATACGATGTTATGATAATCCCTGGAGAAAATAATGCGTTAAGAAGGCATCCTCAGCTGGGCTCTGATAAGCTGAAGTAGCTGCATAGGAGGCGCCTGAAAATGCAACAGTGGTTTCGATCAAAATCGTTTCTATAATAACTTGATACAACTCTAAAACTGTACCCAGAAAGTGCCCAGGTACTTCATGAATGTTGTATGTATCATATTACATATTAGCCTGGGTTCACTTTGTCTTGTTCACAGCTCATTGTTCATAGTCTATGCTTTTTTTTAAACACTTTTCAGGATGCCTCTTAAAACTTCAATCCAGAGGGTCGTACCCCTGACTAATCAGGTTATAATATCATAGTGTATCCTCTATTGCGAATCATACACTGCAGAACATCCAATACAATTATACAAGAATAAGGGGTCAGATATAGAGATAGCTTACGCGGCCATCTGCTATCGCCATTCGCGGATTCGCAATCCAATCGATGTCGATCTAATTAATTCAAATGCCTCACCAGAAACTGATGGTAATGTGCATTGTATCCAACATGGGCATGGGAAATGCTTCAAGACCCAAACCCTTCTATCTCAAGCGTAGGATATTCCGCGTCTGGGTTAAATTTGCAATTCTCACATAAACAACCTCCAGGCACCGAGGATGAGAGCTGCAGTACCGGTACAAACACCCCTGGCGAAAGAGTTAGTTAAGGAGTAGAGAGCGGAAAGAAAGGAAAAGTATTCACGTACATGAGCCATTGTAAAGTAGAGAATTTGACAGCTTCCACACGCTCCCTCAACCCTGCAACTTCTTGTTCAATCCTAGTTTCTGTCTCTTTGATACGCATTTCCTGGCTATTTGCCTCCTCACGGATTCGGCCTTTTTCCAAGTTTAGATCCAAGCGAACAGAGGCTTGTGTGCGCCCAATCTCATCACGAAGGCGTGAATTAAGTTTCGCAAGGTCAGCGGCGATCTTTTCGTGGGAAGAGCGTGTTAACTGAGCTTCAGTCGAATCCGAGTTAAGAAGCTCCGAACGAAGTTTCGCAAAGTCAACTTTCTGAGTATATGTAGATCTTTCTGCATCTGTAGGGAGAAAAATGATGACCTGTAAGTTAAGACTTTCCTGCAATAAAAATAGAAAGAGACAAAAGTGGAAGCGTTCTTTGGAATTATATCATACACAAATGAGCGATTAGGAGCGGCTAACCTTCCTTCAGGACCATCGTCCTCGTCAGGTTCTGGATCGACTCTTGAATAACATCATTTAGGATTCTCATCATGGCGACAGCCTGCTCCTCGCTGAAGCCCTCACGCTTCAGACGTTCAACAAATTTCAAGGTATCAATGTGGTGATCGCGACATCGCACGGCTGAGGCATGAAATGCACGCCGAGCGGATTTGAAGGCCACAGTGCACACACCATTCCGTCGAATCGGACTGTTTAGAGGATCGATAGACGAACGGGTAATGGGAGTTGCGGATTCGGAGACACGCCGAGCGAGGGGGGTTGCAACACTTGGCTCTCGAAATACCGAAAAAAGAGGTGTTGAGGAACGGTGTGAGAAGGGTAAGGTACTCAGTAACCTCTTTGAAGTGGGATGCCACGGCTTTCCTGAGGACCAACTGTTCTGTGGCAGAGAAATGGTGGCTCTGGGAGTGGTCAAACGAGCCATGACGGCATGCGGCACCTCTGCGTTATACAGTGCCACCATTGCTATCGTTCATAATAACAGTCACAAACAATGTATTTGCAGCCTGCAGGCTTGATACTGACAATCTGAATTGGCCAAACAGACATGGATCGTTAGGATAGTCAACCGGGATGATTGAAACTGAATGACTAAAGACCTGTTCTGTTAGATCACGTGGTATTCTGCCGTCTAGGTCCGCCCTCGAAGCCCCTTCGGCACTTCGGCCTATCTAGCTAGTTACCAATATACACATACCTCCATTATGTTCAGCCCCAGATCACGGGATCTGTATAGTCTGATCAGACTCCTGGGAAGTAATGATATAGATGTGAGAAACACCCCTGTTGTGCCTAAAAGTAAATTTACAGGCAGCCGGACCAAATATGAGATAAAGAACTATCTAATGGTGGTAGAGGATTCTCATCTCGCATTTCTACAATCTGCCTGCCCTTTTTACACGGTAACCAACATCCAACAGAAATACCCTTAAGATCAGGGATATCCCCTGACTACACAAAAGATCAATCATAAAAAGCAGCGATGAGAGTAGAAAAACAATTCTATCGGATGCTATGGATCCAGCTATACTTTTTGATGTGGATCAGGGGTGCGGCGTCTGGATATCAGATACTAAAAGGATACCGTAGGATTAGTAGGGATCGTGGTGAACGCTCTATATCGATATACTGCCGTCTCTAGTACATCTTGAAGCTCTAAACCATGTGCTTCCTTGCTTCGGCTCTCGATTACTTCCTCCTACAACTCCAGGATATATGTATGACGGTCCTTCCTCCCGGAACATACATACCCCCATATCCGGGGCCGGATTATTAGATAATCCACCTGTCCGAAATAGTATATCCTCATCACTTTTCCATGACAAGATCCAGTTGGAGGCAGCTGAGACCCTCCGTCGTGGCCTCTCTTTGAAATGGGTCGGATCAACAACATCCAGCTTTGCTAAACGCATGAATGAAACTTGCGGAAACGCGTCATCAGAACTCAGAGCCATAGATCGGGTCTCATGTGGCACGGTTTATGAGATTCCAGGTACATACCGAGCCCTTAAACTTGGATCTCCAGCTCATAATGATGTTTAGAGAGATTTCCTTGTTATAAACACAGCATACGCTGCTTTTGTTGTATCCGAGTTTTCATTCAAGCTTGTTCGAAATTTCTTCAAAAACGATATCTCTATCCCAAGGGTGCCTCGTAGGTTTGAATTCCATACAGATAAAGACGCGACTTTCTGGAGCAACTTGACTATAGACTCCCAATTGACAAGAAAGCATCACGGAGTGGCTTCTTCATGGAAAGGATTCATCCACTTCTGGAAGAAATATAATGTGCCTTGATTAATCAATTCTTCCATCCACGAAAGCGAGCTGCAGCCCTAAAGGCCATAAACCAGGAAACTCGGCTTGTCTCATCCGCTTGTATTTTGAGATCAGCCGTATTGTTAAGGAGGCCTCCATCGGCCTGTCCTTAGTACACTGGCAAGCGTGTCTTGATGGACAGGATGTTGAGTTTGTTTTGGGAACATCTGCTGAGCGTCCGACATTTCCACCCGCATTCTTTGACATTGACGAACCCTCCGAACCATATGGTGTTGTAGATATTGATTTCAAATGACGGTCCACGTACTTTTAGGTACTCAACTTTGACAAGATACGAAGTTCCAGTTTGGAGGATACGAACTCGGATATATTGGCAAAGCTCGCCCCGGCGGTTCACGGAAATGATTCATATTATCCAAACCCTATGATCAACAAGGAGCTGTGGATCTGTTCGCGGATACCTACATAAAGACGAGCAAGTTTACCCTGAAAAACAGAGATATGGATGGCCTAATGCAGATTCGAAGGAATGTATCCTCAAGTTGCCGTCCGAGTTCATTAATATGCTGAAAGTAAGATACACCCAGCAAGCGGAGTTTGAGGCCAGTCTGGATAATTATATTCAGTTTGGCAATGATTCTGGCGATGACTATGATGAAGATAGTAAGGATGACTGCAGGATCAATGAGAGAATACGAACTAATTGAAGATGGCTAATGAGGCAATTTTGAACTCTGCCGTAGGTTCTTATGACTGAGGTTTCATAAATCAATATTCAACTACCAGGTATAGACATAACACTGTACATTAGACCCATCCACATTCATTTCATTTTCAGCTTTCAAACACGGTAGGATAAGTTGCTATAATGGTACTAAGCACAGTGAGTTATGTAGATGATTCAACTGCCTAGACTTGACACTACCTATTTCGAACAAGGTTCTATTATTGCGTAATATTATATTTCCCACTGTTTCTATCCATAGAGCATAGCCATTTTGAAACCACCGACATTTTTTATTCCTTGCTCCAGAGCATTGTTTCCGCCGGATGAAACGCCAAGTAGGACATACGACGTTAGAAGACAATTTCTATAGATCAAATAGCTCTTTTAACCTCTTCATGGTATCCTCAGGACCCGACACAGCATGTCCTACAGTTCGCGAGTCGGAAAATATCTCGAAATCATTACCTCCGGGGTAACATTTATCTCCAAAGAAATGAATTGTTTTGTACTCAGTGCCAGAGATGTGCTTCTCGGCCTTGACATGACGCAGGCAGTAGGTTTTATCCCAGCCTGTTGGAAAAACATCGAAGGAGATTTTACCACCGATGGAGAATCTATTTGGAAGAATTGGTGGTTAGACAGTGCATTTACATGCAAAATGGATGGCCATATTGAATTTATCATGGTATCAGTGACTTACGTGAGGCCATAGTCAGGAAATTCCTTCTTCAGTGCCTCTACCATATCCTCCCTGATGTGGTGAATCTTGTCATACCTGTAGACAATTGTCAGTCAAGTCCATCAGTCCTGATAGCGGTCCAGCCCTGCAGGGGCCAAGGATAGCTGCATATGCATATACGAGCCCACTTTCGCACTGGTAAGCAGACATAAAAAACATACTCTTCAAACTCATTTCTCTCTTGCATGCTTGCATTCCTCCCAATGGGGCTGACATTAATCATCCCATTACGGAATTCAACGAAAGTACCACGCTTCTTCGGCAGCTTCACATTCGCAATGTACTTAAGACAGAAGTCCACCAGGTTCTGATATTTCTCCTCTCCGAGCCATTGGATAAAGCTAGTAGTGGCAAGAGGCTTTCCCAGGCGGTATGCGATCAACCCATTTTCAGCGAAGCAGAAGTCAAAGAGGGTCGTAACCGGAATCGAAGACGTGCCGAGTTGTTCTTGTTGTTTGCTAAAATCGGAGCCACCGACCTGCGATACATTAGAATCGGAAGCACTGGCCAACCGAAGGAAATGACAGACATAACCAATTGCGCATTTATGCCTCAATTTCGAGAGAAGCTCAAGCATTTCAGGGGAGGCACTCTACGCTCACAAAATTGGATGTCGGTTAGCACAAGTTCTCACAATTCGCAAAGGATGGAAATTTGAGAGCCACGAGTGGATCTAAACATACACTTCTTGCAGGAGTCAGGGTCTCGTCGACGTCAAAAAGGCAAATGGTGCCCTTTATAGGACGGTTTTCCAGGGAGGGGTAGATACTTGCGGCCTCGGTCGCCATAGCTGCAGACTCCCAAGCGTTCGCTGATCTGAGGTAGGTAAGATGGCGCAAAAGGGGAACTATAAAGTTGACAAAGAGCAAAATAAAATAAAATAGGGCGAAATTCTTGATGGACGCTGCTGTTGAAGAATGCCCCTGGCGGGGTTGGTCTGATCGACGTGTCCAGTCCCGGTTCTTTTGAAGCCTCAGGCATAAAGGCAAATACGGAGTAATCTTATCGATAAGGACAGCCGGGGTAGTGGGGTTATGGTCAGTTAGACAGTGCCTTGTCCATGCACACACTATACAGTAGAGGTGCCAAGTTGGGACCATATCTTCTATTGAGGTACGATATTCCATCCATCAAAGCCTTACATCATTATCCTCAATTGAAAGGGGGTAAAGCTACCATACAGACATGGGCGGATATAGTGAACTACCGCAGGCACAAGAATAATCGCAAAGCAGGGTAGAATAGCTGATACCTTTCTATAACAAAACGCTTGACCATGTCTAGTGACCCATTGCCGTTTGAAAGACCTTAGCTGTCAATTCACTCAGGAGCCGGGCCCGATCCTGCTGTGGAAGGTCTAAGAAAACCTCGTACACACTTCGCCCCTTGACATCGCGAATGGCTCCAAGTCTATTACCTGCGACAGCACCAGCCAAAGCACCTGGGAGATTTGCTACTATAAAGCCTAGGGCACCACCACTTATACCACCGATAATAGACCAGAAACGGGAGGTGGGCTGGGTGTTTCTGCAGCCTTCATTGTCAACATCGTCGTTCGCAAGTCCCTCCTCACGCAGCATCTCCTCAAAAACGGACCCGAATTGTTCGGAGGCGCGCTGCTCACGATCTGACGTCGAGGAGAACGTAGACCCAAATGCAGACCAGTGGAAGTCATCTGTACTGCTTGGCTGCTCTTCTTCGGCTGCTTCACTTTCTGTTCCAAGCTTACGTGTTCTGTTGTATTCACGCCGACGCGAAGGGTCTGAAAGGACGAAATAAGCATCGTTAATGTCTTGGAACTTGCGCGTTCGAGCTGGTCGTTCAGGCGAATCAATAGGAACGCGGTCGGGATGCAATTTCAACGATTCTCTGGTATTAGAGTTACTGACAGGCCAGGAGCGAGCGATAGAGGACTAATCCACACCTCTTGTAGGCATTGCGAATTTCTTGCTGGGTAGCCCCAGGGGGCACGCCAAGAATTTCGTCTGCATATCTCGTGGGTAAGCAAACCTCCAGAGATACATATCACTCGAAAGAATAGTTTTTCAAGCGTACAGTAATCCGGTTGCTCTGTAGACAGGTAATTAGCATAATTCTGATCCGAGTTCCTGACGACTTACTTGACATGATCTGGATGGTTAAGGTGCAGGTGGGGGTATCTACAACCCAGAAAATGGGATGTTCAAGATACCAAGGCTTAGGTAGCAAAAATTAATAATTGTAAATGGCTGTCCTCTTCAAATGGATTGACAACTTAACATGCAGGCTGCAGCGATGACGTTGGTCAGGAATAAGAGGCCTGAGGCAGAAACCGTTTTCTTTCATGTGAGCCATTGTTAATCATTAGGGTTTGTGTCTCATTAAAAATAAAAAAATTACGAGGATTGACCATACCAGCCACCGCGGGCTGTTTCATGTCTTGGACTCATGGTGTTAATTTTATTTTATGCGCGATGTTTCCCCATATTATTACCAAGAGCAGTCATCGCTGCAGCATTGTCGCAGACATCATTGCATTCGAATCCATTGTACGGTCTGATTGAAATACACCAATTGGTCGCATTGTGCAGATAATCCAATTCAGATTCACAAAAATTCCATCACATTGCAAAGTAGCAGGAGGAAACAGCGGACTGTCGGCCGTTAGATATGACTTGGTTCCCCGGAAGGTCGTCGTCTTCTACCCATTACCATCGTGTCCCCCGACGTCCATCGCCTTCCCGTCGTTCCGTGCACTCGACACGCAGTAGCACACATGCTCCTCAGTCAGCAGCAGGATCGGCGGTGTCAGACATCGCGAGCTTGACCGGTTGTGGTAGTAAATCGAGCGCATCTGTCCTGTCGTCATCCTGGTCGCGGCGTGCACGTCCTCGCGATGGCTTCTTTAAGCGCACGCTCCACCGCATAAAACGTTGGTTTCGGCGGGTCTTCCGTTATGCGCGCCATCATCCTTTCAAAGTCCTCTTCCTTGTAATCGTGCCACTCCTTATGGCGGGTGTGCTTCAGAAATTGCTCTCCATTGTCGGGGTGCGTAATAATATAAGCTGATCGATCTTCTTACCTGGAAATGTGTCCAATGCTAACGGAGACGGACAGGTTCATTCTCTCGGCAACAATCTAAGAGACGGCATTGCCAAATTGGTAGAAGCTGCACAAAAGCTCCTAGGTGGCTAGAGAAAACCTCAAGATTCATCAGGTCTTCTTCTCTAGCTGATTGATTGAAGGGTCCAATCCTTGTTCCCCTCGCGACTGTGTCATTTTGATATCCGGCTCCATCCATGGCCCAAATCAAAGGGAACGCAAAAGGATGGGAAGAGTATGAAGATTGGGGCGAATATTGTTTCAACACCTGAACCCAACACCTTAGCTATGCTCCTGTTGTATTCTTCTATTATTTATGCTATATACTGACGAACGCACTATGGGTGATCTGAACAACAAAAAGGGAATTTCGTTTCCCAAGAGATCTATTTTGGGTTATGTGCAAGCCTATCTTGCTTTTCCTCATTTCCTTTCTTATTCGCCCCCATGTTCCATCTCCTTTCTTTTAACTTTTACACTCAGTGTTGATGCAATAATACATGGGTTTTCGAAAAAGATAATAACAGTATCAACTATGGATGGCATAGAAGAGAACCATATAGACAATGAAGGGTCTTTTTCTAATTTCACTGATCCTTTTTCAATATCAAGACTTCTGTGAACGTTTCCCTTTCCTTCTAGCTGGAGCCCCGTTTGTCGAAGTCGACACTGCGCCGCTGGTTCCTTCCGTCTCATCTAGATTCTCTGAGGCGTTCTCTTCCATGGGGGTCGAATCGTCTGCGGTTAGAAAACGACGAAGAGTCTTCCGGAAACACCAAACCGGCAGTCTGAAAAGCAGTGTATCACGGACAGTGGGTCGTTGTAGTTCATTGATATCAAGCAAGAACTCTTGCCGCTCACCATCTTCAGTCTCTTCCTCAAGAAACACGTTGCCAATTGAATCGACAATGAGGACTTTGCCGTTCTCCGCAATGACACGTTTTCTATTTCCCAATGGACCAACAGCTCCATCTGGAGTCGTTGATGCACCTGCATTACGGGATGCTGCCTTAGTTCCCTTTCTGTTTTCCTTTCTGCTCTCCTTGTCCATCAAGCGCTTCTGCCGGCGATTTATAGAAACAGAACTCGCATCACCTCCTGGAGCAGTAACGGGTGAAGTAATATTTGTCGAGCCTAGCCCGGGAATACCACTTATCCCACTTTCATCTCCCCATGCAGCCCTCCTTGCTTGTCGGATGTATCTGTCCACGAACTCCCGCTGGCGTTTCCACCCGAGAACAAGAGCAGCATAGTGCGCACCACCGCCAAATGCGACAAAAAGACCGATGAGCACAGAGCCTAAACCAGGACGGAAGCGCGAATAGTAGTAACCTGTTCCCTTCCATTTGGGAAATCCGTTCTTCAGAAAGTGGTCGTAATGCTCGCGCAACGGACCACGAAGGATGGTGGCTACAGTATTCAGTCGGGCGGAGCGTTCGTGGGCCTCTTTGAGTACAGCATCGATTTCTCGTTTCGATGGACCCCTGGAAACATTGACACCCTGCTTGCTGGATTTTGATCTCGATTTATCCTTGGAGCTGTTGGCAATGAAGGCACGTTTCACTTTATCCGGATGGATGAGCTTGGATTTCCGGCGGTAGGCCTTGGTCAATTCTTCTTGGTTCGCGTTGGGTTGGACGCCTAAGAAGTCTGTAACGATCTCGTTGGTAAGCCATCTGGGGCAATAAGGAACCAACAAGGGATAGGAAGAGATGCATGCTATTGCAGGGGAGTCTCCTATACGAACCGTAAAAAGTCACTGTAGGGCCTTCCGTCGCCACAATCTCATCTTGAAGGCGAAAGATCTCATAGTCTATTTCAGACGTCAGCTATGATTCAATAGTGCATGCGCGCACATCATATATTTCAAGCTAGACAGGGGAAGAACAGAATAACGACCGACCTTCCTTGGTCCAGGCTACAGCGAGAGCAATCAGCACCGCGGACAAGAGCAGCCGGAGCGCGAAATGCTTCATTTTGGTGCCCTTGGCTTTAGAATGTGCAGATTCCGAGGGAAGCAAAAGGTTTAAGTAGAAACTTGACAGGATTGCGGAGTTATTATTCAGCTTTACTCCAGCATCGGGGAAAGGCGGGACCTGTGGAAGACGGTCTCTGAGAATTGCCTGAAAAGTCAAGCTGGAAGAACTAACTGCAGGGAATTATTATTACGCTCATCATATGCGCTGAGACTGAGACACAGGGAGCCCGTCGATCAGGAATGCTGTTGTCTGTGCTGGCTTATGGCCAGGTAGCAACTAATTAAACTTCATCTGTTTTTTTCTCTCGCCTGTTTTCTTCTCTTCCATCACTTCCGTCTGACTCTCCCATCACCATCTGCTATTCTCCTCGTATCACCCTCGTTCTGTTCCACGACGTTTCCTCTGGGCCGTTCGGATTCTCTAATTTCTAGCTCCTTTCCCTCTTCCTATCGCTACTCTCCCTGCCACTCGTTTCTTCTAACAGTTGCCCGTTTCGTGCCCCCTTTATCGTATTCCACCCCGCAATGAGTCCCATCCAGCTTCCCATCAGTGCGATCACCTCCCGTTTTGGTGATCGTTTCAACAGCGTCCGGGCACAGTCCATCTCCTCCCGCTTTGCCAACTTGCGTCCTATCTCGGAGTTTCTAGACGTCAAGCGCATGTCAAAGCCTGCCAACTTCGCCGAGGTTCAAAGCCGTGTGAACTACAACCTGTCCTACTTCTCCAGTAACTATGCAGTTGTCTTTGTTATGCTGGGCATCTACGCCTTGATCACAAACACGAAACTGCTGTTTGCCATTGTCTTTGTGACCGGTGGTCTCTATGGCATCGGTAAGCTGGGTGGTCGCGACCTTGACCTTGGGTTCGCTCGTTTTACAACGTCCCAGCTCTATACAGGTCTGATGGTCGTTGCAATTCCATTGACCTTCTTGGCTGATGCCTTTGGCACTGTTCTCTGGTTGATGGGCGCGAGTGGAGCTACCGTTTTCGGCCACGCTGCCTTGATGGATAAGCCAATTGAGAATGCTTTTTCCGAGGAGGCGGTTTAGGTGGTCGGCCGCGAACTCCTCATGACATGGCCCGACGGGGAAGACTGCCAGGGACACAACAGGAAAGACAAGCAAAGAAGGGGCTGGTGCCGGAGGACGGTGGATTCGGGCAAATTAAAGGGAGCAAAAAGGGGAAGGAAAGTGACCGCGGCCAAGACGTGAAGCAGCCTGCGTCAGCGGAAAGGCATGGATGGCTGGGATGGCTACGCAACAATGGTGCTGATAAAGCAGGGGTTGGTACTGGTACGGAAAGCAACATGGAGTTGGCGACGAAGGATGAGGAACAACTGGTCAAGAAGGCACTGGAGCGGATACAGCAAGCACATGCTTCGGGGAAGAAGAATATTTGTTTATCAAAGCGTGAGTACGAGGCCCTGGAGAGAAAGCGACGGCACGAGAGCGATTCGCAGGGCCCGCGACGCTCTACCGAAATGCGGACAGCCAAACGGAGCCGAGCTGCAGTGAAGGACGTCTCTGGGAACGCGTTGAAACGGCAGAGCGAACCTAGTCTGTTGGGGAGACAAGTGACCGCATCGCATCTTCAATTCGGTGCACAGGGAAAGACGGGTGCATCTGTTGATCGCCCATCTCATGCAGACTTACAGCCATCGAGTTCTTCGGGTGGAAGGGCACTACCGTCTTCCGCCTATTTAGATATACCTCAAAAATCCAGTCTTCCATCCTGGCCTCAGTATCCACCAGAACAGTCTGTGTATCCCGACCAATCGTTTTCTTCGCCGTACCAAGCATTTCCCTATCCTGTAGCTGATGGTCCTCATTGGGGATATGGAAAAATGGATTTCACATCATATCTGGCTGCTCAACCCATGTACCCGTCGTACAACCCAGCAGACGTCTCATACACTCTATGGAATCAGAATATGATGTCTTCGGCGATGGTACCTTATGATCCAAGTCGGGTAGCCTCACCTGGTGAACACTACCCCAGCAGCAGTGTGCCGTATTCCCTTTTCAACCAACACGCCCCTCCCGGTTATCTGACGGCAGGACTTCTAGGCCACGAGGGCAAGGGGAAAAAAGCTGATGGCGGCGAGGCTACAGCCGGTGGCAGTGCCAGCCAAGGCAGTCGTCAGCGCAAGCGGCGTCGCAAATAGTCTGCGTGGTATGCTTTATTGATGTTGGTGCCGTGGTCCTCCTTTTCTCTTGTCGAATTTATTTCTTTTGTCTCGGGCACATCGTGTTGTGGCTTCTGAAGGCGGGATTCATGGTATCGGAGTTTGTCTAGAGGTGTCTGTGGGCTTGTATCCTTGCTGTTCTTGATTGTCTTGCCCTGTCATTGTTTCTTTTTCGTTTCAAAAACCATTTGCGGAGGGCTCCGTCATACGCATGGCATGCTCTTGGCCTTAAAGTGTTTTAATAATCAATTGATACCCAAGTTCCGGACAACCCGACGATCATCCACGCCAAGCTGTAGATCCCTTGTCATTAGCATAATAATTATTCAGCTGTGGTATGTAGAGTACGGAGGTATGGCGGATGCGATGGATGATGACGTTGGTCGCGATGCGCATTAGAGAAGCATGAAATCATCTTTCCCGTTTTGGGCCCACATCACTAGACTGATGCCTCGAACTGGTCTCCGTGCGCTGCAATAATGGCCTCTGGCTTTTCTCTCATTTGCTCCCCAAGTACGCCTGGCGTATGTACCGATCCTTTAGACGCCCTCCTGTGCCCTCCTGTGCCTCTTAGAGTTTTGTTTTTCTTCTTCATCTCGCCCCGCGACTCCATTACTGTACCCTGTACCACTGTTTCCGCACCACCACGGCTTCATACTTCTGCGGCGGCCTTTGATTGCTATTGCTAGCAGCTGTGTTACTCCCGGCTTTTAGGTCCGCGTATTGTTCTGCATGGATCTAGCATAGAGGCAGCAAGCAAAAAGTGACGGTGTTACTATGTGAGTGGCCGAATTCACCTATATCTAGTACGCAGAAAACATTTAGATCCGCGTCCTGCGGGAGTCTTTATACTTCCCCACGACATTTAACTATATTAACAGTGCGCAATGGCTAACGGACGGGTCCAATAATAATAATAGCTTCCTTCTTTCTTTCCTTGCTTACCCCTGACTCCACCGTCTAGAGTCCAGTCAGAAATACTCGGAGCAAAAAATTGGCAATTTTCTCCAACGACCGAAACTGTTCGGGACTCGCGAGTCTCAGCCTTCGTTGACGTCTCAAGAGCGCGAAGATGTGGCTCATATCTTTCTGGCTCTTTCCGGTCATATCTGCCTTAATGTGGCTTGGTATGTTCTCACTGCGCGAAACTCAGCATTGGGATGATCAGCACTGAGGTATTCTATCCTGTAGGTATGCTACTGGCAATGATAGGCTCTTGGGGTGCGGAAAATGCACCGGTCTACTCGTTTATGGATCATGGGCAGACAATCGCGTATGTCAAATCGGAAATACAACGCTGTGGTGGTGGCCTTGGAACAAGGACTGATTTCTAATTTCCTAGTTATGTTTCCGACATTGGTGCAAAGGGGTTAAAGCCTCTCTTCATCACTGGTGGTGCAATCACCGGTGTCTTTCTCACTTTGTCCTTTCTCTGCGAACGATGGTTGCGACATGCTGGTCAGCTGGCACCAAATAAGGGTTTCTTCGACAAGGCATGTGCCATTGTGTCCATCTTCTTCGGCATTGCTGGTGCGCTGGGCCTCATTTTGTTGGCGGTCTTTGATACACACCGCCATCCAAATAAGCACAGGGGCTTTATAATTATGTTTCTGTGAGTAATTGATGTCCAATTTCTTGCAATCTGGTGAGATGTTATAGCTGATAGTTGGGTGTCAGTATCGGCTATCTGGTCAGCGCCATCCTTATTTGTTTCGAGTACTTACGGTTGGGTCTCTTCTATCGCTCTCGCCACCGCGTTATAATATGTAGTTTCGTCTTAAAGGTCTCTTTCGTTATCATTGAAGTTGCTCTGGCTATTGCATGGGTAGTGCTCGAGGGGCGTAACACTGGCCCGAAGAAAAATGCTTCAGCAGTTCTCGAATGGAGTATAGTTGCCCTGGTTTAGCATCCTCCCCTAATTTGCCGTATTAACTTCTGCCGCAGTCGTTGCCTTTATTTTCACGTTCTATATTCTCTCTTTTGCTGTGGACCTGTTCCCATCTGTCCGTACTCGCCGTCGCGTTCCGCAAGGGGAGAAGATGGTTCAGGTGGAGGAAAACATTCCAGCAGCTGCCACCTACGAGCATGATCTTCCGACAGAGAACATGGATGAGACTGCGAGCGCTGCCAATGCGTATCGTGGACAACATATGGCATGAGCGATTGGGGTTCCCCCTGTACACTAGACCGGAAGACAGCCTTCCTTGTACCTACTTAATCATCAGCGTTTCTGTATATATGGCATTGTGCATTACTTTGTGGAAGAACAGATGATTCTCTTCATGGCCCTAATTCTGATGAGCTTGGGAGATGCAGTGTGCTCTTTCGTTTACTTGATTTCTGTTGCTGTTCGGCGTTGCTTTGGGGGATAGTCCTTCCTTTACCTTGCTATGGCGTTGGGTATTAGTCTGTTGCTGCCAAGGCATTTCCCACATCTACTCTGTCTCACATCTCTGAGAATGATAATACTGCCCGCCCTCTTGAGTCACTTTATACGTTAAGCTGTCGTGGTAGGCGATCGATGCCCTGTATAAGCACTCGTTATTATCTGGAACGGAAGCGGATCAAAAACCTCGGCTCGGATGTTTTCGAAGTCTAAACTTACTCTTCATCTTCTTCGTCTTCCTCTCCTCTCCTGAAAAGAAAGCTACATACAATTTTCGATGGCTGATGTCCAAATTAACGCAACACTAGCAAATAAGCAAGTTTCATGATCGGAATCCACTACAGCAGCCGCCCGTCAGCAAGATGAGCAATACCAGCCTTGGCCCTGTCGATCAGCAATTCGACTTCGACAACATCATCAACTTCCGCGATGTTGGGAAATTCGTAAATAGACTCTGTGGTTCTCAGTATGGGCTGATATCCGAAGTGCCCTTTTCTTACTATGTACATATCTACATAGCTTTGAGGGAAGCCAGCTGATTCGAACGGATTGATCTGCTTTGAAGAATCTTGGAAGAAGGCGTTCTCTTTCGCAGTGCCAGGGTAATTCATCATTTTTTATTACGCAGCTCTTCATGCATGTGCTGAGGCTGACTATTTCTCAAATTAAATCAGTTAGATGAAGCTTCAGAAAGAGACAGACAACGCCTATCAGATGAGCTACATATTACCAGTGTCATTGATCTTCGATCTGGGTAATCAACATTTCATTTCCAATTGCAACGCGTAAGTTGCAGTCCGGAATTTGAAGTCAGATACTAAATCAGCCATTCCCAGCACCGAGCATCGAATGGCAGCAAAGAAGATGAAGACCGAGAAAAGCCGAATAGACATCCTTAGGGACACTGTCGACGATGTCGATCCAAACGTGCACTTGGTCCAAATTCCAGGTGCGCGACGATTCCTGATCAGTCTCATCGGAAATGATTTTGAAAGAGCACTTCTGTGGCGTTTGGGCTGGTGGGATTTCATGTTTGTGATCTCTTCCCCTCCCCCAAAAAAGGCAAAACAAGCTAACATGCCCTCCACAATTCCAGAAAAGCTGCCGCTTGGTCGGCATCAGGATATCGTGATAGTGCTGCCAAACTTGTCGTCTGCGAAGCCATGCAGCCACGCGGCCTGATCGGTCTTTCCAGGGACAAGCTTGATCACAGCGGTTACGAGATGAAAGATACCTTTGACGTTCTCGCGGACTGTAATAATTACCCCGTTGTGATCCACTGTACGCAGGGAAAGGATCGTACGGGTCTCATCGTGCTACTTCTCTTGCTCTTGACCGGTGTCGTGCCCGAGGAGGCAATGTCTGCCGACTACGTCAAGTCTGAGCCGGAACTCCGCGTTGAGTTGCAGGAACGCCTAGAAGAGATGCATGAGCTGGGCCTGTCGGATGACTTTGCTAAGTGTCCGGCTGGATATGTGGCGGACATGAAGAAGTATATTGACTCCAAATATGGGGGAGTGCAGGCCTATTTACTCTCTATAGGCATCAATCTGAAGAAGCAGGAGAAGATCAGGAAGAAGCTCATCGCATGAGTTTTACTTGGTTTCTAGTTCTACTCTTCATATATCATGGCCGTTCTTGTTCTTGCTTTTTTAGTGTATACAGCACGAAGACCCAACAATATTATTAGTAGTAATACTATTAACCATCATTACACGCATTTCTTGTCATCAATCCCTCCAAGCTTGAAGTTCGGGAATATCCAATCCTTAATAGTAAGCAGACAACCACCATTTGACAATCGTCCAAGAGTGCGTAGGCAGCGCAGGCAAACAAATCAGAAAGCCATCCAGGGCATCTGTATCGGGACACAATAAGAAACTCGGGAAATTAATAAAAAATTATCACGACAGCCACGTATGTACCAAACAAATAAGAGCATTAAAGAAAAGAAACAGTTCATGCTATAATTCCTCCGAAAATCTCGACTCACGGTGACTACCGGCGCTCGTGGAAGCCCCAATTGGAGGCGGCATAGGCAAGCCCTGATGGATTGCACTATCACGCAGTGCTTCCTGCTCTACTATGCTGGCCTGGTTAGCGTCGAGAGCGCTCACTTCGGACTCGTTGTGTAGTGCCTTCGCTTCATTTTCGTAAATATCTTTCCTTGATTGCCGTGGTTCACCGTTAACGACTGTCTTTTCGAACTTGTGGACATGACCGTTGCTTTGATTTCCATTTTCAAGTCCTTCAATCCCGTTTCTACTCCTGACAGGGTGTGAACCGAGAGGAGCCAGTCGTGAATCACCGTGCGGGGATCCGTCAGCTCCCTGAGGTGTATCAGCTGCCGCTTCGGAAGGCTCTGGAACGCTTTCTGTCTTCTCTTCAGAAGCGGTTTCAACTGCACGGTGCGTCCCACTTGATCGACGTCCTCTGAACCAGGCTCTGATTCTTGACTCCTTTTTGGGGGGCGGTGCTGCTTCCTCTGGGGCGGCTTGCGTTTGGCTTACTTCAGCCTGTTCCCCAGCAGCGTCTGAGACGGCGCCAGCAGCACTCTCCTCTTCAGTGTCCCCCTGGCGAGTTGCATCAGAGCGAGCTTCATGTGATACTTCAGACGGGACATTTTCTTCTTCCTTGCTTGTCCTCGGACTGATGATATCTTTTTCAGCAGCAGGTTCCTGCCGGGTCTTCTTCGATTTGCTTCTGCGCAATCGCGACTTCTCTTTCGCCTCTCGTTTCAAAAAATCTGGAATTCTGTTATTAGCTGATCTTGGTCCTTATTAAGACGTGCCAACAGCAAGAAGCGGGCAATAAGATGATCCATCAACCCACCTCTCAGTCTTTTCTCCTCGGCTCTTGTATCGGCTTCTCGTTCACGCTCCCTAGTTACACGGCGTTTCATTTCTTCCTTATCTAAATGTTGTTCGAATTCTTTAGCCTTCTGCTCACTTGTACGGTCTGTGATTTCGTCAAGTGTAGGTTGGATCCTCGCTCGGGCAATAGCTTCGACATCAGCTCTGTCCACGTACTGGTCAGCACCGATAAGGACTCTCTCCGAACCGGCGAGCTGGGCCTCCCTCTCCAGCCGCACCCGTTCCTGCGCTGCCTCTTCCCATTCTCTCTGCTGTGCAGGCGTAGGCAGACCTTTCTCGGCATAAACTTTCGTCTCCAAATCATGCATGGTAGCATGTACGTTTCTCCTTGCAACTTCCATCAGTTCGTCACGGTCTTTCTGCCTCTTTTCGTCTTGCTCTATTCGCCTCCTCTCGTCCAGCTTGTCCAATCTAGTTTGCAGACTTGCCATTTGCCTTCTTATCTCCTTGGATCGTTCATTGTCAACCTTTGAAGCGTCTATGTCGCTCGGTGTCCTTTTGAGACGGATCGACAAGCGAGAGCGGGCGGGTTGCCCTGTCCCGTAGTAGTCGTGGTACAAGTCCTGGTATTGCATTCTCGCCAGCTTCTCAGATGCAATCTTCTGCGCGGCACCCTGCAAATTTAAGGCCCGCTTGAATGCCGCTGACGGGTCCTCTGTGGCAGTAGGCTCATGGGGGCGCATACGATCATGGCCAACCTGAGCGGCACTAACAGCAATAGCGGATCCCCGGTCGGTCTTCTCTACTGATATAGGGTACATCTCACGCGCCATTGAAGTTGCCGCTGCACGCAACACATCATTCCTTCTTACCTCTTCTACTTCAAGTGCAACCGGGGGTGTCGAAGTGTATAACTTAGGGTTGGGATCCGCAACATGTTGGATTCGGCTCGCTTCAACAGCACGATCGAGATTATCAAACGGCCCCTGTGGTTCCACACGATATTTATGAGACAGACCGGCAGCTGATAGTGCGTAAACAGAGTCGGTTGTACGCGTGGGTTTCGTGGGAGCAGAATCGGCTCTTTTCCTGCTGATCGTAAAAGCCCCCGTAGCTGCCCTAAGAGCCCCGCCGTCAGGACTAGGAGTTCGCGACCATTCTGCAGGCTCCTCCACTTTGGTGAGGTCAGGTCGTACGCCCACCGGTAAGGAAGGTAGACTTGCTAAAGATCTACGGTCTCTGGCAGCGGACAACGCAGCGCGAAATCCTTCCGGGGTTAAAGGCGTTCCATCTCGTATTTCAGAAGCGTAGTAGTCCTGAATATGCTGCGCGGATGAGTACACGTCGGGTTCCCTTCTGATCTCCGAAGGTTCGCGCGCCCGGCTCTTGGTGTGCGCGAGAATAGCAGCAGCACTCGCAGAAGCACGGTTACGGCTTGGGGAAAAGCCGGTACCGCCTGAGCCTTCATTCTCATATGCAACATGTTAGAATCTGTTACAAATATTATACATAGAGAGAAATATATTTAAATATCTAACAAAGGAGAGGTATATAGGAAAGGAACGTATATAATCCAAGAATAGGCCAATCTCACCGAAAATGTCCACATCAGGTTCGCGTATGGCGATTCTGCGTTCAGGATGCGTCACATACAGTGCAGCGGAGGCAGCTTTAGTTTTGGTTGGATGGTCAGCGAGGTCAAGGGAGGACGTATAAGAGATCAGGATAAGAGCTCACCATGATCTGCAGATGGGCCACCCGAAAGGTCGGTGTCGCAGCAGCGACACCCTCGTTTCGTACATGCACCAGCCATGATGGTAGGACGACGCTTGGGTTATCTTGCAGATAGAAAAAAGGAGATGGCAGGGGTCGCAGACATGTCATAATAATCTAGGAGGCAGGAAGGAGAGGGGGATAAAAGGACTTCTGACCAAGGCGGGGGCTGGAGCGTCTGGATGGAAGTCCGGAAGCTTGTTCAAAGTCATCCATGGAATACGTAAGTGGTTGCAAGAAAGAGGCAGAGCCATGGTTATTAGCAGCGATCTTAATCATGCATGATTAGGTTTGCCTTCGGACCTCTGGGAACCTGTCCTTGGAGATCCGGTAGATCATACTGAATCTGATGGGAGGACTCAGCCACGCCTGGTGTTGCCACTGCTCGTACGCGTTGTGCATGTAGGCATCGGGCTGAGACGGATGCAAAGCAATTGTGGGCTGTGGCTGGATGTTCTGATGTGATGCTGCAGGAGAGCATCAGACAATGTCTCTGATGGCACCGAGAGATCGTCATGTCTTCCCTGTTCGTGATGTTGAGGGATGTGTTTGCAGTGTTTGCTTGCCAGCTGCGAGGATATGACGATTTCGCCAACTCAAATCTGTCCAGGAACAGTTGCAGACACGATCTTCGCAGCTACAGCATAATGCATGGAATGCTGGTCTTCTGATGCTGTTGCTACTGTCTTTTCCTGCGGCATAGTAACAACCACGTGCTAAGGCTAGAGTTGCACAAAGCACGATGCCGATGCATGTAGGATATACAGCGTATACTACTTGAATACTATGCTACATACAGCTTGAATGGTTGAGTCATTTGGACTATTTAACTGCTTTTATATTCCCCAATGCCCCTATTGTTTTGTCAAAACTAGGTCCCTGCGTGCTATGATGCCACAAAGCGAGCTGCTGCTTGCTGCCGCTCTTCACGGAGGGTAAGGAAAATCTACCATATGTAAATCAAACATTAGCAACGCAATACTACCAAAAAAAGGCGAAAGTTCATTGGCTGACTTACCCAGAACCAGAACATCGCCTCCAGGAAGCCATAGGTAAAGACTACTCTATTTTTCAAATGATCTAGACCGGAAGTCACTTGTTCCGCAGCTGTGCCATACCCGTCGACCCCCCAAGCCGCGGGCTTGCTCTGGTAGATGAAAAATGACACTGCAAAAAAGAGACAGAAGCGTGATCCCGCGAGAAGAGTCCATATTTCTGAGTAAAGCGTTGCCATACGTGCCACGAGCGGACTCAGTCGAACAGGAGAGGAGGACCGGGACCTGGACCTTGCCGCATCCGCCGCTGCCAGTATTTCGTTCAATTGAGGTACTCGGGTTACAACAATTAGGTCGACGAGAGCATCTGCAACGAGAAGAATGCCGCACAGAGCAAAAGGCGACTGAGGACGTGAGAAGGCGGGAGATACATCCTAATCCCATTAGGGTTGTCGTCAGTGTAATTCGCAGATGCAAGTACTTTGTGAGAACATGCTCAAACGGCAGTCAAGATTCAAACATACTATCTTTGTTGCTTCTCCAAGCATAAACACCACGTCTGAATCCGTAATGACCTCGGGCGATTTGGTTAGGTACACGGCCAGAATGAATAGAAACAAGGCGTGCGCCTGGATGAGCCTCTTGGAGGACAGCAAGGCCATGTTCTCCCGTCTCTTAGGAATTTACCACGACGGAGGAGTAGGAAGACCCAAGAAGATCGGAAAAGAAGAAGAAGAAAGAGAAGAAGAAGAAAAAGAAGAAGAAGAAAAAGAAGAAAAAGGCGTGTGAGAAAGCCAGTTATTATTGTGACCTTTTTGGGGGAGAACTCCAAGATGTTCTCGACCATCTTTGCGGTTCCCGCACCGGCGGGGTCCAAGTTCCGACAGCTGGCCGCCCGCCAGAAGTTACGGTCAACACCATGCACCATGAAGATCTCATCCCTGCTTGGTGCTAATTCTTTTGATTCTTTTGATTTTAAGAAAGAGAAGGGCTGGAAAACTCCGGCCTTACCCTTAAAGTAATGGCCACCACAGTTTTCAACAAGGAGCGCCATATCAAGTACTTCTTACGATGCCTGAAGACCTTCCTTCCGAACGCATACACCGCCAGCGACTCCAATCGCATGCTTCTTGCTTTTCTCACAGTCGCTGGACTAGATATTTTGGGCGTGTTACAATCTCACACTACTCCTGAGGAGAGACAAGCATATGCCCAATGGATATATCGCTGCCAGGTCCCTTCAGGGGGATTTCGTGGATTCACAGGAGCAGACTTTGGACTGGATAAACGCACTCCGGAAAATGAATGCTGGGATCCAGCAAATCTTCCAGCCACATTTTTTGCGCTTGTCGTGCTGTTAATACTGGGAGATGATCTGTCAAGAGTGAAGAGAAAGAAGTGCCTCCGATGGCTGCGGACTATGCAGAGGACTGACGGAAGTTTCGGTGAGCTCCTGGGTACAGCCGGGGCAATTGAGGGCAGTCGTGACTTAAGATTCTGCTGCGTTGCTGCTGGTACACGCTACATACTACGGGGAAAGGATGACATAGACATCGAGGAGGTGGGAGATATAGATGTCAACAGATTAGTGGCATTTATCGAATCTTGTCAAGTAAGACTTTTCACCGGCATTGTATTCTGCATAATTGACTGAGATACGGTGTCAAGGCGTACGATGGTGGAATGGGAGAGACTTCCTTCTGCGAGTCTCATGGTATGTCCAAGCTATTTTCCCTTTCCCCTTCCTTTCTACGGCTACCTATCTTGGCTTACCTGCAATCATAGCCGGTCTGACCTACACTGCCATCGGTGCTCTTACATTCCTGAGCCGAACGCCGGGTACTAATATTAAGCCGGCGATTCTTTCACCGGGATCCGTAGAATTCGAATCTTTGGTCCGGTGGCTCGTTTCAAGGCAGACGTCCGAACTAGGTGATGAAGAATACGATGAGAGGCAATCCGATTCTGAAAAGGTTCAAAGTCCGCAGATAACTGTCGAGGGGCTGCCTTTGGAAGATAGGCTTGCCTCTTTGTCTGCCATATCGCCATTAACGGATGAGTCAATACAGTGGGCTGGCTTCAATGGCCGATGCAACAAAGTTGCCGATACATGCTATTCATTTTGGACTGCAGCAACACTCGTGGTAAGGAGTTCCTGGAAACAGGCCGTACGTAAACTTCTCTGCTAAATCTGTCACAAAGATGATGGACAGGCTACCGTTGGTAGACGCAGATGGCAATCGTCGATATCTTCTCGAGAAGACGCAGCACTGTATTGGTGGCTTCGGAAAGGGAGTCAGAGATCCACCAGGTAAGTTGAGGCATGTTCATCAACAGGTGACAGGCTTCTAACAGCTATTACTAGATCTTCTACACTCATATTTTGGAATGGTATCTCTTGCATTTCAAGGTGAACCTGGTCTTGTTGAAGTGGATCCGAACCTCTGCATTAGTCGGCGTGCAATGCAACATCTACAGTCTCTCCCTTGGTGGAAATGCGATAGTTCCGGCAAAACGAAAAGTCCGTAAGCAGAACCGAGAGGCAGAGAGAATACTCCTTTGGGCATACATACCTTGAAATCGCCGTTGAAATAATTGGAAGAATTCATGTATATGGGTTATCTGAAGCGCGACCCATAGCACGCTTCCATATTAAACCTCCTCAAGACACAATATCCCTGCAGGTGCTCGCGTATGTTCTGGGACGGGTCGACAATGCTCAGGGAGTCGGACAGCCGGACGTGTCTGGGCTCCGTCAGCGATCGAGTTATGGCATTCTTTCCCAAGTATGCACAAACAATGCCGACTTCTCTACAGCTTCACCGACTGGTACGGACACTCCGGAACATAGAACCGTAATAATCAGTGAGGCCAAGAATCATCATTGTAAGATAAGAAGTGGACGGTTGGAGTGGAAGGGCCCGAATGTCGCTGCACAACCGATATGCCCTCTACTTGCCGCTACTGTAGAAACCGCGCTTCTTTGAAATTCGGCGGTCCGGCAGGAAGTGGTTCAAATTCTAGTAGTCGTCTGGAGAGAAAAATAAATGGAGAGACAAGGAAGAGAGTGTGCGATGCGAGTCATGCGAGGAAGCTCTGCGCGAGTTGCGCCGTAGCTTTGGTCCTTCGCCGTACCACATTTGCTTCATCCCAACTTTTTTCCTTTGCTTTCAACTTTCTCTTCATCCTACCCTCTTTTCTTTGAATCTATATCAATTGCACCTTCCGGTCAATCGCCGCCCGAGATCCTGTCGATCGTTCTCCTTGCAAGTGTCATTTGATTCCGCATTGTCTATGCGCTGTCTTATCCACTCGCATCGTCCCAATTCGGATCTGGCAACATCCCCGAAGCCCCCTTGAGTGAGATCTCATCCTGGACCCCAACGAAGCCTCCCATTTCTCTCGAACCTCGTATACCACATGCCGATATCGACCTCCCTTCTTTGCTCCTATTCGACTCAGAAGCTCCAGGTTTTCGGGCTTGATCACCCTTCAATATCGCGCCCAATCCCGTGCTTCTCCGGATTACTACAGCCGCAGGTGTTCAATGGTTTTTGAACCACTGTCTAAACTGGAACTCCATACCACACCAAAAACTAGAGTCCTTGGGGCTGTTTACAAGGGGCGGATACTATCGTAACACATGCCGCCGGTCAGGAGCAGAGCGGACGTTCAAGCCCAGAAGCAGAAGGAAAAGGTTCGTCGCCAAAACCGACTTTCCTCATACCCTGCCTGTTCGATGACACCCTTTACCGTTTCACCTTTGTTTCTTTTTTTCGGTTTGTCTCAAGAATGGGAGTTTTGTTTTTATATTTATGTTGTCTGTTGTGTTGCATGCCGACAGGCCATGGGCTAACTTCGAGGCCGTTCATGGCCATGTGCCGCGTCAGCTCGCAAACTCCTATGGTGAACTGCTACAGTAAGTATTGTCTTTTTCTGCTGCCTCACGAAAAGTAATCAAATTCGGGCTATAGCTAAGCGTATTTGTTTCTTTTCCCAGAGAATTCTCGTCGAAGGATCTCCGAAGCGTCGGGAACTATACTCTAGGCAGGTTGATTGGGAAAGGCTCCTTTGGCAAGGTTTATCTCGCGACGCATAAGCTCACCAATGGCTCGAAGGTGAGAGCCACAGCATGAATATATATTCAATGTTCATCCAAAACTTTCTAACATTTTGACGGCAGGTCGTGCTTAAGTCCTCGAGCAAGGAGGATACTAACCTAGCCCGCGAGATTCACCACCATCGCCAGTTCATCCATCCTCACATCGCCCGGCTCTACGAAGTTGTGGTGACGGAGAACTTGGTTTGGTTGGTGCTTGAATACTGTCCAGGTGCGATAGTTTGGTAGAGCCAGTAGAACATGCGTTCGAGTCATACTAATGGATATGGCCAGGCGATGAATTATATAATTACCTCATCCGCCATGGCCCGCTGCCGGTTGACAAGGTCAAGAGAATATTCACGCAACTAGTTGGCGCCGTTGCGTATGTCCACAGTAAATCGTGCGTTCATCGAGATCTGAAGCTGGAGAATATCCTGCTTGATAAACAAGAGAATGTCAAACTCTGCGATTTCGGATTTACTCGAGAATACGAAGGCAAAGCAAGCTACCTGCAAACTTTCTGTGGTACTATTTGTTACAGTGCGCCTGAGATGCTCAAGGCTGAAAAGTACGCCGGTGAGAAGGTGGATGTTTGGAGTCTGGGAATCATTTTATACGCCCTTTTGGCTGGGGAACTGCCATTCGATGAAGACGATGATCAGGTCACAAAGCGTAAAATCTTAACGGAGGATCCGGTTTTCAATGACAAATTCCCAGGAGATGCAAAATCATTGATCAGCTTGCTTCTATCGAAACGACCTTTGCTTCGACCTAGTCTTCAGGAGATTTTGGCCCATCCATTCCTCTCGGAGCACGCACCTGAGCAGCTTGCGATTCTAAAGATTCCTCAACCACCGCCCTTCAGCACGCCCTTAGAGAAAGCTACATTACAACGAATGAAAAGCGCGGGAGTCAACATCGACGAAGTTGTTGAAAACGTCCTAGCTCAGAGGTGTGACCCTCTAGCTGGATGGTGGACGCTTTTGATTGAAAAGGAACAACGTAAGGAGAAAAAGAGAGAACGCAGGCGGCGAGAAAGGGAAGCCGAAACGAAGAATTTGCGCCGCCTCAGCGCTGCGAGTAATCGACTCGAGAGAAGGTCTGCAGCCCTCCTAGAGGTTGATGAAGAAGGCCATGCTTCTCAAGATCCCGCCTTTTGGGATCAAGAAAGGAGGGGCAGACGATGCTTAACTCGTAAGTTAAAATATGTCTCAGAACACTTTAAATTCAATATTATGTCCCTAACAAGATGACTAGCCCAGCCGGCACTGCCCGAGCGGTCCGTCCTCTCTGAGCCAGGCACCATACAGTGTCAAGGTACTTCCGCGGCACCTCAGATGGCTGATAAAGCGTCGATACGGTCTGCAGGTTCTGCGAGGTATCGACCAGTACCACCTCCTAAGGATAAGAGACAATCACGGCCGAGCACTCTACACATGAGTTCTTCTCAACCAGAGTTAGTACAGCGCAAGACTATCTCCAAGCGTCGTCCCGGCCGCCGGCACCAGTATCCTATCATAAGCCAATTGGCTTCGTTGAAGCATTGGTTCGTGGAGTCTGCGAAGAGGGCTCGGTCCCCCAACCCCAAAGCAGCCAGTGGCTCGGGGATGCACCGCAAGTTTCTCCCAGAAAGATTCAGTCCCGGGAAAGGACCTGAAACGACAAAGGAAGCAACGGTAGATGCCATTCGAGCGACCCCTCACCATTCAGACGAATTAGCAACGCCTACTCAAGTAAAACGGGCATCCTATGCTAGCAGTCTAGCACCAAGCAGCGCATCCTACCCTAATCATCGTCACTCGTATCCTCGTCAGCATCGGTTATCAAACCCCAATGCCTCTAGTCATCGAAGTTCGATGTCACCGTCCCCGCTTACCCCGAGGAATTCTTACCGTCGCTCGTCAGCTGGTTTGCGCGGTCGCAAATCTACCTCGTCTTCTGTCTCCTCCATTCGCAGCATCTACCATACCCACACCCATTCTAAAGCTTCGTCTGTCTCGTCCAACAGTGGTGATACCACATCCACACCGACAGTACGGGCTGCTAGATCTCCGCATGCGTCGGTAAAAGTATTGCCTACGACCCCAGGCGCCTCTGCTCGTTTCCCCAGCAATATCCGTTATGTGAGAGGTCCCGGAGGTGGATTACGTGAAATTCATGGTGATACTGATAGAGCGATGCCATCGGCATTTAACGAAGGAATTCCCGCGCCATTGGCAACCTCCCCTTCCTCGGGACTTGTTTTCGCTCGACGCAAGAGATCTGCGTTTAAAGGCCCTATGGTCCATACAGCCAATCTCATGTTGTCAGGCGGCATAGGATCTCCTAGTCTAAATGGAAAGTTGGATACAGAAGATATCTCTGCCACTTCTGGAAGACCTGCGGCTAGAAGGAGCCAGATTATTGTGGAAGAGGAAGATATCGAAGATGAAGACATCGAAGAGGTAGATGCGTTTAGCGGTCCAGAGGATCATACCACGGTTCTTGAAGATGACCAAGACTCGCAAGGCGACCAAGTGAAAGCAGATTACAATTCAAGCGCGGACGAGTCAGGTCTGACTCTATCTCCTGATCCAGGTCAGAGACCTGCTTTGGCACCTTCTCCTGAGCTGGGACCCAGCCCGATCCGCCCTCCACGTTCATCATCTCTACGAATGTCACCTCAAGCCCATTCCTCTGGAACGAAACCAGAGACCGCTGAATCTCCATCTTAAGATACACCATCCACCAACTGACGCAGATTTGTTCCGTCATCATTAATATTACTATTATTATTATTATTTTTAAAGTTATACCTCTATTTCCTGCATTTTCTTATTTTACCGTTATACCCCTTTTGCAGAAGTCCGGCTTTCATCTGTTACGTTCAAACGTCTTTCATTATATCCTCTTGTCAGCTTGATTTTTATTCCCCTCCTTTTCTTTCTCCTTTGTCTCTTATAGATCTCTTGGCAGCGTTCCTAGTGACAGATTCCATCACTGCTAGAACGTTTGAATCCTTTTTCTGTATATTCTATTTCCCCATGCAGCTGTCTCAACACGTTGGATGCATTTTGGTTTCACTTACTGTGCATACCCAGTTCCCTGTTCAATTCGAGAAATGTGCCTCTCAGAGCTGGTCCCTCGTTTAGGTACCTGAAATTATTATTGAAGATCTTGTTCTCTATCCGCTCGCTTCAAATGCTCCTAGATCATAGACTTTCTTTATTCGTTCATTCCCTTGTCATCCATTATGTATATACACCATTGTGTCTGGAAAGGGGTTCCATCAACAAGGCCAGGTGGACTTCACTTGTTTTCTTGTTTTTCCTTAGCTAATGCTATTGCTACTGTGGTTGCCATTGTTCCGATCCCGCCCTGATAGAGGTCCTGCTAAGCTATTGTTTGAAGGAACGGAATGAATGCATCTTAGTGGATTACTACACTTTAGGCGTATCCTCCAAGCACTGCAATTACAATGAAGTGGATAGGCTATTTGGAAAGACATCACGGTAAGGCTTAATCGTACATGTACCACCATCTTTCATGTCAATCACTTATATATATTCTTTCAACTTCTTTGAAAGAAAAAAAAAAATCATCCAAGGGAGAATCGCTTCTTCATTGATCTTCTATACGTAAAGTAAACTCTTCATAAATAAACATGATGGACAAGTCACTTCAAAATCGCCCGGCCCAAAGACAAAAAGGATCAAAGTGGACTGTCTGTCTATAATCGCTCATACAGCTGAAAAACGCAGATCTGTTCTAGTGCTTCTACGCTCTCTTGGACTTGGATGTGGCACCATTCTGCTGTACAGAAGTAGCTGAGGTGTTGTAGAGATAACGCTCCACCAATTTGAGGAGTTCGTCGATTACCCTGAGACAAGCCGAGAGTAATTAGTTATAGGTTTTGAAAAGTTATTAACAGTATGTCTGTGCACTTACACAACTGGGGCGCTAATGGCCAATACTGCCTTCCACTCGATCGAGTCCAGAGGCAGGATGGAGAAGAGTCCCTGGAGATATGGGATGTATAGGATCGCAAAATGAAGCACCATTGATAGGATAATGGCGTAAACAAGCATCATATTTTTCCACAGAGGGAGAGTGAGGAGAGATTCACTAGAGGAAAGGGCGTTCATGGCGTTCAACATCTCAATGACCACAAGGATGGACAGCGAGACTGTAGATGCTGATTTCGCCATGTCATTCGAGAACATCTCGCAACCGATCTCGGGGAATGAGGAAGAGCACTTGTGGAAATGGGACTTATTGAAAAGGTTAGCTTGAACAGGTACGATAGAATATGACATGAATTGGACCTCATCGATGGAAATAGCACTTACCAACTGCCAGAAAGAAATCTGGGGCCCCTCAGGATTATAAATAAACCACCAGGCATAGCCAAAAACAGTTGCCGCTCCAACGTATGTGCCAATTACCAGGTACCTGAATAGAAGCCAGCCACCAACCAATGGCTCATCACGCTTCCTAGGAGGCCGCCTCATGACATCGTGATCGGCTGGATTGAAGGACAAGGCGGTTGCAGGCAAACCATCCGTGACGAGATTGACCCATAAAAGCTGTACAGGGACGAGGGCTTCTGGCATGCCAAGAGCTGCTGTCAAGAAGATAGATACGACCTCGCCGATGTTTGATGAAATAAGGTACCGAATAAACTGCTGAGTGTTGCTGTAGATTGACCGACCTTCTTCGACAGCAACCGTGATGGTAGCGAAATTGTCGTCGGCAAGCACCATGTCTGCGGCAAGCTTGGCTACGTCCGTGCCACTGCCCATCGCGACGCCAATATCCGACTTCTTCAAAGCTGGTGCATCGTTGACACCGTCTCCAGTCATGGCAACAACATGGCCAAGAGACTGGAGAAGATCTACCAGCTTTGATTTATGACCAGGTTCGGTCCGAGAGAAGAGGGACGCTTTGCTAACGGCTTCAAGCTTCTCACTCTCAGAGAGATTATCAAATTCCCTGCCAGTGAAGCTCTTGCCTTCCAGGTTTTCATGCCCACCGAAGATGCCAATCTGACGACAGACAGACTCAGCGGTACTCCGACTGTCACCTGTGATGACAATGACTCTGATACCAGCCAACCGGCATTTTCTCACGGAATCAATCACTTCAGGTCGGGGTGGGTCAAGCATTCCGACAAGACCGATGAGAGTCATGTTCCGTTCCAACTGGGCATATTCCTCGGGGGTGTTGGCGGTCTTCAGTCGCGGATCGGCCCATACATCGTTAACGCTAGCAACAGCAATAACACGAAGGCCCCGATTGCCATACTGGACAACGGCTTCAGAAAGCAAATCCACATGACTCTTGGTAAGAGGCACTCTAGGTCCATCAGATCCCAGCAATACATGAGAGCAACGCTCGAAGATCGACTCCGGGGCGCCTTTAACCAGGAGCTTCTGTGCCTTCCCCTCTCCTACGAGAACGGACATGCTCTTTCGATCACGAGAAAATTCGTAAATTGCTTTCCGCGGGAGACGGGAGGCGTAGTACTCGCTCGCAGCATGTAGCCTTTGGGATGCGGGAAAACTAAAGAGCTTGCTATTAATGGCGGCATCATCAGTTCCAATCTTCTCGACCAAGGCCCGCAATGCACCTTCCATGGGCTCTCCGATGCAAGAATATGTCTGGGTCTTCACATCATAAGAAAGCGAAGCATCGTTGCAGAGAGCCAGAACTTCAGCCAACTGTCGGGTTGTCGATGACGAGACAGCAAGGTCCCGCAGGGTCTTGCCATTGCATTTGAGATCACCCTCTGGAGCGAAGGTCGTGCCTTCAACATCAAATTCCACGACGTCAAGTCCGGATTTGTCCAGGTAGGTAACCTTCTCCACGCTCATCTGGTTGGTGGTCAGGGTCCCCGTCTTGTCCGAACATATGACGCTACAGCTGCCAAGAGTCTCGACCGAAGGGAGAGACCGGACAACTGCATTTTTCTGGGCCATTTTACGGGTTCCAAGAGCGAGACAGGTGGTAATGACCACAGCAAGACCCTCTGGAATAGCAGCAACGCCCAACGAGACAGCAATCTTCAGATAGTAGATAGCTCCCTTTGCCCAACCACCATGAGACGGATCATTGAAGTGCTCGATGTTGATCACCCACACGAGCACACAGATGACGGTAATCACCTTTGCCAGCATATCGCCAAAATCATTCAGTTTTTGCTTAAGCGGGGTTGGTTCTGAAATCTGGGACACAATGCTCTCATGGATATTTCCGATAGCCGTAGATGTACCAGTCTGGACGACAATTGCGGTGGCGTGGCCATTGACAATGGTCGTGCCAGAGAAGATTAAGTTGGTCTGATCCTGCTTGACAGCCTGCTTATCGTTGACTATGCGGACGTCTTTGGCAACACTTTCACTCTCACCCGTCAGAAGGGCCTGGTCCACGCGAAAACCGTTGCTATGAAGGTGGAGCAATCGACAGTCCGCTGGAACGCGGTCACCCACTGCAACATCAACGATATCCCCAGGGACCAGGTCTTCCGCTCTAACGCGTTGTGGCTTCCCATCTCGAATCACCTTGGCTTCATTCGCAGAGTATTCTTGGAGAGCAGCAATTGCCTTCTCGGCACTGCTCTCTTGGGTAACACCGACGACAGCATTGAGAATCAAAATAGTCAGGATCTGATCGTCGCACAAGGCCAAAAGTTAACACCGTTCTTGAAGACAGTCCCAGTGGAGGGCGGTTTGGACTACTTACCACAGCGGGGTCCACGAATGCAGTCCAATCGTCTCCGCCTTCAAACAGAGCAAGGACAAAGGAAACTGCCGCGGAACCAAGCAAGATGAGGACCAACTGGTCTTTGAACTGTTCCAACACCAGCTGCCAAAGAGGCGTGGGAGGGTCTTCGGGAAGAGCTGAATGGTAGGGAATAGGTTGTTAGTGGACGTGTCTTCTTCAAGAGGGCTTCCATGCGAAGGGAGTAAACTCGAGACGTCTACTTGAGGGTTACCAACCATTGGGACCGTATTTCTGTTTAGACTTCAGGACCTGCTGTGTTGATAGACCGGTGCTCTCGGAAACACCAAAATACTCCAGGACTTCGGCTGGAGAGCGAAGGAATGAATGTTCCATCCTGTCGAGGGAGTCTGCGAAAAGCACGCAGCAGCTGGCACAGAGAAGGTTACAACAAGATAAGGAAAGGAAAGAAGGAATTTGGGGAAGCGACGAAAAGAGCGAAACGAGCAACGTAAGCAATTAACTACTACCCAGTGAAAGACATGGGAACGCCAAGGTAGTAGTCCTAGAAAGTTTATACGAGCAGTGGTAGTAGCGAAAGAGGTAGATAATAATGATGGAGGCCGGTCCGTCGCCCTGCAAAGTCCGCGCTGGAGAGGATTATTATGTCACTGGGCGTCGGTGGGAGGACGTCCAGATTGAAATAATAATGGCAATGGAGAACGCAACAGCGCGCCTGTCCAAGCTCAACGTGTTCTTTTCTGGAGCGTCTACGCCGCGAAACTTTGAAATCTGGGTCTTCTCTTCGATTTCTCCAACATGCAAAAAAGCTGCTTGGCAGGGCTGACCAGTCTGGTCAGGTGCCTCGCTGACTCAGCGACAGAGGTTTCTGGAATTACTTCCTAGTAGTAGTAGTAGTAAGTAGTATTTACTAGTAGTAGGTAAAAGATCATTTTCTACAAGTATGATAGAGGACTGTTTCTGCAGCTTGCCATTCCCATAGTCGATTCTTGAACAGGCTGACAATGACGACAATTGGACAACCTCTCATGCAATCTGTACGGCGTAATAACCCAGTTGGCGGTTGGTTCAAGCAACGATGACCGATCACTGGCGACTGTCCCAACCCTGATCCAAGTAGGATTCCTCGAAGCATTCTTTATATTAATGAGATTCGTTCAATCAGTCAATCGTTGATTCAATCGTTATTAATTATTTGAGCTGCGGAGTGAAACAACACGATCTGACTTAGGGTGTCGCAGAGCAGACTCAAGAGACAGACAGTGAGGTACAAGGGAAAGCAGACAGAGAGAGAACAATTACACAGCATCAAACCCGCATAGTCTACGCAACCAGCAGCGCTTTTGCAATGTTGATCGACTGCAGCTGGCAAGACGGCGCGAGGAAATAAATAGAAGTGCGTCGTCCGTTGTAAAAGGGGCGGCCATCAGGTGACCTCACCGAATACTATGAGAATGTGTATGCATACGCAGTCCAAGAGGACACCCGAAGACAGAAAGAAAGAAGGGAACAGAAGCAGAACAGGTAGACAGATCATATCAGTGTCGAATTTCCTCTTCTTTTATGCCAGAGTAAACCAGAGGAGAAAAGAAAACAAGCGAGTCGCTAAGCGTTGCCAGTCACCTCACCGGCCTATCACTGCCTGCTGCCACCAATGGCGGCTGCTAGCTCGCGTCTGCCAACTCTGCCCTCCTCCGCCTCCCCCAAATCTCTCTCTGCTCTTCTATCTCGGTATCTGTCTTGTCTCCTTTTCCTCTTTCATTCTCCCTCACCATTCCTGACTGCTTCTGTGAACACCTTCCGTCACTCCTCTTCCCACCTCCTCTTTACTCCCTTCATTTCTCCCTTTCTCCCTATTCACGATGAGCTCTGAGGTGCGTGTTGTTCTGTCCCAAACCCCTCCTCCCCTCCCCCAACATTCCCCCCTCCAAATTTGTGTTTGTCTTGAGGCTCTGCCCCAGTACTCGCTGCAAAAGTCTATCTTCTTCCATGCATCTTCTCCTTGCTTGCATCATTTTCTCATTGGCAAAACTCTCCACTGACTCAAGATGCTTGAAATCCAGCGTGAAAAGTAAGAAATTCGCGGCTATCAAAGTCCCAGTCCTGCGACGGCTTGTAGTACTGACATCCATTCCCCCCTTCCAGCAAGACATTCCTCGCGAGGCTCTGCGAGCAGGCCGAGCGCTACGATGGTAAGCCCTTCTACTGCGTCGGTTCTGGTAGCGGAACAAACTAATATTCTGCTTCTCTCCAGAGATGGTCACGTACATGAAGGTGAGTCGTCCTTTACATCTACCGCTACTTTCGGTTATTTCAGTTCAACGCTAACTCTCCGTCCAGGAAGTCGCCAACGTATGCATATCATGAGCCTAACATTCCTTTTGCCCCTCCCTTGCTCGACCTCCTAACTGACATACTCCCAGCTTGGAGGCGAGCTTACCGTCGACGAGCGTAATCTTCTTTCCGTCGCGTACAAGAACGTCGTCGGTACCCGTCGTGCTTCCTGGAGAATCATCTCCTCCATCGAGCAGAAGGAGGAATCCAAGGGCTCTGAGGAACACGTTGCCATCATCCGTGACTACCGCCAGAAGATCGAGAACGAGCTGGAGAAGGTTTGCCAGGATGTTCTCGAGGTCCTCGATCAGTCCCTCATCCCTAAGGCCGAGACTGGCGAGTCCAAGGTCTTCTACTACAAGATGTTAGCGCATTCTTTTGATGGCTCCCAAGCCTTCTTCCTCCGTCCCCTCTATTCCTGTAGACTGCTGACGCCTTAATCCGCGCTACAGGAAGGGTGACTACCACCGTTACCTCGCTGAATTCGCTTCTGGAAACAAGCGCAAGGTCGCTGCTACCGCTGCCCACGAGGCGTACAAGGTATGTCTCAACTGATTGTCTTCGAAGAACCCCTGACTAGCAGGCTTGCTAACACATTATCAGAACGCTACCGATGTTGCTCAGACTGATCTTACCCCCACCCACCCCATCCGCCTTGGTCTTGCACTCAACTTCTCCGTTTTCTACTATGAGATCTTGAACTCTCCCGACCGTGCCTGCCACCTCGCCAAACAGGCCTTTGACG
The DNA here is from genome assembly GCA_002976275.1 of Monascus ruber. Taxonomy (NCBI): domain Eukaryota; kingdom Fungi; phylum Ascomycota; class Eurotiomycetes; order Eurotiales; family Aspergillaceae; genus Monascus; species Monascus ruber. The sequence goes on along the minus strand of PSNO01000001.1, from coordinate 3,739,567 downwards.
ATGCCATCGCTGAGCTTGACTCTCTCTCCGAGGAGAGCTACCGTGACAGCACCCTTATCATGCAGCTGTTGCGTGACAATCTCACCCTCTGGACCTCTTCCGATGGCAACGAGCCTGAGCCGGCTGCGGCCGCCAAGGAGGACAAGCCAGAGGAATCCGCGCCGGCGCCCGAAGAGAAGACTGAGGAGGCTGCGGCACCTGCACCCGAATCTTAAAGATTCTGTGTCGACGCCCCTGTTTAGTTGTTCGAATTTGTTCTGGATCTGATACGAGGGTCTTTTCCCAGTCGCATTGATGGGAAATGCACCGGTATTAATGTCCAGGTGGTTCGGGATTGTGTGGGTTGGCCAGCGGAGTTTGATGTTTGGAGAGCGGAGAAAAGGGGACGAGTGGAATTTATCTCTCTTTTATCTTTTCTATTCCCTCCCCGGCAAGCTACACTGTTTTTTCTGCGCTTTTATTGTATCCCTTTTTCTAACTCGATATCTCCCCAATCGTCTTGAAATTGAATGTAGTTGGTTCCTGATCTCCGTTTTTTTCGTTTCTGCGTCCTGTCATATCCTTCTTGTCTGCCACCCAAGGTAATAGTGCGAATTAACCGTGCGACCAATGGCGAGGCGGACAAGTCTGGACAGACGGTCAAGGAAACTTACAGGTGGGATCCTATAGGAATCTGATTGTTTAAGAGAAGCATCCCTTTCTTCACCTTGTCTATTTATGTAGCCGTCCTTGCCTGTTTTTCTGCATGTTGTTAATAATAGAACAACACCGTATCTTCCAGAGCCAGCAAAGTTTGATCTGCTGATAGCGTAAGTCGACCGATATGAAATCTAATTAGAATGAGTAATTGTAGTTTTGAGTGTCTAGAAAGAAATGCAAAATCTAGTCATTAGTAATTAATGGGAAGGAAATAGACAAAGACACAGGGTAACAATAACAGTTTGTCTACACGATAAGGAAAATACTTGAAAAGTGAGAAATGCAGAAAGAAAAGGGTAAAAAATAACAACCCCAAGCAATGCATTCAGATATAGACATGACAATATAAAAGAAAATAGAATATACGCTGACAATGATCTTCCGTGGAAGGGGTCTGGATCTGGGTCCTTCATTCTTTTCTTTTTCAATTCACATAAAGTCATCGTCACCCAGCCCATCATCATCATAGGCTGTAGTGTCCAGATCATTATTCCTGGAGGTGACCAGAGAGACCTTAGTCTTGGCCGCCTTTGTCTTCTTGGACCCCTTGTCTGCCGCGCGCTCTTCCCTCATCTTCTCATTGCTCATGGTGGTAAGGACACTGGCAACCTTCTTAACCTCAGCACTAGCAAGCTCCTTCAGAAGCTGCCTAATGAAATCCTGTGCCCATAGCGAATACGCAGGCTTCTTCGAGTGCACGGTCAACAGGGGAATGAGCGTATTGGTGAGTCTAGTAAACTGGTCCTTGGTAGCAGGCTTAAAGAGTGGCATTGCAGAAAGATCTACAGCCTGCGTGGGATCCCCTGAGCTCTCCACGACGATGGCCCTGGGCGCGCCCCGGTTCCGGGTCCTGTTGAGGTCGATGTCCCCGAACAGATCCTCCGCATGCTTGAGATCAGAGTCCTTCTCCGTCTTCCGCAACCGCGCCTTGCGCTCAGCTTCGTCCTCGTCGGATTCGTCCTCTGATGCCTCGCCCTTGGCCTCTGCCTCTCGTCGTCGTTGCTGCTTGTGCTCTTCTATCCGCTGCGCTTTGCTTTTCTTCTTTGCTGCCGCTTCAGCCTCGGCTTTGGCTTTGGCTGCTGCTGCCGCCGCTTGTTTTTCTCGCTCTACATCCGAGTCCTCGGCAGCGTCCCAGGAGTCAAGGACCTAAGAATTATGATGATAAACGGTTAGTCTTCGTATATTTTCTTTTCTTTTCTCTCTTCTTTTTTGTTTTGTTTGTTTTCTATCCTTTTTACACGTGCGCTGAAAAAAGGGCAATATATCACACATAAGTGTTGGGAAGGGAAGGGGCTCACCTCATCTTCCTCCTCATCGTCGAATTTGCGACGATAAGCAGCCGCAACTGGAGGAGGGGAAGAAGGACCAGAGCTTTCCTCCTCGTCGTCTAAAACCAAATAATACATTAGCAATCTTTCCTCAAAACCCCATCGCCAGGAGTAGACTTGAAATGAAAATACACATACCCCACTTTGAGGGAGGCATGATGCGCCAAACGTTTTTCAAAGAAAAAATTTTTTAAAAAAAAAAAAAAAACCCCTCAAAGACGGTACTCGCTGATGTCTCTCACTCGAGAACTCGAGGTGGCAGTGTCTCGGCGATGAAAAGATGCCGTCGAGTATGTTGGTAAAAAAGAAAGCAGGAGATTTTCATAATATCGCGGCCTTTGAAGCGTCACAGGTACTGTGAGGATGGCGGGGTGTCACGTGGCTTCCTCTATTAGCCCAAGATACTCTAGAAACTTCATCACTACTGTCAAGTAGTTACATGTGGAAGACTTGTTTTATTCGAGACAGAAAGTATTTTTTTGCTCGCCAGTAGCTTTCATTCATCACTATAACATTACTAATCTTAAATGGCCTTTACTTCGTGGTCATTCATAAATTGTTCCAAACCTGCCCCCGTGGCCTTCGCCGTCACGGTTGGTGCCCAACTATGCCCTGCAAAGGATGCTACCACGGCATGGCAATCATCCCCCCTCACATGGAGACTATCGGGTTGGTAATAAAGTAGATTTCCCTTGTATCATACCCTGATGCCGGCTGCATTTACAGATTAACAGCGTGGCGGAACTTGGTACCCGCGTACACGGCGTTGTCGCCGAGCTCCTCCTCAATACGGAGGATCTGGTTCAGCTTGGCTAGACGCTCGGAACGAGCGGGAGCACCAGTCTTGATCTGGCCGGAGCGCAGACCGACGACAATGTCGGCAATGGTGACGTCCTCGGTCTCACCGGAACGGTGGGAGACCATGACACCCCAGTTGTCGGCGTACGAGTCCTTGGCAGCCTGGATGGACTCGGTGAGGGTACCGATCTGGTTGACCTTGAGCAGAAGAGCATTGCAAGACTTGAGCTCAATAGCCTTCTTGATACGCAAGGGGTTGGTAACGGTCAAGTCATCACTGTTAGGGAGGAAGCTTCGTTAGATATTGCATCGACTGAAATATGTGCACCTTGGCAAGAAGGACACCTACCCAACAATCTGGAAGTCAGAGGTCTTGTAGAAGTAGCTCCAGGCCTCCCAGTCGTCCTCAGCGAAGGGGTCCTCAATGCTGACAATAGGATACTTGGCAGCCAGTGACTTGTAGAGGTCGGCCAGCTGCTCGTAGGTGAGCCACTTCGAGGGATCGCTGTCGGGGTTCTTGAAGTCGAGGTCGTACTTCTTAACGTCGGTTTTGTAGAATTCGCTAGAGGCAACATCCATGGCGATGTGGATCTTGCCAGTGTAGCCGGCCTGTTCGATAGCGTCGCTGATGAGGTCGAGGGCCTCCTCGGCGGTCTGAATATCGGGAGCGACACCACCCTCATCACCAACGTTACCAGCGGACTGGCCATACTTCTTCTTGGCCAGGGCCTTCAGCTTCTGGTAGACCTCGGAACCTTGGCGGAGAGCCTCGGTGAAAGTCGGAGCAGTGCTGATCAAATCGAGTCAATAACGCGGGACTCTTGTTGATTTCCAACCGTCTGTGAAACTTACTCAGGGACAATCATGAACTCCTGGAAGGCCAGGCGGCCCCCAGCATGGCTACCACCGTTGAGGACGTTCATGAAGGGGACAGGGAGGACGTAAGGCTTCTTGGTTCCGGCGAGGTCGGAAACGTGGGCGTAGAGAGGAATGCCCTTCTCGGCAGCACCAGCCTTGGCAACAGCCAAGCTGACACCCAGGATAGCATTAGCACCAAGCTTGCCCTTGTTGGGGGTTCCATCGAGCTTGTTGAGCAAGGCATCGACTGCGGACTGGTCCTTGACATCGACATTCTCCTTGATGAGAGCGGGTCCAAGGATCTCGTTGACGTTCTTGACAGCGGTCAGGACACCTGCAGATCGACCAGTCTGTTAGTCTTCTTTTCTCCGAGAAATGAACAAAGGAAGAGCACAATCAATTATACTAACCCTTTCCGCCCCATTTGGACTTGTCACCATCACGAAGCTCAACGGCCTCGTGCTGACCTGGATATTACCGTCAGCATATCTGAGAAGTAGCGAGCCTTACAGCAGCTAGATAGATAGGTTCAGGACAAGGGAAACAAACCAGTAGAAGCACCAGAGGGAACAATGGCACGGTGCAGACCGGTCTCGGTGACAAGGTCAACCTCAACGGTGGGGTTGCCTCGAGAGTCGTAGACAGAGCGGGCGTGGATCCTAGAGATAGGCATCTTGAGAACAAACTGAGATAATGGTCAGACAATTGAGAAGTCTAGAGAAAGCTGAAAAGTGTGAACAGGATGAGACCAAGAGACCAAGAGAGCAGGGGAGCAGGGAGAGGGACGCTGCTAGATATAAGGAAAAGCTCTTGTTTTGGGGTGACTAACAGAGCTTCACCGAAGCCAAAAAGAGAGATCGGGAGGGGAGCAACAGTGGCGCTGGAAAGGGCAAAAAGCAATTGATGAGAAGCACCAGATTGATAGCAGGACACGCACGGAGCTCATACAGACCAATTGGCAGTAGCCAAAGTGTCTTTATAGAGGTTTTGCCTGCTCCTGGCGTGGTATGATGGCAGCGAGCTGGCGATGAAGGGGCAGACCCTGCAACAGCAGAGTGGTGGGATGATGGTGGGGCAAGAACGCAGTGATCTCAGAGGGACCGTGTGGTTTATAGATTTCTGCAATGCAAATAGAATATACTAAATACTTACTGATCAGGCTGAAAATGTTGTAGATGAGAAGTAGACAACACCACAAAGGGCAATGTTGAAGTAATGATGTGAAGCGGGGGATTGCCAGAATGAGGGGCATCTAGACTGGTATTTATATCCACCGGCCCTACGCCTTGTTCTCTCAGTTAACCGTAGACGTGGCTCTCCTCCCGACGCATTCTGCTTCTTCCTCTTGCGCTCTCCGATTCTTTCCAAAGCAGCAGTGGGGCACGCTGATGCTTCACAGTCTCTCGCTGGACAATCCATGCTTGCATTCCGCCGGCACAGCGACATCTCCCGCGTCCCTCGGGATAATGGCGAGTATTTGCCTGTTCCTGGAGCTACCGGCGATGATGATCCTGGTCTATATTAATATGATATTAATTTGACCTCTTCTAATCTTATTGTCACTTGAAATGCCGGTTTCTTGTCTACTATTAGTCTACAGGTTAGGATTACAGCGTAGCCTCAGGCTAACCTGCAATCCTCCCGACATACACGTGTATAAAAACACACTCACACCGTATTTAATAACTCATATTCATGGACGTCATGGCCTGATGGATCGCACGGACTCGTTGCATGATGTGTAGAAAGCCAAAACATCTATCTCTCTGGGACATACGCAAAGGGCGCTCTGTATTACTCGAAGTTTCCACCGTCCATTGCGTAATAGACGCATGGATATGCAAACTGTACAAACACCCGATTAATCTGTGATGCCAGGCGTATCTGGCGGCATATATTACACGTGATTAATTGTATTATATAATATATTGATATGATCATGTGATATGGCTGCCAGCATGCTGGAGGAGCTTCCCCAGGCCTGCATCCACGCAGGTAACCAGATATCCTATATCCTCCGGCCAGTCGTCCCCCCCGGCTCTCTGGCCACGATTTCCCTTGAGACCCTCAAACTATATCCAGACTCCTTTCTGTTTTCCTGTCCATCCTCTCCTTCGCCGTTGTCATATTCCCCAGATCGCCATGAACGGCGCCGCTGACCCCGAGCGCGAGCAGGCTCTTGAGGATTACAAGAAGAGCTTGCTGGAGCTACGAGAATGGGAAGCAAAGCTTAAGTCTTTACGCATGGGCATCAAGGATCTGCAAAGAGAATTCGATGTCTCTGAAGAGAACATCAAAGCATTGCAAAGTGTCGGTCAGATCATCGGGGAAGTCTTGAAACAGCTAGACGAAGAGAGATGTAAGCTTGCTAGCACTTCATCCCCTAATCTAATCTTGACGACGACAACATCTCAAACACAGAGACTAACTTGGTCCAGTTATCGTCAAGGCCTCTTCCGGACCCCGATACGTCGTCGGCTGCCGATCGAAGGTCGACCGATCAAAGCTAAAGCAGGGCACCCGTGTCACTCTTGACATGACCACGCTAACTATTATGCGGATGCTTCCTCGAGAAGTTGATCCATTGGTGTACAACATGTCTCTCGAGGACCCTGGCCAGGTCAACTTCGCAGGTATTGGTGGGCTGAACGACCAGATTAGAGAACTACGGGAAGTGATCGAGCTACCGTTGAAGAACCCGGAGCTTTTCCAGAGAGTAGGAATCAAATCTCCCAAGGGCGTGTTGCTCTATGGACCTCCCGGAACTGGAAAGACGCTGCTGGCGCGAGCGGTAGCTAGCTCAATGGAGACAAATTTCTTGAAGGGTATGCATAATCACGAAACCCCGGGATGGTCATAACATGAAGTTACTCACTGAACTGTTCTCAAGTTGTCTCATCCGCGATCGTCGATAAATATATCGGTGAATCGGCGCGACTAATCCGAGAGATGTTTGGCTACGCAAAGGAACACGAACCTTGCATCATTTTTATGGACGAAATAGACGCTATTGGCGGCAGGAGATTCTCGGAGGGTACTTCTGCAGACAGGGAAATCCAGCGGACGTTGATGGAGCTTCTCAACCAACTTGACGGCTTCGACTATCTTGGAAAGACAAAGATCATCATGGCTACGAACCGACCAGACACCCTGGATCCAGCCCTACTTCGAGCGGGTCGGCTGGACCGGAAGATCGAAGTTCCCCTTCCCAACGAAGTCGGTCGCTTGGAGATTCTGAAGATTCATACCGCCGGTGTTCAGATAGAGGGTGAGATCGATTTCGAGAGTATTGTGAAGATGAGTGATGGCCTAAATGGAGCTGATCTTCGTAATGTGGTTACCGAAGCGTATGTTTTCCCCTTTCCCCTTTCTCATGTCTTTTCTGGGACGTTCTAACAGCAACTGTAGTGGTCTGTTTGCAATCAAGGACTACCGCGAGTCAATCAATCAGGACGACTTTAGCAAAGCTGTCCGAAAGGTTGCAGAGGCGAAGAAATTGGAAGGCAAGCTGGAATACCAGAAACTGTAGCCGAAGACGCTCAATCTATCTTGTCTCATGTATGAGCTCTACAATCCACCATCCGTTAGAACATATTCTAGTCACACGGCAAATTAAAGGCGTTGCAACTCGATGCACTACTGGGCTTTTTTTGCTATTAGATGATAATATAGAGAAGAGATGAACGGAGAGAGGCTAAACATCTCCGCAGAATAATCCGGTGTCAAAATTCTATTGGCCACAGCAAATTTGTCGCATCTATCTATAATCATTATCTGCAGCGTATGGCACACTTGAAGCAGATGAAACCATTAATGACCCTGGAGACTGCTCCTAGTTCATGGGGTTGCCGCAGTTCTCATGCAAAGCTTAACTCTAGAAGACCCGCGCCAAGAGACAACGCGTCTTATCGAAGCTCCAGGGTCCAAAAGACACTCTGGTCACATCAATGTAATAGGGTCAACGTCAGTGAGTACTTGGATATTGGTATGGTTCCCCCACGTTCTCCTACCCTGTACTTTTCTGCTTCACATTTATTTACTGTATTCGTCACTGATTTTATAAGGGGCATCTGCCATTCTGCGGCATGAGACACTGCTCTGGCCATGCTATCAACTACTTGAAGACTGTCTCGTGTGCATTCAAATAACAAGACATCATTGACTGATTGTTCCTTTGAAATGCAAAGATAGATACCGTTGTTTCCACTGTGATTGCTTTCGGTGAGCAACTCGAGAAACGAGCTTGACAAAACAAACCGAATTCCATCCAGCCCTAGGAAGTCCGAGGGGGGAACGGACGTTGCACCGCGGCTTTCGAGCCAGTCCAGTCATTATAGGAACCCTCCAGGTATTCTGTGCTATCAGCCAGGGGGCATTGAACAAAAACGACCATGTCCTTCCAACCTGAAAACGTCCTCTCGTTTCCCTCCTCCCAACGACCTCTCGGAGACGGCCATTGGCGTGCGAATAGAACCCCTGGGAACAGTGGACTGCCTGGATATGGACTCTCGCAGACGGCTTCCGTATCAAATCAACTAAGCGGCTTCTTCGGTGGAAGTCGCACTCTCCCGATGTATAAAGACAAACCATATTTTGCGCCGCGGCGTACAGGCCCAAGGCGTTACCGAAAGATCGCCTATAGTGGTATTGGCCTTTTTGTGCTGGTTATCGTGTGGTATATGACAGGTGGATTCGGAGGCTGGGATACATTGGGATTGAAAAGCTCCGAAGCTACTCGGGATGCGGACCTTTGGAACTGGATGCAGAACTTCGGTGGTTCTCTTTCAGAAGGCGGAAAAGTTGGCAAGACGAAATCTATTGATTGGGAGGCTAGGAGAGAGAAGGTCAGAGATGCCTTCATTGTGAGTTGGGATAGCTATGCCGAACATGGTTGGGGTACGTTTAGACTTTTTTCCATTTCTCCTTCAATGTTTTTGCTGCGCGCGAGAAGACATACTGATGTATCCCTGCTCTGGTTGCTAGGATACGATGAGTATCATCCGATTTCGAAAAATGGCAGACACATGGTTGAGGGTGGCATGGGCTGGATAATCGTGGACGCTCTTGACACGTTAATGATTATGAACCTCACCTCCCGGGTCCGACATGCACGCAATTGGATCCATAATTCCCTCCATTACAATCAGGACCATGATGTTAATACTTTTGAGACATCCATTCGCATGCTCGGCGGCTTACTCTCGGCGCATTATCTTTCGACGACTTACCCCGACCTTGCCCCAATATCTGACGATGATGTAGGCTCGCCTGGAGAGGACTTGTACATCGAGAAGGCTACCGACCTCGCAAATCGCTTGCTAGGTGCCTTTGACTCTCCAACTGGCATTCCCTACGCCAGTGTGAACCTAAATAAATCGATGGGCTTGCCGTCTCATACGGACGGCGGTGCTTCGTCGACCTCTGAGGCCACCACTATACAGCTGGAGTTCAAGTACCTTGCTAAAGTGACTGGAGAAGCCGAGTACTGGAAGACGGTAGAGAATGTGATGAAGGTTGTGGACGATCAGAAGATGGAGGACGGGTTGCTTCCTATCTATCTTTATCCCGATACGGGTAAATTCAGGAACAATAACATTCGCCTTGGGAGTAGAGGTGACTCATACTATGGTAGGTTGGACCTGTTCACCTGCATTTTATTAAACCATATATCTATGCATTGATTCTTGCCCCGCTGATGTTCTCCTCGCGGTTATGCTTTTCAGAATATCTCATCAAGCAGTATCTACAGACTTCGGAGCAGGAACCGATCTACAAGGAAATGTGGGATGAATCGTTGGCAGGCATCCGAAAACACCTAATCACATATTCCAAACACGCACAGTTGACAATTCTCGGTGAACGGCCCGATGGTCTTCATGGTACGTTGTTGGGCAAAATGGACCATTTGGTCTGCTTCTTGCCAGGAACTATCGCTCTGGGCACAACAGGGGGCCTGCCGCTGTCCGAGGCGAAGAAGTCGCCGGAATGGAGTCTCAAGCGCGATGAGGAAATTTTGCTTGCCAAGGAGTTGATGAAAACTTGCTGGGCAACGTATCTGGCCACGAAGACAGGTCTTGCACCTGAAATCACGTACTTTGAACTGGACAGTCCACCGGTGATGATGGCGGACATGTATCCCGATTCCACCATTCTCAAGGGCGACCAGAAGTCTTCAGGTGAAGACTTGCATTTCAAATCCCAGCCTCTATACCCCCTGGAAGACGAGACCTTACCATGGAGGAAAGACATCGATATCCACTCTCAAGACAAGCACAATCTACAACGACCTGAAACAGTCGAGTCGCTATTTTACATGTACCGTATAACGGGCGACGAAGTCTACCGGCACTGGGGGTGGGAAATGTTCAAATCCTTCGTGAAGCACACTGCTGTACTCGAGGAGATTGTCGACGACTCCGACTCGACGGCAGAGGGCAAGAAAGTGCCCCGTATCACGGGATTCACATCTCTCTCCAATGCAGACGTAGTCCCAGCTGCCCAGAAAGACAACATGGAGAGCTTCTGGCTCGCGGAGACGTTGAAGTACTTCTATCTCCTGTTTTCGGACAGGCAGTTTATTCCTCTCGAGAAGACGGTGTTCAATACCGAGGCGCATCCGTTCCCCCGGTTTCAACTTGGGGGTGATTTGAAGACTGGTTGGACAAGACAGCCACGGTCGTAGACGAGGTATCTCAGGTTTATTTTTTTTTTTTTTTGATTCTTTCCTCTTTGACTAGTAGAGATATCCAATGTCCCTTGCTCTTGTTCTATGTGGCTGTTGACATGATTGCGTCTTTGATGAATGCATAGCTGTTGTGTATATCCTAATATTTCTTTTCTTCTTAGGATCTGATCTGCGAAGCAGGGAATTTGCTTCGACAAAAAGAATATGATCGTATTCTGGCTGCTATATACTACTTTGGATGCCATGACTGATATCTACCCTTATATATGCCACTATATAAACTGTAATTTCTAGAACCACATTGACTTTCCCTTTCTGGATGCCTGTGGTTTCATGAGAGCACTCATCTGAGCAGTCATGTGTTGCCCTTGGGCTGCGAACCCCCTCTATTTCGTGCAGGTGGAATAACTCGAAGTTGAACGCTAACATCCCAGGTCAGGAGGGTGATTAAGAAGTTCTTGGAAGGTGTAGAATAGTGATGCTACACAGGTGCTTGGCGGTCAAGCAGCAGCTTGCTGCTGGAAGTTACGGGTGGGGAGGCGGCCGTTTCTGGCCCGAGAAGCGGTCATTTTCAACGTCATTTTCACAGGTCCTCATATTTGTATGTGCAAGCCATGTGACCAGAATTAGGCGAAAACATCCAGCTCAAGAACATGTATGGAAACGTATAGAGTACCTTTTGAAAACAGCCAGAGACATGTTTTCCATTTGAAAAATGAACCTTATCAATGAATGCTGCATAGGCTTGAGGATGGGCAGGCACTTGAAGAATGACTAGGTTTTCTACTCATGTCTTCTCAAGCATATCTCATTATGTTCGGGATGAGACCCTTAATCTAAGAGGATGAACGTTGGACCCGCAAACCAATCATAGAAAGTCTCATAACCGCCAGTATGAAGACTAAATAGTTGGTAACTGTCGTCAGGCTGTGAGGCCCTCCATTCTTCTGTTAGCTATCTACAATCTCTGGTGATATCTAAGTGTCCATCTAGGAGCGTTCAAATTCCCAGCTTTAATCCCTTCTGAGGAATTTAATCTTTCAAACCTTACACCATTTGTCCATGGAGAAGACAAAAGACTTTTCCTTGAAGTTGTGGGCAAAATGCTACGCTGGGAGCCAGTAGAACGGGCAGCAGCTAGGGAACTTTACAATGACTGGCTGGACTTTAAGCCTTAATTCGACCCTCATTCTGACCTGCCATATAATTTCTGGAACATCGACCGATTCATCTGCTGGCATTCCATATCTCCGATCGTTTCCTGTTTGGAATTGGTTATGCTCTCACCTTCCCTTATCTATTTATTGGTTCCTTTCCTTGGTTGGCAAGCAGCTTATATTTTGTATGACACTGCTTCATTACACGCCTAGAAATTCCTGTTCGTAGCAATGATCAATGGACATTGCAATATCGTTTGAGGAAGCAGGCCTCTGTATCCATAGGAATATCGTTATACCTGCTGAAGTAATCGTTAGTTTTATGACCCACGACAGATTTTTGATGCCCCAGCAGAGATGTCTTATTACTGTATTGAGAGTCTGCAGAAAGAACGAAGAATTCGCAGGACTAGACACATAAAAGGCCCAACCGCACGAGGAGGATCCACCGAATAGTAGGCCAGCCAGGGGTCCAGTAAGTCAGTGGGACGTTTTGGTCATGCCCAAAAAGTGACAGTTCAACCACCATGCTACTAAAAGCCTATAAAAAAAATCAAAAAGTTCGGCTTAACCGAGAGGCAGGATTGTACTTGCAATATAGCTATCAAGAAGGGGGATACAATCATTCTCAAAATTGGTCTGACTGACAAAGACATGACAATAGTTTATTAGTTGGGCCAGAAAATTTCTGAGCTGTGCTTTGTCAGTGTAGATCTTCTTCATATGCTCCTCCACCCAGGGAACTTTGAGTTCTCAACAACGTTCAGCTCATTGTTCCCAGCCATTATAACAGCGTCAGGGGTGTTGCTATACGGGCTACTCAAGCGTTTGAAATCTGCAAAATGCAGATCGATTGACTGAGCATCCAGGACTTGGCCAAGTCCTTGTCCCAGTAATTGTTGGAACCTGCCCTGGACTCCGTGCTCACCCCCAACATATACTGTCTCGACATCGATATCGTGTGATTTTTGGGTATATTTGATGACTCTATTGCTCCAGTTCTGGCTCGCACCTGTTGCTTCAACAGCTCTGGGGAAAGTAGACCAGTGTCTGAGAGGTCCTACAAATTCAACATCATGCAAGGCACTCGACATCATGTGGTACTGGTCCCGTAGAAGAGAGGGGGAAAACTGCCGGACCATTTCTCTTGCGCGAACTTGCCTGTCATATTTGTGGCGTAATCTGCAAACAGAGTTGACAATCCGTATCACATATCAAGTATAATGTATAGAGCTCCTAGGAACGTTCTGAAAAGTCAGGTAGAAGTTGAGATTGTGTTTAAACGCAGTTCCACTTGGGTCTTTCAATTTTAGCAAAAGAAAAATAACGATGGTGCTCTACCACGTGTGGTATTCTGTGGAAGAAAACCTCACTGGTGGAGATGTGCTATGCAAAGGCCCGTCCCTTTTTGGTATCATTTTACATAGTCTCTTCTCATGTAGCTCACATATCTCAATCTCACCTCCTGTAACTTCTGTCTCACATACATTTATGCAGTTTGATTCAGTAACTTATTACATATAATGTTACTTTATCCAGGAATTAAGATCGTAAGGCCTTGAATCAGTCTCTACCTTCGGAGCAAAATAGTTAGTACCTGTGGATGCTTGCTACTACTAGTAGGATGTAGAAAGAGTGAAGTCCAATAAAATCCTACAACACAGCACAAGGGGCTCTGCCAGACATGGTTGACCACGTATGTGACCTAACAGATATAAAGGCAGGCCAGTCGGTGGTGGATTAGCGGTTGACGTTTGATGTCTACACTTATGCTGATTAATATGAGCTAGTCCTAACTAGGAAGGATATGAAGCATGGGAACCGCGAACGATATACACCGCCTTCAATAATCACGTGAGGTTCTGCCGCTTAGGTCCGCCCTCACAGCCCTTCACCACTTCGGCCTTCCTAGCAGCTCTTCCCAACCCTCAAGTTGACCTCTGTGGTATATTCCTTCTAGAACAAGACTCAATCTTACAATGCTGAGGTCGGGCCCATTCTTTCTGCCGTTGTGGTATTCTCTATACGTTCTACAGAATTGTTGGGACATAACGCTTGAACTTCAACTCTGATGGAGTAGGCAAGCTGCCAAAGCGTCATTGCCGCTTTTGCTGTTAGGCTGCCTCATAGCGTGCGATGCGACTCCGAAATCTCTTGATGCGCTACATTGTACAGTGTGCCCGGAAAACAGTAATACCTTGTAGTCTCTTATGGTTCCCAACCCCTAATGCTAATATACGCTAGAGCTCTCTGGAAATTTATTCCAAGCCACCCTGTCTAGCATCTGCATGTGTGCCTGAAGGGACAGTTTGAGTAAATGATGACCTATTCCAGCCAATGCAGGACCAGAGATACCACTAGGTGTGATCGACTACTGGCTTTGGCTGATATGGCTCCTCCAGATATTTAACTTCTTCCCCAGTCAATGACTTATCTCTCAACTCGCCCATCTCTTCCACTCGTTGAACCGAGTTCAATCCTACAATTGGCACCGTTCCCTTAGCTTTGTGCCATGCCAATGCAACATGCAACATCTTCCATCCTCGTGTCTGAGCGATTTTCTCCACCCTCCGGATAATTTCCTCATCTGCGGATGTGGTGTCGTCGAGCACAGATGGCATTTGAGACCGTAGAGACTTATTATATCCAAGGGGTCTTGCCAACTGCCCACCGTGCATTGGTGACCATGGCAAAATACCGACGCCCGTTTCTTTGGCAAAAGCGAATCATTTCTCGTTCTTCCTCACGGTAGCACAAGTTGTAATAGTTCTGCATGCTAATGAACTTTGTCCAATGGTTCTTTTCTGCAGTGTACTGCAGCTGAGCAAACTGTGTAGCCCACATTGAGCTTGCACCGATATACCGCACCTTGCCAGCCTGGACAAGGTCATGCAGAGCTTTCATAGTCTCCTCGGGAGGTGTATTTGGGTCGAACCGATGAATTGGGAGGACATCAATGTAGTCTGTGCCAAGATGGGCGAGCGAGTGATCCACAGCTGCAAAAATTGCATTTCTTGAGAGACCTAGTAATAATCTCTGTAAGCTGAGACTCGGGGGCTGCCAGAAAGGGGATGATGACAAGCGTCAGCTTACCTCCCTGATTAACATAGTCCCTCGCTTGCCGTAACTGTTCTCCACATGCACACCCAAAAACGTCTGGCTCCTCACCAACATGGAAAAGAACTTTGCTCATGATGATTACCTTTTGCCTTGGAATTTGAAGGCTGCGGAGTGCTTTACCAATCAGCTCCTCGGATAGTCCATTTCCATAAGAGTTCGCTGTGTCCCAGGTATTAATACCACAACCATAGGCTGCCTTGAGAAGCTCTAGAGAAGCCTCTTCCCCAAGATTCCAAGGCATAACAGCTGAGGAGCCTAACGACATGGTCCCAAGGATTGGGAATGAGACATGGAGACCTGAGGAGCCCACCCTGACATACTCAACTTTGGTCTCATCAAGAGACTTCTGGACCGAAGGCGCAAGAGGGAGTTGGAAAGACTTGAAGAGAAGATATCTAGGTATTGTAGAGATTCAGGACAGCGGTTTGATGTGAAATTCCGAAGGGTGCATTTTTTGCATACTACCGTACTTCCATTTTAACCAATATAAGCTGTAGTGAAGGTGGGCCTGTACAATGTAAATTCGGAGCTTATGCAACTGGATGACAACCTATCAGCCAACGACAAAATGCTAAGAACCCCCAAGCAAGTTCAGTGCCAATAATTACCTATGACGATGGATACTTCATACAACAGTGATGCACATGAGAAGAGATAGCATCTTGCCCAAGAGTGAGACTGAGTTGGCAGACTCATGAGCTGCCTCACAGGGACTGCACTATGAATTTATATAGGATTGCCTAGAGAAGGGCAAGCTGATCATTCTGTATTTATCTCAACTCATCACTTGGGAAGCACTTGAAACAGACTCTCCTTTAAGCTGTGAGATCATACGAAAAGCACAATATCATCAGGCCCAGGACTAAGGCCGGCATTTACTCCTATGGCGATTACAGTAGCTTCGTCGACCGAATGTCATTCCACAGTGACATGAGAACGGTTTCTCACCGGTGTGACGGTGTATATGTCTTTCAAGCTCCGAGGGACGCGGAAAACCCATTCTGCATAGGTCGCAGGCATATGTAGGTTCCCCTGCCCTTGATGTCAATACTGTCGGGTGGGAAGTCCTTCGGAGCATGCACGGAGGGTGACAGCGCTCCTTTGAAGGCAAGCCCCCTTTTTCCGTTGACTCTTTTTTTTTATATTTTTTTCTCTTCATCATCTTTGTGCAGAGAGCGCAAGTAACGCCTGAGAAAACTAATTCTTAATTTAGCTTATTCCATTCCTCGTTGGTAAAGTGCGAACTGGTCGTTAACCTTCCCTGTCTTCGATTTTGAAAAGGCATGGAATGGAATAATAAACGGAGATGTGATTAAACCCATCCTTCTGTGATAGACGGGACTCCCAAAGTTATGTCTCATACGGAAGGGGTTTTTTCTCAGCGACAAACTGCCTCGCTTTGAGAATAGGCCATATAGTAAACCCTGTGGCTTGTGAGAGTATGCCACATTCTCACTTTCTTTGGCGCGTTTGATTATCCTATCGAATTACCATGTAATTGGCCTATAATTTCTATCTCCAAACAAAATGCCAGAAGCCGATGCGGGCTTGCATATAGAGCTCATGTCCGCACATGATGCAGTAGATCGAACCTGCTCGAGGCTAATGAAACTATGCTGATTCAGATGACTTCTGGAAATACAGTAATATGTCTCGCGCCAGTCTTCTTCCTGTCAAACTCCTGGTTGTATAATATTGCCAATCCTCTTTTTTCAGAGTTATCACTGCTCCAGATTCTCCTACAAATAGAGCCACGTTTCACGTGCTCGGGGCAAGTATCAACAAAAGTCACGAACATGCTCAGATTAAGAGTCCTCCTCACCAACCATGGCAAGACTATCCGCCCACAATCTCTTCTCATTCGCCTCATTAAAAGCGTAGGCCGCATATCCCAGGGGAGACTCAATTGGGTGAGGCATTTTCGCAGGTTCCGACACCGACACATCCTCAAGATACTTCCCACCAACCCCTTCAAGCTCCTTTGCCACGGCTGCCCAAACGCTGGTGGCAGCCCCTTGCGGCGGAGCTTTGGCACGCTGCTGAGCTCCGGGAAAAGTCGAGAATGCTGTTGCCGTGGCCTCATCCAGGTGGCGGACGATGTCAGTGGTGACCATACCTGGGTGCACTGCGTTGGCATGTAGGTGAGCAGAGCCGTATCGACGCTCAATCTCACTGCTCATATAGATGTTGGCGACCTTTGAGTGGGCATACGCCTTGCCTGGATTATAGCCTTTGCTCAGGTTGTAGTCATCAAGGTCAAGTGGCGCCAGACGGTGGCCAGAGGAGGTCAGCATGACAACACGTGAGCTGAAATCGGCCGTCGCTGTTTCCAGGAGGGAGGATGTCAGGCCAAGGAAGAGGGTGAAGTGGCCGAGATGGTTGGACCCAAACTGAGCTCAAAGCCATCCTTAAGTCTTTGCTTCTGGGCACATCATGATTCCTAGGTGCTGACAGTTAGTGACTGGACCATGGCTGCACCCACGTCTGCAAAGATCCGAGGAAAGTTAAAACGTTACCCGCATTGCAAATGAGGCCGTTGATCGAGCCACCAGTCTTTCTAACCAGCTCCAGCTCTTTAGCGCCTGCTCGAACGCTCTCGAGAGAATCCAGTTCAACCTGGACATAATCAACTTTGCCAGGCCGTCCATCACTGGTCAGACGCTTGACGGCGTCCTCTCCCTTTTCTTGGGACCGGGTGGTGACATAGACGTCCGCTCCTGTAACATGGAGAGCTCTCGCAGCCTCGTATCCAATCCCAGTATTGCCTCCTGTGACGACATAGGTTTTGCCCTTCAATGCATCATCTAGGGCCTGATCGCGGATTATTTTTAAGGCGGTTGGCCGGGCATCACCAGGGCCGTTGAGGCTTCTGTGATCGTTGGCGTATGGTGCAAGAGACATTGTATGGATGTATCAACTTAGTGTGAAGAATATACTTCCCTGAAATGGGCGCACTCGTTTCAAGTAATAGAATAGTTCACTGGTTGACAAAGAGGATATGAGAGGGATAAAAAAGCTCTCCTTCCTAGTTGTTGTGTAGGAGAGGCAGGAGCTTTAAATATTGACCACGCCTAGTTAACCAGAAGACACACGCACTACTCCATACATCGTTATTATTGAAGGTGTCCATGTCTGGAAATAATTATTGGAGGTGCATTGACGGCATGCAACTGAATGACGGGATGCCGGCAAATAAGAGGCAGTCAAGTACTGAGGCGACCCAAAATAGGTTTAGTGCAACCGATGGTGTCGGTTGGGATAATAACGTCTGCTTCATCATCAAGCTACTAAGAATAGAACCTGATTCCATCAAATCAGTGTTTGCAGCTCGTTGAACAGGAGAACCTCATGTAGCCTTTGTTCCCACCACTGCTATGGCCTGCAGTCCTACGACTGTCACCCAAGCTCCATTTTCCCATCTTGATCCCAACCTTATTATTTGGTGTCCTGGTGCTGGGCTCATTCCAGCACTGCCATAGCAGTCCTTATAATCAACCATCTTCCTACTAGTCTTCTTTCTCCCCAGTCTCTCGGACACTGCTATTTAGTATCAGTGCCGGGCTTATTGCTATCCCGCCTGCTTGTACTCCCGTGGGAATTTGAGCTCTGCCCTGTCAAGATGCCCGCTATCGAGGAAGTTCGGAAACAGCTCCAGAACGTCCGATGCTTTGGACCGGCCTCGTTGGTGTTTTCGGTGATTCGGCCTTGAATAATGGACTTCATTCTCAGCCTATTGATCTGCAGAAGCTGACAAGTTTCCCCCTAACCTCTTGAGTAGTTGGCGGCACTAGCGGTATCGGCGAGAGCACTGCCCGACAATTTGTGCAACACTCAGTCAGCCCTCGGGTATATTTGATAGGGAGAAACCAGCAAGAAGCGACAAGGATTCAGAATTGAGTTTCGCGAGCTCAATCCATCAAGCGACATAAGGTTCATCAAGACCGACGCAGCACAGTTGCGCAACGTGGACGACGTGTGCCAGCAGATCAAGGCACAAGAACCAAGGATCAACTTGCTCTTCCTGTGTGCTGGCATCTTCAACTTTAGGGGGCGGGAGGGTAAGCAAAACGCATCTCTCATCTCTTCAGCTCGGGGATAACGTATGTTTGCTGACGCACCACTAGAAATGCCCGAGGGTCTCGATCGCAAATTAGCCTTTGACTTTTACTCACGCTTGCGATTTACCGAGAACCTTCCGCCTCAATTGAGAGAAGCCGCGAAACCCGCCGGTGTCGGCTCCAATGCTCAACCGCCTTGGCTCGCGAGTGTGGTCTCAGTGCTCGGCGCTGGTCGCGAGAGCTCTATTGCTACATCTGACCTTTCGCTCAAATACAAGTACATATTGAAAGCCTCTACTCAACATGCCACCACCATGACCACCCTTTCCTTCGACAAGCTCGCTGCAGACCCGCAAAACAACCGGATTACCTTTGTCCATACGCGACCGGGCATGGTCAAGACGAATGGGGACCGCGAGCTAGGCATCGTTTTCAGGTTGTTATTGACGGGCTTCAATTGGGTATTCAGGGCGTGGACGACGCCGGTGCAAGAAGTTGGAGAGCGAAGCATGTGGGTGGCAACCAGTGGCGCGCTGGAGCCTGGGCGGTTGCACTTGGTAGGACAGAAGATGGAACGTCTTGAGAATGTTGAAGTATTGAAGCAGCTGAAGGCGGATGGCACATCAGGGAAAGTGTGGGAGCACACTCGAGAGGTCTTTCAAGCCATCTGCAATGACCCGGCGGGGAAATACTAGGATCGTATGTACTATGACTTAGACGGAAGGATGACCAGCAACAGGCTGCTTTGTCAATCTTGAGACTGTCGATATCTCGTCAATGTCTCTGCTTGATTTTTACCTCTTTGCAGCGGCATATCCTTGTCTTCTTCTCCAAACTGCCTGCAGCGCTTAATGGCAGCACAGTATCGATGGCACTGGCCTAATGAAGGTTTTCAGTGCATGATTCGCTGCCTTGTCATAGTTGACATATCATATTGTATTATGCTGAGCTGATAGATCCTTGACTGGGATGGACGAAGAATCGTCGACGTAAAGCCGGCCTGCTGTAGACAACGGACGCGGCCATCAAGCAAGCTCGTTCCTGGCGCTCTAATATCCGGTTCCTGCAGAAAAATACTCTCTCCTCCAGCGGCCGGCGGATTCTAGTGTTGGTGTATGTCGTTGCGTCCCGCAGTTTGCTGGTGAAGTTACTCCCCAAGCAAGAAGCGTAAAATTGGCTAGAGGAGGATCCCGCTTGTCATCCAGACAAAGTGCATGTCTGTCTGCTCCGTGATGAGGTGCAGCAGCCGCAGATGAAGTCTGGCGAATATCTTCGATTTGACATATCCTCAAGAGTAGCAGATCTGTCTAGGTTCAAGCCAAATTTCTCCACCAGTTCGTCTCTTATCTTACTGGAGAGCAACGAGGCCACTTCCAGCTGCCTCACCAAGACAGTCTCAGAGAATTTCCTAGCATCAATGCTCAAGCCCTCGGCAAAATATGTGATCAGTGCAGCAGTGTAATATGTGAGAAGCAGGCCAGGGAAAACAGGAAATTCTTATATGCCAGCGTGCTGGCGGTGCCCCCCCGCGTACCAGGAAGACTAAACTGAAAGAGGCAAAACTAACTACAAAAGGAAATTCACAGGTCTTCATTTACACACGAAATAGAACCTCAACAGGCTGGAGAGGGTTATTAGCACTAGTGGGGTTAGTAACTCTACCAATACCTTGCTTAGGCCCTGCCTGAGAATTGCTTATAGTCTGTTTTTGTAGAGACTGAGTTCTGCGCGTATGAAGCAATTTGCCATCATCAAGGGCCAGGAGATGGACATCAAATGAATTGAGAAATGGAGCAATTAGGTTTCTCAGTGAGCAAAACGATGCGAGTGATGAGCACCAAAATGTAGGATATCAAGTATTTACATATGCGGATTACCCGTACCAATATATATATATAAAGATCTACAATACTCCCACCTAGCGTATCTGATCATTTACTACTGCTTCTGGTTCCGCTCCAAGGCGGCATCAATCAACCGACGATAACCCCGGACAGCCTCCTCGAGTTCAGCGATGGTGATAGCCTCGTTATCGCCGTGTGCGACATGGATACTGCCGGGACCATACAGGTAACGAGAGACAGTAGCATTATCGGACGGATGAAGAACAAGATTGGGCACATCAGTCCCGTAGTTGACGGTGATAATCTCGAACCCCTCGACGTCCGTATCAAGATCCTGAGGTGCATACCCCGCATTAGCAGGGAAAACAACCTGGACATCCGCGTCGCCCTGCGTGGCATCCACCACAGCCTGACGGATAATCCTGCGCGCCTGCTCAGGCGTCCCTGCAGCAAGACGCACAGCAACCTCTGCCTCCGCTGCGGCGGGGACGACATTTGCCGCAACGCCGGCGCGAACGGAGCCGATATTGACAGTGGTCGGACCGAACTTGGGACTAAAAGGTAACCCGCCTTCCTCGATGGGGATGTCGCCAAGCCTGTCGACACGGGACAAGGCCGGAAGGATAGCGGAGACAGCACTCCGACCTAACCAGGGATATCCGGAGTGAGCGGCATGGCCGGAAGCGAGGATGTTGAAGCCCACCATGCCCTTGTGGCCGGAGACGAGGGCATGGTCCGTTGGCTCGCCGAAGATGACGGTGTGGAAGTTGGAAGGGGCGGTGTTCAGGTTCGAGGCGGAGAAATACTTCATGCCATCTCCGCTGATTTCCTCACCCACGACGAAGAGCAGGGCTAGCGGTGCATCGGGGGTGTCGGAAAGGGTTTCGAGAGTGGCGAACACTTGCGCCGCGACGCTTGCTTTGGCGTCCACGGTTCCACGGCCGGAGATGAGGACCGCGTCGCGGTTGATAGTCGTGGTACCGGCATCATAAGAGAGCGAGTAGGGGATAAAAGGCGGGACCGTGTCGATATGGCTCGTGAGTAGGACACCAGGGAATTCGGGGCCAATCACATTGTTATTAGCCGGGTAGGCGTAGATGTTGAAACGAGGGCGAGAGTCGTGGCCCTTCACGGGAAGGGGTTGCTTGAACACGGTGAAATTGCGGGCTTGGAGGAATTCAGTGATGAAGTCACCGACATCCTGCTCGTTACGAGAGATAGACTCTATCTGGACGATATCGCGATGGAACGAGAGCAATGGGGAGGACTTGACGATGTCTTCCAATCGCGATTGTATGGTGGCGGAGGTGGTGGTGTCTGTTAGCGGACTCTGTCCTTGGCGTGCACTTGCATTTGCGACAGTAGAGCCTGCCAGCAGGGAGGATAGGAGGAGCGAGAGCTTCATGTTCGCTTTTCTCGTCCCTTTTACAATTGAATTCATATTCAACCCCCTCCTGAATCCTGTAGCACCAGAGAAAGTCGGAGGGACATCCGAAACCGTGGGTCACGTGATGCAAGCCATTGCGTTGAATGCGACCGTTATTGTGTAATTCATCCTTTTCATCTATTCTCCGGATAATACAGCTTACGGAGGATAATGCGTACACGAGATAACCGGATTAGGATCCGAGACAGTGCGAACCTCTGTGTTTGAACTGGGCCGGCAGGAATAAGGAACAGGAAATACCAGGCATAATACCTGCCTGCTACTTTTCTCCGTACGTCCCTGTCAAAAGCTCAAAAGCAGAGGGGGAAAACGAACAAACGTTGGAATGTCGACAGTGATCATGCATAGATCTGCACCTCACTCCTGGAACCTGCCGCATAAAACAGGATGGAAAGGCAACACTGGGCCTTTATCTGAGAGTCGGTGTGATACGTCGTCCGTCATGGCGACATCGACGTACATGCCATTGACAAGACAATCCTCAGAAGTGCCTACGCTGTACACCACGCTGTATGGCATATGATGTCTTATCTCGACAGTCGGACAACGGCGGAAAAAGAAAACCAGAATTACTAGCCATCCATTTATTACCACAAGTACATATACCCCGCTGGCCTCACTCATCCGTCTCTGTGTATGGCTACCGGATTGTAGCAACCCAAAAACTCTGTTTGTTTCCGGTTCCAAAGCCAGGAAGACCACGTTTTCCAGTAAGTGATGAAATGTGGGCCGGACTCAGGACTGGACGGTTATTCGCATGAGACTGCAAAATGCTCCATAGAGGCATCCATGGAAGGCCGGAAGGGGTTCCAGAAAGAGTTGGCAGACATACAAATGATGTATGTATGCCTGCAAACAATGGAGTGGTACCGTGGTACCTGGGTAGCTAAGTCAAACGGACAACGCTCGTATTGTACGGAGTACTCCTAGCCTCTCTCGCTTCTTTCAAGTACCATCGGATAGCCGGGGAGGGAAGAGGCTGGAGTTTGTCGCCCGGTAAGAACCTCAGATCTTGCCCAACAATGGCTGGGATGAGGGAGCTATGGCCACGGAGCGGAAGATTGTAAGTAACACTGCAGATGGACTGAGAAACCTGGACGGGTGGCAGGTTTAAGTCCATCTTTCAGTAAATACGGATAGATGATAGATCTTTTTGTGGATCCTGGACCTTGCCGATGAAGGCAGTCAGTCAGTGAACGGACGAAACAGAGACAAGACAAGTTTCCAGCTCGTCCAATTGGGTCTACTGCTGCCTGGGTATACCATACAAGGGCCAATATTCTACAGTTGGCTGGTTGATCTGACGCAGACACATGCTTATGCTGTGGTTGGCACAAACATCCCGGGTGCGCAGACAGATCCTGTTTCTTTCAGATGCATATTTAATATGCATCATTTTGTATACACACGACATGGAGATCAACGATAGAATCTGCCTTGGTAGTTGGGGGATTAAGATTCAATCCAAAAAGGCCAGGCCAGGGTGCTATCAATGATCAGCCCTGGACTTGCTTGCAGACAGCCGCCGGGGAAGCGAAGATTTGCATCCAAGAGAGACACGGCGGATGCCGCGTACCGCGTACGGCGTGCTGCATCTTGCCAGACAGAGCATACAGAACTGGACCAGCTTTTCCAACCCGTCCCAAGAGGTGGTCTCTCAGAGGATTTATTGGCCGACCGGGATAAATGACGATGCGAGGAGGTTGGGAGGGTCATTAGAGCAGACAGCGATTGGCGAGGATGGGCAGCAACAGACCATATGGTTGCGTCGCGCGCGCACAACGGACAGGAATGCGGTAGGAGTCTGAAATGGAATGCAGTCTCACTTGACGGCCTCCACAGCCGTGTAGGACCGGGACGGTAGGTCTCACGCTGGCAGCATCATGGACCAGGCCCAACGCGAGGAAAACGGAAGAGACCGGGAGGATCAGGCAGGATTGTCGGCCATTGCGAGCTCAGTGGTCAGTGAGTTGAGGCCTATAAATAGTGGCTGGACAGGACGAGGGAAGATGGTACCGAGCGTTTGGCGAACCATTCAAGAAGCAAAAGGAAGCTCGAGATCCATGGAAAGTGGTTGTTCTCCACGGCCAGAAGGATGCGCACTGGATGACTTCACCTTCTGCACCGTTCTGGACCGGCTTTTTTTTTCTATTCTTTTTTTTTTCTCGTGGAACTCTCGGACTGAGCTTTTTCTTTTTTTCCTTTTTCTTTTTCTTATTTTTTGTCAGAGCACAAAAAAGTTTATAATAAAAATAAAAATATACACGAAGGAGAAAAATAAGACCTGGACGTGTATTCCGTCAAATAGCCTGCTGCTGCTGACGATATCGATATTTACTACATAAATAGTTATTATAACTATAGTAATAATATATCACATATATCAAATATAAACAATCCAGGATGTACACGCAGAACCCTGTTTGGCAAAAGGAAGCAGAACCGAAGGGAAAGGAACAGCAGCGAAGAGCCCGAATGGGTCGGATCCGCCCAGAACGAGACCTATTCTGGATTATGGATACTAGATAGAGATGGTAGAATCCTTATTGTAATATTAACAGATAGATCCATGGTCTTCAACGCGAGTCCTCTGCGGGGTTTGTGTAGAATCTTCTTTTCTTCCGATTGTCTTTGCTTGTACAGAACACACAAGAGCAGCCTCGTTTGCCCAACTCCATCTACTACAGTAGAGGGAAAGAGAACTTCGACTCAACTCTCTCTCTCTCTATACAGCATTGGGAAGGCATCCATCCACATCATCTATCCATCTCTATCTCCATCTCTTCCTGAACAGGTGATTCTCTCTGTCCAACACGTCGCCAGCTGTCTCGTCCACGTCTGCAACGCCCTGCCTTGACGCTGTCATTGGAGCTTCATCCCACACCATTGCCCTCTCCACTGCTATTTTTTCCACCCTTTCCTCTCTTTTCCATCATGACCGTTGGCTGATCTCTTCTCCTGCTGGACAGACCGGCCCGTGACACCCAAATCGGCGTTGCGCCTGCTTTCCACCAACGAACGCTCCTGCAGGAACGTCCAAGAGCAACGACTACCACAACCCCAACCACAACGACAACGTCAACGTCAACGTCGACTGGAACTTTGCTGTCGCTGTGTTTTCCTCCGTCATCCCTCTCTCCTCTTGCCCTGCCCTTCCCTTCTCCCTCTTGGGTCGTCTTAGTCTCGTCCGTTCTCACCGCCACGTCCTCTAGTGCTGCGGTTCCCGTCCTCAAGCCAATTTCTCTGACCTGCTTGCTGGATGATGTCTTTATTGTCTTCATATCCCTGGACTGCCCTTCTTTAATTTTGTTTGTCTCTTCTTTGTTCTTCCTTCCTCCTCCATCCTTTATAAATTCCTTCTGTCAAAGGAAAAGAAAGAAGAGATAAAAAAGATCCTGGCCCTGTCAATTACTTCTGCCGTGCCTACGTATATTCCTCTTCAGACCTTTGGCCGACGACGCGCCGACTAAATCACCACCAACTCTCCCTCCACACACCTTCATCATGCTGAAGCTCTCGCAATTGCTTGACGCAAAGCGACGTGACAGCTCCGATACCAATACAGAATCTGCTCAAGCGCGTTTGGTCCCTCAATCACCCCTGACAGTCAATTCCTCTGCCCCCGTGTCTCCTACAGTCTCTCTTTTCTCCGCCAAGGGCCATACTCGCCTCTCCAGTTCCGTCTCCTCCTTGGTCTCTTCCTCCGCCCTCGGTATCTCTGTCGATAGCCCCTCCAAGGCCCAACTGACGGGCGTCAAGGAAGAAGAACCCATTGCGTATGACGATGAGCAGCATTGCGAGCCCCCAGATCTGGAAGAGGAATACTTTCGTATGTGGGCCCTTCGATTCTACCCAACTAATTTTGGATCCTCTTGCTGACCTGGGATTGCATCAATAAGAGCACTTCGAACAAGGCACGTCCGTGGCTGATGATTCATTTTTTGCCTTCGTGGATAGCTCGGATGGCTATGATCTCACCGACGCGGGCATGGACATGCGGCAGTCAATTAGAACAAGAGGCTCCGACAGTGTGTCCATGAAAGGAATCTCACGCATTAATTCCCAGATTTCTACCCTGTCGTCACGATGGAGGGCGAAACTTTCGGATAGCCCCGTCGGACATCCGCGGTCCCGGGCCAACTCATCCGCCTCCTCCATTGCAATGAACTGTGTGAACCCAATCTGCCGGGTCGACCCGTGTATTCCTCCTTCGCCCGCTGCAACCCTGTTTGAAGAGCAACGGATTAGTGTGTCTTCGGAGACAAGGCCAATTAGCATTGACAGAGGGAACACAGACGATGCCGATGACTCTGCACCGCAGGCAACAACCCCGCTACTGCCACCGTTTATGGGAGATGGTCCGTCCAATACGGTGTCTAAGGTGACCTCGCCTCTACAGTCTCCATCGGTGGCTGATACCTCAGAGCAAGACCGAGAGAGTGGCATCTTACTTCCCGATCCTCGCTTCCCTGGCCTCCCATCTCCTCCACTATCCAGCAAGCCTTCGGTTTCGTCTTTTAGCCGCCCGCGGACAAACACGATCCGGGTGTTATCTGGTGATACTCCTCCTCTCATATTGTCAGATCCCAAGGACGAGTGGGCCCACAAGCTTGGTCATGCCAACTTTACCATCCAGCCGGAACCATACGTGCCAGAGATCTGCGATGCCGAGTCGTTCCGGCAGCTTCGTGCAGATTGGGACCTTGCCCGGTGTAATTTCGCCCGACACCTAGTCCGCACCGGGGAACATTATGGCATCACCTCCAACATCTATAGGCTGACGGAGGATAAGTGGGAGGCCATCAATAAGGAGTGGAAGCAGAACTACGATGCAATGGTCATCCAATTGGACACCAGTGGGTGGGAGGATCTTGGCCTGACCAGGTCCACTCTCCACCCATGCGGGCAAATCAAGCTACCACGTCTTAACGATAACGACAAGTTTCCTGAACTGGGTGATGAGGAGATCGTTGGTCCGATGAGTGTTGCCCCTGCGGGCGGTATGCACAGATCATGTCACCCCAAATCGCAGAAGAAGCGGAATTTCTTCCGATTCTTCCAGGACCTTGTCTCCAGATCCTAGGCTATGGTTTTTCCTACTATCGAATT
This sequence comes from Monascus ruber, assembly GCA_002976275.1. NCBI lineage: Eukaryota > Fungi > Ascomycota > Eurotiomycetes > Eurotiales > Aspergillaceae > Monascus > Monascus ruber. The sequence continues at coordinate 3,712,464 of PSNO01000001.1, read as the reverse complement.
TTTGGGGGGGAGCTTTCCTGCCTTGATTTTTGACCCGGTGGCGATGCTGGATGACTTTTATTAATGACTAATGTCTCATTCTCTATTGTCCATATTAACGATTCTTATGACCTCATTTAGTTTCGCGCTTATGGCGGAAAGTGCGATTCTACTTTTTCTTTTTCGTGCTGATCGTTCTTGTTACTCCCATGGCCGATCTTTTCGGGTACTTTTGAAACATTGTGCGAATTGCACCCCTTCAGATGGTGCCATTTTCTTCTCTTGTTTTCTTCTCCTGGGACTATTAACTAGCATTGTATGCTTACAGTGGAAGGTTTTCGTCTGTTTCAACACGCCCTGGAAAGTCGCAAAAGGAAGAAGTGAAAGCAAACAAATTTCTAAAAAAGTTCTCAGGGACAATGTCTTCAATGCATGGGAAAGGCTAACAGCGGAAATTGGGGAGGGGAGGAGAACAAAGAGGGGGGAGTACAGGAACGGAGTTCTAAAGGTACAGACAGGGTTGATTGAGCATTCGGGCCACTGTTTTTACGGTTCCATTGATGGATATACCCCATGAGCCTGTGAATTTCTGTATCTATAGAGATGTATTACATAATGCATATTAATGACAATGATGCAAATAATGAAATCAAGCGACCCTTGACACTTCATCACCAAGGAGCTATGGTATAGTAGTGTCATTTGTAGCCGTTGTGTCGGTGGTAAGTTGCAGGAGAGCCAATACCCTGGTTGTCGGGCAGGCAATAATAATAGTTTGGGTATTGTATGTAGCAGACGATTTAGCCTTTGTCCGAAACAGGGCAAAAAGTCCTGTTGCAAGATCCACCAGGATAGCAGTAACTAGACGAAGACAAAGCGCGGGAGAACAATGAATTTTGAAGGGGTATACATGCATATCCTGGATCTCTTAATCTTAATCCTTTTCCTTATTCCCTAGACAGATATAGATAACTACATGCATCACAATGGTTGATTATTATATTAGATACTTATCCATTGTCCAGTTATTCATCACATCATACAATGGACAACGAACTTTCAACGTTTCCCGATGTAATTGGATCATTGATTCCGGAAAAAGAAATTCGGAGTATTTATCAGGTACCTAACCCAGGTGGGCACGCGGAACCAAAAATAGAAGTTAAATCAAATCCAGTATTGACTCCATATCTTTCTGGCCGACTCACTCCCCTTGAACCGAAAGGCTACTCGCACGATATCCTGGAATCCCTCAGAGAGAGCTGGTTCTCGGAATCTGCGCGCGAAGTCATGGAATGCTATTCCCGGGAGGGGGGTGCGGGATTCCGGGTTCTTTTGTTTGTCAGCGCTTTATTATTATTTGGTATATTTCAGTCGGGTGAAGGGATGTACAGCGGATGCTAGTACTCACCAAGTCTCGATTAGCAGCTCGAACAGCATTGTTGTGTTTGCATAGTTCTGGCGGTGATGTGAAATAGATGCAACGGGTTGGGACGTCGAGGTCCCTTGCTAGGTCTGTCCAGTACTTCCTTGTTTCGGGGTCTGCATTTGTGTTGTCTGAGTATTTTAAAAAAGAGTTAGTTTTCCTGAAGAGCAACAAGAACCAGTTGTAAGAGAACACACCAACTGCAACGGATCTCTCGGATGCCAGGTGCTCCCGAGCTACTTTGATGCACTTCTGACGCTGGTTGCTAGGTTAAGTTTGGTTTCTTTTTGCGGAGCATGCTCGACATTCACATACTGTTTTGAGAGTGTCCTGGTTGACGCGTTCGTACCCCAATGGCTGCAGGTGGTTCCAGTAGAACGTAGACTTGCCTGCTCCGGGGCTGCCAACAAAGATAACCAGTTCGACTGTGTTCTTTTTTAAGAATGGTAGGGGTTCTGTAGATCCCAACGGTACAGATCAGTAATTCAAATCCATCAGAGAAATGTCGTTGACAGGACGTACCAGGAACATGATCGGAAGTGAGGTATGATGCCGGATCGAATGCTGTAGATGGCTCTGGAGCTATGCCGAGGAAGAACTCTTCAGGTGTTTTGAAGGGGATTCCCACGTTTGCTGCAAAACCACTAAGAAAATAGTTAGACCATTTTCATCCTGCCTTTTTTTTTTTTTTTTTTTGCCCTACCGATCTGAACTGGAATGATCCTTTGGCCGTCCAGCGGCATCTCCAACGAAGAGCGAATTAGGCAAGTCCACCCCGTCAGCATCAAGGTCGTAATCATCCAAAAACTCCTTCCACATTCCTAGACGGGGTTTTCGATTTTCATCATCTTCCGTTGCCGCGTAGACGCTCATGGGGATATCCAGCTGCCGCATTATAGCGCTCACTTTCTCCTTGAAGTTCGCAAGGCTTTTGGAATCGCTCCGGCCCGCTTTGAGCTCCTTTTGTATACTGATTTTCTTCTGGTTGGTCATGATGACGATCTGGTATCTGCATATCGAAGGGTTAGATGGTTATTTCCTCGAAATATATGGTCAAAACAAGATATGCTCGAAAGCGAAAAGTGCACCTACATACCCCTTAGAATTCAGATCTTTTATCCTAATTGGCGCGGTGGCATGCCACCATTTCCAATCCGTAGCATCTCTGGCAAAGGTATTACCTGACGCTGTAGAGATTAATGTCGAATCCTTCGCAGACGGCCTGTTAGTCCCCTGTATCCGGCTAGTAAGCTTGAGAGAGACAGAGACATACAAGGTCGAATGCTGCGACTCTCTGTTTCCCATTCTCAGTGGTCCTTTGCCTATTATCATCTGGCGCTGGCGCATATTTACCGATCACCAAGCTCCCTCCGACAATACGCCATGTTATATGATCGGGCTTCTTCTTGGAGGTGGGAGTGAAGAAGGCCGCGACAGTTTCGCCTGTAATAGTTAGCACAATGTAACAGACAGCACAAGAGAGAAAAAAAAAAGGCCTACTCGTTACCGTTGGTTCAACCTTGCGTTTCAGCGGCGGCGGAGAGATGCTGGATGTTAATGACGCTGACCGCTTCGTGCCGGCGGTCATGCTGGGGCTCAGCAGTCGGAAAATTGTGAAGGCCAGAGTCCCAGAGTAGAGACTGGAGAGATTACGAGGATGGTGGAAAGCGAGATGATGAGTCTTTTGATGACGGCTTCGAGCTCCTAGTCTGGACACGCGGGAACGGAGTCACATGTTTCATGCCGGTTTAAGCTTACATGACGCAACGGCCGTTCTATTTGCTATGTCTTTGGCTTTATTTTTTATTTTTATTTTTTTCTTAATTGCATAAATTCTTTTAACTTTTGTTCCCTTCTGTGGATGTAGAAGGGTGGGGTATCTATTAATAAAGCACATGAGACTGTACAAGACTACGTCTACTTTGCCCGGGAGTCAAGGGACAATCTGTCCGCTGGTTCAAGGCGTACAGCAGTTCTGAGCCGCTCTCTAAGTCCTAGCAGGTGTTGAGAGGCAGTCTCCATCGCCTCCTGATTGCCGCCATCCTGGACGGTGATAGCAGCCTGTAGAACATAGCTTCCACTCTTATCCAGCGGGGCCATTTGCTCCAACGATGGTAACTGGCGCCGCGGCTGCGAGTGTTCCTCCTGGCTAGAAGGGTATTGTAAGACACGATGCAAGAACAGGACAATATCGTCATAGACAAAAATGTCGCCCTCGACAACGTACTCCGTAACAAAGCTGAAGGTGCAATCAGTAGAAGGGGTGGGACAAGGGTGAATTCGAAAGGACCGACTAACCTGTAACCCCAGGCGTTTATTGGGGCCATGACGTCCCCATGCGGCAGGCTAGCACTGGACATAAGCCGCGAGGTGACAGCTGACCGAGTCGCCGCTTCGGGAATGTCTCTAAACTCCAGTCTCCAGGGCTGACGGTCGTAATCGTAATCGTAATGGCCATCGTAATCCACTTGGTTTTCTTCCCCCATGCCAGTCATGGAGATATCCTGGTCCTGGTGCTGGTCCTCGGGCGATAGGCTCTTTGAACCAAAGTCTCCTTCCGACACTGGTCCAACTAATTGGGTGTAGAAAATGTTTCCGTTGAGCATCTTGTTTAACCGCTGCATCTCCACAGGTTGCACATCCTGACTGGCGCCAGTACGGAGACTGAACACCCCGGGTTTTCGATAGGCCTTGAAGACTAGGCGCCTCTCTAGACAGTGGCGTGGTTGCATGGCCGTTAAGCCGGCCAACTGCTGAAGAAGCTCATGGTGCTGGTGCGAAGGGACCGAGGCAAATAGGAGCAATTCATGCATCTCCGATCCAGACGATGGAAGAAAAGAAACACGAGAACAGACACGCAATCTGCAGAAAGGACAATTGGATGCAGACGCGGGAGGATCCGGGATGAAGAAGACAGTACAGTAGCCAGACGAGGCGATAGTTAGGCCGTAGGCTCGAAAGGCAGCAGCAGATATCAGAAATGAATTGATAATGAGTATTATTATGCCTAGTTAGGACTTGCGGTATGAGAGCATGCCGATGACACACTCAGATGAGATGGAAGTGGCACCACGTTGAGATGCGCGCGGACCAGGAGGGATTCTGCGACGCCAGAAAGACGATCACAAGAGGGACAGCAGATGCCGATGCCCGACGAACGACGATGATATTAATGATTATGAAGATCGATGAAGATGGCGGGGGTTTCCGGAGGGCGTCGACGAAGCAGAGCGAGACGGGGAGACGGCCAGACGGGAAGAAAGTTTCAAGAAGCGTCGGAGCACGGACAAAGGCATAGCAAAGACGCAATGCAATGCAGGATTCTGGAAAAGCAAGCAATTCTCGGTGAGCAAAACCGAAGCTGGAGATCGCAGAAGCATCCGAGGCGCTTTGGGCAGCCCGATGCATCTGATCCTGCAGTTATTTATTAATAATATTCATACATGGATATGGGTTACTCACTCCTATAAGACAAGATCCTTGAATGAAGAATAGAAAGATCTCGGAGATCGGGTATAATTATTATCTCTAACGCGTGAACGGAGAACGTTGATAGCCGTGCACATTATTACTCTTATTATAAGACATATTATTCCAACCTTCTCTCTCCCGCTTCACCTCGCTTCTTCGTCCCTTCTCCCTCAACCATTGTATTCTATCTGCTCTTTGCTCTCAATCCTATTCTCTAGCTCTCCAGACCATCATCACAGCTAGTATACTACATTCACTATCCGTCCTCCCGTCACCAGATCCCAGAAATTCATCAGTTCTTCCATCATGCAGGCTACTCGGGCTTTGCGGAACGCCGCTCGCACGCCTCTCATCCACTTCCTCGGCAAGCGTACTCCTCCTAGTATGTCTTCTCTCTCCTCTACACTTGTAGCAGCTTCCATGATGGTTGAACCGTTGGTCTGATTCTTCCTCTCGCTTTCCTCTAGCTGCCGTGGACCACACCCCTCGAGCTCATCCCGCCTCTCCCTCGGGTGTTCTTCCGGACTCCTTTGCTGCCTACCGCTCCAAGGCTCAACAACACGGTCCCCTTGGTCGCTCTGCTTTTACGTCTGGTGCCATTGGCGCCATTGGCGGCTCCCCCGGTGCCTCCCTTGGTCCGGTTGAGCCGAAGCAGGGCGAATACTTCGACCGTAATGAGCTTCCCGAGCGCTTCCACCGATTGCCGTGGACCGAAGCAGAAATCGAAGCGATCGAGACTGGCGGTGCCAGCTTGTTCTCCTAAATCCGATTCCATACCTTTCCGCATAAGACAATGTCAACGGGTAGAGCATGCATGGTTAGGTCAGCACAGGAGACGGTCGAATGAATGGCATGCCTGGTTGAGGATGAGGGTTAGGTCGGGTCGCGATGATGCTAGCGGAGAGCATACCGATTGGTGCTTTTACTGAGTCCAGTTGATCCTGTAGAAGAGCTGATATTCCGGGGACTGGAGCCGCTGTTCGCATGCAGCTCTCGCCAGTAGACTGTCTAGCGATTGGGTTCTCCAGACAGTGCCCTTCCTCGTTCGCCGTCAATCGTCGTTTATTTTCCCAATTACGGCGTTGGTGGTTGGTCATTTACACCTTTTTTGGGTTTCTTTCCCTGTTGATGTTATGTCTAGGTTCTATTTATACAGTATGCGTGCATGGTTTACCCTTTTGATTTCAGGAAATCAGGCCTTCGAGCGTTCTTTCATTCCTACTTGTTTCACTAGAAGATCGCAAAAGTTAGGCTGCATTAGCTATCAGGATTTCCAACAGTCGGTATCTTCGGATGAACTCCTCAATCGTTCTCATTGTATGGAGTAGACAACCCAGTAATTGTAGAAGATGATGACTGCATATGTAGCTGCACGTGCTCTGCCGCTCTGCCCAGCCAGCACTCGGGACTTTCACCTTGTTTGTCCAACTTCATTTCTTATCTTCCATCACCCTCAAAAGACCAATTGTCCTAGCAGGTCGGTAACATCATCTCCTATGAATTGGCCAGCTCACCCAGTGGTCCAGACATAATGGCATCCGGTATCAACAACAGAAACATCATAACCTTGACCGAAACGGATGAGGTCGATTCTCCTATAGCAACTTACGTCTATTCTGAATCAGGTTCTCCAGATTCTGGAGTAGGACGAATTGATGTTGTTGTACGTCAACTTTCTATTAAGATTCATAACACGCTTGCTTTTCCAAGATCGGCTAACCTCGTTCCAGCATTCGTCTTCTTCATGCTTTTCACCATGGTCAATAACTTCACTTCAGAACTCCCTTGTTAATATATTTCTCCCTGCTGGGTATCCTCACAGCGTCAGCGATGACTATCTTCAGTGAGTCCGTGCCACCGTTCATCCAATGTCTTCTCTGGTACATCTGTCCTGGATATGCACCGCAGAACCCAGTAACCTATTGACCAGGGGCTTGTAGATATCAAATATTCGTGAGTGACCCATGGTTATGCATCATCGGCCTGGTTTAAATATTGCCTTCCATTGCTCCAAAGCCCTTATGCCGTTCGAATGCACTATTAAATTCCCGGACTTAAAAAGCTGATGCAGCTCTCAATGCGCAGGATTCTCTCCAGGCCTTTTGCAGTTCTATCGCCAGCCTTCTATCTTCCAGGGCCGTACTGCAGGGTATGTGTTTGTATTAAACCTGTTCACTTTTCATAAGTGTCTCTCAATTCTGTCCACGCCTTCATACATGATCATTATTTTGGTCTGAGATTTGGAACCATTTGCGATTCATCAACTTTGCTGACTAGATTATAGGTGTCGGAGTTGGTAATGCTAATGCCTCTCCCACATCCGCTCTTCTTCTGCACATTCTTCAGGATACATCAGGCCGTATAGCAACAATCCTCTTCGCACATCGAGTGGGGACTGCTCTTGAGCCGGAGTGCAAGATGTACCGACTCGCAGCCGATGTATTTAATGACCTCGCTATGGTATTAGACTGCTTGTCGCCGCTAGCCCCAGCAGGCGTCAGCCGGGTGACTGTCCTCAGTGCAGCAGGCGTGCTAAGAGCCCTGTGTGGGGTTGCAGGAGGGAGCTCAAAAGCAAGCCTGAGTGCACATTTCGCTCGATGGGGAAATCTTGCGGAGGTCAACGCCGTGAGTACACCTTCCTTGAATGGAGCGAGCCATGTCTTCATTGAATGAAACGCTGATGTTATACTTTGACAGAAAGATTCCTCGCAAGAGACTATCATTTCCCTCCTAGGAATGCTGGTAAATATATCTTTCCCCCTTTTTTATCGGTGAATTCGTTGCTAATAATGCCACAGGTGGGGTCATTTGTCGTCTCCCATGTCACCAGCTTTGCAGCAACCTCGGTAGCCTTTCTTGCTCTGATCTCACTCCATTTGGGCTCCAATTATGCTGCTGTGCGGGCTGTGCATATGACAAGTCTAAACAGGCAGCGGACAAACATAGTTTTTTCAGCGCTGTTCGCTTCCGATCAGGATCTCAACTTGGACGACTTGGGAGTACACGGTGCAAGCAAGCGAACCAGCAGGATTGGTGAAAAGCAATGGACTGTCTTGAGGCCGGCTGAAGTCGCCAGTCGAGAAAGGATCTTCACAAGAGGCGAGGTATTGACTTGGACACCTGTGGATGGCCCTTCATCATCAACAACAGCAACGACATATAAACTGGGATCCTGCCGCATTGGTGTCCCTCTACAGTGTCTCTTGTCAAAACCTTCATTCTTGTCAACATCCATTCCCATCCCGCATTTGATATCTCTGTTCGCGTCCGAGTCCTACTTGCTCTTCTTCACGTACAGCTCTAAAGGTACATGGGAGGGAACCGTCATCCTAAAAAGTGGATGCACGGCTCCTTCACAGATTAAATCCTGGGCACATGCATTGCTTGCCGCACGGGTCTTGCGTGGTTCTTTATCTGCTAGCGGAGAGCATCACCTTGATAGCCGGGAGAAACGAGATGGCCAGGTCCTCCGTATCATGTCTCAGACGCTAAATTTCCTGAATGAGGGGTCCCGATTTGAACAATACACACAAGTCTTGATGCGGGCCGGTTGGAATATGGAGTTGGCGGCTCTAGAAACGAAGCCAGGACTAAGGATCCGATCAGACATGGAGTGACAGCTACCACTCGAGACTTTCCTCTTTTAGATGTCATATTATCGTGTGGGTATGGAGCTGTGAGCTGGTTGGATCATGTGTGTGAAGCAGCATTTTTATATCACTGCGCTCTCCAGGCCTTCATAGAGGCAACTATAGTCCACGAATTCCTGTCGAGTTATAGAAGGAGAGCTGTAGTGCAGTGTGATGCCAACCGGCTGAAACTCGCGCACAAGAGCGTCCACCCTGTTCCAGGTATACATGGCATCCGCGTAAAAGTAGAATTGCACGGTAGGCGTATACTCGATCTCAATCTGACACAGCACAGACCCTGGTGCAACAGCTTCCCGCCCTAGAGCGCGCAGCCAGTCCTTATTCTGGCCAAAGTGGTCCGGCATGGCGGAGAGCTGCTGATCCTCACGCGTCAAATCCCAGTGGAAGACGCGAAGACGAGAAGCAAGTGGCTATGGACCATTTTTCTGAACAGGCCCATGGTGACAGTCGTTTCCGAAGATGCGTTGGAGGTCGAACTGGTCCGGTCTTGCAGACCACCTCACTAGATCTTCGAGGGCGTCCGGAGTATGGAGGAAATTGGTTAATTTGAGTTGTGTGGATGAGGCTGTTGGTGTTTTTTCCTGCTGCAATAAGCATATTGGTTCAAGAAAGCATGTGAGTACATGCTTACTTTCAGCCTCGTGTCATGTCTGAGAACTCCATCAGTTCAAGAGCACAGAGACCTCCAGACCCACGGTTACTGAGAGCATCCACCACCAGCCGCTGGCTCAGATTATATCCATCACCAGATGAAGGAGCCAGTCTCGATAAACCGAGTATATACTCCCACGCCAGGAAAAGAAGCCGCCACGCCCTCTGGGACTGGTATTCCATGCCCATGATCCTGAGCGATCCGACGGCAATGGACCAGATGACGGAGCCCGTTGCGACAGAGAAACCTCATTTGTGATGGGGTACTAGACGGGTACAGCTCTAGGAAGGACACGGTCAGACTGCGACAGAGAGGCCAGAGCGACGGGTTTCGATTGCAGCTCCGATGGAGATGTCTCATGGCCTCATGAGGTATGGTTGTATACTGGCCGTGACAGCTGCAGCCGACGCACAGGCCCCCTTTGAAATAGGAGCACATATTGCAGTATGATGATGAAAATAGAATTGGTTCCACAGAGAGGACTTTTCTTTTTTCCCTTCTGTAATCTGCCGGTGTTCTTTGTCTGCTGTTTGAGGGTTAGTTTCCTGTGTGCACTGAGAGGAGAAACAGAGCTGAATGGCAATCAGCATCCCTACAGTATTATTATTACCTATGAGAAATCTTGTTGTGCCACACGGCCTGTTTGGTGTTCCAACAGACATCATGCTCTATCTATCAGAGACAGCATGTTATAAACCGGCGTCTCCCGCTGCCTTTGTCCTTCAGTTTCAGGTCTAATATACGATACATTCAGTGTGTACTCTTTGTTATCTAGCACGCCACTTCACTTGTATAGTATCCCATAACTGTTCCACTCTCTTTGAATGGTGCTTATTCTTCGCTCGATTACTTTGAGTCGCTAGTAGAAGCCGTTGAAATGTTCGTCTAACCTGTCCATATTGATATTGCCAGGGAGATTAGATAGATAGACATGCGTCACCTTTGAAGAGATGGGAAGGGCCGTGTCGAGGCTGCTCTGCTTGATAGGATCCGACCTTCATTCATAAGAATTTCGCATTAGTATTTCAGATATTCTTTGTGTACTTGATTATTTGTAGCTGCAAGCAGCCATCTATCTATCCAATGTCTCGGTTAGTCTCCCTTCATGCCCTAATAGATATCTAAATACGCCCAGTGTTTACTCCTTGTTAGAAGTTACACTTTGTACCCTTTTATTAGATCATTGTCTCTTTCTCGGGCATAATTATACAGATAAGACAAAGATAAAACGTAAAAGATCAGACAGTTCTGCGTTGAAGGACTCATGATAAGTCAGGTTCTGAATGTCTGATGTTGAGAACAGGATTCTACAGCTAGCATGGATACGCTACCCTGTAAATATAGCACTCATTGAAGTGACAGTTGTATCATAACCTGAGCTCAGTTATTGTTCCTCCCAAGACACGTCTATGTTTTCCATCCCTCATGATCTCAATACACCCAACAGTAGTGACAACAAACGCCTCCCATGCCATGCTATGCTATGCCATGCCGATATCCAATCAAAAGTCAAAATTTAAACGCCCAAAGTGAACGCTGATGCAAATGCAAATGCAAGTCAATACAGTGCAACAATCCAGATCAACTCATAGGCAGACAAATCAATAAGACAATGCAAATAATTTCAGGAATCCATTCGAAATGTGTATTTCGAATACAGACAACCAACCAGATAAACAGTCACTTTCTTTTTCCATGTTAATTTTTTTTTCCCGAAAGAAAAGGTATCTCTATAATGCTGAAGCCATGTCATTATCAATTCTGAATAATCGGACCCAAGTCCTGTCGTTTCGGGGGTATCGCATAAATCAAATCGAATCAAGGATGGTCATATGTATATCATAAGCGGTGACACTGGTAGATCGAGGGCGTAAATCGATGCGTATAGCGAGGTGCAAGAAGGGGAGCCGGGAAATAAAAGAAAAGACAGGATCACCGTTTGAATCCCAGCTTCTTCCCCATTTTCTTCCACGGGAGATCCATGCGGGATTTAGGACTCTGGGACAGACTGGATTGGGCACTAGACGGGGTTGTGGGCGGAGTCATCGGTTCACCCAAGCTCGCATGGGAGTGAAAGCTGCCCGCATCATCGGTCAACACGGGCGAGTTGGAATCGAAGCAGGTAGGCGAGACACGACCTGTGATTCGACCACTGGACTTGCCCTTGGTCGTGACGGCAGAGAGGGGGAAGCTCGCACGACTGGAGGAATGGCCGGAGGAGGGCATGGATGGTGATGTAGCGAGCTCCCTCATGTACGGATCGGGGGAGGAGCGTTTGCCTCTTGTCCGGGTGCGTTTGACAGCAGTACTGTCGTCAAAATCGGGGAAGGGAAAGGATTCTGCGGCGTCATCACCGGCATAGAGAGGAGCAGACAGGGGCAAGACGGAGGCGGAGGCAGAATAGGTATTGAGAAACGGCAGGAATATGGATTCCTGCATCAAGTCGTAGATGCGGCGCACGGCCGAATCGAGCGTTTCCGGAGGAGGAGGCATGGTCGCATTTGCATGTCGAAGCAGATCGTCACGAACGGCGGAGGGCAGGTTGATCTCACGGGGAGCGCCCGGAGTGACGTAGGCAGACAGCAGACGCTGCCAGAGCATGCGCAGGTGCTGGATCCCCGGGGTATCGATGACGACGGGAGAGCCTGGCAGCTGACGAGCAAATGCCTGGTAGGATTCTCGGTATCGGCTTGCTTCCATGGTGAACTCGAGGTTCTCCAGGCAGTGATTCTGCGAGAGATAGGCCATGAAGGCACTGAGCGTATAGGGAGGAGGGGCAGTGTCAGCCAACACCTGGTCCAGCGACGGCCGGGGTAAGCAGAAGGCGCCCGTGACGCTGAGTGGTCGTGAGCCGGAAGGACGCGGGTCCATTTCCGGGGAGGAAGTTCCCAAGGACAGGGACGATGCAAAAGGAGAAGATGATGAGGAGGAGGAGGAGGAGGAGGAGCAGGATGTTGTGGATGACGGGGAGGAGACGGGAGAACAGCTGGGGAGAGAAGTGGGCGAGATGAAACTCAGATTCCAATGCCAACAAGGGAAGCGCTGTTTTTTCAGCATTGCGAGCATCTGCCTACGTAGTTGTCCAGGATTATAATAATGTAATAATATTATTATTAACGGGGGAAGAAAAGCATATAAGAGAGTAATAAGAACAATAAAGCATCCCAGGGTTGCAGGTGGAGCAGGGAGTGCCGTCGCCCAGAGCTTCCAGAAAACAGGGAGAATCTTCTTCTTCTTCTTCTTCTTCTTCTTCTTCTTTTTCTTTTTCCTCTTATTATCTATTTATTATAATAAAAACCCTTTGATCGCCTTAGAGTTTGCAAATCCAAGACAGCCGGATGCAACCCGGCGGGAAAGAAAAGAACCAAGTGGAGAGACTCGTCAGGCCACGTATTATTATTCTATATATTATTAACATTATTATCCTCCGTACAATATGCAATATAGTAGATATACAAGTTAACTTATATTAATCTAGAACCTTGGGAGTTGCGTTGATCATGGAGGATCAGCGATGCAGCGGAAGTAGCCACATCCATATCCTAGTAATACTAAGTAAGCCTGTTTTTGTTCTTCTTTTTCTTCTTTTCATAAGAAATGAATAATATATATAATAATATTACGAGTACTTGTCTTACTTGTTTTCGTGTTGCAGCCCTACCGTCCTTCTAGAACTTCGAGACCCTTCCACTGCAATTTATTACTCGAAATTATATGTCATCCGTGTTTTTCCGCGGGAACTTTCCGATGGCCGCCGCACCTGACTCCAGTTACTCAAAAGTCAACACTCCACCATGATCTTCATGTCCACAACTTACAAGGCATTCATACGCATCATATTAAAACATTCACCCCTGATCTTCATTTACGTCAACCCCCCGTATTCCGACGCCAAGCGCACCTTGGCCCCAGCGATGTATCCCGGCAGCGGACTGCTCCCATTCTTATCGCCCTCGCGAATCTCAATCACCCCCCGGCCCATGTGCCAGCTCTGCTTGGTGCGTATCCATAGTATCGTCGAATACTGTGTCCAGTATGACTTCTGTCCGTTCGCCAGAAACGCCAGCAGCCCCATTCCCGAACACACCGTCAGGAAGATCGCGATCGCACACGCCGTCCACAGTTATCTTCGCCCGAGTGCGAGTAGACATTCTGCAAGCTCGTCACCGTCATCTTCACCTCCTTGGGCTCATGTAGACTCGTAATATTCGGTCGCGACGCCTTTTCGTCCATCAGCGAAATCGCCGTGTTCCAGAATAACTCCTCAATCGCTTTGCGTAGCCCCCGAGTGTCGTTGCGCGCCATCGACATCGAGTTGTCCGCAAATAATTGCTCACTGTTCAGCGTCGACGACGTCGCTGACATATTGCCCAGAAACTCCAGCTCGTTGGTGTCCAGTAGCACTGTAGACATAATGCTCGTATTCGTGCTTGTGAGAGACGATAGGGCAGCGTCCGCGTCCGACAGCGAGTTGGCCACCATCCCCACCATCATCCGGCCGAATGCGTCCATGGCAGACTCGTAAGTAACCATCTCAACAAACGTCGTGTTGTGGCCGTCATTGCAGACTAATGCCCCATTGGCGTTCAATACGCCAAGGGGCTCGGCGCCTTCAGCCAACCGAGTTCAGTGACGGTAGAGGCACCGACGTGCTTATATGCTGCACTCCATTCACGTAGCTATAGTTGCTCACATACAACGCGTTGAGGAGAGAGCATTGCAAGATGGTCAAGTTCGCGAGTGCCGGTGCCTCAAGGGCACAGCTGTCCATTAGAAACCCCGTGTCCATGTTGGGAAATGCCGCAACCAGGAGGGACAGGACTGGAAAGGAAGAGGGGTATGGTTCTCCATCATTTGCACAAAATGCTTCACCCTGGAGCCCCAGCGTGCCGGGACGGAGGGTCAAGTTCCCTCCAGCAGTGATATTCGTGAATGGCAAGAAGCCGTCTGGCGACGATGCATCCGGTACCCATGATATGTAACCGAAGGATATGCCGCATGGCAGATCGGTCGAGTTCGTCATGTCGAAGATGTTTTCCCGGATCTGACGGTGTCAGGTCGCGTTGACCGGTGCACATTTCACCGCTGGGTCGTGGAAGTCAAGCATCCAAAAGGAACTCGTTTTTGGTAAGCTGATAAGCAACATTTCACCTTGTGTAAGCGTTGCACTGACTACCCTTTGCACGAGATATTGCGGGCCAGCGTGGTTAAAAACGGAAGAAGGACCGTTTGCAACAGGTAAGAACGCGAAGTTCAGCGACTTGAAATCTACTTGTGGGACGTGCCGCATATGCGACTTCATCGTGGAGACTAGACGGACCGTCAACGTAGCTGGAGTAACGAAAGAAGCAACCGGCAGTAACCCTCCTGTTTCCAGCATTTACAAAGTCTATCAGACAAACCAGAAAATGATGTCCAATGGCACAGTATGCGGAAGTTTCCTCTACAAAGTCAAACCGAGGCAATAGAAGCCATTGCCAAATATACCAAACAAGCTGTCCAAGGTCCCGACTTTTGCTGATTTAAAATTGATTGCCCTCCAAGCCGCCTTCGCAAAGGCTGTAGATACGGCGAAGCCCAGACGGAACTTGATGAAAAAGTTATGAAAAAGGCCAGCACAGCAGTATGTTGATCGATGGTAATCTGCCAGCTCATTAACCAGTATCCTCAATTGATCTGCAGTCTGAACAGCGGCCTGGCCTCAATCTTTTGGCCCCTTTTGGAGTAAACATGTAAATAGGCATCATGCTGGTTCACTCTAGATCCTATAATTATGATCTCTTAGTTATCCCAGATATTCAATAACTTTATCTCGACAACGCCCTACAAGCTTCGGGCAGCAACCATAGTTCAGAAGATGCCAAGAGCGATTTGCCTCAGTCAAGACTGTAATGTAGTGTAATATATTGTTCATTATCAACCAGCCATGGAGGGTTCCACTTAACGCCGGAAAGCATCGAATCAATCGATAACGCAATTGGATTTGCAGCTAGGAAAGCATCGATAAGAGGGCGGCCCAGTTATCTTCTGAGACTTTGGTCGTATTCGCCTAGAAAGTTCATTAGCATATGCTTGCTTGCTTGCTCGGTGGACAAGTTGGGAGAAGTTGCCCTGCAGATGGATGCCAAACTGTTTACCGCCTGTCTCACGTAATCAACGGGCAGAATGTAGTTCATCTGCTCTCGTCAGTCTCTAAGGGAAACTACTAGTTATAATAACAATAACAATAATGAGCATCTGCAGCTAAGCCTTGCCTAAGCGGATTATAGCAGCTCAGTTGAAATAACTAAAATTTGCTAAAATTTGTGATTAAGGACTGGTTCGAGATAACTAGATGCGCTTACAGATGCATGTAAGAATGCAGATTGAAGGGGAAATGTGTATACCAGAAGCTACTATTTCATGAGCATCTGAAGCAGAAAATTGGTGAAGCCACCAGAGTCTTTCACCAGATTGAGAGACTATCTAATACTGAAAGGGGTCTTAGCTTCAAGCTATAAGACAGCTCTATATTGCATGCATTACCTCAATTGCTGATTATGGGTTCCCTATATACTGGAAAGGCCAGAAGTATCTACTTGATTTAAGCCCTTAGGAAGATTTTAGGAGTTTTCACAACCCCACCAATTTAGGCCATGGAGACAGTGGCTTCTCTTCCCCTACAAAAGATTAGGTTCAGGAAGATATGCAGGTTCTATATGCTTAGGACCCTATCGTTTAATCGGAGCTATGCAATTAGGACCAGGCTACCTACCACCTCCACCCCAAATCTAGGGATATTCGAGCTAGGAGTTCCTGAAATCTCTCTGGCGTAAAGAATCCTTTGGGATTCTCATTACAATGCTTTGGTAGAAAATAGAGTGCAAGTTAGTGTTAAGTCATGGTGAGAATCCCAGAGGATAATATTACTAATCACTTTCATAATGCATGTAATACCCTTGAATGTCTACTAGAAACACCTGGGAGAATGTGGATATTTTCAGTTGCTCGTTGAAGGTTACATCTGGAAAGGTTTGAATATAGAATTCGTTGTATGCTAGATACACGAAGAATTCCTTGAGAGAATGAAGAAACAGGAGGTCTTTCGACAAGGGAACGGCTTTGGGTACAAGGAAGGAAATAGGCGGGCTGGCAACAAACAGGACCAACACCTGAGTTCGCAATATGCCTGGGCGTAACCATGACAGACGTACCAAGAGTTATTATCTGGAACAGGCATGTCAACCCACACTGTTGGACACTTACAACTTGTCTGTGCAGAGAGGCCTGTTGGGAGATAAACAGCATGAATCTATAGGTGAGGCTATGATGCTGCATCAACCGCCCGACTGTAGACAAAGTCTCATTTTGAATATTGAGGGCATAAAGGTCTCAGCCTCCTTGTCCATGACAGGATACAGTAGTGGCAGGGAGAAGGAAAGCTGGGTTGGCCACAGACAGTGGCATCGATAATCTATGCTGCTGAGCCTGACAATACGCCTGACATGGCTAATGACTCCTGCGACTCTTCAAAGTCGTATCTGGTATCCAGACGCCGCACCCCTGATCCACATCACAGTGTACGCACCGTCTTGAGCAAATAAGAGTAGTCATGTGCTTCTTGGTGGCGCTAAGTGCCGGCTATTAACCAATCGGACGCATTCCGAGTAAACCAGTGGACGGACAATGCCCCACCACCCCCGGACCTAATGTTGAACGGGACCGTATAATGACATAGTATTACCATCTATTGGAGGATATGCTTGTCCATTGGGAGCTCTAGCTAGGGAGAGCTATCTAACTAACATGGGCCACCTAAGTGAGGGCGGCCTATGCTGGTAGAACCCACTAGGGTAGGGTGCTAACATTACATACTGCATCCACGCGCCCATCATTGACTCGAACGTAAACAGAAGGCAGAAGCTGTAGACAAGCTGAGAACCATTCGCAAGAAACACGCAAAATTAGATGGCAAATGGACAGACTACAGTGTAAGGAAACAGCTAGTCCCCAGCGCGCACTACATAAACCGGGTTCAGCTGAGTCTTATCCGCTGACACAGATGATGTTGGTCTTTTCGGCTCCGTTGGGGAGCACAGGTGGCCCAGCTGCCCCCTTGCACACAGCTAGACAAGACAATAATGTTGTTGTTGTACATTGCTTAAGGAATTTGGCGATGTCCTCCTTGTTGCCATCACAATGAATGATGTGAAAGGCCAGGTGGTCTTTTACAGAGCCTAACACAGGCTGATAATTATGCTTTCCAAAATAGCGCATAAATTCAGCCTGCCTTTCTGGGCCAGCATCAATAAGGTCTTGGTCAGGGAAGACAACAACTTTTCGCTCAGAGATAAGAAGGGCAAGCTCATCCTTCGCTGCATTTGACAGCTGCTCAACTGCACTACTTCCACAATGCTGCTTAGGCTGAGCTGGATGTTTGAGATGCTGGCATTGGGTGTAAGCAAGTTATGTTTTGCTTTGTCTTTTAACTCGCAGGGCCGGATCCTCATATAGAAAAGGGGGTAGAGGATCAAACCACATTGGGTCCCAGTTTGGTAAATACTCTGGATATTTGGTATTCCGATGGATTCATTGGAGACATCAGTATAAGGAAGGCTAATGTCATAGCTTATTGGTTTTTTGGTTGCGTTGGCTTTAGGGCCCTGTTCATTTGGCGATTGCATTGCGGTTGTCGCGGAAGACATTGTCCTTTGATGCACTATACAGAAGTGCTTGGCAGGCGAAAGACTGATGCAACGAATAATAGGAGGGGAGGAGGAGGAGGAGAAGAACTGGGCAATTGAGGATTGCAGTTAAAAGGACTGATGTTCAGGTGTTGCTAGGGATATCACCTCTCAATCAATGTAGGCGAAGAAAGATGGAGATACTCCCTTGAACAAGATCTAATGCGTGGTAGATATATATAGCGGAACAAGGCACTATATCACTCCCATTTCTCATTCTCATTGCATAATGTCAATACACTGCCTTCAGAGTCCAACCACCTATAAGCTTCTCAGAGCACCCTGGACCTCAGCTTTCCCTGCCAA
Organism: Monascus ruber; assembly: GCA_002976275.1. Lineage (NCBI taxonomy): Eukaryota > Fungi > Ascomycota > Eurotiomycetes > Eurotiales > Aspergillaceae > Monascus > Monascus ruber. Next base: position 3,694,257 of record PSNO01000001.1, on the reverse strand, counting down.
GAATGGACCAGGAGATTTCCTACCTTGTTGGTCATAGATGCATCAAAGCGCAGCTCAGAAGAGATTTTGCTCTGACAATCACGTATATGAGTTCAGATCTTTGATTCGCAATGGGTATCTCCACCATACTGAGGGTGCTCCGCGCCCCCCAGAACTCCAACTCTTCTATGCTTGATAAGCAGGTTTGCAAGGGATTGCTGAAGGTGCATATAGAATAGAGCCCAAAAGGGCAGGTATATGACAAGGACTACATCATATAAACTTTATATAACTAATTGCGGGAGCGCGCCAGAAGAGCCTGCGCATATCGCGGCAAGGGATGCAATATACTCTGTACTTTTGCTGAAAATTTCAAATTGATATGAAAGTGTTCAGTATGACCTTAATTGAATTATGTATGTTTGCAACGCTACCTGTTTTGTACGGTAAAATGAACTGAATTGTAGGAAATATGTCTATGCTTGGTAGAAACATTGCCAACCTCCCCTTCTTTCAAGAGAATACAAACATAAAAATTCATTAGGGTCCTACTGAGCACAGCACTACAAATGAAGACTTATAGGTGGTACCGTTTACTTCTATGCCTTGTGCTTAGCGTAAGAAACTGGCTGCGCCTTGCCATTACAATGATAATAAATGCAAGATGTCTTGATTGAAAGAGTCTTCTTATACATCGCAGGAGCATATCCAAACATCCTCTAGCTAGAATACCTGGATAAAAAGGTAATGATTTATAGCCAAGAATCCAAAGGTGTGGTAAGATGACCTTGGCAACACTTTTAGGCAGCCAGTGGGACTTACACTGTCATGAACAACGAGCTCTATGGAGTATTAAGTCTAGATGGAGTAGGCAAATGAGATGATACTGCCAAAGGAATAAAAGACACATTCAGCTTGCTCAGTTCAAAGCAGTAGGACTAGATGATTCTGTATGCTAACTCTTCCACTGCATCCCCAATATTTTGCTATGTAAGTATATTATAATTCAAGCCAGATGCTCAAACGTCATAAAAGCATGACTGGCCAAGAAAACAAAAATACTGTAAGAGACTCAAGGATGAGAATGATCTACAATACCGCGTTAGCCGACAAATAATTACTATATTCAGAACTGCCTTGGACTGGAGACTGTAACGGGCCATCACCCGTCTGGGATCACGTGCAACCACGTGCGCAGCAGTCTATCTGTTAGTACACGTGAGGTTCTGCCGTCCTAGATCGCCCTCGCTACCTATCTCAGGCCTACCTAGTAATACGACCATACATGCGCCTATCCATTATATCTACACGAGTTGTCGAGCGGCACGAGCTCTTCCTCTCTTTGAAGCTTTTGGTAGATAGCATGTGGCATCGTTAGATTGAATCCAATCTCGCTTTAGCCCTTCACAGAAACAGCTATTGGAGGCTTGGTTTCCTGGATTCAGAGCAAGGGAATCAATCAGATCCATTTCAGTTTCCTCTCTGTTGCTGCTCTCTTTTTGCATTTATTTGCGGCACTGGCATGGCACTGGCTTTCTAAACTATCATTTACTCACATCATTTCAAATCTAACAGTACCATGGTCAAGTCATGGTGAACTACAAAATGATGACAGCGCCAATTAATGCAAAGCAGATTGAAATACTAGGCCGAAGCCGTCCAGTGCAATTCAAATCCTTTTGGCGTGAGGCTGGGTTTGTGTATGTGTCTGTTTTTTTTTTTTTTTTTTTTTTTTTTTTTTTTTTTTTTTTTTTTTTTGGAAATCTTGCCAGGTTATATTGATCTCCTGTTGCAATTCATGGTGACCATTTGGCAGTGCTAATGGGAACAATTTCTCAATTTGCTGGCAATTGTGCTCTCAGTTCGTCAATTGATATCTTTAGTCATCTTGCCACCATGTTGACTTGAGTACAGGAATATTTCGTTAGCGGTTTTGCCGTGGTCTTACCAGTTATCATAAATGATCTAGTCATCCCAGAATCCTCTTCTACCTGGCCTGCATCAGCCTATTCTCTTACGTTCTCTGCGTTTCTGCTTCCTTTCGGCCGCCTAGCTGATAAATATGGTAGACAGCCGATCTTCATTTTAGGCTTGTTATGGTTGGTTATTTGGTCCCTCATCGTCGGCTTCTCGCAAAATCAATACATGCTGGACGTATGCAGAGGGCTTCAGGGGCTTGGGCCGGCTGCGTTCATGCCCTCAGGAGTAATGCTTCTTGGAACGAATCATCGTCCGGGACTCCGAAAAAATATGGTTTTCAGTCAGCCCCCTTCCCCTCCTTTTGTCTCTTCCTCTTGCGCTTCATTAACTAATGTTCAAGCAACTTGTACTAGGCATTTATAGCTCTTGTGCTGCTGTTTGGTTCTTCACAGGCATTTTTTTGCTGGTGTCACTGCCCAGTACACAACTTGGGCATGATAACTTCCCCTTCCTCATTAGCACTACGTCTCCTGGTGCATCATAGCAGCTATCACTACTGTTGTCGCTTTCCTCTCCATTTCTAGCGACAGCAAAGAGCGGCAGGCGCAGAAGCTAAAAATGGACTTGTTAGGAAGCATCCTATTTTCCAGCAGCTTTATCCTTATTGTCTTCGCAATAACAGATGGTGCCCATAGTACGTGGCAGGCTCCATATATTGGCTTGACGTTGGACATAGGCGTCGCTCTTTTGGGGTTAGGGCTGTATACAGAAGCCTATATTTTTGCTGAACCCCTTCTACCATTGTCACTCTTTGCAGTGCCTCAAATGAAAGCTCTGTTCCTAGCACTTTTCTTCTCCCATGGAAGCCTGGGAATATATCTTCTCTATGCTACATTCTACTCCACAGATATTCTACATGCCACGGCCCTGCAGCTAGTTGCATGGTGCACCCCACTGGCTCTTGGGGGTATCATCGTCTCAACTATCGGTGGGCTATTTCTACACAAGATCCCTGGCACTTTCCTGTTACTATTTGCGGGAATTGCGTGGATTCTTGCGCCACTCTTGTTTGCAATTGCGCCGATCGGGGCTACTTATTGGCCATGGATATTTCCATCCATGATCTGCGCCACATTGGGAACGGACATCACTTTTAATGTAACGACCATTTTCATCACGACATCGTTACCCTCAAAACAATAGGGTCTTGCAGGAGCAATGATCAACTGCCCTATACAGTTTGCTATTAGTATTTTCCTAGGTATTTGTGAAAACATCGTCCAAGCAACAGCACCCAGAGGTAGACGGCATGGATATCAAAAAACTTCTTGTTCTCTTCCTTCTCCCAAGGAATTCTTCGTGTATCTAGGTACTAAGACGAATTCTATATTCAAACCACCACATATCCATAGCCTTATCGGAGGTGCAAGTTTACGAAACAGAGGGTCAGTCTGGTGATGGCTTGAACAAAGAGTTGGATGGGATGATGGGTCCGTTTGATATACTGAGCAGTCTTGCTTTCTGGACGCAAGCCTTGTGTATGCTAACTGTAAATAGGTAATTAGGGTCAATGCCTAGGTAAACCGGCTGGTCTTCCAAACTGTGGCGTGGTAGATTTTCGCTGTAGACAACCCCAGACACGTTAGCTAGAACATTTAGCTGGGTACAATCAGAGATCTGTTTACAACTTCTTCATATCGCGTAGCGCACGCATCGTCCCTTGACAAACCCTAGCCGGAGCCAGACTAGTGCCCTTTCTTTCAGCTTACACTGTCCTCTGGCGTCTTCTGACTTTCAGCCTATATTTTACTATCTGTTTGTCTACACTTCCCTTCAACCTACATTTTCTGCCACTATTCAAATTTAGCTGTTGGCTCTGTTAGCCTAGGCATTGTGGTGCCTACAGCATGTTAGCGGGCCGCATTGAAACGTTTGGCAATTTTAGATCTCGTTGAACGCATAGCCATGGATTCTAATTGACTTGGATGGTGAAGTAATCAGAACCAGAATCAGCACCTGTCCCATAGAGGCTTTATCCTAAAATGCTAAGTTCCAATGAATCATAAAACTCAAAGCCAAGCAAAAAATAGAATCGCCGCAAATTGAGCCTTATAAACAAGGCATACCGGGATAGCAAAACATGCGGAGCCGATGTCTCTCTAGGCGTACGAATCCAGGAGACTGGCCAAATATTTACACTTCAAGCTGATACTTTGGGTTTTTGGACCTTTTTGGAGTCACCATACTGTCAGTACTGACCGCCTTTCCACGTGACCCGCGAGGGAGATATCTCCCAACTTCTGTTTTGATCCTGTTGTAGTTCGAAGAGCTACGTCTTGTCTATCTGTCTGTAATAGACAATCTAACTCAAATCGTAAAGGTTCTCCATACCTCTGTGACTATCACTGTCAGCATCCAGACCAGCCAGGATAGCATATGTTGCATATCTTTCGTCTATCCGTAGTACTAGCCGTTCAATCACGATGCGACCTCCGGGAGCATTCAGAAGCTTAACCGCTGCACTAAGCAAAAGACTAGGATGTAGAGCCTCTGGCTCTACACTGCCCTCTCATATATATATCAGGCGGGACAGGACAGGCACCATAACAAATACAGTACAATTAGGGAATATCTATATCTTCATAAAGCTGCTAATTAACACTTCATGACGCTCATACAAACTAGGAGATATCCCCATGGAGCTTGTACAAGCTATTTAGGGGATGCCCTCACGGAGCTCTAGATGATATTATTATTACCGAGTGGTGGGCATATAGAAAAAGGAACACTAGTAGGCAGAACTGGCAGTGGTGAAGGATCTTCATCAGAAATTCTAGTTATTGCAATTGCGCCGTTATAATCCGCCGTACCTTGCCGAATGTTGTATATTTCTGTATAGCCGACTTTTAACGTGCACGACCAAAGAAACAAAGAAGACACACAGACATGGATGCAGAGACAGACAATAAACACAATAGCCTTCACGCCTGCAACTAACAAAAAGCAGTAGATCGCATATTACTCGAAACAATAGGGACCAAAAGGGGGAGGAAAACATGGTTAGAACCCGGACATGCCAACGGTCTTGTGAACCCCTGAATGGGTTGTTATAAGATCAATGCCACTGAACGCGCCCATAAAGTGAAGATCACGCGGAATGACACGACCCATTCAAAACATCAGGAAAAGAAAAAACGACCACTCTAATTCAACAGAACGATGCTACCAAAATTGAACGTTTCCTTGGGAGAGCTAAATCCGCGCGCAGTAGTCATAGATCGCCTTGGTTCGATGAACCGGCGAACCGGTGGGATTGCTCCACATGTCCAACCTGCACGTATTCAACCACTTGAAATGACAATAACTTCGCACCGACATGCTACCCGTTCAAGAATCAAGGCTCCCTGTCCCATTGCCGAGTCGACTCTTTTCATCATTGGCACCGCCAACAAAGAGCTAGTCGATGAGCATCCCAGTCCAAAGCTAGCAGGTTATTAGGTGTCGAGGAGAATAGTATGAGAACGGACCGAAAAGAAAACAGCCACACGAGGTAATCAGCGGGAAATGGAAGTCTAGTATTATAATCCGCGTCCGAGATTATGGGAAGCGGGAGAAAGAAGGAGGTCAAATGAAATCTGCAAGCTTCGCCGTTCCGAACCAAAACACCGTATGAGCGAGGAGACATCGAAGATAATAGGGCTGCTCTACCGACAGTCGGACCTTTCGAGGTGGGGGGGTTATGTTTTTGGTGAGATCCAGCAAAAAAAAAAAAAAAAAAAGGGCAAGCTCGGGCAATGCAAGCATCAGTGGGTTGGCAAAGAACCGCTTTCACGCAGGTCATGAGACATATGAAAACATGAGACAGTTCCATGAAGGCCGTAAGCCTCATTCGTGAGCGAGCCCGAAGAAGAAAGGGGGATTATAGAAAAAGGGAAAACGGAAGAACGGAAGACCCTGGAGAACAAAAAGGAATATGGCATGCTGGTATGCAAGTCTCGTAATAACGAGGCGAACAGAATGATTGATAAGGATTTCCGACCAGAATGTAAGTATAGATGTACAATGGGAATTAAACTGGTCTCAACCTGCAGTCTGGATTTAGCAAGGTGCGCAGACACTTCAGGTTCCTTTGGATCTCCTACCGCAGCATAGAGCCCTCATCACTTTCTGCAAAAAATTGGGTTGTGATTCATTGCTCGCTTGAACGCCCTGCGCCTGCGGGCTGTTTACCATAGGACTGCTTATGCGAGCATGGTGAGTGGCACTCGAATTTGCGAATTGCGCTTGATGAGAGGCTGACGTCGCTGCTCCATCTAGGGCTCCGCTCGAACGTTTCGCTGGCATCCCGCCTGACCCGCTTGGCCGGTCGCGCGTCTTCCCCGGTCCAGGTTTTGCCGGAGATGGTGGTGGGGGTTGTGCAGCGTTTAAACGGTCCGCCGTCACGCCAGCCCGGGGGACGCGCAGCGGGGTCCCGTGCATATCGCGGCCAGGGTTAACGAGTGGACTATTCAGCTGTTGGGAGGAAAAAGACGGCTTGTGTTCCCAACCTCGACCGTTGTTCAGCTTCATCCAGTCGTACTCCCCATCTTCAACTTCCCCTGTGTTCTTCAGGGCCTGAGTGAAGAGGTCTCGCAGATAGTCATAATCGGGAGTGTCTTCGAAACCGAGGTTGCGAACGTAGGTCAGATACTTGTTGAATTCATCTGCAATTTCAGCAGTCAGCAAGGTTCAGAAAGTAGAGGAAGGGAGAAAGGATGTGTACCTGGATAGCCATCGCAGAGATCTTTAATCGCAGTCGTTTGCTTCTTTTCTCCGATTTTCTCGTACTTTTGCTTGTTCGTTGCCGCCTTTAATCCCTGCCATGGGAGGCCGCCCCTCAAGAAGTACATAAAAACATGGCCCAGTGCTTCCAAATCGTCCCGTCGTGACTGCTCGCGTCCTAAATGAGTATTGATACTCATGTAACGTGCTGTACCCGACAGCGATTTGCGTTCACGGTATGGGATATGCTGTTTGGTCTTGGGGTCTCTATACTGCTTTGCCATGCCAAAATCGACGACATGAATGACATTGGCGGCTTTCGTGCCCGGGCGGCCAATGAGGAAGTTATCTGGCTTGATATCGCGGTAAATGAGATTCTTCTCGTGGATGGTTTGGATGCGGGAAAGCTATTGGGATTAAGTCAGTGGTTAGGTGTTCTTCTTCTTCTGGGGTATTTATTCATAATAGGAAAAGAAAACGCACCATCTGCTTGGCCACCATTACGACCGTCTTGATGGTAAACCGTCGATTGCAATGATCGAAGAGATCTTCGAGACTGGGTCCGAGCAAGTCGATGACGAGGATGTTATGCAACCCTTCTTGGCCGAAGTAGTAGACGTTGGGAATGCCGGCTACATGGAAGAAGCACAAGTTAGGATGGCTTAGACTCGAACAGTCAGGATCAAAGTGACGGAGTGGTACTCACGGCACCCAACCAGGATCTTGTACGTCCGATATTCATCGCGGAGCTGGGGAGCGTCGCTCTTGCGAGGTTCCTAGTTTCGTCAGCCATAGGACAGACGGAGAACGGTGAGGTCGCAGTCCCCAGGGGAGACAAGGGCCGACGTACAAACTTGATGGCAACCTGCTGGTTATTCAGGAGATTCGTGCCTTCGAAGATGACACCGAACGACCCTTCACCGATTTTCTTCCCCACCCGATAGTGGACGCCCACGACGTTAGACGAAGATGACGCCATTGGACAGACGGAAGGAGAGGGAGGTTATGGGAATGACGAGGATAGCTTGTGTCTCCTGCGACCGAGGCAGAGGGTTTCAGGTGACGGATGACGGGATGCAGGGGAGGAAGCGTCAAAAAGCGGCTGTTACTCGGAAATCGTCAGTGAGACAGGACATCAACCATACCACAGTGAACGGTTGAGACTGCCGTGGAAAGAGGCAGGAGCTCATTCGCAGCGGGAGGTTATGGTGGAGGGAAGGGGAGGGAAAAGAGAGAGTGAGAGGGAGAGAGGGAGAGATCGGATGGCACCCACGGGGAAAATATCAGCAGCTGCCGTGCACGAGTTTGGGAAACCACACGAAACGGGCCACCCAGCTAGTAGCGACTAGTAGTAAAGTAGGCACGAAATCAGGGGGCGGGCAGAGAGCAAACAAAACAAGCAACGCAGAACAAAACAAAACAAAATAAAATAAAATAAACTATGCGTAATGAAAATATAAATTAAATAAAAACAAATCAGGGAAGAAACAGGATGAGGGAACAAGAGCAGATAATAAAAAGGCCTAGACGTCCGGACTGGAGCGAGTTTCTGGTTCAAGTTCCCTTGGGAGAATCGACGGAGACAGCCGCCAGAACAAACAAGCGCCAATGGAACGGTGGGATTGCGGTTTGCTGCGTGCTAATTAGGGGCAAGGAGAAGGGGCCGAGAACAAGAACGGGGGCAGATCGATGGGCTTTTTCTGCGGCAATTTGGTGGACCCAAGGAAGCAGACCTGGTCTGGCCAGTGCCACGGTCAGTCAACGATGAGTTGGGGACAGAGATATTATTATTATTGTTATGGACAGAGAAAGAGAGAGATACAAAGCAGAAAGAGAACAGCGCAAAAGGCTGGGAAAGCAGGCGAAACTGAAAGCGAAAATGAGGCGGGCACAGACGCCGGGATTAGTCTCGTTGCTAATGCTCGCTACTGCATATAGTCGCTTCAACCGTCTGGAGATCGCAAAGGGACCGATTGGGCACGGAAGAAAGCGCCTGGAGGAGAGTTCCAGGGCTGATCAACACAGCACTGATGTGGCAGCGCATCATTAGAGAGAGATAGTGTTTCACTGCTATTCTTGTCATACTGTACGGTCTATACCTAGGTACGCTGGTTATCTCGCTGTACAGTCTGTAGAGTACACGCTGGAGATGCTCGACTCTTCCACAGCAGAAGGCAAAGGCAATTTCCACTATATCCTGGATCCCAGATAAACCGGCCATAGCATTCCTTCCTCTCTGCTTGTGATCTATCACCTCCATGCTTCTATATTTGGTACTACTAGAACAGCCACGCATGAATCCGGGATGTTGACCACAGAACATCCTCATCATCACTGCTCATCTGCCGCTACCTCTTCCGCTTCACTACCAAGTTCGTCCGCCACAAGGTCCCCTTCCTCGTCTTCTTCGTGCTCTCCCTCTCCATCATCTTCCTCGTCTTCGCTGCTGGTGCCACTCCCATCACTGTCCCCATCGCTACCCGGGTCGTAATCATCCTCCTCTTCATCCTCCAAGTCCTCCAGCTCGCGCTCAGCCTTCTGTAGCTCGCTTTCTTCCTCCACTTCCTCCACCTTCACCGCACCCTCACCACGCTGGTCGGTTTTCGTACCATTGCCCTGGTATTTCTTCGCCCGCCGCGCTTCCGCCAGACTGGCATCCTGCAGGCCGTGTCTCTTGATGTAGGCATCGATACCGCTGTAGTCCGCCTGGTCGATCATCGAGAATTCAAATTCCTGCGTCTCATCCTCGGACCCAGTCGTGGGGCGCGCCACTACATTCAAATTGAAGGTCCTCTGCAGAACGGAAGTGTACGAGATTGATTCGATGTTCTCAAACGCGAAAAATAGCAACGGTTTCTTGAATCCGAAAAATATGCCCGTAGATAGAAAAAATAGGTAGCCTAGAATGAGGTCTCAGTTAGACTTGATATTTAAAGTAAAAAGAAAAGAGGCGAAAAGAATATGAACGGTGCGCACCTTCTTTGCTCCCACGAAAGGCCTTAACATGATACGCCTTCTCTCCCTTTCGATGAGCCTCCGGAATGGCGCTCACAAACTCCCTCTCATCTGGACCAACAACCTTTATCTGCAACAGATTCTCGTTCAAAACCCGCCGGACTAGGCTCTCGGCTTTCTCATCACCGTTGTTGCCAATCTGCTGCCCGGTTCCCGAATATGCGGCCTTCGCAGGTCCATCAGGAATCGTCCACACCATTGATTCCAGCGCTGCTTCGCCTTCCGGCGGTGGATTTATCCCATCGCCATACTGGGGAATCACGCAGAGATTGAACTGCCGCTGGTTCTTTTCCGGTACGGGGAGACAAGCGACGTGTTCTACACCGAAGAATCAAATCAAACAACGCATTAGAAACAATCTTTCCCAGTAAGGATGGAAGGTAGATTCCACACTCACGTATCTTGTCGATTGGCACTCCAAACTCAACATCTTTTGACGCTTGATTCCTTGCTCGAAGGTAACCGCGCCCGGCGGTCAGTTCCAGCGTCAGCTTCTTCCGCTGCGGCACGGCGAAAGAGACGTCTTTCATGTAGAACTGCAGTGAGGAATCTGCATTGATATCTACCGCCACTGACGCACTGCTTCCTACCGCATCGCCATTCAGCAGTTTTCGTTTCTTCGCTGCAGGACCGTCGTTGGCCGCTTCGTGTGCGGGTTGGAGGGATGAGCCTGCATCCCTGGCCAACAATGTACATGTGTATCGAGCGATGTCCTCAAAGAGAGGCGCTTGTTGCGGTGTAGAGCCTGTAAAAAATGAAGGCAATAGAATGGTCAATAGATTGTCTTTTTTTTGGGTTTTTTGCTCTTTCTCCTTTTTTGTCCCTGCTAGACTAGTAACGCACCGATCGCATCATAAATCCGGCTCTTCAAAGAGGGTTCCGCCGCGAACGCCTCATCGATAATGGGGATGGCCAGCGCCGATGCATTTATCGCTGAAAACCCCATTTCTCTCAAGGTGATACAGTCCCAGAGGAAATGGGTATGTTCTCGTAGAGCTGGTCGTAAAGTGGATAACGGGAGATGTTTGCGGGTAGGAAGATCAACAAGGGTGAGCTGCTGCTATCTATCTATTATGTTTATTTTATCCCCCAATGTCATAATCTCTGAGCTCTGCATATCTACAAAGAATACAATCTGTCTCTGGTATGCAAGGGAAATTTCGGTAGTCAAAACGCAGTTAAAACACAAGCAGCAGATATTCCATATTGGCCCTAGGTCCTATTCTACAATACATTACACGCTGTTCCGCGATAATTCAATTTGATGCCTCACACCGTGAAATCCCAAGCATGAGGTCTAGCTTTCCTCCTTGGCATTTTGCTTCATGAAACGCTCAATAAACCCGACCGTCCGAGGCGACATTATCAGGTTCCCATCAGCATCGCGGCTAGACTTTCTTGCCTCCTCCTTCTTAGCTCGCATCATCATAGAGAATTCGCCCCTCGGGGTTAGCAGAGTCCTGCTTTGGAAGTATTCCTGTCTGAGGTCTTCTAATGTCTTCGCCTCAACCCATTCTGGGTCATGTCTTGTTCGGTATTTCGAGTACTTATTCCGCACTTCGTCCATGACACTCGGGGGGAAGGGCACTTCCAGCAGCGATGGTTGCCAGGTTGGCGTCTCAACTTCCATGCGCAAGGTATCCCACGCTTGATCGTCCTGTTTAAGAGTCTGCGAGCGGGGCCAGGGGATTTCAATGTCTAGCCCTGCAATATACCGGGTATGCTTTGGAGTCGACGTTCCCCATTCCCGTTCCATGATCGGCTCTCCGCCGTAGACGTGTTCAACTATGACGTCCCTAGAGCTTCCGGTATCTGGATCGTCAAGAGGAACCACAAGCCGAACGTCATCAACCGCAATCGGTAAAGGCAATATTTGAATATTTCCTGGGGCCTTGTACGCCTTCATGTAAAAATCGGGAAAGTAGATATTGGCCTGCGCGGAGTAGCTGTCAGATGGAATTGCCGGCTTAATGTAGAAAGCCTGAGAACGCTTTCTGTCCAAAGAAAACGTCCCGAAAGGAGAGGCCGTACCCGATTGAGAGTCTTGAGAGTGACTGTTTCGGTCTCCATATTCACCCGAACAACCTCATCGATCTTGCCTTTGTCCTTTCCCTTCATAACGCAGACTCTATCACCCGGATGTATGTTGAAATATCTCCGCCGAAGGTGCTTTGGGATTGGAGGCTGAGAGATGACGGTCGCGGGCAAAGCACCGTACTGCTTTGCTTCAGTACCAACATCTCGTCGTGGGGCCAATGGTCCTCGCATCCAATCTTCACGGCGTCGTTCTCTCTCAGCACGAACGATGTCATGTTGTATTCGGTCGAAGGAAGCCCGCTGTCTCGATACCGTCAACCATTCTTCGCGCTGCTCCTTCTTTTCCGCTCGGATGGCCTTACGCTTGGCCTGGTTCCTTGCCAGCGCGGTCCTCCTGATAACTTTCTGCATCGTGTGGGTTCGTGTGGGTTTGTGCAGAACCAACAATGGCTGAAGAGGCCGGCTGCAAAAGCGTTCGGAAGAGGTTGGCATCGGCTGCGAAATTGCACTGGTATCGGTCACGTGGATGCGGTCCACCCGGCATCTCGTACTATGTTGTATCTATCTGCTCGTACGTTTGCACATGCTGAAGAACCAGGAATTGGATCTACAGCGTACTGAATCTCACAGCAGACTGCTTGTTGCCTGAATGGTTTACTTTCTGCCATCATCTCGGGCATTCAATTTTGTGTTGTACATTTGCTAGCAGCCCCATGGCTGCCTTTACCTTGTGGTTAGGGACCGCTGCACGCAATCTGCCACTATGCTGTAGATATCTGGTCTACAGCATGCTCAGTATTACAGGAGGCACTGCACCCTTTTGATGCTCGGGTAGAAGCACGCAGAGTTGGTTACCAGAGTACAATGTACCCCGTCGATACTTTGCTGATCCCGATCGTCCTACGTAGGGATACACCGCCACGGGAGAAATCCGATACGGAGTACAGCCCTGTAATAACGGAAATATTTGTCCAGAGTACTTGATGGCGAGTCAAGAACGAAACGAAGATCTTCTTTCTGTATTGAAGCTCGTTGGATGCCGAGTTCAGCCCAGAATCTCGATGGAGCGATGAGGTGGCCGCTTGATAATAATAGAAGTTACCTAGGGTATAGCTATACGGACTTGGGACTCTGTGCACGAGAGACCTTTTGGATGGACATAGTAGTGTACCCGAGGTGATGGGCTTTCTCACTATGAAATTATCATCGACAGCGAGATGCAATTATCGTTCCCCATGGCGACATACAGCTGCGCAGCGTGCGTACTTTAGGTAGGTCCGACAGCGTACTGCTGGGATCAGACGCGTGGACAATCAGCTTGATGGTTGGCAAGTCTTGGCATGACCACTTTGCAAGGCTGGACTTAACCCATTATTTCCAGCTGCAAGTATAGAGAGAGTTCTTGATAGCGACCATGGCCGTGAAGAAATAACAACTATTAATAGTTAATAGCATCGAGGGTCAGCCAACGCGGAGCGTAATACTGTATGTATTCTGGATACCATACACAGTACGTACGCGTATTTCCAGCCACACCCCCTGAAGCGGGCGCCACAGGAGAGGGCTGTGCTAGCCGTACGGGGTAATACATCCATACATCAATTAGTACTACTAAAATACATACTTCGTACTTTACTTGCCTCTTCCTCATTATCACGGTGTATGCTGTGCAGCAAGTAGGCTCTCTTCTCTCCTTTTTATCTCTGGAAATCAAACGGAGCCCCCAAGGCATAATCCGCAGAAACAAAAAGTCCATTCGGTACAGTCCCTGGCTGGCCAGAGGCTGAAAGAAAGAAACACGATTACCTACCTAACTGACTTATCTAACGGGCCAGCCAACCAATGCTTCCGCCTCCTAGGTTGAGTTAGCCCGTTGGCCTCCATCCTCCTCCTTCCACCTCCCCCGTCCATCCTCTGCTTCACCTGTTCCATTCCTCTGCAGCTCCTCCTGCTTGTCCTCCCTTTCTATTCATTGTCATCATCCTTCCTTCCACCATCTTTATTCTCATCGGTTGGTGCTTCCCCAAGTCTGACCTCTGTCCCTTTTTGCATCGCCTTCCTTTGCAGTTCCTAAAGCCTTTTTATCTGCTCCTGTTGCGCCTGCTCCTTATAAACAGTACGTGGTGAACTCCCCTTCCCCCCGTCCCCCAAAGGCTTTCAACGACCCTTTCCCTGTATGTCGGCTTTCCATCGGCTTCATCGACTGCGTCTTTTCTCTCCCCCCCCCCCGGCTGTTCTCCTTTTTTCACACCTCCCGTCTTCACATGCCTCCCTTCTGGGCTTCGTTTGCTAACTGCTTGGGTCTCCCCTGCGATAAGATGGCCGAACTCCGTCGTAAGCTTGTCATCGTCGGTGACGGTGCCTGCGGTAAGACTTGCCTTCTTATGTAAGTTTCTTCCATCACCATTTCATTCCATCTCTGAGGCATTATCAAGGGATGGGAAATTTTTTGTCTCAACATGCTGACAGAAATTTCATCACAGCGTCTTCTCTAAAGGAACATTCCCTGAGGTTTGTACCCGGTTTTCCTCGATGCCTATCACCTTATGATTTTGCACTGCCCCTGCCTTTATTGCCGACACTTCTGGGATTTTCGCTGGGCTTACACGTACCCCCTTTTCCCCCCTTCAACTAGGTCTATGTTCCCACTGTCTTCGAGAACTACGTCGCCGATGTCGATGTTGATGGCAAACATGTCGAACTCGCTCTTTGGGATACGGCAGGTCAGGAAGACTATGACCGCCTGCGCCCTCTCTCCTACCCTGATTCTCACGTCATCCTGATCTGCTTTGCGATTGACTCGCCCGACTCTCTCGATAATGTCCAAGAAAAGGTGCGTTTTCTGAGTCTCTTGAGGGGACAAGAAGTACAGCGGCGCATTTCCCCGCATCGGTGACTGACTTGTTGCATAGTGGATCTCTGAAGTCCTTCACTTCTGCTCAGGCCTCCCTATCATCCTCGTGGGTTGCAAGATGGATCTCCGCCACGACCCCAAGACCATTGAGGAACTGCACAAGACTTCCCAGCAGCCGGTTACCCCTGAGCAGGTACGTGGTCCCTGTTGCGGATACATAGAAACGACCAAAGCGAGACAACTAACTCCGACATCTAGGGCGAGGAAGTTCGGAAGAAGATTCAGGCCTATAAGTACTTGGAATGCTCTGCTCGGACCAATGAGGGTGTCCGTGAGGTTTTCGAAGCTGCTACTCGTGCTGCCCTCATGAGGAAGAGCAACGGCCCCAAGAAATCCCACCGGTGCAGTATCTTGTAAAGTAGTCATTTCAAGCAGAGACCATTCTTCATATTCTCCTTTCCCCCTCCCCGCCTTTTAATACAGTGATGAACGTCCTGAACGGATGGTCGTTTCAAGGTTGTTACCCTCTGGTGTGTCGCAATATATCTCGAAGCGGTGTGGATAGTGTGAGCTTGGGCGCTTGAGCTCAATGGATTATCTGGTTATTCAATTGGTTGACTCTCTTATTTTTGCAGAATCTGTCTAGGGAGGCGTTGTCTTCATCATATTGTGGGGTTTTTAGCTTTACATGGCCTGGCAATCCGATCCACTAACGGCTAATATCTATTGCCAACAAGATTCAACACTGCTGGAGCGGTGTAAATCAGCAACTGGAAGCCGACTACGATGTGTTAATCTTGTATGCCCGTCGATTATTTCATCGAATAAGTTGGCTCATCACCATGTGATAGGCGATTCCCATTACTCCATGTTTCTCCAGCGAAGACTCGCCTTTGACTTTTGTTGTTTCTTTTTGCACCTTTGTTTCGGTTAAGAGAATGCATGGAAGTATTTTTCTTTTTTTGTTCTTTGCTTTGCGATATCCGTCAGCAGCTGGTATTGTAGCTCAACCCCCTGTTGCAAGATAGTACCGTTCAGTCTACTTTGCAAGACACGTGTAGGAAGGTCAGTGGACAGCTTCAGGGCAAAAAAGCACCGAGCCTGTTACGATATGTTCGTATAAGGTGATGGCAACTGTACTTCCTGGCTATGAGGTAATGTGCATGCACGGCTGTAAATCTTGAACTACGTAGGCGATAATAATAGTAAATATGTCTTTGCAGTAGTGATGGAAGTCAGGCATATCTAGATGATTATTTCAGTCTTCAAGCCTCACTGATCAGTAGCAGAAATTGAGTTATGAGCTGTAGGACCCCAACAAACAACTGTTACTGTTCCTATCCTGTTTTGGCCTGCAACACCCATGGCAAATCTCATTCAAACAAAATGTTTCTAATGGAAGTACCCACCATTTCGGTCTAATTGAACTATAAATCAAAGCGGAGAAGAAAAAATTTATCTATTCAAACTGAGTAAACTCTCAATATACCTCCTTGCATCCAGACCCAGTCCCTCCACAAGTTTCCCGGGGGCCATATCAGCCCGGGAAAACTGAAATCCAGAAAACGACGAAGATGAATATGCACCGCCAAGATCCCTGAAGAACCGTGCGCTGTTGCTTCCCGTGCGGTTATGTTGAGACGAAGGGGAGACGTAATCACTTGCTTTGCGGACCACGAAGGCCTCCTGGTGGCTGTGATCATCATGGTGGTTATCGTCCCCCGAGACTCGGACCCACACGACCCACCAGCCACGATTGGTTTTGTAGGTCCTTTCGAGCTCGTCCGGGTGAGATCTTGTTTCGATGTACGTGTTCAGGAGTCGGTGGTGGATGTTGACGCTTTCAACGCGTGACCAGGGAGGAGGTGTATTGGGATCGGAGAACTCGATCTGGTGGGAGCCGAGGTCTGGAATGTTCGGGATGGAAGAGCGTATTGTGAGATTAGACGGGTCGTAGACGAGGTCGTATACCGGATGGATTTTGGTGGAGAAGCGGCTCTTGGGGTCGAACACGCCGTCTGATATGGAAATTCTCGAGATTATGTTTTCGAGAGATGTTGAGGCTAGTAGAGGCTTGTGGAGAGGGCGTAGTTGGTGCTGGATGCTATGGTAGAAAGAGGGCTCGTGGAGAGATGGGGTTTGCGGGTCAAAGATGAAGGTGAACATGAACGGCTTATGCTATTTTGTTTTGTGTTTTTGTCAGTTTGATAGGATGGATAGGAAGGGAGGGTGACATACTGCATAGACCACAACATGAACCTTCTTTTTTTGACCTTCGAGCACGTTTCACCGTCAGCATTCTGCTACAAGAATGCTAATATGTAGATAGACTGTCTTACCTGTCGTGTTACCGGAGGCTGCTAACCATATATGCAGAGTTCGAAGCACGATGCCATCTTTAGGCTTTCCTATGAAAGTATTATCCTCATATGACCGACCAATGAAGCTTCCAGGCTCCTCGCGTAACCCGATGATGAAGCTTCCAAAGGTGTCACTCCTAGCCTTAGCCTGATCGCCTTCAGCTGGCCGGTCTTGTTCCAAATCAGTCACAGTCGTGGTCGGTGGGTTTTTCTGCTTCGATTCCTCTTGGGACCCATCAACATCGGTTTTTAATGCTGAGACACGAGGATGCGACGGAAGCATTTGCGGCCAGAGGCTCCAGGATGAACCATAGCCCAAAGTGAGATATCTCTTGGCCTTTTCTGTCCCAAATCTAGGCAGAACACTCCACCGCCCACTTCCCGTTGAAGAATTGTCATCATCCGCGTTGGAGTTATCTTTCTGATGAGAGTCCTGAGAAGGCTCAGGTGTTCCTGTGACAAGGGGACGTGGTATTCCCGGTGAGAAGGGCCGGTCAGGGGCTTGACGCGGGGAGCTATCGGCTGTGAGTTCTGTTTTGGCTGAAGCGGCACTCGTGTCTCTTGACGGCTGTTTGGCTCGTATTTTGGGATGTCGTCGGCGTCGAGTTGAACTCGGGTCTCTACCAACTCCATACGCATTGTCACCATATCTGTATATCCACTCCATCCACTGGGAAATTTGGACTAAAGAGGGCCGTGATACCGCACCTGTACCAGCAAATATAACACCATCCGATGGCTGAGGGTATGCATCCAAACCAAGCCATTTGAGTTTGCCATCCATTGCATTTGGGGAGTTGTCGGGTTCTTTGGACAGTGAGGATTCCTCAACGGGGTAAGGCGCATCACCAAACCTCGAGACAACTAAGTCCACAAGCCCATCGGTTCTTGTTACAAGATCCTCAAGCACGGCCCGCTCCCCGCTTCCCCATTGTTCCTCTCCAACGCCGATGCCAAGCTCACCGCCAGCGGAGAGCTTTATCCCATTGAAGATATCAACCGCAGGATTTCCGCTCAGGAGGATGTCCCAAGTCCACGCGAACTTCTCCCAAAATCGCTCAAGAAGACCACAGAATACGGACCTGCCGACCCGCTGATAGAGGCCATCTAGGCTGAAGTCGTGAAGCAGCAGGAATATGGAGTGCGTGCGGATGAGGTGTTGGAGCAGTAGCTGTGGAGGGCACATCTCTCTCGAGGAATATTGGAATAAGGCGCTTTGCGTCTCATTCTGTGAAGTCGTTTCGCTCCTAGCAGCACTATTCGGCAGTCGGGTGAGGTCGACAGACTGTTCAACATTCTTAATTAGTTACCGCCACCTTGTATGAGCCCGTTAAGCGACGTACAGCCAGAATCCACCAGTTCTTTTCCAATTCATGGAGGACTATACGTGATTTATCCGTCTCCACGTAGTCTACTGCCTTGCCGTCTGAGAAATTACTAGAGCCCCGGTATCAGCGTCTCTACATCTGGATGGGATACTATACACTTTCGAGATGGGCGACCCCTACCTGGCCAACTTCACCATGCCCTGTGCCAGGCCCACTTGGCGCAGTCTTTCATCCCATTCATTTGTATTCTGTCCATCACCCTTCACAGAAGAGCTATCGTCGCGTCGTAATCGGCTTGACCGGGGGGTATAGAAAACTATCTGGTCGGTTACCGTTTCGTCCGTCGTTGCAAGGAGAGGATTGTAGATGGCGAGGAAGGATAGCTGCGCTGGAACTACTGAAGCAAATCCGCTTTCGGTCATCTCATTACCCACAGGTGCCCCGCAAAATTTAGCAGCAAGGCACAACAGCGAAAGCAATCAAAAGACGGTAATAATGCCGCCATGGCGTTGATGAGATTCATTGATCGTCGGAGGAAAGGACATTGTGACATCACGTGTTTCATTATCGATAAGACTTCGTCCAGCTCAAGGAAGTCCGAAAAGCTTCCAATTGCCTCGCATCGGCTGAAGCCATGATTCTACAGAAAATCTCCGGCGTTCTCTGTATTCTCAGCAGAGTACAATCTTGTTATGGCCTTTCAAATCAGCCTGCCTGCCGATTCTTCGCGACAAAGACCTACGATCCGCTCCGGATCCTATTCTGCGGATCGGATGGATTCAGCATAGCTTCCCTGAAAGCCCTTCATGAAGAGCATTTGAAGTCGCCCGACAGAATTGCTTCAATTGATGTCGTCTGTAGACCAGGGAAGCGAGTCGGTAGGGGCCTGAAGAAAATAAGGGAAGGTAAGCTTGATGCCTGCTTTTGAGAGCTCTAGCATGCTCATGTAGATCTCTAGTCCCAATCAAATCAACCGCGTTGGACCTGTCCCTTCCAATCCATGAGATAGATACATTTAAGGGGTGGACGGTATTATGATTCTCGGAATTTACAGTCTATGGTTTTGAATTCCACTGACACGAATAGCCACCGGTCTTGCCGGAGGGTCCAATCAACTTAATCATCGCCGTGTCCTTTGGGCTCTTTGTGCCCCCGCGAATACTGAATGGTGCAAAATATGGAGGGTTAAATGTGCACCCCTCGCTCCTCCCAGAGTATGTATCTCGTGGTAAACAAGAATGGATTTCTTTTTAGGTGGTCTATTCGCTTACCCATGTTGCATCATGTCCCTGCAGTTTCCGTGGCCCTGCACCACTACATCATACACTCCTCGCCGGTAGAACGAGGACCGGCGTTACTCTTCAGACCCTCCATGATAAACACTTCGACCATGGCACTATTCTAAAACAGACGCCACCCCCCGGGTTTGAGATACCGAACCCCGAATCCTGTACCGTCTCGGAGTTGCTAGACCTGGTTTCTGCCAAGGGGGCTCGAATGCTCATTGACGGTATCAAAAGTGGTGTTTTTGTGCCCCCGCTAGAACATGCAGGTTGGTATCGTGCGGAAGGGGAACAGGACTTGATTCATGCAGCCAAAATAACAACAGAGGATCGGCATGTCGATTGGGAGAACTGGACGTGGGCGAAAATCAACAAGCGGAGCCAAGTACTTGGTCCGCTGTGGAGTATGGCCACTACCGTACCAGATGTTCCGGGTGGTGAAACTCGTAGCTTTCAACAAAAGAGAGTCATTCTCACTTCTATGGAGAGAGTCGAACTGCTCCAGGGCTATGATCCGTCCTCTCTTACTCCTGGCCTACCATTTGTGGAAGGGACGTTGCCATTTGAGAAGAGACAGGATGGCAAGGGGCTTTACGTCTTCACACGGGATGGCAGTTTGATCCGCATCAAGGAGATGAAGGTGGAAGGAGAGCGAGTTGCAGACGGTTTCCGGGCTGCCCTTAAAGCCCGGATGGTTAGCGACCAGATTTTTCACTTGGGCAGTTCTGATTACACATTCTTCTATGATCGTCTCCGATGATCTTGTGAAGGCGTCAGAAATACATGTAATTGTATGTACTTTATCAATGATACCCCATACATATGTCGTCCAAATGCGCTCCCATTCTCCGACTATACACTCCTGTCGTTTATTTGATAGCAAAGCCACAGTCTATAAAATCAGCCTATACCAATTCTTTGAGAATGAGTGAGAAAGGGAAAGTCTTACCGATCTGCAGTGACTGACCCGTCATAGACGTGTTTTTGGCAATCGTAATATACAAGTCGGCCGTGTCTTCCACCTCAGGCTACCGGTTTCAAGAACCTTTCTGTTAGCATGCATTGCAATTGGCAATTTCAAGGAGACATACTGTTTTCTTTAGAACAGCCTTATCTTCATATCCCTTGATCTTCTCGAGGGGGAATCGTTGACCCTATTATATTACATCGTTAGTTCCATGAAAAAAAAAGAAAGAAAAAGAAAAGTTAGCAGCAATTCGCAAAATACCCATTCAGTAAGCAAAAGCCCCGGAAGCACGGCATTCACGCGGACTTTGGATCCTTGAGTCTGTGCGAGGCACTTCATCAAGTGTAACCCTGGACAAGGTTAGCATTTTATCTCTTCTTTGCCTTCTCTTAGAAGTATTTACGTACCTGCCGCTTTCGTGACGGAATATGGCAGGCTACTACCACTTACAGTGACAGCCTAGGGTGTTACAGAAAAAGATAAGCCATTAAAACTTGGTGCCACTTGTAGAGAAAACAAACATACTGCCGTTGAAGAAGTGACAGTGAACACACCCCCTTCTGGATTCGTGTTGAATGTCGGCAGCACTGCCCTGAAAAGGTAAAGGTTTCCCTTGACATTTGTGGACCAACACTGTTTCTCGGAGTGATGTCTATTAGCAATTCTGCTGGATATAGAAGGACGTTGGTTTTATGTGACTATCATACCTTATCCCAGTCCTCATCGGTCATTGCATCCAGATCGCCGAATTCGGTTATTTTAGTCCAACCCTGATAGACCGTTAACAATTAGTTTTATACAAGCCTGGGGCTACAAGAGAAAAAGAGGGATAGATGTAACGAACCGCATTCGAAATCACAATGTCCAACCCCCCTAATTGATCAATGGCTGTCTTTACGACATTGACGCAATCACTTTGAACTCCTCCGTCCTGGATATATCGTTAGAAATATGCAGTTTCAAGCAGCAGCAATAGTGGTATTCACAGGGAGGGGGAGGGGGAATGTCAGACATACACCCTGCACAATAACCGTCTTCACCTTATATTCAGCCTCAATCTCAGCGACAACCTTCTCAGCTGCCTCGCGGTTCGAGACATAGTTAATAGCGATATTGGAGCCTTCTGAGGCGAATTTCCGGGCAACCAATGCGCCTAGCCCTCTGTTCGGAATAATTAGCGGGGTTTGAGCTGGCTAGATAATGGTAAAATAAATATGCATACCTTGATCCTCCGGTGACAAGGACGTTCCGGCCCTGCAACGAATAAGGCATTTCTCTTGTAGATGGGAGATACTATTTAATAACTCTTAATGCTTGCAGATGTATATACTTCTGAGAGAGCCTTGGATAACAATATAAGCTATATTTATATCGGAGGGACCGACAGCGCTTGTCCCGCATTTAGTCAGCTGATAAGGTCTCTATGGGAATTCCCCTCTTTTCTAGAAGATGGGGTATACAGTAATGTCTGATGATAGATTTTCTCTATGCTCGCTAAATGCAGACCAAGTGGACCAATATGCCCCTATTCAATCACATATCCTGCGCCCTGCTCCAATGACCTGTATAATAGTAACAAACAGAAAGTACTGGACCAGCCAGGTGACCAACATCGTATCGTACAACGAGTATTCTCGGTTATCTGACGCCCAAAAAGGAAATATATATATAGCTCGTACAGTCGTAGTCGTCACTCAGGAACCATAGGGATCTAATGGCTTCATTGGAGACGGTTGTCCGGCCAGACTGTGGTAAGCGCCTACTATCCATGAATACCAGGATCATTTACTGCAGTACTCCATAGTAGGTATGCTTACCTTACTGCCGACCAATCTCCTATCCAAATCCCTTTGCCTCTTCCACCCCTTCAGACCAATAGCGATGAAGAGGACCCCGTTCCAAAATCCCCGTAGGGATCCCATCGCGCCCACAGCGATCATAAGCCCATACGATTGAAATTTGGGGTTGACAAAGGAGGAAACGCGATTGATCGTCGGTACGACCCAAGTCGCTAGCAGGATAAGGAAGAACAAGATCGGCATGAGCAGGTATTGTCGGAGCAACATGGGAGACTGGTCCGGGAGCTTTTGGATCAGCGTAAGACTACTATCGCTGGACTGATGGGTGGCAGAGGACGAAATGACTGTTTGGATAGAGGGTTCCTTGATATCACGTGATCTCACCAGATTCAAGGGGTGCGACTGGGACTGGGGATGGGAGTCGGCCTGGACAGTCACGGAGATAGCGTTATTGGACGCCTTTGATGACAGGGAAATGTGATCTTTGCGGATCAATTTGAATTTGCGTTTTAGATTGAAGATTTTGATACCGACGAGGCAGTAGATGATTGTGATGATGGTGATGATGAACCTGCAAGATAGATGAAAGGTTACAATTAGTAGCAACAACTAGGAATGAGACATACCATATAGGGGCATAATAAAAGATAATGCGGAAGAGAACCCATTCGTGAGAGATTGAACACCACAGCTGTCAGTGTTCGATTAGACTTCTATCACCATTATGCTTATATAGCCCAACGTCGAATTGACTCACATCCACACTGCCATAGAAAGGGCCTTTTTCCGCACTTCGAATAAAGAAGAAGACGATCGCCGGAACTCCGACAAGGAAAGTAATGATGCCCGTATAGTACACTTCTAACTTGCGCAGAGACTCGGCGTCGTATTGGTAAAAGACAACGAGGAGGACGTTGCAAGCGGTAGCAAGGGTAAACAGCACATCTGCGAGGGGGAACCTGCAATACATCAGTATTGGTGTGTAAAAGAATTAGCAGAGGTATCCCCGACGGTCGTACATTTGAAGACAGAAGCCCTGGAACTGACATAAGGCGGAGGCATTCCCCGCCTTGGGACCATCGACGGCGATCATGGTGCCGATGAAGTCGAACAGGTTGTAAAAGGCATTGATGAAGATAAGACGATGGGTCGGATTACGAAAGTGCCGTGAAGCGAAAAAGGTGGCGATGATGGTCAGGACGCCTATGATGGAGAGGACGGAGGAGATACGCTCGACGATGCCTAAGATGCGGGACTGTTCATCTGTGAGCGGCATTGTGTGTCGAACAACACCACAGGTGCCGTCTATACTGGAAGAGTTAAACAAGCCATGGATGACATGGTTGTTTTATGTAGGCTGTACAAGGAGGAGCATGGAGGTAACTGAAAGCCAGTCTGCATCCTTTCGGACATGACCCAGCTTGGTGGATGATGACGTGATGGCGAGGGATGCTTGCATGTGCAAAGTGTTATTATTGTCTATTATTATATCTGGAATGCAAGATCAACTGGAAGGTGATGGTTTCATAGCGTGCCGCGATTGTGTCATTTAATATAAAATAATGGGATGATTGATCCTGGCCCACCGAAGCAAACCCTAATGCAGCTGCAGCCGTAAAGACGGAAGACTTTATGTTGCACGATCCTGCTTACCTGCTGGATATTGCTATTATACAAGTTATACAAGTAGCAATGCGTCTGGAAGAAGCTCGTATGTCGTGGTATTATATAGCAATCCCGTGCTCCGTGGCTAAGCCATGTTAAAGCTGTCACTAGCGCTGCTCCTGCAGATGTGAGTATCCAAGCTGTTCATCAGAGATTAGATCCCACCAGGATTCATTTCTATGAATAATAGGGTGTTCATTGCTTCTTCCGGGTCCACATCTGTCCGTATTCCATGCTGCATTCTCATCCTATTATGCTCAAGAGTCGCGTGCCTCACTTTATCCGGGAGCGAGAATGCGGCAATTATTGCATTCAAGGGTCCTGCGGGAATTGATATCTGATGGAAGAGAAACCCATGTCAATAACTATCTACGTGCAGCGGGTTAGGAGAGATTGACCTCCTTCCAATCAGATATTCAATTGCAAAAGCTAACGCTGTAGTGGATTCTGGATGGTTTGGCTTCACCTGTTCTAGATCCTTGACTGACATAAAGAGACAGCAGGAATTCCATAATAAGGGTATGGGTGATGGCCGTGGCCTTTGAACAAGCAATCCATTATACTCAATCCAACAGGGTATCGACATATTCCGTCTTTCTCATCCCTCCCCAAGCCTGTTTCCCCCCCAGAGCAGGCCACTGAACGAGAAAGCGGTCGACGAAAGGCAACAGAAGCTTCCCCGACAGACTGAGAGTCGTTACACGAGCCCATGATTCCACAAAAATAGTACGCAGCTGAAATGTAAGGGGAGCTTTCACTTCTGAAGAACTGTCCTTCCACCGAGCACAAGAAAAAAGAGATAGGAAGCCATGCCAGAACCGCAGAAGCTTCGCGGCTAATACGACACACACTGCCGTGGCTGGACCGTTGGTAAGAATCACGTCAGGATATGGCGAAGAGAGGTTTACAGGACGTTGTCCTTGACCCGGATGGAGACCAAGTAGCACGAGCAGGCAGGCCCAGAAGCATTGAAGGGTTGAAAAAGGAGCCGTCAGATGGGATTGATGTACACGGCGTGCGCGTGGCACAGTAACAATAGCGTAAGATGCAGGTAGATGCCCGTCTAGTTTCAAGTCGTCCTGTCTCGCTCTTTTACTCTGAAGACCGGTCTCAAACTCCACTGCTTTCCTGGCACTGAAGTTGTCGCCCGAACTGACAACGTAGGTTCGATATGTGTACACGCTCGGGTCTAGTGGCATACGTCGTAACATGGAGAACATTTCAGTCGTATGTCCACCGCTGCCCAAGACAACCAGGAGATGAGTGGCGGAATGTCTCGGACGGTACTTGGGGACTCTGGCACGCTGGGAGGCTGCGAGAGTACGAGCAAGTATCTGGCATTGAATTGCGCTCAGATCAGTCTGACATCCTGGGAATCCTATTTTCCTTCAGACTCACAAGGGTGGCTGCTATGCCAGTCACAATAGCAAGTGCTGAGGCCCAGCATAAGAGGTTCAACAGAGAAAGCTGCCATGGCGCCATGGGCAATAAACTACCAGCCAACACAGGCGATTTAGATCCACCAGGCCAGGAGAGAACAATAGGATAGTGAATCGCCTTGTTCTAGTTGTTCCTGGGTAAGGGCGGCGTCATTGTCTGGAATTGAAGCCGTGTCGGATCAACGCCTCCTATCTTGCCAGTGAATGTACACAGACAAATGCACACGGACAACAGACAACCTCCGCGTAAAGATAACTTGTCTCTCTGCTGGCGTGGAGGTAGAAAACGCTGCCTCGCGATCTGTCTCTTTCTTCTGCAGTTGCTGTGGTCTGTGCGGTTCGGCGATTATTTTCGGTTCTTCTTAACTCCCGCGAGACTTACTATTTTATTTATTTCCTGGAAGAACCAGACATCTCCATCGTTGTTTCGCCTGGTATGCAATGAAATGGCATCATTCTTCTCTAGACGATTGAGCTGCTTTTACTGTGGGCAACGCTCTGCTCAGGAAAAGCCAGGCCCCGTCCGCAAATGGCGTTGTAAACATTGCGAAGCCATCAACTATCTTGACGAGGTGCGCGCTTCTTTCGACTTCCCTGTTTATGTACTCTACTAACCAACTCTCTCGCTGCTGCTGCAGGATGGAAACATCACCGATCCTCCCACTGCAGAGACAAATCCAGCTGCAAACGACTCGGGAACTCCCAGCCGTCCCTTTGACACGTTTGACCTCAAGGACACTGAATTGTTCTGTTCGACCTGCCTTCGCAACCAAAATCTGTTCATGAGCGCTCTGGCATCATGGGTTCCTTCCTCCGACGACAAAGCAAATGCTCTTTACGAACGGGAATATCCCAAATTTCGCCGACATCTTGAGGAGCAGTACCCGCAGGTTTGCGCCAAGTGTGAGCCACGAGTTCAGCAGCGCATTGCCCAAACGGGGTACGAGGCAAAAGCAGACAATCTCAGACGCATGATGGAGCGGAGCAAAGAGAGCAGAGTAGCCAGACAAGCCCGGAATCGAAACTGGAGGAGTCTGCTGGTCTCCGCGGGAGCCATGGGTCACTGGGGCAGCATCTCTGGCCAGCTTGCTTGGGATCTGATCAGTGCCATGGAAACCGCACAACCGATACAGAATGGTAGTGATCATGGATTGCTCCCATCTATCCTGTCATATGTGGGACAACTTCTTCCAAACCATGCTTCGGTCGATTTGGCGTCGTATGCAGGCCTGTCTCTTGTCGCTGGCATCCTCTCAATCTGGTGGAATCCAAAGCTGCGACTGAGGATAGAAGGGATTGGTGGCAGATTTGTTGGTTTGGCAGAGTATTATGAAGTACAGTTGATCGTGATTGTGGTCAGATGCGTATTCTGGGCAGTGCTTAAAGACCCTTCGTCGAGTGGTCTGCCATCGACAATGCTTCCGGGCCTGCATATGTTTATGGTTATGTTCACGATCTTGGTGAGTCTTCCCTTCTCCCTCTTTGCACTTCTGTCGAATCCCCCTGTTAGATGACAATGCTTACGGAGTTGCTAGTCTGCTGTGTTGTCTTCTCGCGTTATCCAACATGATACTCGCCCACTTGTAGATTGGTCGAAGCTTGTTTCAGAAACGACTACTACAGCTCAGACGATGAAAGTATCCGCTACACGACAGAGTGCTAGTGACTCGCCCTACATGCGTTCCATTGAGAATACTCCTCGCTATACCGGACGGTTCCCAATTGAGAAATTGGCGACTCCTCGGCCTGAGCCTGAGCCTGAACCGACTCTTCCTTCCACCCCTCGTTCGCCAGAAGTGGACTCTATGGACTGGACACCTTCCCAGCAACATGATTTCCGGCCAACAGTTAGTGTATACCAGCGGAACCAGAAGTCTGTTCTGGATGGCCCTCTCCCTTTCTACGGATCACTACCGTCTGCACCGAAGCCTCCATCGTGGGCTATTCTTGACCAGGGGGCACAGAAGCCCATCGAACAGGTCGTCGAACGCAATCCATTTCATCATCGCCCAGCTCAGCCAGCATCGTGGCAGCGAAAACCAGAGCAACCTGAAACCGTGTTTGCACCACCAAAATTCTTCCCCCGGAGTGATTACACGGAATCAACTGGCTTAGAAGCTCTGTTCGACAGGGCATTTACTATCAAGTCTCCCGAAGAAGATGGTGAGGAGGAGAATTGGCAGTTCATTTCACATCCGAGTTCTTATCGCTCCACTATGACGAGGAACTCTTTCCTGTTCCAGTCTCTTCGAGTTGGGCTACTTCTGTCGTCTATTCTTGCTTGGGTGCTTTCACAAATGGATGCCATTTCAATTCCAGGAAATTACATAGAAGTGGCCTCACTAGGCAGTGCCAGTCTTATTTCAGGATTTTCTCTTCTTGAGTGTCTGAAGTGGCCCGTACCGCAATGGAATAGCTTCGTGATTCTGGTCTATATCGCCGAACTCGTGGCAGCTGTCCATTTGGGAGCGAATCTACCACGGGTGTCTTTCGATAGGGCATATTTCGACCGATATGGAAAGTTTCTTTTGACTTTTATGGCCATTCAGGAAACAATGGGCTTACTTGCTTGTTATCGCGCCACATCAACGACCTCTCCCGGGTTCAAGATGCAAGGGACGCAACCGACGCCCCCCGAGCCTACGTCCACTGAAAGTCCTCTCAGAAGTTCTGCCACGGAGATGCCCCCCAGTCAGCCCAGAAGTCAAGTATTCAGTTCTCAGTCGCCGCCAGATTCTCCTGCTTCCTCTTCCTCCCATATTACTACTGGCTTTAGTAATCGAAAGCGCGTCAACCAACCCAGCTCGCTGTTTAATTCTCAATCGTCAGCAGCACCTTCATCCTTTTCCTCCTCTATTGCTGGCTCTAGCTTCCCGCTGCAGCTGTCAGACAAGTCCTTCGGTCAAGGCAGTCAAGCATTCAACTCTCAGTCCTCAGTTCCTCCTCTCTCATTTTCCTCGACCATTCCTAGCTCCAATTTCTCGTCTCAGCCCTCCGAGATACCACGCCAGTTTGGGCCTTCCCCTTATAATACCCGTACTGGTGCGCAAGGAAGCTTCACACTGAATGATCTCAAGGGCTATGACTCGGAAGACTCTGGCCTTTTTGGTCACGATTCTGATACGGAGACGACAGCCACGACCGCAACAGCTACCACAAACAATACTATCCGAAACATCCGGTACGGGCGAAACATTGATAACGACGCTTTTTTCTCCCCGGCACGGTCTGGGTTGGGACCGGGAATTACAAGTCTTAGTCTTGAAGACCAACCTTTCCGCCGCGTTACTCGAAGTCAGACTAAACGGCAAAGGGATATGTTTAATAGATACCCTTTGCGCGGAATTAATTGAATTAATACATAGCCGATCTCAGCCATCCCAATTTTTTTCATTCCCTCTTTTCGTGTTCCTACTTCGACTATGATGTCTTCATTCTCTCCTCTTTTCTTCACCCTCTTCACTCTATTTGTTTTACTCGTTCCTTTGAATCATTGCACGGGCAGATATATCCCATTTGTTTCTTGTCCCCACCGTTTTCTTTCCTCTTTTGTGCTTTCTTCTTTCTTTTAGCGTCGGTGGGATATCCCAATTGTCCTTATGAGCATGAATGAACCATGACATGTATATAGGTAGCTGATTAGATTTCCTTGTTTATTTGCATCATATCGCTGGGTCAGATCGGATAGGATTTGTTGGGTCGGCTTGGGAGGTGTCATTAATCTAGGTAGATTGATTGATTGATTGCATTGCATTATTTAACGTCCGAAAGCCTGACTCCAGGTAGGTTTATAGGTGGTGCCCATGGTAGCTGACTGTGTCATGTTCACGTGACTTCCAAGTTAACAGATAGACACAGGGAATCAAGCATTCTACAGCCCGTCTAGTCGTCAACTCAATATATTGACATTCTCCCTCCATCATTCTATAAGACCTCTTGGAGCTGAATGCATTTTATTGAGGTTCCATATTACCAACTACTCAGGTCAGCACTCACCCCTTGCTCAGGGAGTGACTAGTTAGACTTTCGACTAGGCGCCAGCCCCCAGCTGGAGGGTCACCGAGGAAGCCATTTTCGACGCCCTTCTAAAACTAGGCTGTGGACATGGTTTTGTGTGGATTGTGTGTATAAAAAGTGCAGTAGTATGGCAGATGATAATTGCTGGAATGCTACTGTTTTCAGCATCATGAGCGGCCAAAAACGGCAGTGAAACAGCAAAACAAAATTATGCGTATGTGCCAACTGGTACAAGACATTCTTTCTTTTCCGGACTAAGAGTGTTATTTTGCAGACCATAAATAACTCCAGAATACCTAATAATAGTGTCGAATCCAACGAACAGATAGATACTTCATGATCTATGCGACATGCGAGCAAAAATACTGAAAATGGAGTAAATGTGAATTAACGAAAATGCGTATCTTTTGTGAGAGGGCTTTCCCCCCCCCCTTTTTTGTTTTTTTTTCCTTTCTTTTTAATAGAGAAATAAGTCCAGTGTATATAGTCAAATAGACGGGAAAACTCGCAAAGAAAAAATCATAATCCATCCTTGAACTTCAACGCCCCCAGTTCGAGACTCAAGATGAAGATGCTGCGGCATTTGCAGGACGAACGGGATTTGTCTTAGGTAGCGGTGGGAGCAGGCTCCTTGCGCTTTCTCGAGAGTACTGGGCCATCAATGCATCCATGATGACGAGGGCGGACATGGCCTCGACGATGGGGACAGCACGCGGGACGACACAGGGGTCGTGGCGGCCCTTCGCCTCGAGGGTACCTTCCTCAAAATCGTAAGCGGCGGTGGTCTGGGCCTGACCAATCGTCGCGGGGGGCTTGAAAGCGACACGGAAATAGATCGATGCACCGTTCGAAATACCTCCTTGGATGCCACCGGAGTTGTTTGTCTTGGTGGTCAAACGCTGCTTGGTGGCTGTGGAGCTTCCAGAGCGCGTTTCGACTTCGGAAACGACGAACGGGTCGTTATGAATGGATCCCGGTACTTCACAACCGCCGAATCCTGACCCGATTTCGAATCCCTTGGTCGCGGGGATGCTCAGCATTGCATGCGCCAGCTTGGCCTCCAGCTTATCGAAGCAAGGCTCGCCCAGTCCAACGGGGACGTTTCGGATAACACAAGTCACTGTGCCTCCAATGCTGTCTTTGTTGTCACGGAACGTCTCGATTACTTTTGACATCCGGTTGCTTGCCTCCTCGTTCGGGCAGCGCACTGGGAGGAAAGAGTCGACGGTCTTCCGGTCAATCGTTTCGACAAGTTTCAAGAATTCCAGGTTTGTTGCTGCGGTTGGATGCTCAGGCGTAGGTGGGAAGAGGTGCTCGTTACCGACCGATGAGACGAAGCTCACGATCTCGACATTATGGGCAAGGCGAAGATATTTCTCTGCAATGGTACCGGCAGCGACACGACCTGGTGGACGAGGTTTAGGGTCAGCCTTTCTTTCCTTTCCTTCTCCCCTCCCTAGTACAAGGGAAAAACCAACTAACCAATTGTTTCGCGAGCGCTACTACGGCCACCGCCACTACTGGCCTTCACTCCATATTTCTCAAGATAGGTAAAATCCGCATGGCTAGGTCGAGGATACAGATCCATTGTGCTATTTCCGTAGTCTTTGGGTCTCTGGTCCTCATTGCGCACTATCATGGCGATGGGAGTCCCCAGCGTTACTCCGAATTCCGTTCCAGATTGAATCTCTACCCTGTCTTTCTCATTCCGCGGTGTCGTTAGGGCACTCTGGCCTGGGCGTCTGCGGGTCATTTGCGGTTGAATATCGCGTTCTGTGAGCTCCATGCCTGGTGGGCAGCCATCGACGATGCAGCCGACGGAGCGGCAGTGAGATTCACCATAGCTAAAAGTAAGACGTGGAACAATTAGATCGTCTCGTCAAAAATAGAATATATCGAATGGGTATCAGCTTACGTGGTGACTCGGAAGTATTCTCCCCACGTCGACATCGCGAATGGAGCGTTTTGATGGCGGGGTATTCAGTTCGGTTGGTCTTCAGCTGAGCTGTTGCAAGAGGCAGTATGCGCAAACCAGATAAAACTAGATGTTCGAAGAAAGAAAGAGCCTTGCAGAGGAATGTTTCGTCCAGCGCAGATGTTCGAATTGGAAGACTTGATGAATCTCGTTCTTTTGTCCTCGAAATTTGGCGACTTTTGACTCCAACTTGCCTTTCTGGGACTAGCGCGTCCGAACATCGGCGGCGTCTTCAGAAATTCCCAAAAGAGTAATGCCGCGTTTCCCCAGAAAGTCGCCGACGTCTGTCGTCTCGCAGCGTTCCCTGATGCTTCTTCCCTTACGTCGAGCTCAATGTCACTTGTCTTCGTTGTCAACACGTAGACAGTGCATCAGCGCTCCATCAGCAGTCTTCTGCCGCCGCAACTCGTCTTACCACTTTAGCAAGTTTGCGGAGCTTGCCAGGTGCGAGTCTTCTCGCAATCAGATCTACCAATCTCTCTCGACAGATCCCTATGTAAACCTCTCGATAGAGCATTTTCTGCTTGAGAACGCTCCGTCTGACTCGAATGTCCTCTTTCTCTATGTCAATCGACCTTGTGTTGTCATTGGACGAAATCAAAACCCATGGCTCGAAACGAACCTCGGAGCTCTTTATAACGACCGTATGAGGACCTATAATGACAGCAGACTATCGCAGCCTTTGTCTTACAATGCTAAAGACGTATTGTATGTTCGCCGTCGATCTGGCGGCGGCGCCGTTTACCACGACGAGGGGAACCTTAACTACAGCGTGACCTCGCCACGGACTAGTTTTACGCGCAACAAACACGCCGAGATGATGGCTCGAGCTCTCTATCGAATTGGGGCTGTTAATGCGAGAGTCAATGATCGTCATGACATAGTGTTACCTATTGATTCCCATGGAATGTCGAATGAGGGGTCTGCCGCTTCTGCGGATGCTTTGCAACCGCGGAAAATCTCGGGCTCTGCGTTCAAACTGACGAGGCATCGAGCACTTCATCATGGGACATGTTTGCTTGATTCCCCCAATATCCATGGTCTCGGTTCATATTTGAAGTCTCCCGCACGGCCATACGTTAAGGCCAAAGGCGTCGAGAGTGTTCGATCACCTGTTGCGAACGTTTCGTCATTTTTGACGAATTCCTTCGCTCCATTCTCAATCCAGATGGTCATAGGCAGCGTCATTGAGGAATTCATCCGTCTCTATCAAGTTAGCCCTCATGCTTTTCTCCGAGCGCAACGCGCTCATGCGAACGAACCGGGTTTGTACGCGGGAGATGACTGGGTGGTAGGGACTGTCGGGGACTCTGAAGTAGCTGAAGAGCCGGAAATCCAAAACGGAATCAAAGAGCTAAAGGTAGGTGCACAAGGCTAGAGACTCGTGTTTTCGCAAACAAGATCAGGAGCTGATTCATCTATTCAAACAGTCATTGGAATGGAAGTACGCCCAAACCCCACAGTTCACTTTTTCTACATTTCCTACTGAAGAGGACCCGCGTGAAAGACCACCGTTGCCACCTTCTCTTCCTCCTTCGGTGAGCAGTCATCCTTTACAGGTCATTTTGCATTTATCTTTGTTAATCCTATACCATCAACTAATCCGAGTTTCTCTAAAAAGACTCAGATCTTTCTCCGTCTCAAGCACGGAGCCGTCATCGAAAGCCACATTTCCACCTCACCAGATTCACCCACAGCATCTGCACAGGCGGGTGGAATCCACGAGTCCCTGAATGACCGTAGACTTCACGAGCTTTCCCTGTCAAACTGGAGCCAAATTCTAAGCAGACTTGGCAACGAAGATGTCGGGGTTGATACAGTGCAGGAATTGTGCAGGTTTATAGGGGAGAAACTTGCCGCTTCTCCCGACTAGTCGATTAATCGGGATCTGTCGGTTAGGGTTCGGTTCGGTCATTATAGCATCGGCTTCCATTTGTCTTATGTTACGCAGTTTATAGCATGTTAAGTATAGACCATGTATAGTATGCCAGTCTGTTATAGAGACTAGATCAATTTGTACATGCAGTGTATTCAGGTTGTCTATCGTCGGTCACAATTTACGACCAAAAACCACAGTTGTTTCTTGCAGGGACGGAAAACTGATGGAGCAGCTAATTTAAACTCAATTCAATCTAGTACAATTGTACGCACAAAATCATTGCATGAAATCCAATAATCTTCCCATATTCTGCAAGATTCTCACCAAAATCGAGAGATAAAAGTTGAACCAAAAGAAAGACATCACACGTTACCATCATCATTTTGAAATCACCCTTCGTTCCTCATGTCACTTATAAACTGGTGTAGAAAGACATATATAACCAACGGAAGTAAAAGATAAAAAAAAGGAAAATAAACGAGAAACACGAATGAGAAAAAAAAAAAAGAGAGAATAATATATACTTATGAAGTCATCCAGCACCACATAAGCAGGAGTATAAAGACTATCTGCTTATAGACTGGGCCCCTGCACTGGTTCTCCTACTCGGCGATTTCTCCGAGAAATCATCCATATCCCTAGCGGTTGCATTTACCACTCTCAGCTTCTCCTTGGGGACGGTAAACGTCACTTGTACCCGCCGTCCTTCGGCGGCGGCCTCGACATCCCAGTCTTCGCTATCATCATCGCTGGTTGGCGAGTAGAGCCCATCTAATATAGACTCACCGGGAATGGACCTTGAAATTCGAGTGTGGGATGCGAGAATGTTGTGTTGTCGCCTATTGGTGTTGTTGCTTTCATTGTTATTGGTTGCACCCCAATCTTTCGCCCCTTGTTTGCGTCTGTAAAGCTCTGCAGAAGCACTGACGGCTCTTCGGGGGAGTGTTGACCCGTAAGATGAGGATGATATGAAAACTGTGGGACTTCGGTCGATGCTTGACATCACAGGCGCAGCACTAGGCGATCTCCAGGAAGGTGTCTTCCTTAGAGAATCATTGATGGCTCTCCGAACACTTCCAA
Source organism: Monascus ruber (assembly GCA_002976275.1). Lineage (NCBI taxonomy): Eukaryota > Fungi > Ascomycota > Eurotiomycetes > Eurotiales > Aspergillaceae > Monascus > Monascus ruber. Next base: position 3,659,899 of record PSNO01000001.1, on the reverse strand, counting down.
TTAACCCGTACGCCTTTTGTTTCGTGGCGTCAGGTTTATTCTTCGAGGGTGACTCGGGCGAGGTTGGAGAATCGTGAGCTGTTCCAAGAAGGGATTCTCTTTCCGCCTGTCGTAGCGAGAACGTAGTGCGAGCAGTGGAAAAGATATCCGTTGAACGGTACTTCTCAGCAGAACTCATTCCGTTGCTGGTATTACTGCCGCTTGTAGATGGGGGCGTCTGCTGCTCCTGGGTCGAAAGTATACCCTTTGAAAATTCAGGATGCCTTTTGAAGTCTTCAACTCGAAAGTTATGGGCACTGAATGTGGATCTCTCCGAAAATGAAGTTGTTGAACTTTCAGATAAGTTGGATGTTGTACGATCACTTTTAACTGGGGAGTGGCTTCCATTTCCATTCTGTGAGCCAGCTCCGGAATGGTCGTGAGGATTTTCCAAGTCTGCTGCAACAGCTTGTGGTTCTGAAAGCAGACCGGACGTGTCATGTGGTCCACCGTTTTGCTGACCTGTTTGCTGGGGTTTGGTGATCAGACTCTCCCTGACGTTTGCTTCGTCTTCATCACGCTCGTCAATGGTATGAATTCCGTCAGGGACTTCCCTCGTCCTGGAACCGCTGTATTGCCGGTGGGGTTTCCCGTTCACGGTCTGCCTGCTGTCTGCTGTTGGTCCCAGCAGACCTGTACGTTCTGCAGTTGCTTCTCCATGATCCCGCCAACTGAGATCTCCTTCATTACCTTGATTTCCAGCCCATGGATAGAGGTTATCTCGAGCAGGATTCCAGGCACTTTGTCCCCTTATATGGAAGCTGCTCGACATGTTAGGATCGTCCCAGAAGTGAGATCGTTCGGCTCCTAGAGCTAGGTCGCGAATTACGCTATCCCTCGTCCGATGTGCTCGTCGTTTCCATATGTTAAACCATGCAAATACCGCAATGGCTGCGACGGCGGGAACCCCCACTCCAATGCCAACCCCTAGCCCAGCCTTTGATGCGGAAGAAAGTTGACCGGGGCTATCCTTTGATACCTTTGATGTTTGCTGGCTTGGATTAGCGTACGACGTGGCCCAGGTGTTGGATGTGATATTGTACAAGAAGACCTGAGAGTTCAGTTGCGGCTGAGATGTGAGACGCTTCGAAGAGGTTGGTGGTGGTATAGTGTAACCCCCTGCGATCATCATTACGCCTCCAGGTAACATTGTCGCGCCATGCCCGAAAATCCCGGCTACACCTGGCAGTCCTGAGCCATTCAGAGGCGGCACGTTCCAGGCCCATTGTCCCGAGCCACCATAGCCTTTCCCTACATCCAAAACGGCGAGCTGAGGTTCGGCAGGAGTACCAGTATCACCAATCCAGCCGCCGAAGATAACCACCTTAGTGCCATCTGGAGAAAGGACAGCAGTGTGGCCAGATCTTGGCTGGACGACTGCATTCTTTTGCGCAGCATTTCCGGGTGTGCCCGAGTCTGGATTCCAGCCAACGTCGACGAAACTCCAGCTGCCTTGTGGGAGGGAAAACAATGCTAGCTGAAACATGTCGATGAAGTCATCGTGGTCGTGGCCGCCAATCAAGAGGAAGTTTTGTTGTTGTAGGACGCCACCTGCCGAAGTAGCCACCGAAGTGCCCAGAAGTGGAGTGATAGTGAAGCCTGCCTGGGGAGATGGTGGTGCTCGGTCGGCAGTCAGCTGCGCTTCGTATGTAATATTAGCGGAAGAGCCGACGGGTTCAATAAGGACCATTGACTGAGAGTAGATCATCGAGTCTTCATAATCCGAGCCAACGCTGAACGGACACATTCCGCCAAAGGTGTAGATGGAGCTGAAATTCGTATCGGTAGGCGCATAAGCGAATCCTGCAGCCATATACTTGGAGCTTTTAAGATTGTCGTTGACAGAATCATTCTGTGCTAGCGCCACCGAGAGTTCATCCCATGTCCCATTGCCAATCGAACTGTTGTTATCGGAGATAAACTGCCAGACTGAACCCTCACTGGGAGTAGTCTGACAGTCTCCTGCGTAGACCTTGATGAACCCCTGCCTGTCTATCACGGGTATAATGGCAGCCTCTCCATGGCCAGTAGTGGAAAACGGAGTCTTCTCGAGCAGGACCGAATACTGGGCGTTTGTAGCGTTGAAGTGTCCAGAGACATCCAGGGAGAGGAACTCCGTCTTATTCTCTGTAAGCGAGTTGGATAGAAGTAGATAGACGAGCGAATTGTTGTGTCGAGACGACGCAAAGATGTAGGAGGGAGTGTATGGTAAGGAGGTGGAAGTGGCACAGACGAACGACACAAAGTGGATAAACAGATAAACGAATGCTGCGTTGTTCATTCTGTCCACGCATAGTAGACAATATCAGGAGCAATGACTGCAGTCCACGTATATTGAATAAAATCAGCAGAATAGGTTTCACTCATCTCATGGTGGGATGGGGAAATGGTGGAGGATCGACTGAGTCCCTGCAGACAAGGAACAGACGGCATGGAGGGCGACGAGTACAAGGAAGTAAACAGTTCTTGACTTGGAGTCCAGACCATTGTGAACAGCCTTTTGCTCCATACAGCAGCTCCGAATCCGTGTTGGTCGTCTTCTCCAGGCGAGCGCAAGATCTGATTGACGGTACCGAAGTCAGATGGCGTAAACACGGTGTCGTTGCGCGGCAACAAGAGGTACCTGTCTGTTGAAGCAACTCTGTCTAGACAACCCTGCGCATCTCTTCCCGGTCTTCTTCACGGGTGTATTATTCAGCCAGCAAGGACTCGGATGTCCTGCACTGATCACATAGGTATCTGGTGTCTAATCGTTATCCGTCTGTTGTCCAACTGCTGCGTAAGAGTCGGGTGCACTATGACGGGGCTATCTGCAGGCGAACTGCCGCCGAAATAACGATATTATATTTTTTTTTCTTTGCTTCTATTTGGATTCCAGTGTGCTGAGTAATAAGAATGGCCCCCAACCTCCATGATACGAATCCTGTAATGTTCGAGGGTACCATCCCGAGGGACAGGGCCATATGATTTGCATTATACTACAGAACGCGATGCGCGGTGCATCTATCGATGTGTGCCTTGGATATGACACAGCAGGAGCATTCTGTAGGCGAAGAGCATGCACAGCGCTATCATCGCGCGTAAGCAGCAGACAAATTGAACTTTTAAGTTTTTTAGAACTGTCTACAATAGCATCACGATGTCTGTGGCCAACCATAAAGAGAGCGTGGTTTTTAAGGATAAATCCTATTTGATCGATCCGGTTTATTGCCACATATATGTTTCATATAGCTTCATGCGCGATAAGGTGAGCACTGCAACAGATGGGGCCTGCAGGATCTCCTGCAGGATGCTCGCTGGGCAGCAAAGTAAAGAAATCAGTCGGTCTAGGCTCTAAGATAGGGCCTCGCGGACCGCGACAGCGCTGTGGGATGATAGCGGACATTTTTCAGCAATATTACATTCGCATGCTGTGGCTGAACGCTGTTTGATATTATTACATCCTGTCAATCCCCGCCAGGACATTGATCCGCGTTTTTAAAAGTTTGCAAGGGAAGACACTGAATGCATCCGTGCCTATACTGTACACGTACAGATAGCTGCCTGTCAGACCAACTAGTTTTTGCCCGAAAGCCAAGCTGAAGTTGCATTTGGAATGACGTAGAAGAGCTGAATCGGCTGTAGATATTGAATCGATGCATTGATTTGGTGAACCAACAGATAGAAGGAGTCTTTTCTTGAATTTTAATAACTGAACGGGACGAGGCGCCTCGGGAGCTAGACTGGTCTATGGAGTCGACATGCAGGGAGATTGCATTCGCCGCTTCCATGATTGACGTATACTGATTCATATATCCATATCCATAGGAGGGATTTGATATCGTCGCATCTGTCAATAACGTCGGACGAGAAAGCTGGAATCCATGGGTCATGCGTTGGCCACCAGCCAAGCTAGCTCGTTCAATATAGCGAACAGCGTAGACAAAAGGCGCATTGAGGAAACACAAAACGATGATACAGCCAAGGCAAATGGTAAAATAGCTACTATTCAGGATAGAGTAATATTAATAAGCAATCATTTAATAATAAGAGGGAAGGCTATACCACGTACCTATACTTGTGGTCTTCTGTGATAAGCTAACGGTACGCAGTATAGGGAAATTGCCCGGGATAAATCGTCTGTGGAGAAGCGGAACTAGCCCATCTCGATTGGGGCAAAACACGTTTAGGAGAAAATACCGAATAATATGCATAGAAACAGAACAGGACAGAAGATGAAGCAAGCAAAGCTTCGAGCAGAGTGGCCAGCGAGGCCGATGGAAGGCGACTAAATGAGATGACGGAGACGGGGAATTGCCTGACAACACGTAATGATGGCCACGACGGCAATACTTGGTTGGGAAATCCGCCACTGGGATTATATTCGCGTTGGCAGAGTGATTGCCTGCGACAACTGATGGAAAGCGATGAGATATTCTTGTTCTTAATATTTCCGAAGACTACCAACTAATCTGCCTAAACACTCTCTAGTAGTAACAGGATCATCCTCGTCTAGGCCGTACTGTACATAGTCATAGTGCAGCATACAGTAATATATCTGCAATGCCAAGCCTCCAAAGGCGGCCCACGGACCATCGTCGGATGGACGGCCGAGCGCTGCAGCTAGACTGAACACGGTTTAGTGCTGCTAATCTCCACCACCAAACTGGCCTGTTCTCCGCTTTCCAAGGTTAGACTGGCGGTAATTTATATTTAGGTCTGGGCAGTGACTCGATACGTCGGTACGTCAGTACGTCAATACGACCCTGCCAGTTACAGTATTCTCCCATCCTGTCTCTTACCGTAAATACTGTTCGCTGCACCCAATATCGGCCAGTCAGACGGTGCCATGCTTGTCTTAATACGTATTTTATACATGCATTACATGCTCCCCAGGCCCCTTGAAAAATACCTATTATTATAATTTATCACTGACCCTCTTCCCCCTCCCAAAAGCTGATCGACTATTTTATTATTTCTGTCTCGGTCGTCCTGGATGTTGCCTCCGGGTCTCGTCGCTGTCCCTTTCCAGCTTCACGTTTTGCTCTTTGGACTGCTGTTTGTCTTCAGTGAGACATGCTCCATTATCGCTGCCTATCCAAGCCCTTTCCCTTGACTCCCTCCGCCGCCCTGATCCCCTCTCGTCTGTCGAGCTAGCGCCGTATTGTCCGACCCAGAAAGCCAAGTTCCAGACAGCTTTAACCTAACCTAACCTTCCATTCCATTCGATTCTCTCTTCCCATGAGCGTTCCAGCTTCCAACGGAACCCGATCTCTTTGCATCCCATTATCTTGATTCCTTGCATTTTCGGATTCGCAGTCCGCGTCCGTCGTCGGTGTTGTAGCAACTTTGTCGACGAATTTCCGGCAACCCCGATCCTGCGGCCTGCTCGTCATCATCGCTGTCCCCCTCGAGACCACGAATACATACACGACTACCTTTTACTCTTGAGTTGATCTCAGATGACGAATGCCGGCCCTTTCGTCCGCATCCGTTGAATTGCTTATATACTGGTGAATCGTTGACCGATTTACTCAAAAGGGAGAAAGAAAAGCAAGCATTTGGAGAGACAAACAACCCGATACCTGTCAACCCCCTTCCCATTCAACACACTGAACAAGGACCGAACAAGAGAATGTGCTCCAGAAACCTTGACATAGTAGTTTGTGTGATACCGTAAGGAGTTTGAAAATGACCAGACGGATGCCCTCGCTAGGTAGCCTGGAGGATCCCGATAGCTCGATTGCTAGGACTGGTCAATCTTCACCTCTTTTCCCATCGCGCATCTTGAATCGATCGAGGGAGGATATTTCCAAACGAGTCTCAGAAAGAAGTTGGGGGTCGTCGGAGTCATTGGTTCCTACGGCAATCGAAGAAATCGACGCAGAGCAAGCGCTCGCGAAACCCCCGGCCGCCAAATTACCCCCAATTACTGACGGAGCAGGGAACCAACCGGTCCCTCGTTTCCACCATATATATCACTCCTCTAGCACCTCTAAAGCCTCTTCTACTCGGACATCGTCCAGCTCGCTTCAGGCCTTGAATGAGAACACCGTTGTCGACGCCCGATCCGACTCCAGCCTCCGCACCCGCACCGTTCTCCCCCAGAGAATGGCTCCTCGTCCTGCGAAATCGTCAGAGTCCCGTGCCTCCCGCACCAACGCGGACGCTGCCTCCCAAGACTACCCTGTTTACCCTGATCAATCCTACGCCGTTTTGCAGTCGCAGGTGCACCCCACTTACCAACCGCAAAGTCTCCGCTCCCGCAGTTCTTATCCTTCACGTATAGACACATCTAGTTGGTTTTCTTCGGCACGAATTTCTCGCACAGCAGGAAATACCCCTGCATCGAGTCCCGGGCTATTTTCAGTGAAGACACCTACTTCTGCGACTCCCTCCGGTTCTGAAGACGAGAACCGCGTAGGAAGCCCATGTCTTCATCCAACGCATTTACAGCCGCCGAAAGAGTAAGGCTACCCCTTACATATGATTCTTCAAGCATCCTATTGGCATTTCAAAACGAATTGACAATCTTCTCTGGCAGGACACATACCGCCGAAGTGGACCGAGACGTCGTGACGGGAAACAAGCTCATCAACCAGTATGAGATCCTGGAGGAGCTGGGACGTGGAGAACACGGTAAGGTGAAATTAGGCCGACATGTTGTTACTAGACAGCAAGTGGCCATCAAAATTGTCCAGCGTTATTCGAAGCGACGCCGATTGGGCAAACTAGGGAATCCAGAGGATAAGGTCAAGAAGGAAGTCGCTATTTTGAAGAAGGCGCGACATCCCAACGTGGTCAGTCTTCTAGAGGTTATTGACGACCCCAATAGCCAGAAGGTTTATATTGTCCTCGAATATGTCGAAAACGGGGAAATTATCTGGCGCAAGAAGGGCCTGCGAGAAATTGTCCACGTCGACAAGATTAGAATTGAGCGCGAGAAGAGCGGCTTGTCAGACACTCCGGCCTTCGTTGAGGAAAGCCTGCAATACGTGCGAACTGCCCAACATCTTCGTCGTCAGCGGGAGAAGGCGCGCGAGCGGCGTCAGGCACATGCCGCGACTGTCCAGCAGTTCCACATCCCTGCCTGGAGTTTGGAGCACGGTGGGGAATCTGACGATGAACAGGGACCGGAAATATCGATCCCCAACAAACCCACTAGCCATGCCTTTAGGAATGGTCAGGATGATACCCAGCATTCCCCTAGGCAGTCGTTAGCTTCAAGTAGCTTCGACTCTAATGAGTATCGGAACGACGACTCCGCTTTGGCTGCCGTCGAAGGTAGCATGTATGGGGCGTATATCGACCCTCCATTTGAAAGACGATTTAGCACGGCTTCGAGTAGTTTTGGCTACGCCCCTTCGGAACCCGAATGGCAATCGGACGATGATGATATGTCCTACGTGCCTTGTCTGACCATGTCTGAGGCTCGTAGCGCATTCCGTGATGCTGTGTTAGGGCTTGAATACTTGCATTATCAAGGGATTATTCACCGGGATATAAAACCCGCAAATCTTCTAATGACCAGTAACCACCGTGTGAAGATATCCGACTTTGGAGTCTCCTACCTTGGCCGGCCCATTAGAGATGATGACGATGAGCAGGATTTGACGGAAAGGGATGCCTCTGAGCTTGATGATGCGCGAGAACTGTCCAAAACTGTTGGTACGCCTGCTTTCTACGCCCCGGAACTATGTTACACGGGCGATGATTTCGTCGATTCTATTGGGGCTGTGCCGAAAATTACTGGTGCTATAGATGTCTGGTCTCTCGGTGTGACTCTTTACGGCATGATCTTTGGGCGTCTACCATTTCTGTCCGACGATGAATACAGCATGTTTCAAAATATTGTGAAGAAGGATGTCTATATTCCTCGAAAGCGCTTGAAGCCCATCGAGCGGAACGACCAACAAGCTCGAGGTGCCAATAGTGACACGCGACCGGAAGATGTGCTGGACTATGAGGAAGTTGACGACGAACTGTTCGATCTGCTGAAGCGAATTTTGACAAAAGATCCCGTAAAGCGCATCACAATAAAGGAGATTAAGCATCATCCCTGGGTTCTGCGCGGTTTGCCTAACCCTAGGGCGTGGGTTGAAGAAACTGATCCCGCCTACCAAAGCAAGGGCAAGAGGATCGAAGTTTCGAAGGAGGAAGTCACTACAGCTGTTAGCAAAGTGCCCTTCATCGAACGAGTTCGTTCCAACGTAGCGAAATGGTCTACTTATCTAACCGGACGGACAAAAGACAAAATCAAAGACAGAGACATCCGTAAGCGAACCCATAGTGCTTCGCCTTCGGCTGATCTGCGTCGCTCCTCGACAAAAAGCTTATGGGAGGGCCGTCGATTTAGTTTGAAAGGGGACGAGGAGATGACTTGGCGGCCCAAGGCACCAAAAGAAGGAGAGCATCCGCTTGCCCAAAGCGTCACGGCAAGTCCTGTGGAGCAAGAGGAGAAATCTTCTTATTTCGATTCAGATGGTTATAATGGGTCACGTCGACAAACCCCACAGACCGATCCCTCCATTCGTCCAACATCCACATTGTCCACTGCAGAATCCACGAAGACGGTAAGGCCACCCGACTCCGAAGTACCACTCAGCATACATCTCCCTACTGGTCCAGTCTCCCCTGGCCTTGGCAGTCTCTTTGGGGGAGCAGGAAACCGGCCAGCAAGAGGACTCCAGACGGGTCAGCCGTATGCCGAAAGGCCACCTTCAGACGAGACAACGTCTCTAAGGGAAAATCGCCACTCTGGGCCCAGCCTTGCCCTAAGCATGACCCCTGCAGTCGGCCAGGTGGAAAACGCTGCTCTGTGGCGGGAGGGTGAATATCCGCCAATGCAAGCAGCGCGGTCTGCCAGACCGGAATACAGACGCAGTCGGTCCGACCAACCTTCTTGCGAGTCCTCCGCTGAATCGTTTTACCTCACCAAGGATGCTTTACTACGCCAAAGACAGCATGACCTGGATTCAAATACTGACGGTGGTAATGTGTCATCCAGAGTTGAAGGCGACATGTATTCAAATGGCATGACCAACTCACGACGAGTGACACCCAAGGCAGTCGACTGTTCTCCAGCAGGTACACGGTCGGATTCACCCGGTCTTACCACGTCTCCTCCCTCCGCAGCTACCATCTCTTCTTCCTCCATCGATGACTACGCAAGTGGACTGTCTCAAAGTGCATCGCATCCAAGTGTTCCCTCAAAGGCCTCGTCCCTTTCAGGTGATTTATGTCATGCATCAGAGTCCAAAGATAGAGAAAATTATCATGATCCATCCGTCCGGATAGCCACCAACATTCAGATGTGTGAGACTTCTAGAGCCCAAGAATTCTGTCCGGACAGGCAAGAAAAAGATGACGAGTTACGGTACTTTGACGATGACGAAGACGAGTCGGAGGACGAAGGAATCATCATGTTCAGAAAGCGGCCTTCTCACCGCGAACAGAAACTGAATGCGTGACCTATTGTTTTCCTGCTTTGCGGCTCTTTATATTGATATCTCCTTCCGCGGCTGCTATAATCGGACTGTCCATTGTATATATGCGGAATTCGATTCGGGCATGAGACATCGCAAAGCCCTGACATCCCTTAACCGTCGAGCTGTGACTACTTTGTGGCATCCTTGGGCAAGTTTCCATAACCAACCTCCAATCATCTCCGGTTTGCCCGGTGTCCTACTTATAGAGGATTGGCGCTATTTCGCTTACGGGTTTATAAGTGGGGTTAAAAGAGGACGCTATTCTCGCTTCTTTATATTGCTCGCTTCCACTACAAGTTTCTAATTACTTTCACTCCCATCCGACTTGAATGCAAAGGCGATAGATTCTATTCGGATCTCGCGGCACTATAGCTTCTAATTTCTTGCGACTGGGAATACCATTTCCCGTCGCCATGTGTATCACTTGAGTACTATACTATTATTTGCTTCACCGGATTCATTTCGCCTTAACGAGGGGAAACATTTGATTTTTTTTCGGCTGTTAGACTTTGCGTTGACATGCATTTATACATTGCCTGTACATATACGCAGTAGCATTGGCGGCTCTTTTATGCGCCTTGCGAGGTGGGTTGTATCTTGAACCAGGTGTTGGCTAGGTCTTTGGGGCTCTTGGAAGGCGTTTGGCATTGCTTATGTCTCCCCCATGGGGAGTTGATTGTTCTATCATTTTCTTCTGTCATCCAGGCGATCTTCCCCGGAAGCTATACGCAAGGCTTGTTTACCCTTTTCATTTTCCCATTATTATTATTATTATTATTATTATTATTTTCTTTCCCCTCATTTTCGAGTCTGGGTGACTGTATTGCCCGGGATCATATTTCGCTCTCATTCGGCCATGTATGCCATAGCATTGACGGTTGGCGATGGGGCATTATGTGGCATGATGAACGATGGCTAACACGGGCACACCCATGGCGATCTTCTGCTCAGAACCTGGCAGGACGATATAAATAGACTTAATGAGATGCTTCAACTGCCCGGTTTTATACATAGTTTGGGTTCGGCCAAGATGTCGTGGTAGACGATTTATGGTTTCCTGCACACAGCCACTCGCACGCCACTATGCATTGTGTGTATGTATATTTAAATTTATTTATAGAATCAGAAGAAAAGACTAAGAAAGACTAATTAACGTTGGAACGGACGATGCATCCAAACAATGACCTAACAGATAATATCTGAATCTCCGACTGGAAACCTTCGGGGGTTCCTGACACCTGAGTAAGCCCTCGTTCCCATGGATCGTGGTGACGGAGAGTGCCTGAACTGCATACTAAGTACATAGTACACACGGCGCGGGATGCAATCCGGCTGGTAGCCATGGGAATTCACTGCTTGAAGTCCCGAGGGTAACTGAAAAGTCGGTACGACGCATCTATCTAGCCGTACGTGCGTCGAAGGCCAGCTCCTATAGGGATGTATGACAGGAACAGCCCATGTGCGTAGCACTCGGTAAACAATGGCCTGTCCATCCAGGAGCATGCATGGCATGGATTCTATTGGAAGCAGCCATGACGATAGACATCCATGATATAATGAGATATAAATAATAGTTAATAAAGGCTCTGTCAAAGTCAGCCTTGTGTTTTGCCTGTTTCAAACTTTCCGCACCCTCTGAGAGTCACGTGGCAAGCCAGTATTATTTGACGGTTTTATCTTTGGCTGCTTCTCTTCCCCTTCAGCCAGCCCAGCTCGTCGTCTCGACCTTGCTCTCATCATTGCCTGTCCTCCGTCACTGCCTATTTCCGATGACTCTGATCCTCCCGGTTCCCTCCACGAGAATCTACCGCGTTGCAGCCCGCTGGTGCCAGGGCTGCAGAGTCTCTGATCTCCGCGATCTGCGTACGGTACGGTCAGTACGCTGCCCGTACCGGCCTACAGCGGTGGGTAATAATCACATTACTGCACTCTGACCATCCTTTGCGGCCCAAGGCTGATCTGCAAGCTCTGCTCGAGTGAGTTTCAGGTTCTTGTTTGATCCTTTTATTATCAGCTCAGCTGCTAGCAGTATTGTTGGAATCCTGGAGCCTGTTGCAAGCTTGCTATTATTTCTACGGCTGTTGGCAATCCCTCCGAATGGGATTCTGCCACTGTTTTCCCCTTAGGTACCTCCTTGTACCTGCGTCAGCTAATTACCACCGCCGCTTTGAGGCTCTGAATCCCCCCTCCCTCAACACCTCAACCTCTCCTTCTGTCGCCTCCTTGTGGCGTTGGGATTCTGTTCGCATCTGTTCCCACTGACGTGGCCTTTTTTCTTTTTTCGCACTCTTGTCGACTCTGATCGTCCCGCGATGGCTTCGCAGGATCGGAGCCAGGACTCGCGCCCCTCTCCGTCGGGAACCTTTCAAAGCCGCAGCGACAGCGCGTCTCCCCATCCTCAGTATCACCATCACGATGTACCGTCCGGTCTTGGGTTCGATTTTTCTGCGGCCGCGGGCCAGTTCTCTAACGCGACGCCATTTACCAATCCCGGCGCAGGACCGGCTAGTACCCAGTCCTTCGCTTACCCTCCGGGCTACCCTCCGCAGTCGCTCGCCTCGCCCGACCAGTCGTTTCCCCATGGGCAGCCTTTACCACAGCAATTTGATACCAGCTACATGGGTCAACTCGATCAATCGTCAGGTCTACGCCCCTTCTCACAAGATGAAAGCTTCTCGAATCTTTTGAACTCGAATCCTACCGATTTTGACCTTTCTATCTATACTTCTGACCCAGCCGTCGCCACGCACCATAATAACCACATGAACAATACCACCGGGGAGTTTGGATCGCCCATTTTACTCGATACCCATACCCAGATACACCAGCAGCCTCAAACAGCAAATCAGTCGATCAATCCGGTGGATCTGGTCGGTCAAATGGCGTCTCCACACACACCAACTGCTTCACACTTGTCTCAAGACCAGCAACCGACTTCACATCCACTACAGCAACAGCATTCTTCTCCGGGCCCTTTGTCCCCGCCGACATCTACCCATAGTACTTATTACACACCACAGCATTCTCGTCACTCCTCCTTGGACCCTACTACTGTTGCTTATCTGTCCGGCCAGTCAGACTGGCAATCCGTCCTGCACAACTCTGCATTTCAACACCACCAAAAAGCGCCGTCTGAAATTTCTGATCTTTCGTCGGCTGCCCATTCCCCATATATGTCTCAACATGAATCCTTTGATGCCTCTGAAGCCAATGCGTCTCCGCTTTTACCCCCGCAGAACGACCCTGGAGTTTATGACAATGTGTTGGGCATTGAAACCTTCACTCTATCCGAGCAGCAGGCGTTTAGTACCACTCCAAGTCCATATCTGTCGCCTCAGTTAGTACCACAGCAAGGCGCAGATCTGGGGCCCACTATACCTTTTCTCTCGACACAACCACAACCGAATCCCGAGTATCCGACTCCTCCAACGGATATGTACGACAATAGTGGAACTGGATGTATGATGGATATGACTCAGGCGAGCAGTGGTCTAGGGGATATTGGTCAGGCCTCTCAAATGGCTCCTCCATCGATCAACGTCGAATTGGCACCGCCTTCTAGAGCACCTACTTTTGGGCCAAAGCCTGCGGCGAACATGGACTCGCTGAGTCCTCCAGTTGCACATCCACGTAAGCAATACATGATTGAATATGACCCTCGTCGAACTATCCTCCAGGGTCGCTGTTTATTGTCCTCTATGTTCTTGAGATCTGACGTTTCCCTCAGGTGCGGGCCGCGTCCGCAGTAAATCGGACCCCTATGCTCATCCAACTTCTCGATCACTGTCTCCTGTTTCTCTATCAATTGGCCTCGAGCCATTCCCTTCAGTCAGTCCCAGATCGCTCTCGCCGGTTGATAGCAGGCGACAGCCGCTTAGCACACCTGGTTCGCGTGACGTATCCCCTGCCAGGAGGGCTCACAATCGGCGACTCTCCACGTCGTCCATTGACAGCCGGAAGGCGATCCTAGATCTGGCAGATCCACAGCGTCCTGGTGCAGGTTCAAACGATCCTAAACGCGTGCAGAAGCATCCTGCAACATTCCAGTGCAATCTTTGCCCGAAACGCTTCACCCGCGCATACAATCTACGGTCTCACCTGCGCACGCATACTGACGAGCGACCGTTTGTTTGTACTGTGTGTGGAAAAGCATTTGCACGTCAGCATGATCGTAAAAGGCACGAGGGTCTGCATTCCGGCGAGAAGAAGTTCATCTGTAAAGGGAACTTGTCAAGCGGGAGACAATGGGGTTGCGGCCGCCGATTTGCTCGTGCTGACGCTCTGGGACGCCATTTCAGATCAGAAGCGGGCCGGTTGTGCATCAAACCACTTATGGATGAAGAATCTCAAGAGCGCAATCGCTTGCTAACGAACAATCCGCAGCAACAGCCATCCAGCCATCTGCAGCCGGTTCATCAGCCCTTTATGATCCCAGGCATGGATGGGCAACCCACAGGTAGCCTTGTGCTTCCTGCAGCATTGCTTGCTCAGTATCCTGCCCTTCAAACCCTGCAATGGGATCAAATACCTGCCACTGCAGACGATCCTACGGATATTGGGGGTCGCAGTAGTTTTGATGCAAGCTCTGGGGGAGAATTCGGCTTCGAGGATGATGACTCGGGTATCAGTAGTGGATACGCGAGTAGCCAGGGAAACTTATACGCTGTCAATAATCAGGCCCAATTACTGACGGTTAATACCGGAGACCATAACTATGCGGATTCGGAATGGAAAGGCTGAGTTTTCTCTTCGATGCTGGTTCAACTTTTTATGATTTTCCCTTTTACTTTCTTGCTTTCTTCGGATTACACCCCCCCAAATATACCTTTTGACGCGAATCTTTTTCACCTTTTCCTCGAGTTTCAATGTTTCCAGTAACCGAAACTATGTGTGCAGCTGTTGTTTTGACACCCAGTCTACACTATAGAAGGATTCAGGCGTTTAAATACAGGACAGAAAATCCTGCGGCAAGCAGTCCAAGGGCTGGATCTCCTTTCCTTTTATGAACCTTTCCCATTGCCCTTGTTCTGGCTATTTGTATGATCTTTGTTGTTTCGTTCTTTTCTTTTTAATGTCGTGCGTTTACGAAACCTCAACTACTTGAATACCCCGTGAGACATGTCTTTTATTTTGAATGAATACCCACCCCCCCCCCAATGTCTCTTTGTTCTCTGTGATCTCTGGTCATGGTATTTATACTCCGTCATTTGGTTTTCTGGTTTATTTATTTATCATGTCTATATTATTATCGGGTTTGGCTTTAAGATATTCTGAATACAACTCTACAGGTCTGGCATCATGGGCCTGAAATCCTATCTTCTATTTACCCTGCAACTCTGTAAAAAAACCCTGAGTAATTGGGTGCTACAATTCCTAGGTTAACACGAGACCGGGTTGAGGGGTTATTATCCATCCAAATGGTTACTACCAACTTTAAGTCCAGTGTAGAGATATACGCAGAAGGGATAGAACAGGAATCTCAAAAAGATGGGTAATGGATTCATTCTGTTAGCTGTTAACTGTTCAATTTAAATTAGAACTGAGATGAGAAGAAAGCTGAATCGACACAA
Source organism: Monascus ruber (assembly GCA_002976275.1). NCBI lineage: Eukaryota > Fungi > Ascomycota > Eurotiomycetes > Eurotiales > Aspergillaceae > Monascus > Monascus ruber. Next base: position 3,644,823 of record PSNO01000001.1, on the reverse strand, counting down.
GGTATGATAAAAATGATGCCGAGTAAAATGACAGACAGGGGAATGAGGAAACAAACCTCTGAGCCTCCCTGAATGATGAGAATAGGATATCGATAGCCGCAGCAGAGATAAACAGAGGACAAATGGATAAACAAATCACATGCCAGATCCGATCTAAGGTATTTACTGATGGTATCCTGATTCAGTCCAAGTATGGTTGGGTTGGGTTGGGTTAGTTGTATTGTATATATATCCAACAGGGAGAAAAAAGCAGCGAGGAACATCAAAGGAGATTATTATTACTACTATTGAACCTCATTCTGAGATTCATGCCGTGTCTAGTGGCTGCTTGTTCAGCATACCTACAAGTCTCCCGACTTGTTCGATCCACTTGCGTGAGAACTCCTCCTCTGTGAACCGACGGGCGGATGTCCTGGCACGTTGACGCATTGCGATTCTCTCCTCCCGTGGTAGAGCAAGAGCCGCTTCAAAGGCAGCCGCAAATTCATCTTCCGTAGTGGCGCGGAAACCAGTTGCGCCATCACCAAGGTCGACGACGATATCCTCGCGCGGTCCACCTGAGTCATGGACGACACTGATCAGGCCAGCAGCTTGGTACTCGACTACGCAGATACCAAAGTGCTCATTCCACATGGCATTGGCACCGATTGATGCCGTAGACAGATGGGAAAGGACGGTTGGCCAGGGAGCATCGCAGAGGAAGACAGTTTCGTCGCGGATGTGGAGTTCGTGTGCCAGGAGACGGAGGTTGTAGATGTGAGTCTCGTCGGGGCTCGAGTGACGAACAGATCCAATGAGGATAAGTTTCGGGGGTGGTCGCGATGATGCAGCAGGGCTTTTCCTGTTTTCGTTGAGGAAGCGGGCAAAGGACCGCAAGATCAGCGGGTGGTTCTTTTCGGGACGGAATTGCGCAATGTAGAGGATGGTCGGTTGACGAGATTCTTCACTGTCTGCGTCTACTGCAATGGAGGATTCCAGCTCCAACACTGCAGTGGGTGGGAAGACAACCGTCGGCTCCTTGTACTGTCGATCTGCCCGCCAGGGTTCCCAGAGAGATCGAATATGTCCAGACGTCCAGGAGGAATTACACATAACCACGTCAACGTACCCTCCAACCCATCCATAAAGCCGGGCGAAAGCGAGCCAGTACTTTCGCTTGAGCTGGCCCTTGACCCCTTGACCAGCGCCAGCGTTGGTCCCCTTCAGACCACTATGGTCGTCGAGAGATTCGAGCATATCCGTTGATATCGTAGGATAGTGAACGTATGCTCCGGTTGAAATGTCCGGAAAAAGAAATTTGCAGAAGGCAAGAGTAAATGCGTAGCCCATGGTGTCGATGAATACGTCCGGCACAAGGAGGTTGAATGCATCGTACGCAACCACCAGCGATCCCAGTGATTGCCCAAGGAGTGTTAAATGCGGGTATCTGTTACTGTCCACATACTTGCGTGTAGATAGATAAAGGAGGACGACAGTCGGAGCATGAAGTTTGATGTTAAATCGAGTCTGGAGAGTTTGGAACGGGGTTATTGTTAGACCAGAGCAACCAACGCCATTCCAGAATGGTGGAAGAAAATGATGCCCTACCTCAACTCTCTCCAGCATCGCCGCCTTACCGACATTGGCATCTCCGGTATATATGGCGCAGATCGCTTTTGGCCAGCGTTTCTGGGTAGCTCGTACAGCTTCCCAGAGAACACGCTCCCCTCCGCCACCTGCATTACTAGAGTTGCGACGATGCGAGTCAGTGAAACGGCGTAACAGCAAGCACAAGATAATATTGGTCATCGAGGGCCACACACCAGTACGGGTGAAAAAAGCCAATAATCCCGTCCCATTTGTTGCCATTCCCAGGTGCTTTACTGCTGCCACCAGCGGCGCCTATGGAGGAGCTGTCGACCTTCTCCCAATCGTCATCGTCAGCAGGAACCCGGGGCGACGACTTGACTTGTTTGGACAGAAATTCTTCTTCGTCGGCACGAACGCGAGATCTGACGTATTCCCTGCGAGACCTTGTACGCTTCTGGATGACCCATCCAACACAGCGAAGCACCCTGCTGAAGATGCGTAAGGGAAGTACTGGAAGGAATACTGCGGTTGCGACTAGGACGAGAAGAGAGACCGCCGCTTTCGACAGGAATGACATGGCTGGCCGGATATGACGAACGTGGAGTTTGACAAGAGTTAGCTCATAGCAAAAGACAGCAGGGGGATGGCGCTGCTTCTGCGGTGGTGGTTGTCGAAGTTGAGGTCGAAGTCTAGGAAGGTTGATAGCATTACCCAAAAAGCGTAATAAGGTAGCTGTCCTCCGCGGTTCTGCCGGTACGTACTGTCATTACATTACTATTACTGATAACCTGTATTGTAATAATCACGTGAAAGTATGACTAAGCTAGCGTCTGCTTCCGGGAGCATTATCACCGTTATTTTCTCGACTGTCAAGAGACACAATTCCCAGCCTCTCGACTTTTGGCAATTGAATGCCCTGGCCTTTATTCTTTTTATACAGGTCTGCCTGCTGTCAATTGGACTCTGACTGGCGTCATGAGTTCCCTCCGCCCGCTCAATGCGCTCCGCCTGTCGCGTGCATTCCCACGTCCCAAGCCGACGACGTTCCAGCAGACACGAAATTTCCATCCTACGAGGCGGTCTCAGTACATTGTCAATGATATCATACATCTATCTTCCGACTTTATCCATGGTGTTCATTCAGTCACAGGACTTCCATGGGTCTGCAGCATTCCCCTGACGGCTTTCATCGTTCGGATGGTAATTGCATTTCCTCTGCAAATATATTCCAGGATACACGCGCAAAGGGAGCGAGATTTGAGTCCTCTCGTACAATCATGGCACAAATATTTCGTGGACCGGATCAGAGAGCAAAATCAACGGTCCCAGACGCCGTTATCGCCTCGTGAAGCCTCCTCCATGGTGAAGAAGGAATTGTTTACCGTCCAGCGTTTATTGCGCAAAGAATTCAGAGTCTCGCCATTTTCGAGGCCAGCGAATTTTATGCAACTGCCAGTCTGGATCTCCCTCATGGAAAGTCTCAGGGCCATGTGTGGCAGCTCCCAGGGCCTCATTCCGTGGCTTTTGTCTTTCTTTTCCCTTACTCGATCTGCCTCGGACTACGTTCCCCCGGCAATCGAGCCGACGCTTGCCTCCGAAGGCGGCCTGTGGTTTCCGGACCTTTTAGCCGGAGACCCGACGGGTTTGCTCCCTATTCTTATGACTGGGACTATCCTGTTGAATATACGGACGGGTTGGCATGTCGCGCCTATATCAGAGCTCGCTACTTTACCACGAAACGCGATGATCCGGGAAGGTTTTTTCCGCGTCATCCGATTATTTGTGCAGGTACTGGCGGTCCATATTGGACTTTCAGCTTATTTTCAAGAAATGCCCTGTGCTTTAATGATCTATTGGATCAGCAGCACAAATGTGGCCACTCTACAGACATTCCTCCTTGAAAAGCACATATTCTCCAACCGCCAACGTAAGCCGTGGAATAGGATGTATATAGCACTTCGGGGAAAAGGCGAACCTAAGGGTCACCTCTTCCCAAAGCTGCCTAAACCATGGAGCAGTTGAGAATGGACTAGAGATCTAAAAGCAAAATAAGCAAGCGGAAAGAAGCGCAGAGAAAGGCGAAGGGTAACAGAGGATTTTTGCCCAACCTCTGAATTCCTTCCTCTACTGAATCAGCACACCCGACTCACTCCAGTTATGGCCTTTATGACGATGCCTATTGTCGGTCTTCTATCGTGTCTGCAAATTCTATCTAAAGGAATTTCCATTTTCAAAACCGGTGTGGGTAGTTCGCTTCCAGAATTTCCCCTTCCCTAGAATTTTTCTGAGGGCCTGGATGCTTTTATTAGTGGCTGCGCGGTTGCCCTCTAGATCGACGTTGCTTTTTGCGACTGTCCATCGGTCGACTCCTGTTGCCCTATGTGGGTTATTCGCCTTGATGAAACGCTTTTTATATACCCTCAATATTGCACGTGTCTGTTTCTATGTGCTCTAAGAGGAGGTAGGAAATATATTATACCATACTGCGCATGTATGCACCTGTGCCAACAACCCAATATGCAAATACATGTCAGAGTCATGTCTTTTCTCTGTACCCGAATCTATAAAGACAATGGGTTTCACGTCCAAAGCCCGAGTGGCTAGGCCTTCTAGGAACACAAACGCCAGAACCCTGGCTCTTAGGGGATATTTTGTGAAATAAAAGTCAAATCCAAAATCCGTGAAAGAAAATTGTGAAATACATCACCATTCCTGGCCCCGAGATGTAAAGGTGTAAAAAAATAAATCCGAAAGGGAGGGCAGCTCAAAATGGCAAGAAAATAGAGACAACAAAAACTCCGGATATCCTCAAAGCTTAGCTTTGTACGCTTCCTCAGATGCACTGGCTTCCTCGTTTACCGATATGGTACGCGTGTCGGGGCTTTCACCAAAGAAGATAACCTCGACTGTAACGTCATCACTGTACGAAGAGGATATTAGAACAGATATGTACACACTGTCTATTTAAAAGAATTCTTACCGATATCTTCGTGAATACGGGCTGGGGAGTGTTAATAAAGCACAAACCATATCCCGATCCTTACCACCCATGGCGTTGCGTACAAGGTGGGTAGCAGCATTATTGTCTTCCACGACAAAGCGGTCCGCAGAGCCGGATATGTCATATTGTTGTTGGCGAATAGGCCGTCGTTGACCTTCAAGGATGGCATCTTGGGCCTGCTCCACGGGAAGCTTATTGTTCTCGAAGCCGAACCAACCCTGCAGCCAGGGTTTGCTGTTGCTGGATCCTGATTTTTGCTGCTCGATCCATTGGCCCACAAGTCCAACCACTTCTTCGTTGTTCAGCATCTCCCAGAGACCGTCCGTGGCCAGAACGAGAAAGTCGCCTTTCGACGGGTCAATTTGGGTGGTGGTGATGATAGGCTCAGCTGTAACATAAGGCGGAGTCTGCAAGAGTTTATGGGGTGTTCTTCCGAAAAAATGACGTTTGATCTTCTCCTGAGTCTCTCTGCTCCACTTGTAGAACGCATCACCAAATGATCGACTAGGCTCAAGTTGGCCTAGAATTCTCCCGTTGCGCACAACGCCGGGTTCACCAGGATGCTCCTGACGCAGGCGTTTTACTTCGGATGGAGTTCCTCCAGTCTGATCTTCAGAGAGTGGCATCGCTATCCACTTTCCACTGGGGCCACGGCGTCCCAAAACCGCTCTGGAGTCGCCAGAACAAGCGACCTTCAAAATTTTCGACTGTGAATCGTAGAAGGTGAGCAGAGCACAAGATCCCGACAGGGCAGGAGCTAGGATTTCAGCCGCCACTCGCCGAGAATTAGATTTTAAGACCTTGTCAACACTGGCATGTACGATATCGTGATCGAGACGGAGAAATCCCTGCTTGATAGCCGCGTCTACAGCCGCAGAAGAGGGAAAGAGAACAGATGGATCAGCGGCAGCAGCTTTGTATGTAGTATTCAATTCCCGTGCAACGTATGAAATAAGGACATTACGCAATTTGGCAGACGTAGTCCAGCCACTAGCTCTATCGTAAGCAAATTACGACAGGGAGTGTGGTAGTATTTAAAGAGGAAAACTTACGAATGCCCGTCAAATATGGCCCAGAACATCCAGTCGCTGCTATCTTCGCCTTCTTTCGTAGCCGCTACGGAAGATGGCACCTCGACTATCTTTTCGGCATGGTCGTCCTCAATCGGCGAGTTACTTGGCACTTGGACAATATCATATCGAACCACTCCTTTTCCACGATTCACCAAATATGACTCCTCATTCTTCCGCAGCTTTTTCGTAGCTTGTTCTGGCGTTAACATCTCTAGGACTCGACGGTCTGAGTCGTCAGTGAGTTTGGAAAGTGGCTGGTCTCCAGAGAGCGTTGCAGTATAAAATTGGTCGTTATGAACTAACAGAGCACGACGAGTCGACTCCGTGGGATCTTCAGCATGAGCAATAGGAGGTACGCCAGTAGATATGGTTCGTATTTGAGACGGCGATGCCGTGTCCGCCCCAGTTACCACCGTTCCCTGATATGCATACCAAGCGCCAGACGCAATCGCCGTCGAGATAAGAGCAATGGAGAAGTTTCGAAGATGCATGGAAGATTGCAGAGAGGCAGGAATAATGGGAGGATACCTCCCAACGGAGGCTGAACGTCGCAGACCCAGCGCCTGGCTGTTGGAGAAGAACCCAGCCCGCGGCTTTCTACCAGCAACCTTCCATACTGGAGCACGACGGGTAGCACGGAAGGCCTGTACAGTCGCACAACGCATCGGGTCTACACGAGGCGAAAGAATCAAGAAGAGAGAGACCAGACGCGGGCTGGACGGCACAGGGACATCGGGATGAATTCGGTTATGAATCGAGGTGAAGCCGGAACCAAGACGGAGATGCTTCCCGTACAGTCACGTGCGATAACGCCTCCATTATCTGGTCACGTGTAATTTCCGATAGCGCTATGCCTAGAAAGGCACCGCCGCCGCGTGCTTCTCCATGGTCAAAAGTCTTTGGGTTCATTACCTCATATAAGTACGACCTGGATTGCACATATCCTTCCGGTTTGGGAGCAGTATATATCTTTTCTTTTTCTTCCAAGTGGGCATCCTATCAAATAGCCTAGTCCTGAATGTCCTCCCGTGCGATCCGCAAGCTGCAAAGGCTGCGTGAACAAGAGTCGCAGCAAGCGTCAGCACAAGAAGAGGATGAGTCCAGTGAAGAGGAGCCGGTCATCCAGCCGTCAAAGCCCAAGCTGAATGCCTTTGACCTTTTGAGTGCAGCCGATGAAGAAGATGAGGATTCAGGCGACATTGTTGATGATGCCCACGAGACGCAGATTCAACCCTCCGAACCTATCCCTCAGCCTCCGACCCAAGCCAGTTCCAGCAAGAAGAAGAAAAAGAAGAAGAAGAATAAAAATTCTTCAAAGCCAGTGGTGCCCAGTGAGGCTATAGGAGCGAAGGTCGACGAGGCCGAGTTGGATGAGATCGATCGAGCACTAAAAGAGTTGTCAGCGAACGAGAGCCCTTCCCAAGCGGCGGAATCTCCTGCTGCCACCATGAATACACGGGATCCATCATTCCAAAAGAGCCCTGAGGAACTGCTGGCAATAGAGCCTAAATTCCTTAATGCAACGAATGAGATGCGAAAACTGTTTGGGAACGTCGTGTTAGAAACATTCGACCAGTCCGAAGATGCAAATACAGGTCGGCGAAGGGATAGGCGCGGAGAAATGTTTGATCTTGGTCGGGCTCTGACGGGCAGATACAGTCCTGCGAGTAGGGGCCAAAGCTTGGCGGGCGTAACCTTACGAAAGAATGCCCTCATGGCAGGCAAGGACGAATGGCCGCGAGCTCCCAGCGGTGGTCTAGGAATGGAGGTTGAGGAACGGTTTCCAAATGGGAACACAGTCTACCGTATTCTTCATAACACTGCTTATATGGATGTGCAGAGGCAGTTTGAAATGTGCGTGGAGTCGATGGATCCGCAGAGGCTCATTCATCTTCTACAATACAATCCATATCATATCTCAACCCTTCTTCAGGTATCGGAAATCGCAAAGCATCAGGGCGACCATGCAGTATCTGCCGACCTTCTTGAACGCGCTCTTTTCAATATTGGTCGTTCTGCACATTCGTCTTTTGGCAATAAACTCAAGGAAGGACAGGCACAACTTAACTTCATTCATGCGGAGAATCGGGAACTTTGGCTAGTGGGCTGGAGGTATATTGCTAATCTGGGCATGAAAGGAACGTGGAGGACAGCTTATGAATGGGCTAAACTTTTGCTTTCTCTCGACACCGCTGATCCCTATTGCATCAAACTCCTAATCGACCATTTAGCTTTACGGGGAAGAGAATATGCCCACTTTGTCGAGTTATGCACGCAAACGCGGTTCAGCAGGGATTGGACATCATTTCCTAATATCCAATGCTCTCTGGCGCTAGCATATCTTCGCCTTAACAAGCCCAAGGAATGCCGAGAGTGTCTAGATCTCGCCATGAGGCGTTATCCATGGCTATTCTGCAGACTCGCCCAAGAGCTGGACATCAGCCCAATGCCGAAACAGATCTGGGGCAAGATGCCTCCAACGGATGCCCACGAACTATTTACCGAGCTTTACATCGCGCGGGCCAAAGATCTTTGGAATACGCCGGAGGTTGTTTCTCTTATCGTCGAAGTTGCCAATACGCTCATAGCCAAGGAAGAACAAATTGAACCCCCAGAGATTACATTGGACATTGCACGGCATGTAGTCCTGTCGGACATACCCAAAGTCACTACGCACCTTCCCGGACGCTTCATATCTGGACGTATTTCGGCGTCGGATCCTTTACCTCCCTACGATTCAGAGGCATATCGAGAACAGTCCAATCCCGTACCCTCCTATCTTTCTCGACTTCCCATTGGCCAGCCCCAGTGGCTACGTGATATTTTGGGCCAAATGATGCCTGCAGGTCCATCTGCAGACGACAACGAAGAACGGGACGGTAATGCACCCGGAGAGCGCGCGGTTGAGAGGGATCCCTCGGCTTCCCCTGCACCTGAACCCGACCGGCAAACACTGGAACAATGGCTTTTGGGGGATGGCCTGCAGGCCCTGCAAGCTTTCCTTGGCCAAAACGGCGTTGACCGTGGCAACTGGGGAGATGACGTTGACCTTACTCCGTTGACGGACTACGTGAGTATTTTGAGCACCATTTTGCCGGATAGCTCCCGGCAGAGCTTATTGAATGGTGCCATAAGAGATGCGGTGGGTGATATCGTTGTAAACGTGTTGGAAGAAGAGCTTATGTTGCTGGAATATCACACGGATGATGACGATACTCATCCTGTATGACTGTTTTCTTTTCTTTTCCAGGCATTTATTGGCGTTACTTCCTTCATGTACAAGATACCATAAAAAGCCTCATTACAATGCGGTTATAGCATTGAATGCCATAGTTGCGCTGTCAAAGAAGATTTTTCCCCTTGTGAGTATACACTCTCCCCCCAGATTCACGATAGTTGTACCTGTCTACATCCATTTATCTATCAGTAGATCTCTGATAAATCCAGGAAGGATAATAATAATATGTAACACATTTCTTTTTTGTTCTTTATGTGACAAAACAGAATTAGTAGAAATAAATTCAGGTTACAATGAAAGATGAAGTTGAACTCTCTCGCTTGGTATCTCCCTAGGGCTACTGCGACGCCATCTCACTGCAGGAGACTCCCTCAGGAATAGGCGATCTTATCCTGCATCACAGATCCTAAATTAATTAACAGCTCTAATGCAAAGAATAATCCCCGAGAAGCCTGGAAGGCATCTAATGCCTAATCCGGGATTGGCCTGGTGCCTGTCGTATGAGGCTTAGTCATTGCAGGCTGAACACGAAAATGTTGCATTCTGCATCTCTTCCTGCGTGGAACTCGCCGAACACTTCCTAGTGATATTAAATGTCGCCTTCATCTGTCGGGAATTTGCTGTTTCTATTTATTCAGTCCTTTGCGCCTCATCTTTTGCCTCCCCCTGCTTTAAATCCCCTGTTTCCCCCCCCGCAGCGTTTCTGTCCCTCTCCCTCATGTGTCCTGAGTCTCTGAACTCGCCGTATCGACCTCTCGCTGTCCCTCCTTAGTTATAATCGCCACCGCAATCAATCCGATTTGGACCTTCGATAGTTCTTTCTACCGTCGCCAGAGGTCTCCAGTGACGGTATTGAACCCCAATTGACCATGCTGCTGTCGCGGGCTTTGAGGAGTGTCACTCCCGAGGAGCCCGTACCGTTGAACCTTCGAGAGGCTGTCTCGGGCATTCTGGGTTCAATTTCTTTGGCATGCTGGATATTTCTACTGGTACGTTCCATCAGGACCATTCCTCCGTCGGATTTCCGCAAGGAGCAGCGGGAGGAAGCGGGTGAACCTGGACAAGGGAAATAATGCTGTTTCAAATGGCTAACCCGGCATTAGTTACCACAATTGGTTGAGAACTATCGCAATGGAAGTGCGGAAGCAATCTCTCTGTACTTCCTACTCGTGTGGTTTATCGGTGACGTGACGAATTTGATCGGAGGCGCTTGGGCTGGCCTGGTTCCTGTCGTTGTCGCCATCGCCGTTTATTTCTGTATCGCGGACGGCGTCTTGATCGGACAATGTCTGTATTACAAAGCGCGCAACGCGGGTCGCGATGCACGGAGACGTTCCTCGGTAGACACTCCTGATCCGACGACTCCATTATTAGGCCGACCCTCTACTGCTGATGACCTGGGTCAACCGTCCCGACGCAGGTCATCAGCTTCGGCTGGGGAAGGCTATGGCTCTGACGCTAGCGACGCTGAGGCAGCACTGGCCAAGATCGTCGAAGAGGGCGAATCCGGTCGCTATGCCTGGTTTAAGAACGCCAGTAGCGTCCTGGCTGTTTGCGTGGTTGGAATGGCCGGTTGGACGATCGCATGGCAGACAGGTGTATGGGCACCTGCTCCGCAGGATCACGATGGCAACGTTCACCAGGCAGTGGGTGCTCAAATTCTGGGTTATTTCAGTGCCGTGTGTTATCTGGGGTGGGGCTCTCTACTTCAATAGATTTCCGAAGCGATTATACTGACTATCCCATTACTAGAGCGCGACTCCCCCAGATCTACAAGAATTACTGCAACAAATCATGTGAAGGTAAAACTTTCAAGAATACATCAGCAGCGAAGACAGTATGTGCTAACAAATCCCAGGGCTTTCCCTTCTATTCTTCATTCTATCCCTTTTGGGAAACCTCACTTACGGTGCAGGAGTATGCGCGGTCCTTTCCCCCTCGTCGATTGGAGTAGTTGAACTGGACTAACGGCTACAACAGATACTCAGTCATTCAACGGAAAAGAACTACATCATTAAAAATGTACCCTGGCTGATCGGCTCCCTGGGTACGATGGCTGAGGATATCACGATATTCTGGCAATTCCGGATCTACAAAAATAATTCATATTTTGATCAATGAAGCGACAGGGTTCACGACAAGTTAATTCAACTTCTTGACCCACTAGATTAGCAGCTATTCTGCGTAAATAGTTGTCACGACAAGAGTTCTACCTTTTTTACTTCCGACCTTCTAGCTACTTTCAGCGGCATTCTGTGTTAAAAAATTGTCTTTTTCTTTTCCCCGTTGCTTTCACGGAAAGTATTCCCCGAGGAAATAGAGAGTTTCTGGGGTATGTACAGACTCTGGCAAGGGGATTAGGGATATGGGCCGTGTCAAGGTGGTTTGAACACGGGAGTTGGCGTCTTTGTATAGATGGCCGTTAAATTGCTTGGGGGTTTTGGTTACGCCATGTCCGCATAACAATATCATGTTTCCTGGCACTGTGCAACTTCAGCAGCGTAAAATGCTTAAGGTGTTGTAAGAAGCACCATGTCTAGCAAAAGCATTGCAGGCGGGCCTCTCTTCTCCACATTTTCGTTGCTGAAAGACAGATGTATTATGGAGTCGAGTCCTGGACGCTCAATGCCAGCTACGAAATATCAGCCAGCAGCAACGTATCGTGAAATCATGGAATTTTTTCAGGATAATATAATTTCTTTTGGACTTTTTCCCTCCCGATAAAATATGTAACATGCCAAATTACTATCATCCTGGAAAAAAAAGTTGGATTGGAATCCTAGCGGCATCCGTCTACTGCCTTTCATGACGCAATCATCATGTGAACAAAGCGCCCAGTCTCCATTCCATCGGATCATAGATTCCCCATTGGCGCTTCTCTTTTTCTTTTCTTGGTCTTCGTTCGGCAGCGGAATACGTGGTAGAAGGCACTCGATGAGAAAATCTGGTAGCAAAGAAAAACGAGGAAGAAAGGGAGAATGAAACAAGGAAGAAACGCTTAGTCGAAAAGACCGAAGCCCATGTCATCGTCGGATTCCTCTGTAAGACCCAGTCAGTAATCCACCATCTTCTTTTTATTTCTTTTTGATCCTTTGGGAGCTGTACCTTCTTCCTTCTTCTCCTCCTCCTTGGCGGCCTCAGGAGTGGCAGCCTCGGCGGGGGCGGCAGCAGCACCACCGGCAGCTGCGGGAGCACCACCGGAGCCGACGTTGGTCAGGAGGTCCTTGACATCCTTGCCCTCGAGAGCCTGGGTTGAAGAAAAAGGGTCCGTAAGCAAAATGAGTCCAGAAGCGATCGTTACCCCGACCATATTCCATCACTTATTTTCGAGATATTCATGTTGTATCATAGTATTTACCTTGGCGAAGAGGGAGGTCCAGATAGGCTCAACCTCCTGGACGTTGGCAGCAGACAGGAGAGTCTGGAGCTTGTCGGCCTGTTGAATGAGAACAATTGGTCAGCGCAAATTCCTTGCAACTTCTTATGGATCTTTCATCCCCCATCCTATTTAGCTATTCGTTTTTCTTTTCTCCAATATCATGCTCTTCTTTCACCGGTGCCATTCCACATTGTTGCGGTCGTGCTTCCGTTGCAGACACAACAGTAAGAAAAAGAGGGTCAAGGCATGGTACGTACGGTGATATCGACGCCGTCATCGGCGAGGATGAGAGCGGCGTAAGAGACAGCGAGCTCGGCGTGAGACATGGTGGCTGAGGAGAGGCTGGCTGGTAGACTGGGAATGGAAGGAAAAAGGGAAGAGAGCGGCGACGACTTGGTTCTTGAAGGTCGTGTTCGGACTTGGGATCGCAAGTTCGGCAGATCGTCCCAGACAGGCAACTTGTGTGTTTGACGAGAAGCCCTCGCTTAGGGCTGGCCCGTGAGCCGCCCGCATTTGGACTAGCTCCATCTATTGACACGTGATTATAAATCTAGCCCAAAATGGACAAGCGGCTTTGCGCCTGGCAGGTGATGCCATCATTCTAGCCCTCAGTTGATCGTGACCTGGAATGTTCCTTGTGCTCCCTGCACTTCGCCTTCATCTACTTCTTCCTTGTCCCCCTGTCACCAGGATCCTATCCTGCCTCCGTTCGAATTCCCTCTGTCTGCTGTTTTACCTATCTGATCTTCTGTCATCCTCCATACCCGTACCCTTTAGAATATGGACTCCCCCGCCCCTCCTGGACCGGTCGATCCGCAGGAGCAGCCCATTCTTGAAGAACTTCTCCGCATTCGCGACTCTCTCCTATTGTTGAGACAGGATAAATCGTCCTATATTAAGACTCGAGATGTACTTCCCTATTATGAAGCGGTTATTGCCCAGGTGGAAAAGCTCAATGCGGCTCGGAAGGGCCAGGATCGGCGGCTAGTACACAATCGACGTTAGCACTGAGTGGGCCTTGCGCGTGAGGATTATCTATTGTGAGATGGACCTTTGGCTGACGCTTTTGTGTATGCCTTTAGTGGACTATGTGCTGGATGATTGTTTCCAGCTCATCTCGTTGTTGTTTCTCACCGTGGGGAGGAATAACGAAGCCCCTGCTGTGTAGGTTACCCGTTCGTTCTGCGCCCTCGTACATTAAGTAGTAGCTAACTGAGACGACTCTCCTGCAGATATTCTCTCATGTCGACTGTTCAGGTGCTGTTATTCTTCCTTCCTGGCTAGATCTTGCTTTCCATTTCAATCTTTATGGACGATAACTCTAACATGTCCTATCTAGCGCCTTCTCGATCACCTATCAGAAGCGGGATTCTATAGCACCAAAGACTTGAATTCAATTTCGACTACCCTTGAAAATATCCGCTCTAATATCGACCGTGGCCGTGAAACTTACTCGCCCGCTCTTCTCAACCTTTTGGAAAGCCGTTTGGAGACATGTAATCTTGCGTTGGAGAAGTTACGGAAAGACCTCGCTGTGTTGGCTCCCGAGCTTCTACCTACCCATGAAACCCTGGTGTCGATTCTACGATCCGCGTCTGCCGTCAACACTAGACTACAGGTGCGCGATTAACACAACCTTGCCAACCCCGAAGGCCTATGTGCTGATGACATCTACATATAGTTCTCTGCGGTAGAAGTGAGAGAACTTCAGGAACAGCTAAAGAAGATCAAGTCATCAATGAAGGATGGGAAGTTTGTGGGCGCTAATGGCGTCCCTCTTGCCGGCCAAGACGCAGTCAAAGACCTGCTGGAGCGCTGCTTGGATTGGTCCAATGTAGTATTGGAACGGTATGTGACAAGCTATTATTCTGTTGCCATAAATTTGAAGCTTGGATCAGACTGACGTATGGAATCTTTGGCTGGTTTAATCAATAGGAACGGAGAAATCAACCCAGCATTCCAGGATAAATATGATGAGCTGCTCGACATCCGCAACCAGTTGGATCGGTTGTCCGTGACACAGGCTTGGTCTCTTCGTGAGACGGACTTGTTTGGATTCCAACGGAAGCTTGATCGGATTGACGAGGGTCGTGTGAACGGTAGCTTTGTGGATGCGCAGGGACAGCCAGCAGATATCCATACTCAACGAGTACGTTCATAGCTGGCTATTTTTTGTGTTGGCATATCCTGATTCTGACCTGGTCTCTTGTACAGACCCTGCTTTACCTGATGCGGCGCAGCTATGCGTATATATATGCGCTTCTCATTTCATCGGAGCCAGTGTCCGAGGCGTTGTTACCTATATACAATCAGTTGCAGACGTTGCGTCGCTGCCTTCTAGAAGTTCAAGAATCGGGAGGGGTATCGTCTTCCCGCGAGCTTTATCCATATAGCATGAAGGTGAGCACTTTCTAACATAACCCTTCCCCGTGCGCTTTATGTCGGAGTCCGTTTACGTTTAGGTATTGGGACACCCAGCTGATAGTTAGCAGCTTAATTCCATCGACGACATGCGAGTCGATGGTAAATTCTTGGTTGGAAATGACATTCCCGAAGGCCAAGGTAGAGTCAATGACTTGCTAGCAGAATGCTACGACATCGTCTGGAGGCTGCGGGCTGCCGTTTCGGAAGTCCAACAAGAGGAAGATGTAGCAGAAGACACCTAGAAGAATTCCAAGTTCGTTATGCTTTCTGCCTCGATGGGCGTTTTTGCTTCTATCCTCATGACGGGTCGACAGGAGTTGGTACCTGCTTTTCTTCGTACAGAGTTTTTGCTATGCTATAGGTGGATCGCCTGCTATCTGTCTGAACATTTATCTGGTTTCTGGATTGCGTCGCGGGGGAGAAGGCGTTCTTTTGTTTGGTAAATCAACCACATTTTAATTCCGGTGAAATAGCAAGTTTCAGTCATATAGTCTCTTGTCTTTAGCTGTTGAACTG
The DNA here is from genome assembly GCA_002976275.1 of Monascus ruber. Lineage (NCBI taxonomy): Eukaryota > Fungi > Ascomycota > Eurotiomycetes > Eurotiales > Aspergillaceae > Monascus > Monascus ruber. Next base: position 3,629,623 of record PSNO01000001.1, on the reverse strand, counting down.
GCATCTAGAAGCACCTAAAGGGAAAACAGCTGGAAACACCGTAGGGTCTAGGGCCCGGGGCTAGGGCTAGGGCTGACAGAACCTGCCGGCATCGGCTTATCAACTGGCCAATCACGGCTGACCTAAAAAGACGTGACTCCGAGGGCGCCAGACTTTCTGCAGCCCGTCCGGACTTTTCCTGCTCCTTGACATCCTCACGCCGGACATCATGGTGAGACAGCTTGTTTGGCAACGGGCCACTGCCTCGCGCAGGGTGAGTACCAGTAATTGGCTTCTTCGACCAGTTGGTTTTAATTGTTGTTGACCGCGTGCAGTTAACGCCAGCATGCCTCTCTCCGCAGCGCCTATTTGCTCGCCGTGGTCTCGCAACTGAAGCATCGCAATCGCGCATGCCGCCGTACCCGAAGACTCTACGAAATTTGGAGCAGGTGCGACGTGTACTAGGATCATCTCGATCTCTCACCTTGGCGGAAAAGATCCTCTACGCTCACTTGGATAACCCGGAGGAGTCATTGCTGTCAGGAACAGACAATGGACGAGACATTCGCGGCAAGGCCAATCTGAAACTTAAGCCTGATCGTGTTGCCATGCAGGATGCGTCTGCTCAAATGGCTTTGTTACAGTTCATGTCCTGCGGATTACCGTCAACTGCAGTACCAGCCAGCATCCATTGTGATCATATGATTGTCGGTGAACGCGGTGCTGATACGGATCTGCCAGCATCGATTGAGGGAAACAAGGAAGTCTTCGATTTTCTTGAGAGTGCAGCAAAGCGGTATGGGATCGAGTTCTGGCCCCCTGGTGCGGGTATTATCCACCAGAGTGTGCTGGAGAATTACTCGGCCCCAGGCCTGATGATGCTAGGTACAGACAGCCATACACCGAATGCAGGCGGTCTTGGGGCGATTGCCATTGGTGTTGGAGGTGCAGATGCAGTTGATGCGCTGGTTGATGCACCATGGGAACTCAAAGCGCCCCGGATTTTAGGTGTTCGTTTAGAGGGCAAGCTCAATGGCTGGGCATCACCCAAGGACATCATCCTGCACCTGGCTGGTAAACTCACTGTACGTGGCGGTACTGGATTTGTGATCGAGTACCACGGGCCGGGTGTTGACACGCTTGGCTGCACTGGCATGGCGACAATCTGTAACATGGGTGCCGAGGTTGGCGCTACTACCTCTATCTTCCCCTTCTCCCCGAACATGGTGCCTTACCTGGAGGCTACGGGCCGTGGTCATGTTGCCAAGGCGGCTGCAGAGATTGCAGCCTCCGGTCCCAAGAGTCTCCTGCGAGCAGACCCCGAAGCGGAATACGACCAGCTTATCACCATTGACCTGTCAACGTTAGAACCGCACCTCAATGGGCCGTTCACGCCTGACCTGTCAGTACCGTTGTCCCAATTTGCTGACACCGTGCGCCAGAACAAGTGGCCTGAAACGTTCGGTGCTGGCTTGATCGGTAGCTGCACTAACAGCTCATATGCGGACATGACCCGGGCAGAGGACCTAGTCAAGCAAGCATCCGCTGCCGGCCTTAAGCCCAAGGCTGATTTCTTCATCACCCCTGGAAGTGAGCAAATCAGGGCAACACTGGAGCGCGATCAGACGCTGAAGACGTTCTCCGAGGCAGGAGGCATCGTGCTGGCCAATGCGTGTGGGCCTTGCATCGGCCAGTGGAAACGAACAGACGGTGTTCCTAAGGGCGAAGATAATGCTATTTTCACATCGTATAATCGTAACTTCCCTGGCCGTAATGATGGCAACCGACGGACGATGAACTTCCTCGCATCGCCTGAACTGGTCACGGCCCTGGCCTACTCCGGTCGCACCACATTTAATCCGATGACTGACACTCTGACAACACCCAGCGGTGAGAACTTCAAGTTCAGTCCCCCCACTGGCTCTCAGTTGCCTGCCGCTGGTTTTGCGGAGGGTAATCCTGCTTTCAAGCCTTCTGCTGCCGTTCCGGATCCTACCTGCGAGGTAATTGTTTCCCCGACGTCAGACCGCCTGGCCTTGTTGGATCCATTCGATCCTTTCCCTGCTGGTGATCTATCGGGCCTTAAGGTTCTGTACAAGGTTAAGGGTCAATGTACAACGGATACTATCTCCGCTGCCGGTCCCTGGTTGAAGTATAAGGGCCACTTGCCCAACATCTCAGCCAATACACTGATCGGTGCCGTCAACGCGGCAACCGGGGAAACAAACGTGGCATATGATGAGGCCGGCAACAAACACTCCATCCCTGACCTGGCTGCTCAATGGAAGGCTAACGGCATCTCATGGTTGGTCGTTGCCGAGGATAACTACGGTGAGGGCAGTGCCCGCGAGCATGCAGCATTGCAGCCTAGGTACCTAGGCGGGCGCATCATCGTGGCCAAGAGTTTTGCTCGTATTCACGAGACAAACCTTAAGAAGCAGGGTGTGGTGCCTCTGACCTTTGCCGACAAGGCAGATTATGACCATATTGATGCTTGCGACCAAATTGACACGGTGGGACTGTATGATGTACTCCAGTCGGGCGGCCAGGGCAGCATCCAGCTGCGCGTGACGAAGAAGCAGACGGGCGAGACTATCACGATTCCAGTGCAACACACGCTTAGCAAGGATCAGTGTGCGTTTATACTGGCGGGTAGTGCCTTGAACCTCCTGGCCAAGAAAGCTAGAGGACAGTAGGCGCCAACGAAGGCAAAAGAACCTAGGATAAGGATTGGGGAAAGGTCCAAAAAGCAAGGATTGAGAGAAAAGCAAGGGATTTTCCTTGGTCCATATTTATATAAGCGCATACATGTACATTTTCCTTTCTGGTGTTTTGGGATTGTTCCTGTGGAATTAGGGTTGCGTTTGATATCCAAACTGATGAACCTGTTCATTCTTGGCTTCATTCCGGCATTTTCAAGACAAATTCCGTTGATATGCTCAACTGAACTCAGCCCTATTATTGTCGATTGGTTTCCTGATATGGCCCTTTACGGGAGATTTTGAATTGATTTCTATTTTTACTGTGCCAGTCCTTGTATCCCTGCATACTTATTACTAATATGAGGTCATCTCTGCAATATCGACAGAGCACGAGAATTACCGATCGCAGTGCGTTGGAAGCAATCTTCTGTAACCACTGTCTTCACTGAAAACTGACTCGTCATGGCTGAGACCCTTCGCCCAGTCTTCTCGGACCGCTTACACCCAAAGCTCTCCTATGGTATCCCCTTCCCAGCTGCCGCAGCGCATCATGTCACCGCAACCTTCCATGCGTCTCGAGTCTATGTTCTGTGTTCTGGCACATTGGAGCGCAATTCGCACGTTCTGGAGCGGTTGACCTCGGCTCTGGGAGCAGATAAAGTGGTTGGCAAACGCATTGGCATGAAAAGCCATACGCTGTGGTCGGAGGTCGTCGAGGTCGTCAACGATGCGCGTCCCGAGCGGGCAGATCTGCTCTTGACATTGGGAGCTGGAAGTCTCACGGATGCTGCTAAGATTGCTGCTCTTGTGTGTTCTCATTATCACTTTGCCATTTAAGATATTCATCAGAATAGGATGTTGTTCTTATACGGATACCATTCTGATATATATATTTATAATCTTCAACCAGGCTCTCGCAAATGACGTCCAAGACATATCCGATCTTTCAACCCTTTGCGAAGGACCCCAAAAACGCCCCATCATAAACCCTCCCATAGTCCCAATCATCTCCATCCCCACCTCTCTGTCCGCAGGGGAATACTCCAATTTCGCCGGAGGAACTGACAGCACCGGCCAGAAACGCTCATTTTCTTCCCCGACGCGCGGTCCACAACTCGTCATCCTCGACCCGGATCTAGCCTCGACGACACCAGACCGCATCTGGCTAAGCACAGGGGTCCGAGCAGTCGACCACTGCGTCGAAGCTCTGTGCTCCGTCGACGGCCCCACGAAGGAATCAGACGATACATCAGAACAAGCACTCGGCCTCCTGCTACCAGGATTACTAAGATGTGCCGGGGATCCGAACCGTAAGGACAAAGAGGCAAGATTGCAATGCCAGATCGGCTCAGCGAATGCCATGACGGCTGCCACGAGTGGGGTGCAGTTAGGCGCGAGCCATGGAATTGGACACCAGCTGGGACCCCTTGGTGTTGGCCATGGGGAAACGAGCTGTATCCTTCTCCCGTCCGTGTGCAGATATAATCTAGTACACGATGATGCACGAGGAACCAACCGCGCACGCCAGGAACGCGTTCTGAGGTTCCTGGAATCCAACGCGGTAGTGGCGGGTGTGCTCCGTTTGCGGTCCGTGGATGTCCAGAAAGCAGATCTAGCTGTTGTCTTGGACGCTGTGATCCGTGAATTAGGCATGCCGCGGACTTTAAAAGACGTGGGGGTGTATCTGAATCAGGAGCAGCTTGAGGGGTTGGCCGCGAAGAGTTTGCAGGATCGGTGGTGTCTGACGAATCCTGTTCCGCTGAAGGAGAAGGATCAGGTGTTGGAAATCTTGAGGACAGTTTTAGAATGAATACCTATTCTTCATATCTGCCATTACATGTTCTATGAAGGATATATAACAGTTACTAAGCTAACAAGAGATCTTCATGTCTTCATATCCAAGATGATACGGGCATAGGGGCATAAGCATAATAAATTACTTTGTATCATCAAGTTTCCTTTTCATTGCAATCTATTGAGATTATATTCCTTGTGTAAGCTCAGTCATGATAAGCGTTGGCTTTTGGTAGCTGTTATTTGCTTCAACACAACAGCACAAATTGCCATTATCCAATTTAGATATCATAGCTCAGAAAACTAACACATTTGACATTATCATATCATCATCCATGAAAGGGAAAGAATGAATAGATAGAAAGAAGAGACGAGACAAGTATTAGACGGGCTAGACAGTCTGGATCAAAGACCTAAATTGTGCCCCAATCAATCAATCAATCAACCTTTACAGGCGTGCAAGATTCAGGAATTGTCCCGGGGCATGATACTCAGGCACTTTCATATCGAGATCAGAACCGGAGTATCCAATGTCCTCGGCAGTGAGGACGGCGCATTTCTCGCCGATCAACAGGGCCGTCTGAAATCGGTTAACATTGAATATGTCCCTCCGAAAAGAAAAAGAAAGGAACTTACACTGAACGTATTGCAGCCAACATTGTCAGGGCAAATGGACAAGTCGCATACTTTGAGGCCCTTGATACCGTGGACGTTCAGGCGCTCGTCTACCACTCCGTGCTTGACGATGGAATTGCCTTCGCGCGGAGCCATGCTGCATGTTCCCAGGCTGTGCCAGGTTGTTTCGACATGGCGTTGCACTGAGACGGTATTAGTGACGGGTTCACTCCTCTTCTCTTTCGCATGACTCACCCCATTTCTCAATTTCCGCGATATCTTCTTTGCTATACTCAATCGGCTCGTGAGTCCCCTGCTTGTTGGAGTTGAGTATGTTGGCCGATGATGACTTGGCTGGTTTAAGTGGGTGAGACCATGAGCCTAACGCCGGTGTTAATAAAAGATTGAGCCAGCCCAGGGGGAAAGAAGGTTAAGGCCAATTCTCACCATGTTGAATGCCAGCAGTGATGTGGTTTGGACCGGCATATGCATTTGTCGTCTCCAGATCAAGGTCGAATGCGCGTGCGGGGGAGTCATAGGAGAAGTGAGGATGCATGCCAGTTACCTCGCCAGCATACGCATTCATCCGGCGAGCGGTTTCTCGAGATTTGATGTAGCCCCAAACCATGGGGGCCATGTCGCGCTTGTCATTCATAAAGCCGGCGTCGAAGTCCGGGTTTTCGTATGGGTCGGCGGATTTCACATGGACGAATCCACGAGAAAATGGATATTCCTTAAATCGCCCTCGAATCAGAGTAAGGACCAGGAAAACAGCAGGGAATCTGCCCTTACCAAAAAATGGAACATGGTAAAGAATTTCCCAGGAGGCATGAGCATGTGGTCGCCGAACCAGCTGTTTTAAAATCCCTTTAGTCCTGCAAACGTCTGCAAGATCAAAAACTTAGGCTTCTGTTCTTACCCGGAGATGATAGAGTAATGCATGACTGGCTTGTCTGGTTTATTCTTGAAATAGCTCTCCCAGCCCTTCACGAACTCAGGCGTGGGCCACTTCCTCATGATCTCCAGTTCATCAGCAGTAGGTCTGATCTTCACGCCTGCTTCAATACCGTTCGTGGACAAAGGACCGGTGCCTTTGAGGTTCCACTCGTCGAAGACCCTCTTCTGCACTTCAGGGTCTCCACGGACGAAGTCGTCGAATGACTCGACTTCAGGCTTGGCCCTATAGACAGAGAAGGTGAGGTAATGGTCTTGGAAATTGAGGCCAACCCCGGGCAGATCTACAATGGGTTTGATTCCCACACGACGGAGTTTCTCAGGATCACCAATTCCAGACCGCTGGAGGATAAGCGGGGTGCTAAGAGTCCCGCTGCTGACGATTATCTGCTTGCGAGCTCTGTAGATCTTGCGCTGAGGCTCGCCGCCATCCAGGGGCTTTGTCGGGACCGTTGCAACGCCAACGGCCCTTCCGTCCTCGATAATGATTCTGTCCACTTTTGTATTGCACTTCAGATGGAGGTTAGAATGCTTACTCCGGGTGCTATGGACGTATGCGTGAGCGGCATCACTGCGACGGCCTAATCCGCAGTAGACAAGATGTCAGCCAGATATTGCTTGACTTTGTATTTATTCGAGCATGAAACAGCATGTCCATACCGGTATCACGGTTAATCCACTTGAGCCAGTGTTCGGCGCCGTGGCTACAGACGCAAAGCAGTCAATATTCTCAGTCCAACGGGCTCTTGCTTGCGGCATTGGCATTCTTACCCAGTCTCCAGATCCTGTAAGTCATCTGTAACTGGAATTCCCTGGGACTCAGCAGCACGTAGGAAGTCCTGCATGGTGGGATATGTGTAATTTCCAAAGGACACCTTAATGGGACCTTCGAAGCCGTGTAGATCTCGGTTATTGCAAGCCCGCTGGTAGGTTTCATGCTTCTTCATCAGTGGGATAAGCTCTTTGGTGGTCCAGCCTTTCGCTTGGAAGTCATCATAATCCGAGGCGGATGCACGGGTATACATCTGTGTTTAGTTGGTTAATTGACTAGCTGCGAGAGAATGTGCTATCGGAATGTGCATTACCATGAAGTTAATGGAGCTACCTCCTCCAAGGATATGGGCACAGGGTACAATGGCTTTCCGTCCATCCAACCATTTCGATGCCCGGGACTCGTAGAATGAGGCTGTCTTGGAATCGAGTTTCATGTTCCGAGGATAGATTCCGGGGCGATATACCCTTTTGAAACACAGTCAGTATGTCATGGGTATGGCACAAGTGGAAACTCTTCGCTCTTGCCATGGGTTATTCAAGTTGTCTTCGCCCGCCTCGATCAGCAAGACTTGAAGATTGTGATCGAGGTTAGCGAGGCGGCCGGCGGGCACACAGCCTGCGCTGCCACCACCACAGATGATGATATCGACCTCTTCGGGAATGGTCATCTTGATGCCAAGTTACAATGGATTGAATAAAAGAGACCTGGGCTTGGTGAGCATGAATATCAAAATAGACTGGCCTGACGATGGCAATGGTCGACGAGCATATATATATCATGCCTTCCCCGCATATATCACATATACCCAAAAGGCACGACCTCGTTCTACGGGGAGCAGTCGTGAATTTGAAATCAGAAACGCAGCAATAGGTTGGAACTCTGGGTTCCCCGCATAAAGAATGTCTAGAATTCCCCGCGTTGTCCAGACATCTGGGGGAGCTGAAGCGGTGCATTGAACCAGGAGACCCATCAAGGACAAAGCTGTGACAGGATAGAATGAGTGTAGGGGGAGTATCATAAACCGAATGGGAAATACGCGCTTGGCTGGCGATCCTTCCCCCGCACTCAAGCAAGTAATGAAAGCATTCCATGTAGAATTGCCGGTGGATGTATGGAGAGATGCCGCATGGCTAAAAACAGTACGACGTCAACAGGGTAACAGAGCATGATTGATCGCCAATGGGAAATCCCAAATAATATTTCTTGAAGCCTAATTACATGAGTGGGACAGGCCGATTGCAATATTGAAAGCACAGTTCAACGATAACCATAGTTCTGAACTGATAGAGCAAAAGAGACAACGATGTTGATCTTGGTGAAGAAGAGACGAAGCTCAAGAGACAGAGCAATGACGTAACATCAGAGTGGCTGGCTTATTATGGCATTGTGCCTTCATATCCGCATTTCCGTGATGGCAATGGCTTCGAGAAAGAGTAGAAAGAGCCAACGATCCCTCTTTGATAGGATGCTATTATTAAACTTCGTCCTGTCGGCAGTCATGGAGATGCGGTTCCAAGGTATCAAGACTGGGGCTTTCCCCGCCCCCCGCACGGAACTCTATTCGCGGTTGTAGAAGTATCGTCAAGATCCCCCAGATTCCATGTCCGGACGGTATGGGCATTCCAATAATTCGCAGTGGACCCTCTCATCGCGCGGAGCGCACGGATGACAACGCGCAAGCCAGTTCTGGACTGCACAACCACAGGCCACCAGCTTTCCGAGTACTGCTCAACTGTTGCACCACGGTTGGATAGCGGCGGATGCGGCTCCCAGAACTCCCAAGCCATTATACGCCTCGATACGTTTAACTAGCTAATTTTGGCAGTCTTCGGGGGAATCAGTAAGAGCTGTACAGCATCTCAGGTATGGATGAGGAGCGCCCAAAACCCAACAGTGCTATAACATAGGGCACCGCCATACATTTCCCAGTAGAACAAACAACAGATGTGATCTCCAGTCAACGGAAGAAAGGACGGGCAGATCGTTCCCGAGCAATTAGACCATGGTGAGACATGTGGTGGACGAGCAATAAATATCATTGGCGTGAAATTTGCCCGGCAAGCTCTCGTCTCCGTTCCAGAATCTGCATTCGCAGGTCCTCCGCAGCAAGCTCCACGTCTAGAATCGCACTAACCCCGCGTTTCCAAGTATCCTCCAACCCCGCAAGTTCTCCTTGCCTGGTCTCCTGGGCAATTTTCCTTTGCTTGTTGACAGCCTCCGTTGATTCTTTCATTTGAGTCAATTTCCTTTCGAGGTCTCGTAAAATATCCTCCAATTGCGAGTTGCCGATCAGCCAGGCATTTTTACCATTTTCCTCAAGCAGAGTCAGGTTCTCCTGTCGCATAGACAAATGAGAACTGGACGTGTAAGCCCTCTGAAGCATTTGGCGCCATTCATCGAGATATGCCCCATAATCTGTCTCCGCATCGGATGCTCGGGAGGGTGGTTCTGGAGCTTCATAACGGGATAGGTCGATCCCGCCAGTTAGCGGCAATCCAGCAGCCTTTCGATCGAGTTCCCGCTGGATGAGCGGGGAGAATCTCGGTTCGGGGGCCGTGGGGATAGATGGATGAAGCGAGGATGAGGCATTTGCGGGGATTTCTGCGGAGATAAGCTTCTCTGCAGCTGCTCGCGCCTGAGGTGAAGGTTCTGCGTCGATGTCTGGAATCAGTGAATCAGTACTGGCTTGTAATGCATCGCTTATTTGCAATGAACTTACATGGCAGAGAGTCATAATATTCATTTATCAGAGGCATTTTCAAAAGCAGCCCTTCCACGGGGAGGTAGAGAAACTTTGCCAAACCAAAGCAGGACTTCAACCGATGAGGAATTGGGAAAGAAGTTGAAGCTAGAAGTTCCAGACTCACCGCCTTCTGCCTCTTTTAATGACTAAGCTGTTTTTAACTGATGAGGATGTACTATTTCGGACAGGTGGATTATCTGATAATCCGGTCCCGAATACGGAGTATGTATGTTCCGGAGGAAGGACCAACATACGGATGTTGGGACAACACAAGGTGTAATAGACAAGCTAAGGGAAGCGCATCGTTTTAGAGCTTCAAGATGTACTAGAGACAGCAGTATATCGATATAGAGCGTTCACCACGATCCCTATGAATCCTATGGTATCCTTTTAGTATCTGGCATCCAGACGCCGCACCCCTGATCCACATCATTAACAAAATAATCACGTGTTATACCACGTGAGGTTGTACTTCCCGTTTCGTCTTACGCTATTGGTTCATCACCAGCAACTGTCCTGCCCTGATGGAGCGATCGAGATGAAGGAAGGAAATAAATCAATGACGCTTGGATCTCAGTCGAATGCGATTACTTCTCAATTCTCGGCATTTGGCAGTCGCCTATTCCCCAGCTTCCGTGATAGCCAGGAGGACCGCCAGAAACGGTCTCGGGCCAGACAGAGTTGACAGTGACAATACTACTCTGTATGTTCAGTCGGTATATCGAACTAGCACTGACTAGTTCTTTATCAGAACGAGGATCTTGTATAATATAATTCAGCAAGGAAACAGAATGTTTTCCGATTGTGTGGCCAACCTGGTCGTACGCCAAGAGGCAGTGCATATGACGTCTGTCTGACTCTCCACAATATTAACTATCAACCGTGTTGAATGCTGCTCTGGCCTGAAAGCGCTTCTTCCTGTTCCTACCCAATTACAAATGAAATACTCCTTTCGACTTTGACTCAGTCACTTTCATATGTGTACCGTGCAGCATGGTCAGGCAATGGAACGCGTTGGCCACCGGCTCTACTGGCCAGGATATAATGGGCAATTGCAACACTAATCCCCAAAGACGGTCTTGTCTTGTGAGAGGATCAGGACTTAAGGATGACCCCGTAACTGCAGAAGCTGAGGAAAGGCGTCGGGAGCTTAAAACCAAAATCCTTGCCGGTGTGAAAGATTTTAATGTCGAGCAGTATCGAAAGACCCATGAGGAGTTGAAATTGATTGAGAACAAGTGTATTCGAGAGTTTTACGAAAAGCAGAATCTTAAATTGAACGATTGGGCTGAAGTTGATAGCCTTGTCTGCTCCTTAGCTGACGACGTGGTTGATAGCACCAACCCAGATGCAAACCGCGATGGAATTTTTGACAGAGATACACCACTTCATCTCACGGGGTATGATCTGGAGGCTTTTCTGCCATCTGAAGAACGAGAGAAGCGCTCCAAGAATAATCGGACTGCAAAAAGAGCTTTGAATGTGGGCTTTTCTTCCCAGTCATTTTTGCTTGGCTAACACATTCTAGATCAACATGCTGGCGAATATCCTTCTTTTGATAGCAAAAGTAATTGCGGTGCTGTCTACGCACTCACTTGCTTTGATTGCTTCCCTTACAGACTCTGCTTTAGACCTTTTGTGTACAGTGATTATTTGGACAACGGATCGCCTGGCCAATTGGAAGAAGCAAGCTCTGTATATGAAGTTCCCAGCTGGCCGTCGCCGACTAGAGCCGCTGGGCGTTCTGGTGTTCTCGATTCTCATGGTAGTTTCATTTTTTCAGATACTGCAAGAATCTATCAGCAAGCTCCTCCCATCTGGTGACCACAGCACCCTCAAATTACCAAGGGTTGCTATCTGGGCGATGGTTGGGAATATCGTCGTTAAGGGACTAGTTGGCCTATATTATTTTAGATTCAAGAGTCCACAGGTACAGGCTCTAGTTCAAGGTCAAGAGAGCCCCCTGCATTCTGGTTATTCTTTGCTGCAAGATTCTGATGGCTTGCAGATTGTAAGACAGATGTCTATTTCAATTTATGTTCTCTCCTCTTCCCTTTGATTGGATATCAATTGGACATGTGGTATCTAGACCCCTCAGGAGCGACACTTCTATCACTCTACGTTATATACGACTGGGCACATACTACACTTTCAACAATTACTAAGTTGACAGGTGCTGCAGTACCAGCCCACGTGGCGAAAAAATTGATGTACCTCGCTTGGCGGTTTTCTCCTGTCATCGGATCTTATAAATCGATGACGGCCTACTACCTAGGAGACGGTATCATCGTCGAGGTCGAAATAACGTTGGATGAAAGCACTCCTCTGTGCCAAGCTCACGATATCTGTCAAACAATACAGTACTGCTTTGAAGGTCTCTTCCTTCTCCATCTTTCTGTTTGGAAGAGGAACTCTTGATATAGATGGAAAATTACTAATTCCCATCACAGGACTAGCGGAAGTTGACAGAAGTTTCGTGACGGCAGACTATAGCTCGCTTGGACTTCGGGACCATGCTGCATGACCCGAGGGCTGCTGGCGTCGCTCGGAGACGTCAAGCTTACATGCTGTTTAACAGGAAAGGCACGTTCAGGTCGTTTGAATATATTCTCTTATCTTGTGAGGGTAGAGGTGCCATCGAGAAGCGTCACCAAAGAATAGCCGTTGATTTTCATTGGCCTTCCCAATAGCGAAAGGTTTCGAGAAGAAGTTGACCGACCACTACTGTCTGCTGGCACCCCACCAGATGGTTGTAAACATAGTCTCCATACTGTAGAGATACGCTCACCGACCAATAGTGGCTCGTAGCAGCTGCTCTCGCTTTGATTGATGGCTGCCACCGAGGCTGACGGAGTAGAGCAGACCGTCTGCAGGTCGAGAGGTTTGTCGATGTCTCCATGCATGTCACGTGGGCTGTGCGATTGGCCGCCACGTGAGCAACACCAACACCTGCAGTGGCGCTATACCTAATGCGGAGATACAGCGTCACTGCAGCTCTCCATCTCATCCTCTGCTTGCTGCCTGTTGCTGCTACTCATTCAGCTCATAGCTAGTCCGTATCATCTTGGTATATATGTTGCCCGCTTATCATCTACGTTTGTCTATGAGGTACTGGGTACCTGCCCTTTAGTGAACTATTGCCTCTGCAAGACAGATTCTCAGCTCAAGGTCGATGTCACAACGTCATACTAGTATTCAGCATCATGACCAATTTCAGACTCGGTGCAGCTCTCGCCGGGGTATTACTCACAGCCCTCCTGGTGCTGCGGATGCTGGCAATACTTCAAAATTATAGTCAACCCCCTAATATCCAGGTGGAACAAACGGCTCAATGGAGAAATGGACCTGGCAACGCTGTTCTGGATGATGGCACTTATTTGCTTGGAGTCGGTAAAGCGGATATTACAGGGTAAAATTAAATTCTCGTTGCCCGGCTGCTTTCGTCGCTAATTTGCCTTCCCCAGACCTGTTGTGGAGATCATCTTAAATGGCTATGCGAGCTTGGACCAAGTCGGGACTGGTCTTCGACAGCGGATCTATTCTCGGGCTTTCATCATTGCAGACTCTGATAAGCCGGACAACACGTTTGTCTACCTAGTTGTCGACGCGCAGTCGGGTGATACTGCTGTGAGACATGGTATCCTTCAAGGTCTGGCCGCGCTTGGTGAAGAATATGCGCGGTATGGCGAGCATAACGTAGCGCTGACGGGAACGCACTCCCACTCTGGGCCAGGTGCTTGGATGAATTATCTTCTTCCTCAGATTCCCAATAAAGGGTTTAACAAGCAGAGCTACCAGGCGCTGGTCGACGGCGCTCTGCTTTCAATTCAACGTGCTCACGAAAGTTTGGCACCTGGTCGGCTCTCATTTGGTTCAATTAACCTGGAAAATGCCAATATAAACAGGAGTCCATTTGCTTACGATGCCAATCCCGAGGACGAGAAAGAGCGATACTCATCCAACGTGGACAAGGACCTAACTCTTCTGAGGTTTGATCGGGAATCTGATAACAAAACTACAGGAATCCTGACGTTCTTCCCGGTCCACGGAACGTCATTGTATAATAATAACACACTAATCACTGGAGACAACAAGGGAGTTGCCGCATGGCTCTTTGAAAGGAGCGTCCAAGACGATGCAAGATTTGCCGACGGTTTCGTTGCGGGGTTCTCTCAATCAAACGTCGGCGACACGAGCCCGAATACTCTAGGTGCGTGGTGTGAAGATGGCTCCGGTGAGCAATGTCGGTACGAGGATAGTACATGCGGTGGCAAAACAGGACCCTGCCATGGCCGCGGTCCTTTCTTTCGTGAGAACGACGAGGGTGCCAAAAGCTGCTTTGAAATAGGACGGCTCCAGTTCTCAGCTGCGAAGGAACTATTTGATCGGATGGACACTAATCCGATTCGAATTCGCGGAAGCTCTGATGTTGCATCTTTCCATGTTTACCATAACCTTTCTGGCTATAGTTTTGAATCGCCATTCGACTCTAGAATCCTCACAACATGTTCTGCTGCACTAGGGTTCTCCTTTGCTGGTGGTACAACTGACGGCCCGGGGAAGTTTGATTTTACGCAAAACGCCTCAGGTCCTGCAGAGAGCAATCCATTGTGGTATGTCGCACGCGGATTTCTCCACAATCCGTCTGAGGAACAGAAAGCCTGCCAAGCGCCCAAGGAGGTCCTCCTAGATGTGGGATCCGTGATGGAACCTTATCCGTGGACCCCAAACATTGTCGATATTCAAGTCTTTCGAGTGGGGCAGCTTTTGATTATTGTCTCGGCGAGTGAAGCCACCACAATGTCTGGCAGACGCTGGAAAGAGGCCGTTGCAAGATCTGCGGAAGACGTGCTGTCGATTGCGGATCCCCTCGTTGTATTAGGGGCTCCTGCGAACAGTTATGCGCACTATATCACTACAGAAGAGGAATACAGTGCACAACGCTACGAGGGTGGTTCTACTCTCTATGGGCCTCATACTCTGGCCGCGTACGTTAATTTGACACTCACCTATCTGCCGTATCTTGCCGATGCGTCATCCATTTCCAGTTTACCTCCCATCAGCCCTGGGCCATCTCCTCCAGTAAACACAAATATCTCGCTCAGCTTTATCAGGTCTGTTGTGTACGACGGTACACAGATTGGGAAGTCATTCGGTGAAGCTCTTTCGTCGCCTCCGCCTGATATTATCTATAAGCCTGGCAATGTTGTCAATACAACTTTTGTGGGTGCCAATCCACGGAATAATCTCCATTTGGAATCCACATTTGCGGCTGTGGAAAGGCTTAATCCGGATACAGGTATCTGGGAAGTCGTACGCACAGACAGCGACTGGAATCTTATTTACCGGTGGAAGAGAACGAATACTATTCTAGGTCACAGTGAAGTTACTCTGGAGTGGCAGATAGAAGGCGATTATTACAACGTCGGGAATCCACGACCCCTAGAGAATGGGTCATACCGCATGCGCTATTTTGGGGATTTCAGAAACATATTCGGCGTGATTGAATCGTTTGAGGGTGTAGGAGACCGTTTTACTGTGGCGACAGGGTCACCGTGACTTGATACAGGCCTTTGAAAGCGGAGGTCGGATGCGACTGGTAATAAACGTCCCTGTTATTTCCACTTTTCGTTGGCAGAAATTTGGTCTTTGCTCCTTTTCCCCTTTCCGTTCTTGAACATCCGTTGACAATGCTCAACACTTGCGCAATTCTTGTTGGAGAATCGAGGGCTGGTTCCTGGCTATGAGAATGATACACTCTTCATGGTTTATCGTTTCTGCTTACAGTAACGCGTTGCTATTCTCGGATTACATATGAATAGGGATATCTATTCATGATAAACACGCATGCCATTCGGGACTTTTCGAAGGATCTAATGCCCTGTGGTTGATTATTTGCTCTAAGCATTCCGTGATCGACGTTTCTTTGTCTCGAAGCTTGACTGCTTCTCCTCTCTGGAGGGTTGGTGACAAATCTTTTGCTTCTATTATCCTCAAGATATTAGGTTTGGTCTATTGCATTTTGGAATCGTCTCTTTGTTTCCGGCCTGTACATTCTATATTGCTGTGTTGAGCTATTGCTCGGGCCACGACGGGGGGAATTGCTCAGGGGAAAATTGTCAAAGAAAGAGGCCCAAGGTCTATTCTCGAAATAAACGGCGAATGAATGAATAATAATTCAACAGGGTCTAATGCCTGTCAGGATAATACTCTCTTTATTTTATCTTGCGAATGAGGTGCGGCGAAGGGAAAGGAAAATCCCTTGATTGATCGGTTCCTCGGGGATCCATGTTAACATTAGGCATCTCTTTCGATTTTTTTGAGCAATTGCTGAAATTGATTGATGGGCAGATGATACTTATACTTATATAAGTCAGGTCAAGGCCTTTATCGTTTGCTTTCGTCCAACACCTCATCTGCTTTGATAACTGTGACCTACCATCAAGAACCACGGTGTGACCTTCAACAAGATGCGTCTCCCATATCTCAGTGCAACCGTTTCCCTCGTCTCAGTCTGCTTGGCTGGTCCAATTGCTCTCGGATCTCTGGAAGTCATCCAGCATGGAGAAAATGAACTCGAACAACCAGCGGTGGCACTCAAAGAACGGTTTATAGAAATAGTTAGTGAACTCGAACAACCAACACCGACTCTCAATAATCGGTTTATGGAAGCGGCTGGTGAGCCTGAAGAAGAGGAACCGGACCTCCTGGAAAAAAGAGAACCCATAATACCGACGTTCTTCACTGTTCCCACGGAGCTTCCTACCCTCCAAACCCTACCTTGTTCACTGCCTACATCGCTGTCTACAGCAGATCCACTATTCCCATTGACGGTCACGTTTGATAATGGCATCTCAGCCCTCACCGAGACCTTTACGACTTTTCCCTGGCCTACGTGGTTCCACGGATGGAGGAGGGACCCTATGCCTACAGCAGACATCGATAAACGCGCCACCGTATTGCCGAGTTGCACAATCAGCGTCGACCTCATAAGCACGGTCATTGTGACTACGCTCGCACCTACAGCATCCGCTAACCCTCCCTCGACGGTGGAAGAGTCGACCACCGCTGTTCCTCCCACCAAGGTACCAGCTTCTTCTCCATCGTCGTCTTGTCCTCTCGCTACCACGATCACGGAACACGATACGGTAACCTCCGTTGCGGCTGTCACTGTCACGTCGTATGAATCTTTTTCCATAGGCGCTTCTTTGTTTACAGAGACGATCTCGCCTAAAGCTCCGGTATCAACGAGTGCTTGATGTCTCGTCGTTGGAAATTGAGTCGTCCTTTACTGATAAACACCCTGTCTCTGATTCGAGACGAACGGCTTTTGAAACCGAGGCAGAATTGCCGCTCGTATATCCAGATAACTAGATAGCTCAGCTGCTAATTGCTCTTATCTTTTATTTAATATGACAGACTTTTCTGGAATCGTATCTTTTTTCGAGCAACTGCCAGGAACTGGCTAGCCTCGTCACTAATTGTTATCCATGTGGAGATATCCACTGGGAATATAATATAGAGGTCAAATGTAACGGGCCCATTTCCCAGACCAGGCATGGTCTGGTTATGTGTATATCATGAACAAAGTCAGAATCTCAGCGTACCGCCCGCATCTGCAAATATCTTCTGGTATTTCTTGATATTGGCCCACTGTCGGAGCTCCTCTTCGTCAATGTTCGGATCATTAGCATAGCTCATCCCTCTGTTTGCGTTCATGGCTGATTCTGCAAGGCCAGTGTTCTCTGGCTGCAAGGGTAGGGTGCATTCCAGACGCATCAGTGTATCAATGAAAATCTGCAGGTAAGAGTACGCTTCTTCCAGCGTGAGCAGGTAAGGACCTGGTGCGGATACTCCGCGGTTAATAGTCTCATCTTCGTTGATGATGTTCAGCAACGTAGAGGCGATTTGGCGAATTTTGAAACTCTTGATAAGGGGACCCAGTTATTAGATTATTGTAAAGGGGGAATAGGATGGACGGGAAAACATACAATGCTGGCACCATTCGGCTGCATGTTGATCTTATTCACAGACTGCACCAATAGGAAAAGATCTTTAACCACTTGGCGGCGCTCTTCCGCCATCATTTTTCCAATGTAATCCGTGTCTGCTTGCGCTTGTAGACTACCATCTACTCCCGTATCACCGTCGACACCACATTCACGTTCACGGTGTGTCTTATACAACTCGTAGATATTCCAATATTTCTCTACCAAATATGACCTTGTGCTTAGTTGGGTGACACATATATTCGCTTTCTGGATCTCGAACTGAATGGCACGTTGGTCCTGCAACGTGGGAGATCCCGGAAGAATTGCTGGGCTCCTCAGCGCCAGCTCTTGCGGAACGTCCCAAAGTGATGCTTTGGCTTTCTGCAAGCATTCCCATATGACGTTCCTTCGACGTTCCCAGTCTTGTGGGCCGGCCCCAAAAGCAATTTCCCAAGCTATGATATCGGTTGTCGTCTTGAAGACCCGAACATTTGCATTAAACCCCACGAGCTGGGAGATGGTACCTGCAGGCTGAGGTTCAACGTGGCCCGGGAAAATATACTCGTCGTCGACCTCGAGGGGTAGTGGGGGAGGATAGCGCTCGATTACGGTCTCTGGGATAGCAAAATTCTTGCCGTCATTGGAGGCTAGCTGTTCTCCTGTCCGATAGGCAACAAAACACAGATAGTATAATCGCCGTCCAAGTTCCCGCTCTATGATATTAACCTGGTCGTTCGCCGTATTGCGCAAGGGGCCTTCTGGATGAGACATCAGGGCTTCCGCGTCCAGTGACCGAGGCTGACAGGCCAGATTATATACGTGGACCATGGCCTGGCATTCATTTAGATACATACGAGACCGTTGCACACTGTATACAAAACTCGAAGCAATGCCCAAGTTATAGCTGGTTGCAGCATCGTACACAGTGGAAGGCCGATCTTGGTAACCGATACCTCGGGCTTGAATAGCAACTTCGTAACATCTCTGGATCAACGACATAGAATCCGGAAAGGCTGCCCTTTCGCTTTCCGATTTCAGATGGAGTTTCGGTCGTCGCGGAAACGATGCTACCAGAACAGCCACCATGGACGCCAGAAGCGCCAAAAATGCGCTATCGGTCGTATCTTGTCGCCGCTCAAAGGCGGCGCGAAATGTAGGCTCATGGGGAACGGGTATGAGAGGGTGGATGTAGCTAAAAAAGTCGTCTATCAGAAGCCGCAAGGTCGGCAAAGAACATATAGCTTCTGCGGAAGCAGTCGCATTATTGAACGGTAAGTCGATCGACGATGGCCGAGGAGAAGTGGACTCTATCTGATCAGACGAAGCTGGGGAGTCCACAGAGGTCGTGGTAAGCTTCTGTTTCTTAATAATGGCTTCCGCATGGCGGTTAGGAGGGCCACGGCGCCTGCTAGGCCGGGTATAGGTGCAGGGAATACCCAATTTGGCGCATGGTTGACACGGAGGTCCACTCTCATCGCACTTCAATATTCATAGCATTCAACAAATCAGCGCCAATGGCATCGCAGGAGCTGCAGCGAAAATAATTATGCGTAGCAATCCTACCTTGACCTTGCGGGTATTGCAGCCGTCACAGGCCTTCCGCAGTCTTACCCGAGCGTCCATAACAGCTTCCAGGGAAAATCCATGCTTCAAGGCGTACAATTGGACAATGCAACCGTTGGCATTCGCATCCAGAACTCAGCATGCCATCCTATGGAATAATGATACGAGTATGACAGGCGGCGATCACATAGGGGCCTCTTCGGCGGCCGGTTTCAAGATGTCGGTAGAATCCCGGCTAAAGCCCGGCTAATCTGGACTCGGTTAGGGGTCTGAAAAATAACGAAGGCAGGCAGAATTCGGGCTAGTAATGCAAGATTGGGGTTTCCCCTGGTCCACAGTCGAGTGAATATTCGCCGGACGAAATGAAGGCTTGAGAAAAGGATGGCGACGACGGGAAAGTCGGGAAAAGCTGAACTGGCTGTCCTGACACGTGACATGACTCTCCAGATCAGGCAATGTGTTGATTCCACGACTTTCATTCTAATAATATTACGTAGAGGCATTGTTTGGATATCGTTCTGTAAATTATCTAGCTGTCTAAGGCTTTTACATGGCCAACATTCCGAAAGCTGAGGGGGGAAAATAGGATACGGGATGAGATTGGAGTCCAGTGCCTTGACGGCAACAGAAATAGAAGTATAAGAGGCGAACGAGAGGAGAAAGAGAAGAGAGAGAAGACGGGAGAAGAGAGGCAAGAAGATCACATTGTTTGGTCATCATGATAGCCACTATCCCTATCCCCAGCCTCGCGGTCTGTCTCTAAAAGACTCCGTTTCCGTTCAATGTCAACCGCCCAAAGAGCAGCACCAGCAGCGGTAGTCATCAGGAAGCACATAGACAACACAGGAACTAACTGAAGAAGCAAGGCGACGGTCCCAAAACTGCCAGTAATGGTCAATACGAGAGCTATATGCTCCATAAAGATCAAAAAAAGCATTAAGTAGCACTTACGTGGTATACTGCAACTGCCGTCTGCGAATGCCCGCCTTTCTCTCCTTCTTTGACAGACCCAGCAATTTAAAGTATCTCCAGTGATGGAACGGGCCCCCTCGATATCCTGTCAACACGAGAAATATGGGGATCCCAGCCACGGGAACGAAAGTCAGCGGGAGGAGAAGAACAAACTCCACGATCTGACGAAGAGAGAAAGGAGCATAGACAGCGCTTGTAGTAGGCTTTCCCAATTTCTTCGCAGCGTTCTCCGCTTCTGGGTTCAAGAGCCTCGCGGTGCCCACGAGTCCCTCATAGCCCTCATTTACAAACACGGCATCGAAGATATCAACCAGGGTCTCGTCAACAAAAAATGCTTCGAACAGGGCCGCTACTATAGCGGCACCCTCGCCCAAAACTAAGAAGACACCACTGACCCAAGCACCACGGCCCTGGAAGATAGCTAGAAACGCTACCTGAGGTAAGTATGCGAAGAGAAAGAGGATCGTGTAGATAAACGCCGACAACAAGAAGATCGGGAGTAGACGGGCACGAAAGAGAGGCCAGAGAAAGCGACGAGATGCAAAATAGTATATGCCCTACAAATGCCGTAGGTCAGTAGGTTTTTCCATGAACTGAAGCCGATAGAGTACTGGCTAGTTGGCTAGTAGCAGAGTAGGTTCATGACGTACGTGGAAAGGATACAGCCAGGGAGCTCTGCTGGTATCGCGCAACCTGAACACGACAGCCGAACGCGACGCAAAGAGACGCACCATGGTCAAAATGGCATCCTACAGAGTGTATGATACGATATACTGGAAGAGGATGCTCTTGTGTTGATGTTGCTGCTGCAGGCTGACAAAAAGGATGAGAAGACGCCAAGCGCTTATCGATAAGCGAATTGCGAATATAAAAAGCGCACTTTTTTCCGTCTTTTTTTTTCTTCCCTTCCTCAACATAAAACACACTCCTCTCTATTCACTCCAGCTCCCTACACTTCTCTCGGTGGGTTTCTGGAGGGGAAACGAGAGGACAGATCGTCTTCACGCTGCGACTTACCCCAGATCAGCTCTCATCTATCCCATGGAGCATTTGGAAACATTTACAGCGGTACATACTGTGGCTTCACCGTGTCATGGCGGCACTACTGGTAACTGACCCCGCCAACTACCCGAGCAGTGATTTTAGAAATTCGTAGAATTCCAACCCATCAACTTTATCATATAATTTAACCACCACCATGCCTAAATTCAATAAAAATTACGAAGATCAAATGCTCAAAGCCATTGACGCATTAAACACAAAACCCTCCGAGTATCGCTAAAACTGCGTATGAATATGGAGTTAAACAGCAAACCCTCTCTGCAAGGTGGAAGGGACAGTCCAATCTACTTGAACGACCACCAACCAACGCCAGATTGTCAGAAGAGCAAGAGAAGGCTCTGTGTCATTATATTGATACTCTAGAGCAATTAAATATGAAGCTACTTACATGAATGATCCAATCAAGTGCCAATTCCATTCTGAAATCAACTCATACCAACCTAGACACCCCTCCACCTACTGTCAGCAAGAAATGGTTAAACCAATGGCTAGGAAGGCCTCCTGAATATAAGAAATGTCATTCTAGAGCTGTAAAGCTTGGCCATAAGCGTACAGAGGATCATGAGGTTATTTAGGAGTGGTTTCGGAAGCTCCATTGGACCATTAAGAACCATAGGATATTGAAGGAGGATATCTACAACTTCGATGAGACTGGCTTCAATATTGGTGTTGGTCATGGTCAATGGATTATTACCAGAGACTTCAATACTAAGAAGCCTCATATTGGAATGAGCTCAAATTGTGAATATGTTACTGTGGTTGAAGCAGTTAACACAGATAGTTGGACCTGCTGTCATGGTGCGTGCTGACGTAGCCATTCCTGCCTGATTCCTGAGGATATATATGTGAGAGCAGTGCAGCGGTTAAGCTTCTGAATGCTCCCAGAGGTCGCACCGTGACACCTGCCCACCACTCATTCTCATGAGTGGGAGTTGTATACTTGCAAATTGGTTCGAAGCTACTGATATCCAGCAAGGCTATTCAGTTGGAGTATTAGAAAATGGCTATATGACTGATATGATTGCCTTCCAATGGATTTTAAAAGACTGGCGTTGTACCATTTAATCCATCAATTGTACTCAATCAAATGCCTCAACCAGATTATCCATCTTCTTCATCTACCTCCAACAACAATGATATTGATTCCTGAGGTAATACACCAAAAAAAGCTGACCGATTTAGGGAGATTGGTGACAGAATATGGGAGATTCATGATACTGATGAGGATGACTTCAATAAGGGCCTAGAGCTACTTGTTCGTGGTGGTAGTATGCTGGCATCATATTCAGCTGCTATCGAAGCTGAGCTTGACCAGTATATTAAGGCTGCTAGGGACCGTGCAGCTCGATCACAGGCCTCTAGACGCAGGGTTCGCAAGGGAGGTATAGTATCAAGCTCAGAACTTGAAGCTATAAAACGAAATACAGCAAATATCAATGAGCAGGCTGAAATAAAGAGGTGGAGGGCTAAATATAAGCACTGCCTACTGGAGCTGGTGGATGTGTGTATTCAACGAGGAATTATTATACAAAGGCAACGGCGTGCTAGGACCCAAGCAGAAGAGTAGAGCTTTAATTTAAATATATTTTGAAGCCAAATACTATAAGATTCATTGAGATATTGAAGCTAGAAGGGGGGGTTTCTAAAATCGGTGTTCGGGTGCTTGGGGTGCTTGGGTGGTTGGCAGGGTCGCGCGTATTGCGCGACCCCGAAGGTCACCTTAGTGGTCAGTTAGAAAATTATTTAGTTTATCGATCGCCCCTAAAAATCTTCGCCTTGAATGACTCGATCACACCAACGGTGTCTTCCAGTTGGTGGACTATCACCGTCGGCCGTAGAGAGGGAAGCGTCGCATCCATCCATCCCCGAGCAGCCCGGTCGACCCAGATAGCATTCATCGCCGCACTTCGGGCCCCGACGACATCGAACGGGTTACTGCTGACCAGCCAAATATCCTTCATCTGCGACGGCGTCTTGCCCATCTTCTCCGCGAGATACTTGTAGACAGCTGGTGCGGGCTTGTACTGCTTGACATAATCAACGGTGACAATGTCGCGAAAAATGCTCGCATGGGACGACAGGTCCTGCGAGTGAAGCACTGAGTTGGACACCATCGATTGCGTTCCATTGGAAAACACCACGGCTGCAATGCCAGGGGTGGCGGCCAACCGGCTCAATGTGGGCTTCACATCAGGGAATGCGGAGAGGTTGTCGTAGGCCTGCAGGAGCTGATCAACGTATTCTTCGTGGAGGTGCGAGCCATTCTCCATCAGAGAATGGTGCAGGGAGTTTCGCGTAATGTCGGAGAAGGACTCATAGCGTCCTGTAGGAAGTAAATATGATGAGCTCCCAACGGTCAAATGCAGCAGCCCTGGAATGGGCATACCCATGCTATTCAATCTCCATGTGTATTCGAGCTGGTACCGTCTCCATGAAGCCGAGATGGACTGTGCCTTGGCCTGGCCGAAATACTGCTCGAGTTGCCTCACAATCGAATCAGTAGAGAGCAGCGTACCGTAAAGATCAAAGGCGACAATGGTCTGATCTGTAGTCATGATGATTACTATTATGCTTCTTGCTATGCTTCCTGCTATGCGTTTACCTGCCAACGGTTAAAACGGTCAGATCCAGCGCTTCGCCAGATGACGTCAACCATCAGCCTGGAGTTTCTCCAGCGAACCGAAGTCATTCTCACCGTTTCTCTCTGTCCGTATCCTGAAACCATAATGCAAATGAACAACCCAGATGCGGACGGAGCCAGCCACAGGGCCAATTACGAAGTGTTCAGAGAATGCATCTCCAGCGCTGTGGTCGAGAAGTCCGAGCAGTCGAAGGACACCGCCTTGAAGTCCATCAGACGACGAGCCCAGAAAGCACGAAGGAGCGTGAAAAGGGACGGCCTAGCAGTCGATAATAGCAGCATAACTGCGCCCGTAGGCAGGGCAGATCCAGAGGAACTGGCTGAGTTTGTCGATGTACGTGTAATGCCACCTGATGAATACCGGCGGGGGTTGTTTACCTGTCTAGGTGTATCGAGGAGGGTTCTTGTAGAAAGGAAGAGGGATATATGAATACTGAAGATATTTGCAACAGTTCATAGCAATGGAATCTTTCTCATCACTCCCAGAACCGCTCCAAAGCCTCTCCTACAGCACCCTCCAACACTCCCCCCAGCTCCAAGACATCTACTCAACGCCTCTATCTACCTCGACCCTGGAAACAATCACTTCGCCAATCCCACTCTCCGTCACAGACTCTCTCACTGTCTACGGCATCATCCCATTCCCCTCCGACCTGCCCCAATTCCTCCGAGCCCCGCTGACCGAATACATCGACAGCGTCGCCTCGCCGCCGCCCGTATGGATCACGACGCGTACCAACGCATGTGAGATCTGCGAGCGCGATTGGATCCCGCTCTCATATCATCACCTCATTCCAAAAGAGGTGCATGCAAAGGTACTCAAGAAGGGCTGGCATGATGAGTGGATGTTAAACAGCGTTGCCTGGCTGTGTAGGGCGTGTCATAGCTTTGTGCATCGGATGGCGAGTAATGAGGAGTTGGCTAGGGAGTGGTATACGGTCGATCGCATCCTGGAAAGGGACGACGTGCAGGATTGGGCCAGGTGGGTTGGGAGAGTTCGGTGGAAGGCCAAATAGCTGTCAACGACCAAGTGCAAGTTGATCCAGCTCGTCTTCACTGGCCCTTTGATGAATACGTATGAGCGCAGCAAAACTATGCATACATTGATCTGATTGAATTGATTGACAAACTATATATACAGAGGCCTGCACCAAAACTCCACCAGGCCAAGTGATAGAATAAATAATACATGACTTGAAATTTCAGCGCCGATATTGCATGCAACCCACTTTTTCCCAAGGTGATTATGACGATGTTGATGCCAACATGAATACCCTTTGCAAGGTGACCAAGAAGAGCAATTGGCGAGAGAGGGGAGTGTCGTCTATGTCCAAATCCTAGAAATACAGTGACCGAACCCGCTGCCGTCGAAGAGATTAAAAAGAGGTAAGCAAGTAGCAAGACAGTCAGAATAAGCAGCAAGACCTCCTTCTCAAAGGTATCTTTTCTCGTAGATCTGCTCATAACACTGGATGCGATCACCGACTGCAAAATCGGACCAGCCGTCAAAGCCAATGCCACATTCCGTGTCTTTGCGCATTTCTGTCACGTCCTTCTTGACGTTCTTGAGGGAAGAGATGGCGCCTGTAGCAATGTAGGTTAGAGATTAGGTATTCATATTCCCGGCAGAAACGAAAGTGGAAACTTACCATCGTAAATAATCTCCAGGCCTCTCAAAACACGCACTTTCTTAGACCGGTTGACTGTTCCATTGCGAACTTTACATCCAGCAATGGACGCCTTTGTTCTTCCCTTCACCGTAATCTCGAAGATCTGGCCGATCTCTGCCTCTCCCACCACGCGGTGGGACACGTTCGGAGCCAGGTGCTCACTGAGTGTCGCCTTCACGTCATCTATAAGCTTGTAGATTATATTATGGTCCATAATCTTCACACCATCGAGTTCAGCAATCCGCAAAATACCAGGTTCGATAGGCATGTTGAAAGAAATAATGTGCCCATCCGCTGTGGCTGCATGTTCAATATCGAATTCACTAACGGGCCCTACGCCTGAACGAATAATGTTGGCAAACACTTCGTTGTTGCCAATCGCGGCGACGGAATTCAGGACTGCCTCCGCAGATCCGGAGACATCTGCTTTGATGATAAAATTGATCGGCTTAGGCCCGGTCCGCTGTTCATCCTCACCAGGAGACTCTGAATCCGCAGATTCCTCCAGTCGACGTTTTTCGAGAAGCTCTCGACGCGCTTGATTGATGGCTGTCATATCTTCACCCAACTTCTCGGTCTCTGTCCTCTCCAACCGTTGTTCAACAACATCCTTGGCCTTCTGCTCGGTGGGGGCCTCCAGGATCTCAGTTCCGGCGAGCGGCTGCTCTTTCCAACCATCAATCTCTACCGGCATTCCAGGAGTAGCTTCGTCAACAATGACACCGGCTTCGTTTCGAAGAGTACGCACACGGGCCCATGTTGTGCCAGCAACAATAATATTGCCAGGCCGCAATGTGCCGCGCCTGATGAGAGCGGTTGCCACGCGGCCGTGGCTTTTCGTAGTTGCTTCAAGCACCCATCCTTCTACACTTCCCCTGTCATCGGCCCGATGGTCGAGCATTTCGGACTGAGCAATGATCGCTTCCTCGAGCTCTAGCATTCCTTGACCGGTTTTCCCACTCACGCAAACAGCCTGGACATCACCCCCATAATCCTCCACGTTGACCCCATGGACTGCCAAGTCCTGTTTGACCTTTTCTGGGTGAACACCCTCCTTGTCAATCTTGCTAATAGCAACAACGACTGGAACCTTGGCTTCTGTGGCGTGCTTGATCGCCTCAATCGTCTGCGGCTTGACGCTGTCATCGGCAGCAACCACGAGAACAACAATGTCTGTCACGTCCGCACCTCGGCGGCGCATTTCCAGGAAGGCAGAGTGGCCGGGAGTATCCAGGAACGTAATTACTTTCCCAGATGGCATTGCAACAGAGAAAGCTCCGATATGCTGTGTGATACCCCCGTGCTCGGAGGCAGCAATTGATGACTTGCGGAGCCAATCCAGTATGGTAGTTTTACCATGGTCAACGTGACCCATGATGGTCACGACGGGCGGCCTTGGCGGTAGAGCAGACTTGTCTTCTGGTTCAGGGGCAGCGGTCAAGTCATCGATTCCAGTGTCAAAGATGGGCTCAAAGTTGAACTCTGCTGCAATCAAGCCAGCAGTCTCTGCATCAAGAATATGGTCATAAGTGACACCCTCGAATCCCATATCCTCCATCTGTCGAACAAATTGTGCTGGCCGCACGCCAATGACATCGGCAAGATTGTTCACACTGATAAATTCGGGCAGATATAGAGGGCTTGGTGCGGAAAGCTTTTCAGCCTGGCGTTGCTCCTTTAGCTGTGCTCTTTCTTTCTTTAAGCGCTTTCTCTCTTCCTTGCGACGGCGTCGCTCCTCCTTTTCTTCGTCAAACTCTTCATCTTCTAATTGAGACTCGCGTTGCTTGCGAGACTCGCGGCGCTTCGACGGCTTCTCGGCCTGGGAATCTTCATCCGTTTTTAACTCCGTCTTAGATGCTTCATTTTCGAGATCATCAGCTCGATTTTGCACTCGAAGGAGGGCTGGTTCATCTTCCTTCGAAATCTCTTCCTTCGGAGTCTCTTCCGTCAGGGCCGCTTCTTTCCCTGCACTATGAAGCACTTCACCCCAATCCGACAACACTGACCTGCTCAGCTTTCTCAATTTGTCGGACTTCTGCGGCTTCTCTCTCAATTCTGGGCTTGCAGAAGATCGATCTGGCCGTGCATCACCACATTTTGGACACTTGGTATCACCCTTCGAGCACCTATGGTGACAACTAGAGCATTGCCAATTGACCTTTTTATTTTTAAGGCTAAGAGAAGCAAAAACAACATTCGATTTGTCCCATGGAGCAGATATAGAGCGTAGCTCCGGTCGTATAGTGTCACATGATGGACATGCAGCAAACCTTCCATGACAACCATGACTGCACTCTGGGCAGGTCCAATCTTTGTGCCGCAAGTCCTGGGGAACAGGTGGAGCGAGCAGTGACGGCCTTACAGTCTGGCATGATGGACACCTAGCATGCTTTCCGTAGCAAGAATACCCGCATCCCGGACAGGTCCAATCCATCTTCCGGAGGTAGCCAGGAATGCGAATCGTGTTCACCTGAAGTCGCTGTTGGGGAGGAGGGAGACGTTCATTCTCTAGCTTAGCACGAGGCGATTTCCGTCTCGTAGTAACAGCTTTTGGGGCAGTACAGTCGGACAAAGAGTTAACATCCGGCAGGCTCTCCGCCTCCGGGGGCAGGAGAGCTTCCTTTTCTGCCTTTCCCTTGTCCGCCTGGAGTTGCCTTGCTAACAATTCCTCGCGTAGCCGTCGTTCTTCAGGCGTCAAAGCGGAGGGCTTTTGTGTTTGGTTGTTCGTTTTCCATCGAGAACCAAATTTCGACGGCCGCCATGACGGCGCTGCTGGAGCGGCGGCATTGTCTTCTTCCTTGGACGGGGAAGACGACGATTTAAACGACTCGCAAGGATGAAGAGATGGATGGAAGTTGCGGCGAAAGTTAGACAGAGGAATTGGCGTGAAGGCTGCTGCCCTCCGTTTTACGAAGCAAGGCAAATCAATGCCTTGACGGCGGGAGAGCTGGAAATTAGTGTTAGTTTCGGAATTGCAGCAGTCACTGCGGGTTCATCCAGTAGAACTCACCTCCAAGACTGCCTGTCTGAGCATAATGGAGGGGACTCTCCGTGGACAAGACACTGGCAGATGTGTCTTTCGAGTTTACTTCGGAGGATGGGCGGAGTTTGCAATGTTTAACTTGTATGATACTCCAGCTTTTTTTGCCGCTAGCCCTGGAATGGTAAAGCTCGTAATCTTACCTGACAGGTCCCGTACGGTATCGTAACGCCCCTATGTGTCACGTGCGGCGATGTCGGCAGGGTGGGCCAATGGGAGCGGGGAATGGCGCAGCTCTATCGATAGGCGTCCGAACGCGCGACTGCTCTCCGCTTTGCGCCATCGATCGAAGCACAAAAGATAAGATCCTGCAGGCGTATAAATTTCCCCCCTCCTTCGTAGACTCGGGAAACGCTGCTGGAGCTCCTGTGCATCGCATCGAGGCTTAATTTTGTCCCCTAAATTCCATCGCCAGTAGATTCCCCCGTCGAATAGCCCGAAAAGCAGGCTTTCTTACCCCGGAAATCGACCATATATACGCAAAAGTGCCTTAAAAGGACAGCACAATCATCATGGAAGAGCTCGAGGCGTACGAGGAATCGACCAAGACCACCGGCGGAGCGTATCGGGCAATTAAAGACCTGACTGCTGGTGCTGCAGGAGGCATTGCTCAGGTTCTTCTTGGTCAGTCTCTTTTCCTTTCATCTCTATGATTGCGGGGTACAGCAGGAACTACATTACTAACGACTCCTCAACAGGTCAACCCTTCGGTTTGTAAACCCCCCGTCATGCAAACAGAAGTCCCAATTTGTCCTGAATCTTAACCAATTGAGTACTGCAGATATTGTCAAAGTGCGATTGCAGACAACAACGCAATACTCGAGCGCATTCGACTGTGCGACCAAGATTCTCAAGAACGAAGGTCCCCTGGCCTTCTACAAGGGAACTCTGACCCCATTGATCGGAATCGGCGCTTGCGTAAGTTTTCTCTTTTTTAGTCTCTCAGAACGCATTCGATCGACCAGTTTCCTAATTTCCCCCCCCCGCGCTATATAGGTCAGCGTCCAATTCGGTGCCTTCCACGAGGCACGTAGACGATTCGAGGATCTCAACTGGAAGAAATACGCCAGAAGAGACCTCTCCTACACACAATACTACCTAGCCGGTGGTTTCGCCGGCGTC